>NW_027019322.1:12227269-12283569 GCF_013076305.1 Rhopilema esculentum
CAAAACTATTAGAAGGGAAATTTAGCATAAACAAAATAAATGCCCAGTTAGAAATGAAACTATGAAGTATGTGCGATGTAGTGATAATTTGGGGCAAAGGAAATACAAAATTTGTTTGATGATTTTGTTATGTCTTGAAAAATGTTCTTTGACTTGCGGAATTACAGTCATTGTTTTCATAATATTTGCCGAATTGTGGATCAAAATTTTTCAAATAAAATGGCACGTCCCCTTCCAAAATAAGCCTTAGTTACCCCCCCCCAAGTCCAAGGCAGCATATAGGTGGGCATTGGAGGGAATGCTAGAGTTTGAGCTGTAATTCGTTGGTTATTGTTTACACAATTGAAGCCCAAAATGAGTTATCTATTCAACCATTACAAAAAGGAAACTTTCGTACCTCTTCAACGCGCTGTCGTTTTTCTTCCGGGCTTTCGTCCATCTCTTCATCTTCTTCCCTAAATTTTGACAATAGCACAAAGTTCTTAAGCCTATTATCCGAACGATTTAAATTCATAAGCTAAGATTGTTATTGAAATCATTCTGTGATTTCAAAGCTTAGAAAAACCATTCTGTTTCTAAAACGGGAAGACTGATGTCGAATTAAATAATCTGAACAATTTTATCAAACGAAGCACTTATAGAGTAGCAGGGACATTAACAAGAAGGAGGTTTGAGACCAGATTAAGCTTTTTTGAAGCGGAGGCCTACTTGAATAATGCAATCTAGAACTTTGGTAAGGCAAAAAATGATAACTTCAGTGACAAGATTTCTTTTCTTAGCATACCTTATTAGTCCCAGCACAACAACAATACATCACAAAAATGACAGGGCACGACAATGACACGTCACAAGAACGAGTATTTTCTACAAAACAACATCAGTATAAATAAGCAACTGTAACAGTGCACTTTAAAAACTCTGACAATACCTTTGAGTTGGCGATTCCGCAGAGCGCCTTCTTTTCGCAGTTGTAGCATCCTGACTGTACCCACTCTCGTCCATAAACCTGCCAGCCTCGAAACCTGCTTGTTCGACCGAGCTATAGCCTTGGGCTTCAGAAACTGATGTTGAAGATGGCATGTCGGAGCCTTGAGTCAGTCCATCCCTAAGAAGCACAACGACAGCTTAATAATTTTGTTTCAACGCTCATTGCCATTGATAAACTGCCAATCTTAAAACTGATAGAATGAATTGAAAAATATTCTTTCTAGAGAATAGGAGAGAAGCAAACATTGAAGAATAGAAGAAGTCATCTTACGTTGCAACGCTAGGGAACAACCAGGAAGCGGTAACATGCATGTTTGTAAAGAAATTTGTATGCATATAATGACATACATTAAAATTAAATAAATAAACTTAAACATAATCACTTCGTTTATTCTTTATGCAACAAAGGGTTGAAATAAAAAAGCCACATATCCACGACGTCGCATAACAAAGTAATTTTCATAAGGAGATATAATGGCAGAGGATATTAACCGTTCTGCCTGATCCTCATTTTCCACTTGCTCCTCACCAGCTACAAACATAGAGCTACCGACATCTGTCAAAAGGCTGTCAGCTATATCGATTATTTCTGACGGGCGCATCTGCTCGGAGGATACCCCTTCCAGTTCCTCTGCTTCATCACTCCTCCCTTCCTCAGTTCCAGCAATTATTGGCGTCACCGTTGCCTGTGTGTCTGACCCAGATGTTCCCTCCTGAGCCTGAACGGCCGCTAAAACTCTTGGTGCCTTGAAGACTGAAGCTTGCCCCCTGTTAGATGCTGAAGGTGCTTCATGCATTCTTTGCTCGGGAGCAACGCTGGCTGTGCTAGCTCCGGCTGCACGTGACGGGTGCTGGGGGATAACTACTTGCGTCGTTGTTTGTTGGATGGGGGGAACAGTGGGGCTTACCATTGCAGTTGGTGTCTGTGCAGGAATCAACGGGCGAATACTGGCGGTTCTCGAGGACATGGGTTTTTGTGGCTGATTATTTGACGTTGAAGCTGTTGGTCTTACTGTCGCCGTCAATGGCGTAAACGCTGAAATGACGAAGAAATCCATGAGCCTCAATTTCTAAGCTAAAATAATTTTCTTTTAACATTTATGAAATGTATCCTATTAATTGACGTAAACATGAAAATAACCTCACCTGTAAATAGTTTAACAAAAAGAAAAATAACGCATAAATAAGCTTTCTTACTTTACAATTTTGTCGCATGCTTTACCCTATTTCTAGAGCATTTCGTCTACGAAACAAGCTTTTCAGGAGGCCTTATAAGATAAGCAGAAATAAATGAATAAGAGTGATCCAAGAGCAACAGTGTAAGCGGCAGAAGATCATACCGGCCGCCTCCGACACTGCGATGTCTTGTACGTGTTTGATAGCCGCTTGCGACTTGAGCTTCGAAATCGTTTCCTCTGCATCTGCAATTGCCTTCGCAAGTTCATTTGACCGCTCATCCGATTGTCTGTACAGAGAATTACAAACACATGAAAGTCAAAATGCAACACATTAAAGATGCAAGGAAATATCTGGAGTCCTTAAGCAAAAAAGAGTCAAAAGGAAAATCATCGAATATTGATTTTGTAGTACCTGTTCCCAATGAAAGCTGGCCTACTCTACCTTCTTTTAGGATTTTGATGAACAGAGCCTTTTAACTCAGAGACTTCGAGTTCATTAATTACAACAACAACAGCACCAAGTATCGCTGCAATACGACCTCACAACAGCGTTGATTAAACCATTCTTTAAATTCTATTTTGATTTTTCACTATTAAAGAAATAATGTTCTTTTTCTACTTAAAAATCATGAAGATGTCATCAATTTTAAAATGCTAATTTTCCTTCAAGTGAATTTTCTCTACAATTTCAACATACTTCTTATCTTCTTCCAAGTTTCGAATTCGATCACTTAAACTTTGGTTTTCGTTCTTCAGCTCGTTCAACGTGGCTTTCATTTTCTCAGCCTTCGAATCAAATTGACTTTTCATTGCCGTGAAGCGCATTTCCTTCTCCTTGAATTCGCTTTCAACCGTTTGATGTTTTTCCTCAAGCTCCTTTATTGCACTTTTCAGTTCCATGTTTTCATTTGTTGATTTATCAACTTGTGCTGCAAATAATATTTGAGAAAAAATAAAAATCTGCATGCTCTACATTCCACGTTACAATATTAGGTGTAATTTACTCAAAATTTACGGTATAACTAATTTACTTAAATTTCCTCGCTTGAAAATCATTGTAAGATTCTCCAAACAACCTTAAAGAATAAGTCTTTAAAGGCATTGAGTCATGACAAAATGGATTGGGCATACCCAAAGTGCCAAAATCCGCTGAGTCACGATTTTAATGACTGCGATGCTATTGGTTGACCTTAAACTGGTCACATGAACTCACCTCGTACTGAATAACAAAACAGTTTCCATCAATAGTAAGTTGTCAACAACGAATGCCAATATCACATGAAACAGCAGTGATCACGCCGAAACTAAATGACCACCTATAGAGAAGGCCTATTTACCATGACTCAATGCCTTTAAGGTTGTTTGAAGAATCTTGGGAATATAACATAAATCTTCAATTTGTAAAATGTGGACAGGTTTATGGAACTACCAAGATTATTTAACAGAAAAATTTACACATTGGTTGCAAACATAAGAATAACAGTAACATTGACTGCTATGCAATATAAATAATAAAAAGCATCAACTTGTCCTCCAGGTGATTGGCCAATTTTGATATTATAAGATATAATTTTCTGGATTGTTTCAATGAAAACTGGATGCAACTTGCAGGCAATCGACATAAATCAAAGTGGCTTTTCAACGTGTCAATCAAAATTGGCCAATCAATGAACGTGTGAGTGGTAACGCTTATTGATTGGCTAATATTGATTGACAGATGGCTTTTGATTGACATATGGCTTTTGATTGACAGATGGCTTTTGATTGACAGGTGGCTTTTGATCGACAGATGGCTTCAGCCCCTTTAGTATCTGTCGATTGTCTTTAAGTTAGGAGCATGAACAGAGCCACTTACCGTTGAGATCTTTCATCTTTTCTTTAGCTGAACGCAAGATCTTTTTCATTTTCTTTTCATTTTCGTCTCGTTCAGACAAAACAGTCTAAAATATTGAAAAATGATGAAGTTTAGAAAATTTGTCCATTAAAAGAGGACGTCTCCCTAACGAAAAGACAGAACTGGTAAACTTAAATATCATCTCACAAGTGAGTCACATTGTGGAATCTTGAGTAGGCAACTTTTTTCAATAAATACACTACCGCAACAAAGTATTGCCCCACCTTGAAGGTGGAGAAATGAAGCATAAAAGATCGAGAGCTATTGCTATGCAAATTAACTATGTTTTTAAGTGGTGAATAAGATTGGATTGCACGTAAAACGACCACCAATCAGAGCTTCAATCACCTTAAACAATTTGATATCATAGTCCTAAAGCTTTTTGTACATCGACCATGCAATGCCAAGCAATCATGTAATTGAAACGATTTTAAGTGGTGCATTAGCAAGTAAGATTATTCAAAATACCGCTTTCTCCTCAACTTCTTTTGAAAGTTTGGCGTTCTCTTCAGAGAGCTGTGAGAGCTTTTCACTCGATTCATCCGACCCTTGTGCTGATTCTCCAGATTTTGCGGCATGATCTTCGACATTCTTCTGCACTTCTTTTTCCAACCGTTCAACATTTGATTTAAGTTGGGCGTTTTCCTTCTCGAGCTCAGCGAGTTTCTGGTTGTCCACATTAGTTTCACTTTGTGGTGCACTGCCAGCCTCGACGCTGGCCTCTTTTGATTTCTGAAGTTCTTTTATAAGTCCCTGATACTTGAGAGCACGAATCTTCAACTAAAAGTCAATGTAAATCAGGATATAACTATAGGATTACAGTGCTTAGCGTTTTTCCGCGACAATGATTAACAATTAATGATAGATTGTGATCAATGATTAATGGTAGTTTGTGTCAGCTAATATATGGCAAAAACACTATGAGGCGTTACAAGCGGACGTTCTTGGGTTTAAAGAAGGGGCAAGCCCCAAGCTCGAAGGGTTATTTGCTTACGCATTTACACACCAACATTTGGGCCTATACAACAAACAAATTGCTATACAACATCAGTAGAATTTTTTGAATTGACCAAAGGTCAAATTTACGTTTTAACTGAAAATGCACAAGTGGTTCTGGCACAGTGATCAATGAAATTTTAATCAAAATATTGATTCTTAAAAACAAAACCTTTTCAAACTTCGCATTTGCAACGGTTACGTGAGTCTCTTTTGCAGCCACATCTTTCTTCAGAACCTCGATTTCATCTGCAGTTCTTTTTACAAGTTGTTCCTTTTCGGCTTTAATTGTGTCTGCTAATGTTGTGAGAAGTGCTGCTTTGTCCTGTTAAAAATTCAACAATGTAACTTTACAATCATCATCTCTGTATACATTGTCAATGAGAGAAGGCTTCACTGGCTAGTCAAAGGGACCTCTTTCAACTTCCAGTTTCAAACCTAAAGATACAGATTATATATCTTCTTTCAACGATATACAGATTACATATCGCCCATCGGCATTGGTTTGTTTATAGTGGTATACATGTAAATATAACTAGCCCATATCTACCTGCATCTCAGATAAATCTTTCTTCAGTTTCAATGAATCTTTTGACGCTGCCTCCTTCTGTGCTTTCAGGCGAACTATCTCGTCCTTCAGGGCACCCATCACTTTATCGTTCTGTGCTTTTGTATTCTTCAAGGGTTTCAGTTCCTCCAACTCGGTTGTAGCCTTTTTGTTCTGTTCTATGAGCTGCTGCGCCCGCGTTGTCCATCTTTGAATCTAAAAGCAAATAATAGTATAGTGAAAAAATGTAGGACAAAAGCGATGAGATCAAAGAAAAGGCAGAAGCCATTCGGAAGACTTATTTGAGGGAAGAAACTTTTGCGGAAAGAAACCCTCGCATTTGTGCTTTTAACGAATTTTAAAATTGGTTTCGTTGTTTGTTGGTATTACGAAGTGTTTTCGCACGAAATTCAGGTTTTTATTTAAACATGAAAGTTCGTCCTCGCAAAAGATTTTATTTCGATTCTCGAGGAAGTCGATTAAAAATCTTCACGCTTTTCTCAGTTTTCTAAACCTTCTTCCCGCGAATCTTTTTCAAAGTTTTCTTAAGGGGTTGCTGTGGCAAGTTGAGCCCAGAGGTTATTATTCCTGGTGCGAGTTGGCTTCTGTGGAATTGAGCAATGTTCACATGGTTGACGAATACTACTAAAATGCATTTGACAGACATCTTACTTCACTCTTTAATGCAGTTTTCTCAGCAAACCAGCTGCCTTTTTCTTCTTCCAATGATCTTCGTCCCTCTTTCATCGATTTGATTTGATCTTCCAATTGTTTCACCTTCAAAAAACAAATTTTTTTTTCACTCTACCAACCCTTAAACTCTCCTCATATTTTTTTCTCAGAAATCTGCAATTAATTTTTTGGTATTCTAAAGCAATATATAATTTTTTTGTAAATATTTGGCTTGCTCTTCTTAATATTGCATTATAGAATCCTAAATATGGAATTTTGAACCTTTAAAATTGTAGTAGTGAAGCAGATCGCAAAGTCTCGTAGCCTTGATGATATCGAGAAATCTTTAAAATAAAATTAACAATTCAGCAATTGATAATCGGTGGTGCACTTTTTTAAACTCTTAATGATTTAACTTTCAAGGGTATCTAGAAATCTTTAGAGACAAATAAAAAGAGGATATTTAAAAAACTTTACAGAGAAGCCAAACGAGGCACAGAAAGTTTCTTGAACTGGAAACAAAGAAAAATATGACCAAATTCCTGCTGGCTTTTGGATACGTGAATGATTTTGCAAAATAAATAATGGGACATTTCTTAAAAAACGTGGCAAAAATTAATATTTTAAACAAATCAACCCATAACGAATTGCAATTAAACGAAAAAGGTATTTAAAAATTCGACAGAAAAAGCAATCAATTGTTGTTAAATGTGGCCAGGCACAATTTCTCCACAGCAAGGAGCAAGGAGATAAACGTCTTTTCTGGTGAAGAAAACATGATAGAAGCTTGTATTAAACTTCTTTTGAATTTAAAGCAACTGACATAGCTTAGCAGAAGTACCTTAGCATTAACAGTAGAATGCTTCTTCCCCAGCTCTTCCTTTTGCTTTTCAAGCTCTTTATTCAACTCAGTGAGCTCTGCAACGCGAGCCACCTTGGCCATAATGTCCTCGTGTTCCTCCTTACTTAACATCAACCCCAGAGTGCGTTTTCTTTCAAGTTCCAAAGCAGCTTGGGTTTCTTCCAGTTCTTTTTCGAAATGATCACATCTTTGTCGGTAACGGAGACTCTCTGATTGCAGGGCTTCGAATTTCGTCTCAGCTATTTCTTTTTCGCGTCGTATAAACCTTCAAAGGAATTAGCAAGGTCACAAACTGCGTCAATTATCTTATATCACTACTAAAATGCTCCGTCAATTAACTATTAGGAAAACAACAATTCAAATAAGAGCTTCAGAACTAGATATGTCAAAGATGAGAAAATAATTGACATTAAAAATAAATTGCATAACAACAATAATAACGTTTATTTTAAAATGGGGGCGAAACAATCAATCTTGAAACTACGAACCAGGGTTTGAGACAGTTGAATGGCTGCCCTTACCTGATCACTTCATACAAGTCTTCCGTCGACTGTTCCGCAGATTTGCCAGTCTCCTCCGACAGTTTAGTGATTTCGTCAACTCTCCGTGACTTAGCATCAACAATTTGCGAACTTAACTAATAAGAGAAAAAATGTGACTTGGGTAATTAAAAATCTAATCACTTTATACTTTAAAACCTCCAAAAGACTCCAAAATATATGCTCATGACATGCAAGAAAAAAGGCAGCTCTCGGTACCGGAACGATTTCCATATGTTGAGAATTCAGTCCAAAAGAGCTTATACACCAGGAAGCAAATTTTCTCAGAAAATTCTTAAAAAGAAAGGACACCCAGAAGTAGGCTTAAAGTGTCAAAAAGTTATGAAATCAATTATAAAGAAACCTTTTCAATTTCCTTGTGTAATAAAGAATTTTGCTCAGAAATTTGTTTACTGTGCTCCCTGATTTTCTTCATCTCCTCCGCATGGTGAATTTTCATATTCTCCATGGCCTTCTCTGCAACGACCATTTTTTCTTGAGCCTCTCGTGCATGATTTTCCGAAGAATCAATCCTTTTTGCGTATTCATGAAGCTGAAAAGTAAAGTACAAAAAGTAAAACAAATCTAAATCCGCAACAGGAATAAAAAAGTTTAAAAAGTTCTAAGATGCTAATTCATCTTTGATTTGCAGAGCTGTAATCGTGACTCTATGAGAGACATTACGACATTTTACAGAACCTTTTGAAAAATGCCAATAAACATTACAGGAATTTTTACAGAGGCTTGACCCCTAAAATCTCAAGTGAAATGAATTAAGCGAAAGACTTTCACTTATTTCTATCAAATTTTCACTTATTGCTATCCTCCCTGAAAGCCGTGAAAACTAAGTGATATTTCCTACAACAGTGAACCAAAACCAGTGCATGCTCTCCAAGGATTGCACTGTCAAACTTCAATTGGGCAAACGTCAACTGTTCCTACTGAGCAGCTTTGCGTTTGTGTAAAAGACCTGAGCAGCATTAATTATTGACCAAAGTTATGGTTCCTAATCTCAAAACCATGACGATATAAAAGCAATTTTTCGTAGTGAAAATACGTTTCAAAGAATATTCAGATATTGAAGCTTATAGATAGTTAAAAAAACAAAGAAAAACGCACCTCCTCTTTGACTTTAACAAGTTCTTCGACATCCTTTGCGTGCAATACCAGTTCCCGCTCATATTTTTCTTGTTTCTACAAATAAAGATGACGTCACTAAATAAAGGGGCACCTTTTTGCATATTCTGTAGAACATTCTTGTGCAAAAAATAATAACTTCAACATGGCGGTAGATTTAGCTATTTTACTAGCACTTGACAAAACCAGTGATACTGTTATGTAAAAATGAACATGAAAGTTCGCAGTGACTTAAGGAGTATGGCAGAAATTAAAAAGAAATCAAATTAAGCATTCATTTAAAGAATCACTATAACTAATGACGTCATATAACATGACATCACCTATACGTAATTTCCCAAAGATAGATTCAACTAAAAAGGCAAGCTCAAAGTCCTCTTGCAACAAAAGAAGACACACGTTTTGCGTTCCCACTATCTACAATCTACGGCAATTTAATGTATTCTGATACCTCAGTTGCCGCAGCAGCGTACATTTTGGCATCAGCCTTGGCAGCTTCAGAATGCTGACTTGAACTCTCAATGCTTCCTTTTACAGCATTGTATTCCCTCTCTAGACTAACATAGGACTGCCTTGCACTGTTTAGTTGAGCACTTAACTCCTGCTCTTTCTTCTCCGCTTTCGACTTTCGTGTCGCTAACTCAACTTTGGTAGCCTCGAGCTGGCGTGAAAGCTCATTGGCTCGTTGCTGCATTGACTGTAACTTGCTGCTAGTCTCTTTCTGGAGGATGGCATATTTCTGCAAAGAAGAAAATGCAAAGTGACGCAAGTGCAAGATGTTTATATGAATGAGGGTGTGCAGTTTTGATCACTGTACTGCATATCAATGAGCTAGCTAACTACCATTCCAAGCTTGAAGGTGTCAATAAGACACTCTTATATCCTTTACCATTATCCTGTTTACAAAGACTACGGCATTCAGTATGAGACGCAGCAATACGGACGATAGAAAATAGATACGGCGACAAAAATTTATAGAGGATAAAATTGAAATGTAATAGGAATAAGACAATCAACGGTTTTTCCATGAGTATATTCTTTATTCTCATTGCCTTTCTCAATGACCTCCCGCTCTCACGGCTATTACAAAAACGGGCCTTAAATGTTAATAGCCTACCTCGTTTGCATCTTTCAACGCTTCTTCACACGAGGCTGCTATCTGTTTGTACTGTTCCACATGCTTACTAGAGCTCTGGGCTTGGCTGCTAAGAGCTGTCAAAAGATTTTGTTTATCAGAAGAAGCACAGATACACAAAAGGTAAAAGTTATATGCGTAAATG
The DNA here is from genome assembly GCF_013076305.1 of Rhopilema esculentum. The sequence continues at coordinate 12,237,362 of NW_027019322.1, forward strand.
GATGCAGAACATATGTCATAAAATCAGCTGGTAACATATCTTTGAAGCGAACTAATGTTATCCGACAATGTTGAAAACCATTCTGCAAAAAAAATACAATAGACAAAACATCGTGTGCATACATTCTTCTCGCTAGGGAAAAAGAGAAGGATTCTTCAAAGGAGCCACCAGAGCACTTGGGGGTTAGTTGTTTTGGGAATTGCAGAAGAACAGGCATCTAATGAAAGATATTTCTGATTCAAGATAAAGCAGAGGGTCGAAAACCGCTGCACATACCTTTCATTCTTAGTTCTGTTTCACTAAGTTTTGATTGGAAAGACTTTTCTTTCTCTTCATGTTGCTCTTTAATTTGTTGGATATTCTCAGCTGTAATGGAATTCATCACATTTTCGATCAGAAATAATAATGATGATAACAATGAAAACTATGATATTGTAGAAACAAAGTTATGAGTGAAAATTGGCCCGTGTCCTTAGATGAGTTGGTTAATGTGAATTGCAAAATACAAGTATGCCGAAGACATGACTTTATTGATGACAATAATGGCAGCTTTACAAAATGCATTACAAAGATCTTCAAAAGTATCCTTGGCTGTGCCAACGAAGATCGGTAATAAATTCGTCTTGCATCTGGAAGAGATAAAGCGAACAAATGTAGACAAAGATCAGTGAAATTAGATTTGAGAATTGGCAACAAAACGAAGAACAGCTTACTTGCTGAAGAGTCATCCGCCTCCACAATGGCTTTAAGTCGAGCCTCGCTGGAAGCTAAATGCTCCTCTAATTCAGTGCACTGTGAAAAGATTCAACATTAGTTTGAATCAGTTAATTGACCGCTGACAGAAGGAATTGAAAATGGAATGGCAAAGGAAATAAGAAAAGAGAAGAGTAAAAAGATGGAAAAATAAAGGAATACGATTAGAGAGCAGTGAAACACAGTTAAAAGGAAAGGAGAAACAAAAAGGGGAACACGAAAGAACAGGATTAAAGTCACTGCTTGGACTGCCTTTTGTGGAAACAGAACAAGATAAATAAGTCCTTCAATTTTCAAGAAACATGTTCCTTAAAAGTTGTTATTATCCGTTCTCTGGAATTTATTGCGAGTCTTGAATGCAGATAAAAAATATTTTTAAAATATTCGATAAGAATTCAAAACCAGTACAATTATAAAGACTGTCAATGCTTTAATTATAAATAACTTAATTTCAAGTTTAGGCTTTTTCTTAGGTCATTAACAGTTGCCAATTGAAGGGCCTTGTTGATAAAAGCAAATCTGTTTCTGACAAGGTAACCCTGTATGAACAATTAAATCATAATTATCATAAAGTCCTTCTTTCTTTGATTTAAATTTATAAACCATCTATTTCAATTGATTTTGCCCATGAATGGATTTCTCATTAGTATGAAACTCTTTGTCAAGAAAAAAGAACGATTTGGCTAACCTTCAATTTGGCAGCGTCGAATTCTGTCATAATCTCATTGAGTTTTTTCTCACTGTCTTGACGAAGTTTCTTCTCTTCACTCAGTTCTTTTTGGAGCTTTTCCAGTTGGTGCTTAAATTCAAATATGGAATTGAATCATTCTACAGAAAATGGAAGTCTGAAAGTATGACGATAATTTTAACTAAAAAAAGATTTTAACCAAAAAATATGACAAATAATTTTTATTTACATTCAGAGAGCCAATGCTAGTTTTCTTGTTCGCCTCCTGGGCATCAAGATTTCTTGTCAGACCCTTCATTTCCAATTGCAGCTCCTCAACCTGTTTTCCAAGAGCTTTTCGAGTTTCAAATTCTTGTCGTTCAAGATTATTCTGAAATATCAAACCAGATCAAGTAACATATGAGGCACAGAACACAAAACGCAAAAAACTAAGCAATTGATATTTCCAGCTAATCTTGTCCACGGTAGATGCAAACAGATTAGACACACAACAAAACCTGAACGATAGCCCTTGATAGAATCGATAGAAAATTTCATACTTCGAACTATGTTAGGTAAAAATATTTATTCAAAGTGTTTTTGTGCCAGACTTATTTTTCACGCATTGGCAGGCGTGTGATTGTGGATTTCACGGCACAGCAATATCCTATGACCTCCATAGTTATTTGAACTTGATAATCTGCAACGTATAAACGTGCCATTGTTGATCGAAACTGATAAACCTAAATCCTATACAGTCGTGGATAAGAAACATGATTGGCTATTAAAGCAACCAATCATTGCTAACACTGCAAAGCTAGACCAATAGCTATGCATGGAGCTAAACAATAGAAGTACGAATTCTGTCCTTAAACAAGTACCAGCTTAAAATGCCTACAGCGAAAGGCAACCTTGTCCTAGGCAGTCAGTTTTCTCTTAGAGGTGTTGTCTCGGCATGCATGGACGGTTGTTGGCGTTGAGCTCTATTACAAAAAACGCTTCCTTATAACACGATTGTACGTAGTCGCCCTAATACCTGTATAGTTTGAAGGTTTGTCAAGAGGACATTCTGGCTCCTTTGTTGCTCAATCAATGTTTTATTTTCTTGCATCAAGCGTTGTTCCGTCCCTTTCATTAACCGTTTCTCAGTGTCTGATGATTTCAGAGCAACCTTGTAGGTAAAAGAGACAAAAATGAAAGAATAAGACTTTTTTAGATAGCTGTTTTGAGACACATAAATTGCTGTGATTACATCATTAAAATATACTTTATGCAAAAACAGTAATTGTAAAGCACTACTTACAAAAGAGTTTAGACTCAAGCCCCCCTTCCCCACCACATCTATCCATTTAAAAAACTTGTGACGATTAAATTGGTTCGTCATCATTAGCTTCACAGTAAAAAGTAAAGTTTTTGTTGCAAATATTTACTGTAGCACGATCCAAATTCATATTGCTTTCTCAATCATCTTTGCTTCGATTTCTGTTCAGTAAATTTTCATTTGGCCCGTGACGCAGAACATGTTAAAGCTTTTGCATTTTCTACCGGTTAATGTTTGACACCCAAGATTTACCGGCAGGACACCGATAAATAAAGGTTTATAGTAAAAGGTAATCCTTAAAAGATAATTCTATAACATTTCGTGTTCTGATGATATATCATTAAGGTTACGGTAAACGTTTTCTGGATGAAAACATCCATGGCACACAATAATACCAAATTTGAAAATAACAGAACTTGTGAAGATAGAAAAAATCCCATGTAAACGAAGGTTTCCATAATTTGATGAGGCCTGAAAATCTCTTGAACTGTTAAGACGATTATCGTTGCTTTGCGGTTGTGGTCGCATGTCTCTTTTACAAAATCGCATGGCACATCCATGTATCCAATCTCCAATGTATGGCTATGTTATTTAAACAGACTTATTGATCTTAAAGCTTCAAGTGACTTGACCCGGATTACACCTATTGTACCTTGTGGTTTATGAGTGTACTTTTAAAGGGCGATCACAGTAAAATCCCGTTTTTCCGAACTTATAATTCGTCTACATACAGGTACGAAAAAGCTATTTTGTACCCAAAGAACCAATCTAATGGCTCAAAACTTTGCAAACGGCCGGGACAGATGTCGGGTAAGGAAAGTGTGTCTCATAATTTTTGTTTTTGCTCTGGTCAGTCTTTTATAGCCAAATACAAATATGAGAGGGAAGAAAAAATTTTTGCCAATTTTTGACAGGCTATAGTTTCAAGGGGAGGAGGAATTTTAAAAATCTGAGACATACTTTGGTAGCTTAGGATCTGCGCTTTCTGCTGATATAAGTCAGATTTTGTTACCTCAAACGCAAGGGTACAAAATAGCTTTTGAAGGTGGTACACTCATTTAAGCAATAAATTTGCCTGGAAAGTATCATTTTGCAATATTTGCCAATGATTTTGATATGGTTGGAATCGCCACATTCTTGTGCATCGAATGATGCATAGTTTAATCAGATTCCGTTAATAGTTTTGCTTTTAGGGAGAGAAAACCAAATATCGTGTCAAAAACGATTACCGTAACCTTAAGCGATAATGCAATGTTTCAAAAAATTATTGATAAAAATAATTAATCGAGGTGGGCATTAACGAGCGGCTCTGTGTGTTGTAAATGTAGGCTTTAGAGAAGAAATCAACTTTATCACAAAGCTTGAACCCAGAATTTTTATCTAAAATACTGTAAGTATGGGAAGACTGGAAATAAGAAACACATACCTCTAAGTTTATGAGTTTCTCGTTTGCTGCTTCAAGTTCCTACGAAAGAAAGACAATGAAAATTTCATTTTAAAAAAATTGCATACCTCTATAAAAGAGTTAACAGTCTTGATTGAATCAAAATAAACCATGTTATATACATGAAAGAAAGAGAACCAAAATACCATCAAATAACAATGTCACAAAAAGGTTTCTACGCTCTGCATGGTACAATTCATCCACTGTACAAAGATATTCAAGAAAGGAAAGACGCGTGTGCAATACCATAAACAATTACAAGCAACAGGAAACTGGAGCCTCGATTCTACAAAAATGATAATTTATGCACATTAATTATTTCAGGGTAAAATAAAGTTAGTATTGTTGACAGTGGCAAACCTGCTTATAAAATGCGGCCTCCTTCTGCTGCTTGCTTACAGCAGTTTCAAGACCGCGGCTTTTCATTACCAGAGCCTCCGATTCACGGGTCAGTCCATCATTGGTGCGTTTTAAAGAATCATTCTTCTCTTCGAGGAATTCAATCTACGTAAAAAGAAAAAAAGAGATATCAGATTTCATTCTTATAAGAAAATACCCTTACACTAGAAGACAATTTACCAAATTTAAAAGAGAGCTGATTTTGCCTAAAAGGACATTTTTGCAATGTTTTTGAAAATGTAGGGGAAGGGCATTGGGGGCATGGTATAAGGAGCAGTGGATATGGGGGTAAGAGATGGGGGCAGGTTAAAAGGGATAGGAAGAGGGTACAGGGGGCAGTAAACTGCTGTACGGAAAGAGATAGCAACAAGAGATTATCTTAAGGCAAATTGCAACTGCAATTGAAAACTGAAAAAGGCAGGCATTATTAATCTATCAGGTTAAGACTTAGTACCACAAATAGAGAGGTAATTCCTTATCGTCTTAAGTATGCAAAAGACAGATAGAAGAAAAGAAATAGTTCAATTAAAATTGCAAGTGATACCTTTCCTTTGCCGTGTTGATTTTCACTGCGCAATTTGGAAACCTCGTCTTCTAATTTTTCAAGCTTCGTTTGCAACGAGCTACAAAAAAGAAATCACAAAGTAAGCATTTGGTACTGCAAAACTTGAAAATAGCACAGACAAAAAGAGATAATGCATAATTTATATCGATTATCGCCAGTGACTAAAAGATTTATAGACAAGGATATATTGGCCTAAACCATTTCACCCCGAGTAGACCCCATTTTTGTGTTTATATTTTGCATGCGCTGTGCGCTTTGGTGTATAGAACAGGGCGGCTCTGAGCAGCAATTTCTGGTTTCATTCTCAATGCGATCATCGTACTACTGTTATGTGAAAATGAAAATATACAACTTTTTCACCTTTCTTTGGCTGTGCTATCGGTTTTATACTTTTCAAAATCTTCAGTGATCCGAGTGAGATGCGCTTTTGCCTTCTCAAGATCTGCCTCTGTTTCAGCTGATGCCATTGTCGACTGTTGCAAGAAACTTGTTGAGGATATCTGCGAGAGAAAACCGCAGAAAACCCGAGTGATGGCACTGCCGTCATACACAATGCAAGTCTGTCCAGTTATTTAAGAGATAATCGCTCCCATTTATCAGTATTTACGTCTAGTATATCTACCTCACGTGAAGCTATACTTTCTAAAAGTTAAAATACAAGGGGAAAAAAAGATTTAAAAATCCTTAAGAATAGAAATCTAACATAAGCTGACAGTAACAGAGAATAGACGTTGGTCGTTCTTGAAGGGATTCAACTAACATTGATATCAAATGCCGAAATAGAAAGAAGATACTTCACGGATGTCATGAAATTATAATTCATTCACTGTTTTGAGGTGCAGTGAGTGAGTATAGATTGTAAAAATTACGCGTAGTGAGTATTCCCAAGGGGGGAAAAACACTGTACCCTTTTACTCTATAACTCCAAACATACTTAATGGAAATCTACGTTTCAAATATCACGAAAGTAAGATATTGCTTGATTGAGGTCCTGAGGTAAAACAAGGCTCACATACTTCTGGTCTTTCTTCTGCATTGTATAGAACCTTGTACATGTCGCGTTGCTTGACAAGAGTTTCAATCTAAACATCAAGTCAAAAAATCAAATAAGCGCAAAATAAAGTAAATCAAGAGACTAAAAAGAGCTAAATGTACAGCAGAACTTTGAAACTGGGTATCTGGAGCCTCTTAGGCCCGATACACGTAAAACTCAACTGCTATTATCTCCACAAAGATCTACTGCTCATCTATTTTTCTTCCTGTTCGCTGATAACCTTGTAATGCTTTGCTGCTAGTTATATGAAGGGCAAAAATCGCTAATGTAGGGTAGCAATGTAAAAAACATGTATAACAAAATGACTTTATAACTAACAAAATAGCCATTTAATTTTATTTCAAAGTGAACGACACCACAAAAGTTGTCTGGAAAGAAAGTTCCAGCTTTGGTCTAAATAGTTCCTAGCTCTGTAAGTACCGAGGGATCAGGTCCCATACAATATCCCCGTTTCGGTCTATGTCATTCCTCTAAGCAAATTTCTTCCTTAATTTCATTTCCTAGAAAAAACGTTTGTTTTCTTTTCCATTCTAGTTCATTTTTCATCCGGAAACTTTATCCTTTAAACAGCAGTGAAACTGAAATAAACAAATTTAACGCATAAGTAACAGCACTCACAATTTCGTTCTGTTTTTCCCTTTCATCTTTCATTTGTTTAACTTGCTCAAATGCCAAGTTCAGCTGGTCGGACAGCTCGCTCATTCTAGGATCGCAAAACAATCAATTAGTAAATTCAGAAACTTTCACACCATCATCTTAAACATTTTCGTTGACTTTCCTGGAATGCTTTGAAAAGTTTACTGAGCAGGTTCGATTGTGAGAAATTGCCTTAAATGCTTCTCTCTTCTTGAGCTTCCCTTTAATAATCCTCCTGAAATCTTCAATAATGAAATATTTAAGTATATATCTTTCTTAAAGTACGGTCCTCTAACAACAATCACCTAAAACTCACATACGATTGCAAATCTTTACAAAGAGATTTCCTGGTTAGAAGGAAAATTATCAAAAAATATCTCAAAACAATTAAAAAAATCTCAAGTTTGTCAATAAGACTGCAAGTAAAACTTTTAGGATCCGGATACAAAAATATTTTGGGTAGTAGAATTTACATAAAAAGCATTGGCCTACTTTTCTACTGAACATTCCTTCTCTTGTTTCTCCCTTTCTTCGCTAAGGTCTCTAACAACGGTTAGCAGCTTCTGGTTCTGTTCTTGCAGATCCTCGATGTTTCTTTAATAAATATTATCGAAGCAATTAGTAAAGATGTGAGGGTTGAAAACATTATGGGACATTAGTGGGATGCGCAATAATTATTTGAGAGGCTTTGCAGATTTTCATGAGCCTAAGTGTGCTATGAGGGTCACACCTGACAGAGTCAGTATGACAGTTTGGGGACACGCAGCAGTATGCACAGTCAATAAAGGCCAGACAAATTTATAATAAAGAAATCGCTTCGCTTAGCTGCGGTGAACTGCCATTAAATTGGCGGTTAGATTCGAAACTCGGGAATTATACGAAACTCTAGTTTCTGGAAAGAATTAACAGTTTCTGGTAATAAAAAACATTCATCCAGTGGTGTGAGGTTAAGATTGTTGAAAATATTTTTGATGTTGTTACTAAATTATAAAAAAACAGACCCCAAAAATTATCAGTAAAGGAACATCTTGCAAATCTATTTTGGTTATTTCACTGTTTTGTTATCCGTCAACTTGAAAATAATTCAGTTGGTGTCTCTCAGTATATTTAAGTAAATCAAGTAAAGTAATGCAGGTTTAAAATTTTCAAAAGTGAGAATAGACAGCAGCGTGGTTTGCAATAGGGATTTTGGAGCAAAATTCGCAAACATTTGCCAACCAACAAGGGACAGTTCGTTGTTTGTGACTGATTGGACACTTACTTGAACGAGACGAGGTGTTCGGAAATGACTTGCGAGGAACTTGAAACTTTGTCACTGGAGATCAATTCTGGCACCTTGTATTCCGTGCTGACAACACCTCCTCGAGCCTCCTCAACCTCTTTCAACAGAACACGAACCTGAAAGGAGACAAAAGGGTGAAACCAATGCTTAGGGGGTACCCTATGCAAGTTACACGCAATTTAATACCCATACCAACTACTTGGAATATATCCAAACAATAAAACTCAACTACAACATACTCCATTCAATGTACCACAATGTACACTATTTATCGTCTAAACTCTATCATTCTATTTCGAATGTCCACAACAAGTACACAACCACCTAAACAATTACAATAAAAATTGCACTTATTTTGTCACGCTGTTGTTTCTGAAAAAAACAACGTTCGGCAGAGATTATTTGTCTTTTTGATGCCACGCCCTAACAACACTATACTATAAATCTTTGATGCCACGTCAAAATGCTATAAATCACTGATCTAAAAAAGACCGAATTCATATTTGAATTAGTGTGATGGCATTTGAAGCTAGATCTTGCTGTTTCTTAAAGTGACGTCAGAAACCATACAATATTTCAGTTTTTAACTTTAGAAAAGGTACAGCTCTGTACAGCAAGTGGGTCACAAGATGTCTTATAAGTTGCAAATTTTCTTAGTTCAAGCTATGCCGGATCTTTCTTTGAATCCTCCAAGAATAATGTCAGTTTTTGCCGAACATCTAATGGTCTCCTTAAGAAGCATCAACGCGCAAACTGCCTGTACCCGAATAATCAACCTTAAAAAAGTCACGAATAAAACTTTTTAACCAAGCTTCGTAATATAAACATCAATGCAATGACGAATACACAAAGAATATACAAGATCAAGTATATAACATATATCTTGTAGATAAAAGAATAGGCTAAAATGACGCAAGTTGATAAATAAGTACGGTCTGGTGCCGAGTTTGATATTCTGATATTTGTTTGATAATATTCAATATGTTCTCAGTAAATGTTACAAATCATTTGAGCTAATAAAACTGCCGAGCGGATCTGATAAAAACATCGTTTCTATATCATAAACAAAGTGTGATATTCGGAATAGCCTACCTGTTGACTGAGGTCAATACACAGTCTGTTCATTCGTTCGTTCTCTCGCTTGGTGAAATCAGCCTTTCTTGCATAATCGTCTTTTTCAGATTGAGACCTCTCGCATTCCTGCAAAAAGAAACGACATTGCTAACAACGAAACAAAATTTACTATATAAATCTATAATATATAATTACAATTCTTCCTGTGGAATCTATTTCTTTGAAAATAATCGAATGCATTAGGTGCACGTATGCCCCCTGTTCAGTGGCCACATCTTCCGTATCTTTAACTGACTCAGTCTATAGAAGCAGTTTCCAAAAGCTGCTACGATACCCAATTTCGTCATTTTTCTTGCCTACCTCATTTACTCAAATAAATACGCTACATTAATCCAATAAACAAGAGCGTTTCCTGTAAGAGACTTAAGTGAAACTTCATTGCGTTTTTTCCTTAGCTAACAGAGTGAAACTTCATTGCGTTTTCTACAAACAGTCGTTTGGCAAACCTCTTATTTCAACAAAATTTTTTTCAAAAATATTAATTTCTGCTGTGTTTTTGTTTATTCGAATGCATGCACCATAAATATAACATGAATAATTTTATTCCTTTAGGCAGGAAACGACTACCAATTACACATTCACAAAATGAAACGTGTTACAAAATCAAAGGCTGCGAAGCTCCAGGTTAAAAACTGAAAACCGCATAGAAAAATTCAATTTTTCTCTACATCTTTTAAATAGTCCATTAGTGTACTGTGTGGCTGTATTCAATACACTTCAAAGCTTGACTTAGACTCTCCAAACTGAGTTTTTTAAAGTTTCGCAAAGGAGTTACTTCAGTTTCTGACCAAGAATTTTCAATCACTTACATTCATTGCATCATCAAACTTCGCTGTCAGATTTTCGATTGTCTTCAGGGCGTTTTCGTAATCTTCCCTTTGTCGCTGCAGGAGTGGGGCTTTCTCCTCAATTTCCTAAAAACAGAAGTTATTAGTGAAACGAAGCAAGGATATTTCGAGCTCTTACAAAATTCTTTGATTTCGCATTCTTTCTTTACTCGTTTCCTTTGCATCTTTCTTTGACCTTTTCTTCCAACCGTCCCTTTTTGGACCCCACGAAGGTCGCAAACAGCAACACCAATGCTAATCATGGCGAATAAAGGGATAAATGCTTGTAGCTACAAAATACGATAGACAAAATGCTGTCAACACACTCGGGTTACATGTAAGTGCGTAGGAAATATAGCCATAAAGTTGCTGATCTTACCTGCAGGATCTGATCGAGATACTGCTTCAGCCTTGTGTTTTCATCTTTCTCTAGCTCCAGAGCGTCAGAAACCTCGACATATTCACTGTATATCTACAAACAAGCCAATACACTTAACTAAATAAGTCAAAAAATCAAAATAAATTCAGTCCTCAAATCACATTACAAATAAGCCAATGTCCAGGGAGACAAGTGTAAATTGCTCACGAGACAAATTTATATATAAATGCGCGCTTAAAACAGTTTTATAAGTTCTAAGTTATGTTCCATTTCAGAAATTACCTGCGTCAGAGTCATCCCCTTTTTCATAAGAGCACTTGCTGTAGCAGCAGTTGGCGACATCCCTTCAACTGCCTCTTTGCTAAGAGCAGGGGCTTGAAAGAGAGATTACAGATGACAATAAAATGAATAACACGGCTCTAAGTTTAAAGAAAAAAACAGGACGGAGAAGGCAAATCAATCAATGTTTAAAGGCTCTCGGAATAATTGTATCTTTGCCCATTAAACCCTTCAAAATGTTGGCCTTGACAGGGGATATAAAATGATTAAGATCTTCTTATTTTTTAAAAATGAATTCAAATATATAATTAATGGAAGCAAACTTATGAATTTGACAAAATCTAACAAAATTAAAAATTCGACACATTACAAACACTTTCAAAATACTCACTCTTCTTTCGTGCAACCTCGAGTAGCTCATTTGCGTTTTCCAGCTCAGTATCTAGCGTTTTCAATCTCTCCTCTTCAAGAAAAATCATGAGACCAAATCAGAAAGACAACTACTGTGCAGCCTTTCATATGATTACAAAACAGGAAAAACTACACTTCAGAAAAGATGTTTGAGAAACAGCAGTTTCCACGATTCAGCAAATGACAAGCTCAAAGACCAAACGGAGGTTTCTCTGAAAAAACTATACTTAACACCAGTCTATATTCCAGAAAAAATGAATGTCAAAAATAGAAAGTGATATGGGTCTAATAAAATTATTTGCAAACTTTAGATTTTGTCATTACTTCAAACAATAATCTCAAATTAAAAATTTGGCAATTGCCAGCAAATCAACAGCGAATGCAATGCAACAGCATTCTTGAGATCTGGATTTCTTTTCTCAATTGGACAATTCGTTTGTGCCCCAAAACGAGCCCCCTAAACCCCCTATTTTAAACGAAATATTCAATGTGATGTAAATACTATGTTTTCACGTCCCATTGAAAGAATATGCTCTCTCGGCTTCAGTAGAGTGCAGAGTATTGTAAAAATGAATGCCATGTCAATAGCGTGTTTCCATACAGCTAGTCTTTTATTTAGAGCTTGTAATTTTCTCAATTTGAGCATGTTAAGAAAACTCGTTTTGAACATTCAAAGAAAAGGGCAATCAGAAGAACTGAAATGAGATTTAAGGTCAAGCTTACGTTCGAGATAAGCAAATATAAATTAGTAAATATTTTTTCAGACGAAACGCAACACATCTTTTTTGTACGGAAATTTTAAGCAACAAACCGAGCTCGTTCAGTTTTTCCTTGTGCTTTTCTTCTTCCAAGGCTAGTTTGGCCTCCAAGGCAGATTTTTCTACGAAATTAAAATACGTTGAAAAGGAATTGAATACTCTAAGGAGACAATGTAAATGCCGAAAAGCAAAGCTGGTTCAACTGAACAAAATTATTCCGATATATCCATATTTAGCTACGTTCTTATGCAGCTATCTCCTTAAACCCATCGCTGACCCCTCACACGTACATCTCTTTTTATATAAAGCTGTCACATTAAAGCCACGATTATTCAATAATTCGCTTATAATATAATTTCCTCGTACAACCACCTGCTTCAACGGTCTGCAATACAAAGCTTTGGAAGTATCTTCTTATACAACTATTTCTCTTTACAGGATGACTTCCCGAACCTGATACAGCTTTTTCCTTATAAAGTTGTCTTTTATACTGGTGTCTTTTTAAAAAGCTTTCTCCTTATGAGCTTTTTCAAACCCATCTAATAAAGTGATTGAAAATATCTAACATAACTAAAACATCATGAACGTATATTTGCTGCCTGGTTGGGTCCCATTCCGGTAATGGCCATTACCTTCATCGGTTTCTTTGAGAATCTTCTGGATTTCAAGCAGAGCAAATGTCATTTCGCTGATTTGTTTCTGGCTGTCTTCAGACGATTCCTGCAAAAGAGACACCCCTTTTGCAACCAGCAGTAGAACCTTCTGTTTCCTAGTAACAGTCTACCCTCTCTCTAGCTATCCACAAAGATGGGTTCATTTCATTCATTTTCTTATCATAGCAAAGCAAAAAAAAGCAAATAAACAGAGGTAGTATATTCCAAATATTGAAACTGCCTCAAATAACAATGTCCGCACGTTGAATAATTGAAAATTTAGGGTGCACTGTTTTTTATATTACAGCCAGTCAATTCATTATGAAACTGGCTCAACGCTTAAAGACAAAAGAGAACAAGTTCTAAAAAAATACTAAAAACATGGACTGAAAAATTTAAAAAATTACTGCAAACAGGTTATAAATCTTTTTGACTTTAAAATATAATTAGTTTAAAGCATAAAATGCACTAAGTAGCCCATTGGAGTCATCTAATCTAAAAGATTTATTCATGAAACCCTCGGCGCTATTAGAGTGAAAACATAAACAAACCAGTTAAACGTAATATTTTAAATAACAATCTGAGCAGTGTTTTACCTTATAAAGCTCCACCAGTTTGTTTTTTGCATTAAGCTCTTGTGTCATAGTACTATCAGTGTCTGCAAGCTCCCCCCTGGCCTAAAAATAATAGCACTCAACATTTATCTATATTGCACGGCTTTTTACAGACGACAAAACAGTTAAACTACTAAAAACAAATGTTGCGAACTACAATTTTAATTCCTTAAAGAATAGCCACAACACCGTGTGGCTGAAACCAGAATTTAGCTGATGAGAAAGTCTTTGTTTAAGCTGATGAGAAAAGCTGCTGATTTGAGGCTGCTAACTTGAAATAACAACATAATCTGAGAAAGTATGAAAACGATAATTGCATTGGGTCACAAATTTCTTTCTTGTAAAACACAGTGGTCCTGAAGCGACTTTCTCCTTCTTGGTGAAAAATCTAAAAATACTCTGCTCTAAAATTCTCTAGAGTAAAATACTCAACAAAATTCATGTATTTATTTAAGTATAACACTTGAAATTTATTATATGAAGTATTTGTTTGTTTGTTTGTTTGTTTGTAACTTTATTTCAATTCGATTTTGCTTCTAGCTATACATATATATGCATATATACACATACAACTAATGTAATTCGAATCTACTATATAACAAATGAAAAGGAAATAACTAAGGAAATAATACGTAGATACATAAGCTAAATATTGGATATGAATGGATAAAATTTACAGGATATCGATATCATTGTATTTGCAAACGTTGCATTCACAGCTAGGACCATCCTATCGTTTTATCATATGTTTGAAGCTGTTAAGATTATCAGCTGATTTTTTCTGGGAGATCTGGGATACACTATCAAAACAACCCAACCAAGTAAATAATAGTAAAAACCGGGGGGAAGTTTATTCTTGTAAAAAGAGAAAGAGATTTCCAAGAAAACATAAGGATTTCCAGGGATTTTCAGATAAAACAATAGCATTTCCATCAAAGGTGTACGAAATTTTCATGTAATGGTTTGTTTCTCGCAAAAACCCACACGAAAAAGTTAAAATATCCCAAATGCACACGGAAAGATTTAAAACTTGTTGACGTCAATGATACATGGTAACCTACTCTTTTTAGCTTCTCCATCAATGTTTCCATCTTACTTTCCTGCTCCTCGAGTTTTGCTTTATAGCTTTCACAACTTTTTGTTACGCTCTCCAGCTGCAAAATGAAAGAAAAACAACTCTACAGAAATAGCAAATATTTCTTGTCCTTGATAGGAGCAATGTACCATATGCCCCAATATACTGCTAGTTCTGCTTTTGACTTTACATGTCAAGTTACGTCATACTCATAAAATTTCTTCCATCACAAGTATTCGAAAATATAGAAACCTAAATTCCTTGCTTTGAGCTCGCATTGGCAAAATCTCTTCATGTAGAATTTGATAATATAGTGAATTAATGAAATACAGGAAAACTCTCTAACAAATTTATGGAGAACTTTTTCTTATGTTGCGATACTTATTGCTTTTTGCATTAACCTTTCAAGCTAAATTTCCGTGAATTGAAAAGAAAATAATAACTAAAAGTTCTAAATGGGGGGTAATAAAGAAGCACAAATAATCCGCTCGAATAAGAGGGCAAATTCAAATTGTCGAATCGCCCGACTTTGACTGTCAACGAAGAAAATTACCACTCCAACTTTTAAAATACGTGAACCTTTTTGGATATATTCTATTCTCTTGAAACATCGATAAAATTGATTGTCTGTTTGTCATATGTAATCATTCAAGTAAAAATGGCAACAACCTCCTCCCTAAATTGACTTATATCGTCTTCATAGCTATCTATTGCACGCCTTTTTCAGCTCCCAGAAGGAAAATAAACACGAGAAACAGCTCAACATTTAAATCAGTTTCCAAAATAATTTAAATGCCAAAAAATTACCTGATTTTTCTGACTGTCAGCAAGATTTTGCAGATCAAGTACCTCAGAAGTCTAGCAAAAAATAAAAGAGCAAGTTTTAATAAAACATGAAAACGAGATAAATCAAAATGTTAATCGCAAATATTCAAGACAACAAAACACTTCAGAAAACTGATATGCAAAACGAATATCGTAAGCGATCCGTTCTACAATTTGTGTTTCCGGGAACCCTTTTTCCCTTAAACAGGCAAAACTTTCTTATCTTAGATGCTGAAAAAATATTTCAACCTTTAATCTATCCTGCTTCCGCCTTTAGGGGCCCATTTCTAACAAGACTATCTTTCAAAATTTAATAGAGTTACGAAAAAGGTAACCTAAATTCCTACATTAGCTATCTAGTCTTAACGTATCTTTCAAAGAGTCCTCTGGGTCATTGATAAAATTGATCAATTTGAAATTTCTACTTACCTTGTTTCTTTTGAGGGTTGAAAGCTCCTCTGTTTTTCCATTCAGCTGCGTCGTGAGGTGGGCATTTTGGCTGCTAAGAAGGTCCTTTTCTTGCTCTAATCGTTTCAGCTTGAACTAGATTGAAAAAGGAAATTTTAATACCGTGCCTAGAGCAAAAGCACCGCCTTCAAGACAGATTATAGGCAATACGGTAATGGTGGCTACAGTAGAGGAACGAAATGCTACATTCATATTTTAAAACGAGAATCAAGGACGATTTCTAAGCAGCCAAAAACCAGCAATTCGATATATTCCCCCAAATTGAGGTGAACTGTCGAAAATAATTCGTTCCATAATTTTCAAGTTTATAGCTATCAAGTTTAAGTAACAAACAAGCTGCCAAAACTTGCAGCATCACTCATTTTCGTTTCATTTTTTACAGTTTTACAGTTTTATTATTAAGATAAAAGAAACATTCGCTATCTACATCCTGTAAAACTTTAAGCACGTATGAACTGTTAAATAATACGATTTGATAAAAAGCTGCTAGGTGATGAAAAAAGGGCTGGCTGATGCATCCAACTATTTGCAATTAAATATGCAATAAAACTGTCTGGTTCGTTTTTAGATTCTCAATAAATGAAATTCTTTCTTCATTATCAAACCACCTTTTTAGAGTCACCAATATTTGGGACACTTTTTTGCGCACACATACACAAAACAAACCCTTTTTAAAACCCGTTAAATGGAAATGAAACTGTAAAACTCACTTACAAATTAGGCACAAGTGGAGAAACTTTGGCGGACTTGCACCCTCAAAAGATTAATAACTAAAAGTTTGTAGTTTCCTGCTAGTTGGAACAGGGTTAGCGGCATGTTTAAATAAGTTTGAAATACACGTCTTACTTTCAAAATAAAACTTTTGTTTGCGTATGTTGAATCACTGAATCTTTAACAGAGAAAGAATAAGAGTGGGCAAAACCTACCTCTCGTGTAATGTCACCACTTTGGAATTCATCTAATTTGGCCTACAGTAAAATAAATGAAGGCAATTGAAAAATCTTTGATGGAATTTAGGCAGTCTAGAGAGTAATTTTATTGGCATTGATGGAATTTAGGCAGTCTAGAGAGTAATTTTATTGGCAATGCCATTAGAGCTTTACTCCTCCAATAAAACGTGTTTTCAAGTGTTTGGCATTGGCTATTATTGCATTTCCTTAAGAAATATCTTATAAACCAAAGGTCTTGTTATTATTTATTAATATCACAACAATAGCATGATAAAAGTACTTGGCTGGTCAGGACCAAAACTGCAAAAGTCAAAGCATCGAAAAATACAAACAAATTTCATGAAAGTCTTATTCAAACCAAAGATCAGTGCACAGCGATAGCCTGTTCTGCTTTTATGCAGTAAATATTTTTAATTACCTGAGCCTCATAATTTGCTTTGGTTGCTTCAGAAAGTTTTTGAGACATTGATTTCCATTCATCTAAGGAAAAATTGACATTACATTAACTCAAAAATATCATAATAAATCATAATTTGCGACTGAGCTAGGTGACCTGTAGGTATCATTTACTAACAAATGCTTCTTCCTTGAAAATCTCATCAAATCTTAAATGTGATGATTTGCAATGTTCCAACAGGAAATCCATTGCATTCAGCACACAGCTTCTATCTGCTGGAGTCCGTAGACATCTCACTTGGTCAGATATTCATCAGCCATTTATTGGGTTGATTAAGCTTAGAAGGGTTTGACAGCTATACATCCAATCAAGTTCTGAAAATCATGAACTTTTTATTTAAACATTTATCAATAATGCATATTGTAGAAAATTTTGCAATATTTACTGTCAAGCCTCTCGATCTCTTTGCTTTTCTTCTCCAGAACTTCAAGAAGTGTTGCCTTCTCATCTTCAAGTTGCTTTTTTTCATTGTTTGAAAAATTCTTAAAAAAGTATAAACCAATATTGTTAGGGCTTAGCAAAATTAATCCATTTCTAAATATTGGAAAACATCAAGGTTTTCAAATGATGCTTCATTGCACTACAAATAATCATCATTGCATAACATAGTCCTAAGCAGTATGCTATGATAAAATCTTAAAGACCTTGATATACTGTCTGATTTTTTCTTAAGAAACTTTAAGAAATAAAAAATCTTCATTTTTATGTTAGCAAAAGTGCAAGTGTCAAACATAGCACATAAAATCTATACCATCTTTGGAATATATTTATATATACATCAAAAAATTTTATGGTGCAACATGTTCTCAATAACAAAAATGTTTTCCCAGTTACAGAGCTGTTCGACCTGCTTATCTTGGTGAGTCCTTGCCAATCAAACATGTTTTTCCAAATAAACTTTATCATCTTTGTTGGAGTGCTTGATTTTATAAATGTTAATGTTTACTTTGTCAATTTCATAGCTTTTTACAGGTCTGGTTGGTTCATTCACCCCTACATTTTTGGATACCTATTTAACCTGGATGTCTCTATTATTTGTGTTGTTTTAGGCATGGTACAATGTAGACTTTCAAAGTAAACCTCAAGGAAAGGCATGCCTCACATAATGTTTCAAAAAACATCTGGCTGATTGGTGTTCATCCCACAATTCTCTCCTTTTCAACCTTTATGTTACAAATTACAAATAGCTGCACTACACATTTTAGTCACTGCTACCAAAACAAAAAACAATAAAAAATCTAGAAATTAGAACTACAATGCACATTGAAAACGAATGTAAAAACAAAGATGGTTCATTCAAAAAATTAATTTAAAAAAAACATCAAAGACAAGCAAACAACTGCCAGCACTATAAAGGATTTCAAAGTGGCTAAAGTATATGGAATATATTCTTAGAAGGATTGAAGGAGTAAAGTGTTAAACAAGTATTTACTAGTAGAAGTAAATTATCACAACCCTTTTCAGTTGAGAAGATCTTATTCTACCAGGATTAAGAAGAAAACATATACCACATTCCTTTCTTGGACATCGATTTTAAAAGATGGGCTTCTCGAGAACAAGCTTTGCAAATTACTCATTTTGTCTCATTTTGTCCCACTGGGAACTCTCAACTCAGTTGCTTTCTAGCTAGCAAAAACAATTATGAACTGCTGTACTTACATATTTGGAAATAGCATCTGTTTTTTCATCATCCAATTTTCTTACTTGCTCGTGTTTATGTGTCAATTTTTCATCTGGTATAAAAGCGGGCAAAATCTGGATTAATGCAAAGTAACCAAATTTGTGTAGGGCCAATAAAAATATTTCTATGAACTCAAAAGTGAAACTTCATAGGAACTACTTTTACATAATCCATATTAATTTATTTCAGAAAGATCTACAATTTAAAATTGTAACAATTTTCAGTTTAGCAGCAATGTTAGTTTCAAGCTGCATTGTTATGAAGAAGATTCAAATTCAGCAATATATTTACAATTTATTGAATACAAGTTAACTAAAGATTAATAGAACATACATAGTTAAAGATAAATCCATACAATATGATTTATCTGATACAATTTTTAATAAGTTGCCCAGAACACTGAGAGAACCAAAAAGGTTTTCCAGCCCAGTGCCCTGATTCAGTTGTGTTTGTTGAATAAGCGATTAAAACATAACATACCAGCTTCTTCAACTCTTGCTCTTAACTTGGATAATTCTTCAGCATCTTTACCTAGCTTTTTATTCAAGGAAATGACTTGCTTTTCCAACTGACAAACTTGGTGTTCTGAAAAGAAAACTAATTATCAACAAAGTTTATGGTGCAATGAAGCCAAACAGTTTACCAGTTGAACATCTAAGCTCTATTGAGCCCCTTGTAGTACGGTTAATACTTCACTGATCACACTATTGTTGTACTTGCACATGTAAACTGTAAATACTTTAAAAAGCTTGTTATTTTTATTAGGGGAGAGTTGTTTGATTATAATATTTAAATGGTGTTGGTTTTATGACATAATGATAATGACAAAATCGATTTTTCTCTTAGTGTGGAACTAAATTAAACTTTAAGCTCTACCTTTCGAAGGGTTACCAATAGGTTGGTTTTTTGGTAAAATTTGAAAAAAATTCTAACGAAGCTAACTTTCTCAACATATTGAGAACACAACAAAGAACTGAAATAGAAGTATCATTTGTGTTATTACGGGGTGTTTTCTAATAATAAGAACACACTCGCGCAGGAAATAAAACAGTTCACTTAATTTAGGCTATGGTAGCCTTGAAATTTTGAATGCATTTAAGTTCCTTAAATATACATATTCGAAGAAAATACATTACCAGCATTCAGCCTATCTTTCCTCCCCTTTTGAAAAATCTCCTTCACCTTCAGACTCGTGTCTAGCACCGACTTCAGTTCGCTTTCGAATGATTCTTGATCAAAAGAAGAACTGTTTTCTCCCGTATATTTACGAAAGAGATCAGAAACTTTTTGTTCAAAAACTTCCATCTTTGAAAAAGAAAAAACTTTGAGTCATTGAAATATGGATGCCATCAGCCTGAAGAGAAATTCCGCGCCATTGACCACCTTCGCACGATTCTTTCCTTTTTGCCTCGTGTTCAATGTAACAGCAACAGCAACAATACGATTTTTGATTTTACAGCAGCAACAAGGAACTGAAAAAAATAACTAATCAATTTGTTAATTACAAATCTTATTTCCACTTTTAACAGCTCTGTTAAGGGGGGTCAGCTTTCAGCAGCCTTTTGGGGGCGTTCAAGCTTCAAGGCGAGTTATAGGAATTATAAATTTTTTTTGTCCTTAAACCTATTTTTATTCCATGACACTCGGAAAGCATCTCAATTATTTCTCCATATTTAAAGCCCTGGTTGAAAAAATATTTGATAATTTCTTTCTCATCTACATCAGAAATATCTATACTTTGTTAATCTAGCAACAAATCTATCTTTATCAATATGAAAAGATCATTTCCCGCCGTTTGAGCATTACCTTGCGCATGCGTCAATTATCATTTCCGCCGTGAGTTGACTTTCTCTTGCCGTGAGTTAAATTACTCATGCCGTGAATTGACTTTGTTTTGCCGTGGTTGACTTTATTTTGCCGTGGTTGACTATGTTTTGCCGTGGTTGGCTATGTTTTGCCGTGGTTGACTATGTTTTGCCGTGGATTTGTTTGATACCTAGGGATGCTTAGTCGGCAAATGACAGATGGCTCACCCATTTTGTCGGCAAATTAGGCAACCCCCTTAAGCACAACAGCTAATAACGACGAGCCTGCTTACATTTATTGTGTACCAGAATACTGAATTATGTACAAACAGGCAACTCAATTAAATATTGCCAAAAGATAGGTGTAGGAGACAAAGAAGCTAGGAGGCTGCCCCCCGTCCCAGTCACCCCCGTCCCAGTCACCCCCGTCCCCGTCTGACAAAAGTTAATGAATTTCAGGCCCTTCCGGGAAATTTCATCTGAATAAAGCAAGGTCATCCGGGCAACGTCTAGTCTCCAATACGCCCATGAATAAAAAGGACAACTGAGTATTAGAAATTATTTGAAAGAATAGAATGGACAAGAACACAAAGTACATAAACTTTGCTAGAATAATGCAGTGACAAAAAATATGCAAATTGGCCAATTTTTGCAAAAAAATACTGTTATTGTCTTCAACATTAAACTTTACCATAACAACTTTCTCAAAATAAAAAGTTCAATATTACATAAAAAACACGGTACTTAAACTAACATGGAAAAATTTTCAACAAATTCAAAGTACGTAAATGAAAACAGAAGGTTTTAAAATTTGGACATTGAAAAAGGATTAGAAAGTACCCAGGTACAAATGGTTTCCAAATATAGAGTATCGTGTCGAGCCATTGAACATGTTCAAACTTTGCTGAACATTGCTGAACATTGCTGGACATCGCTGGACATCGCTGAATATTACCGAGCATCACTGAACATTTAAAGCGTTCAACGGAGGTTGAAGCCAAAAAAGCCCTGGGTCTTTGTAAATAAAACGATCAGACCCGCGAGATTTGCCAAAATCCGTCACAAGACCATGTCAAAGGCAATTTTTGTTTTCGTACATTGCTTCAAGCAAGCGAATCTTTTTGTCTTGCTCAAATTCAAGCACATTATAACTTTAGCCAAACAAACATTAAACACTAAAACCTTCCGAAATGATACAGGATTGTGGTTAATTGAACGTCTGAAGTTGGCAGTTAGCTGGAAATGCAGAGGAAGGTCGAAACAACGATGGATCGCGTAATATTCTGTGAGTAGAATATAGTCAAGATACAGTAAGATGTCCAGCATTACCGTTCACCTATCTATCTTCAGCATAACTTTCTAATCTTGCTTGTTTAATTTTTCAATGATGTCTATGCTTTGGTTTAAATTTGTGACTTTCTGAACAAAGATAAAACCGACTTTCTAAGGTCTTTTCGAACGGCTAACAAGAGGATTGGGTTCCAAGCTGAGTTTGCAAGTGTGAAAGCAGTGCCAAATAAGTGTAAAGAGTCGTCAAGCTCAATGCCTATCAAATACAACAATCGTGTTACAAGGTAAGGCATCCAAGCAAAGAGAACACCAATTGCAACTGCCAGGGTAGCGAATGCTATGCGTGTCTCTTCCCGGAAATTCCCCTTATCAAATCGTTTAGTGACGTTCTTGCGATTTGCTCTGTCTCTCTCCGCGTTTGTTTTCAATCTAACGATATCTACACTGTCGCTGGTGTGGCTTTCAGCCATAGCTTCCTTTGTTGTTTGGTTCAGTGCTGAAGGAGTTAGCGCCTTTATAGAATGCAACTGTTTGCGTGCGACATTAAACACGGCAATACACGAGAAAACGATGCAGATGAAAGGTAACAAAATATTCATGGGCACAAGTACCATGTAAATTTGCTGGGCTTCCCAGGTTGAGACAAACCCACATGGAAAGCCAGTGTAGTTGGTAATGCTGACAACTGGCAGCACCAAGACAGGGATGGATGTTACGAAGGAGTGTATCCATGGTAACAACAACATTATATAACATAAAGTTGCCATTTTACTACTTGCATAAAAAAACGGTTTTGTGATCGCTAGATAGCGCTCAATACAAACAGCTGTCAGACTCAGCGTTGATACAAATGCTAATGCATATACGAAGTACTGGGTCACTCTGCAGTAGGTTGTTGATAAGTAGCTGCTGTAGATCGCCGGATGCAGGTGGACCAGATGATATGTGATGCTGTATGCACATGTAAACATATCGGACAGACAAAGTGAAACAAGAAACAAGTTGGCATGTTTGATGCGAAAGCTCTTCTTTGACATGATTCTTATTAGAATGACAAAATTCAAAACACAGCCTATGATTATCGTCAAGCCATAGAACACCGACAGAGAAACATAGCTGATGGTATCCATCTTGTTCTCCTGATTGTCGCAGATTTCTTTAGTTTTGTAAAACGTCCTAGCCTCTGTCCATTTCCCTTTTAAACAGGATTGCCAGCTGTTGCCAGATGGTGAAACCTAGGAAAAATATAATAGATATGTTCGCATGTTAAGAATACATTCATAAATTTCAGGATGTATGACATCTCAATGAAAAAATTAAAATAAATAGATTTTATTCCATAAGGTTCCACGGGAAAAAATTAGATAAATGTATGATGAAATGTGGCTGAAAGTATTGCATGAAATTACTTTAGACCCGGTTTACTCTACAGAAAAAAAGAACGGAACTCCTTGGTTCCGTGCCAGAAAACGGGGCGATAGGTATACAGGTATCTCGGTTCCGTGATATTTTGGGAAAGGTTCCGTACTTCTTTGGTTTTGCTAAAAAGCGACAATCTTTCGGTCCGTTCCCAATAATGCTTATTTTTTCTATTCTAAACGGTCAGGAATGGACCGTTTTGGTAACGTCGCTGCGCTACTGCGCATGCTTCACATGAAGATTCCGTTCTTTTTACTCCAGTGTAAATGGGATCAAATTTGGCTCCCTTTTTTTGCTACAGTGTAAATGCGATGAGAAAAGATGTATCGTGTTCAAACAGTGTAAATGGGGTCTAAGAGTAACTGGATATATTCCATTGTACCTTAAAAACTTTTCTCTTTCTGAAATTGTTGGAACTTTTGCTCTATTTAATTTGTTCTATTGCTTCTTTTATTTGGGTTGTTGTTCCCGTGTGCAAGAGATAATCGCAAAATGTGAGGGACTTGATATTCACCGTGTCCGTTTCTTGCCTCTCAAAGACAACTGGGATAGATTTGATCTTGTTGCCCAAATGTTATAACTTGTTTTGAATATTATACACGTATAAGAGATGCTTTGAATATTATTCATGATTGAACTAAAAATGGCAGTAAATAGCATGAAAAATGGGAAAGCTTGCGGTCTGGACGAAATACCAACAGAAGTATGGAAACTAGATGAATTTCATCGTATCTTATTGGAGCTATGTAATGGAGTTTATAAAGAAGATCCTATACATAGCTGGAGAGATGAGTGCTTGCTCCTTTTTCCCAAAAAAGGCAACCTTGGGTTGACTAAGAATTACCGGGGCATCACATTAACAGCAATAGCAGCAAAAATCTATTATATAATGCTGCTAAACAGAATTAGTAGTTTATAAGGAACACCGCAACGCGACGAGAACAAACAAACAACAAGCACACAAGTCAGTGATGGCTAATATTTCGCCCCGGCATACGGGGTTTCATCAGAGCAAAAGAATTAGACCTGAAATCGACCCAATACTGAGGAAAAACCAAAACGGTTTTCGTACTAACAGATCAACATCAGGGCAAAAACTTAATATTCGATGTATTTTAGAAGGCATAAAGTCCAAAACCTCCCAGCAACTCTCCTATTTATTGACTTCTCCAAGGCATTTGATTCCATATATCGAGGGAAGATGAAAGATATTTTATTAGCCTATGGAACACCAAAAGAAACAGTAAATGCTATCATGATATCATGATGCTATATCATAACACTCGCTCATTGGTCCGTTCACCAGATGGAGATACAGACTTCTTCAATATCACAGCAGGAGTACTCCAAGGCGACACACTCGCACCTTTCATATTTATAATTTGCCTAGATAACGTCTTGAAAAAATGTCTTGACAAGAATTTAGATCTTGGATTCACCCTGACCAAACAAAAAGCAGACAAAATCCAGCTAAGAAATTACAGATGCTGATTATGCTGACGATCTAGCATTATTGGCCGCCTACTTTAAAAATGCACCTTCACTCCTCCACATTGTTGAAACATCTGCGGGAGAAATAGGACTATACGTCAATGCAGACAAGACCAAATTCGTCTGTCAAAACAATATAGTTCAGATGGCATGAATTTACAGGGGCGGATCCAGGATTTTTGATGACTGTAGCTCAAATCTTTTGGGATCGGTACCACGCCCTCCTTGCTTGCGGGACACGCCATGTGTGTTTATAGTTGCTTCGTATTCATAAATATTCCTTCGAACATCCTTTTTCTATTTCCAGGGACGCCAGAGAAGGGGGTGTGGGGGTACAACCACCCCTGTTGCCCTTTGACAGAAGGGGCAAGGGTTGTTTTTAATAAAGTTCCCTTGAAACTGGCCAATTTTGATAATCATAGAAATTCATATAAAATTCTGAACTTCTCAAAATATGTAAGATAATTCCTTATGCCGAAAGTTAGCCAATGTTGAAGATACCTACAGAAGATCGAAATAAAATTGCAGTTACGTATGAATTTGTAGAAGCTGAGAATTATCTTTCAAAAGCCCTTTTACTCAAGCCTGCCCCCCCCCCTCTTGCCACTTGGTCGTTCCGCCGTTCCTGTCTATTCCCTAGTTGGTCCCTGCCTTTGACACTACATTACAGGGGACCCAGGATGTGAAAACGAGCTATAGTCCACGGTTGCTTTACAGGGGACAGAGAGCGGAGAAGTAACGTGGATACTCATATTCTATTGGTTAAAAGGCCATCTTCAAACCTGACTATAGCTTCACTATAGCTCGCACCAAAAATTATAGTACGGGTTTCATTGTCTTCGATGCCTCTTCCAGAGCAAATCCCCAGACCGACTATAGCTCGGAATATCCACTGTAGCTCAATTCTGGTTGGTTACTGTCAACAAAGAACGAAACTTCTGATTCGTCTAAGTTTTAATATTAGACCATTCTGCGCTCAGTGTTTTATATCTTATCTGGAGAGGCATTGTGATGACACATTGCCAGCATTGCATGTTTGTTAATCGCATTTGATAACCTATACCGCTGCTTTCAAATGTTGATAGTAAACACTTGTGGGCATAAACACATTTTTAGGGGCTGCAAGGAAACTTTGTATTTTGAAAATCAAACACTGAGAATTTGACTATAGCTCGAGCTACAGTTGCTATAGTCTGGATCCGCTCCTGTGAAAAGCCTAATAGTGTAGTCGAATTACGATTTTACCCGGACAAAAATAATATAAAACTGAAATTTGGCACTATGGTGGAAGTAACAAAAAAAGACAATTTTTGAAGACAATTTCATCATGACTATGATTTCATGCTGAACAAATTTTATTGAACATACATACCCTTGGAATGTGCAAATAAGTGATGATTAAGCAAAAACAAAGCGGGACGAGTGAATATTGAAAAGCGCGCGAAAAAATTGCTAATCCTCTTGCTGAATATTTCCATTTCAATTCGCAACTTCTATCGATGCAAAATATTTTAGTGTGCGAATGAGATGAAGTATGATAATATTCTTGTTTTGGAATTATTGAAGTTCCATCCGTAACAATTTCAATATCCACCACATTGCTAAATAAAAGGAAGGTTTGGATCATAAATTTTTTCAAAAAATTTGTGGCTCCTGTAACTGTAGGAGTCCTGGGCACAGAGCGAAGAGTGCCCTGTGACTGATGAGGCACCAGTGGTGTAGTGGAGGGGTATCACGGAATAACGCCGTTATCCTTCCTAAAACCTTGGCCTGCAGCGCTAAACTATCTAGTAAAAAGAGATAGCTTCCAAAGTAAGTATAACCCCAAAGATTGCAAATGCTTTTTCAATTGAGAAGCGCGCACATGAAAAAGAGGATGTTTCGAGAATATCAGGACCCAAAACCTGGAATATAGTTTAAAGAAACGGAAAACCCGGATTTGGAATTTGGAAAATTTTGAGATATAATATATATGTTCCAGACCAATATGACTCTCCAGACAATAAAAGTTTCAATAAGACAATCTTTTGAAACTTTTAGCTTATCATATCACATTATTTTACATTGGATTGCTCCTTGCCGTTTGGCGTTGTTCCTGCCTTCTGTTGATTGACACAATTTCAATGTATTTTTGCAGTGCGCACAGGCCATGACAGAAGCTGAACAAATTCCAATAAAATGAAGAGACCACGGCAGCATAGCTGCTTCACGGACGACAAACAAATACATACTTTCAGCAAGTAGATTTAGACCCTGTTTACACTGTGCCGGATAAATTTTATCCGCATCAAAATTAGTTCAGATAGGGCTCCCGTTTACACTAGACCCACGCTATCCACACAAATTTGAGAGCGGCTATCCGGACAAAATTTGTTCACTTAGGAAAGTGGATTAAATTAGTTCAGATAGCTATGTGGTACAGTGTAAACGGTTTTATCCGGATAAATTTTATCCACATCCGCTGCGAGGCTGATTTTGATTTACAGCGAGGCTCTTTCAATAAAGAGAAAGAAGGTGACACGAGGTGGCGCCAAATCTCATTTCTCGTAAACAGAATCGTGTTGCTTTGTTTAATTTATCTGGACTTTCAGAATTGGGATATTCATCACGATAAACTCCAGAATCAGCTTTCGGATATCTTGCTTGAAAACGAGTGGCTATTTCATTATATTTTGTTTTCACCGTCTCCCAATCAAGACCTTTTGCCACCTTTGCTGCCTTATAGTCGATAACTACATGTATCAAAAGTGCTGTCTCTTCTTGAGTCCACGTGAAATTGGCGTCATTTCTGTGACGTGTTATTTCAAACAAAGAATTATTTAAACTATATTGGCCTAATGTGCTTTGACAATTTTCTCGGACATTGTCTGAACGCGAATGATTCATGTCACGTGACTGTAGTTATCGGGCACAGTGTAAACGGGAGGGCAAAGTGGACACAATTTGTGCGGCACAGTGTAAACGCAAATCAATCCGAACAAATTTTATGCGGATAAAATTTATCCGGCACAGTGTTAAACGGGGTCTTAAAGAATAAAACGAGGAACTCAACAATGCGCAAAGATAGAAGGCAAAATGGCAACTATAATGCCTATTAAAAATTTATTTTTGTTATCAAAAATTGTAAGGCCTTTCAAACAAATGTTCAATTGATCTTATGGCACTATCAAAAGCGATTCAAACTGCAACAAAGAACACCATTGGATTGAGTTTTTTTGACACCTCACTTTCTTCGTTTTACTATACAAAGGAAACCCAATGGTCTCAAAGGAAATGATCGACAAAAAGGTGCTCCCTTAGAGGCAATTAAAGCAGAGGAATAACAAACGAAGCAGCTGCTTAAAAAATTCAAATTATCCGGATAAATCTGAAATAAGCAAAATTTTTGGCTTAGTCCAAAACAGATTTTGAAAGTCAAACAAGCCTATACACATTTAGATTAGTGGAATTTTGATTTGAAAAATTCAAACCAGCAACGGTAGGCCTGCCAGAAACTAAAAAAGCGCCTTCGGTGCGTTTGTAGGGTGGGGGAGGGTGGTGCCGGGGGCATTAAATGGAATGAGTGTGATCTGGAAATCCAGCCTACCAGAATACCAGATGATCTAAAGAGCAGCTTTTCAGAGCAACAGCGGAATCTGTCCTTGTGTATGGTTCTATCACTTGGACTTTAAGATCAAAACTAGAGAAAAAGTTAGATGGTCCATACACAAGGATGTTGCGAGTAGCACTCAATAAATCTTGGAAAGATCATCTGACTAACGCAGAATTATATAGTAAAATCCCTCGTATCAGTATTTCAATTAAACAACAACGAATGAGATTTGCTGGACACTGTTGGCTTAGTGAAGAAGAGCTTGCTGAAGATGTTTTGCTTTGGACTCCAATGCATGGAAGACAAACACAAAGACGCCCTTAGAAAACATTTACAGACCAACAATGGATGATACAGGATGTTTGAAAGATGAAGTTCCAAACGAAATGAATGATAGAGATGGATGGAGGGAGCGGGTCAAGAAACGCCGAGATGGCTCGATGGAGATGATGAGCGGGTCAAGAAACGCCGAGATTGCTCGATCTGATGATGATGATGATGATGACGATGATGATGATGATGATAAACTGACATTCAATTAACACTTAAAGGAAACAAAAAAGCTGGTCAATAAATCAAATGGTCCACGAAAATCATCAGTTTAGGCATAACAAAATTATATTTTTCTTAAGATGATTCAGTCAGAGTTATAAACGAAGCACTTGTCTGTATATTCTCAGACACTCTGTACATGACAAGCTCAAGATCCATGCAGCAGAAACCTCGCCATCATAAAAAAGGTTAAGAACAAGAGAAGGATGATTTACTTACGACTTAGTCTGAAATTTTCTCGGCTTGATCATCAACATATTCGAATACATGCAGCACACGTTGTCTTGAAGTGATCAGATCATGATCAGTTGAATTGAATGATGGCAATTCTTAATCATTGACAAACGCCTTAAAGCAAAACTATTGTTATAACATAAAGCCGTGCAATAGAAGTTATCAAGGCAGGGTTAATCGTCTTTAATCGGCATAACCATGACCATTCGAGATTCTCCGTCTATTGAAATCCAACAATTTGTTTTTTTATGAACAAGTGTGAAGCAGATTTATGTGAGAATAGAAACCAAATGCTAAATAAAAAGATCACTGCGAAGGCGCATTACCGGCTGGTATAAAAACAATATGTGATTGTCTTTCTGTTGCCAATATGTGTGTGTTTTGTTCCCGCGTTGTGAAGGTGACTTAGCAAAATTTAGGGACAGACTGAACAAGCAGACACAACATATTAAAGAACTGACCACTGGGTTCTCATCAGCAATTTCCAAATTATTATGTAAATTATCAGGAGATTTATAGGCAAAACCATTGCCTTCTATATTTCAAAATATGAAGAGACTTACTCAGATGGCATGAATATTTGATTACACTCAGCGGTCTAGCATTACTGAAACACTCGTTATACCCAAATTAAAGCACTCTACTTTCAAAAGCAACCATCAGAAATTAAATACAAATTTCTGAGTCGAGAATCCATAATCCTTCACAACAAAGCAACACAGTTTGCGCGGAAATTGTTTGAAATTAAAAATGGTGGTTATTTGCAAGAAATTAAGAAGTGACCTTTCTGCTTTGGCAGGTGTCTTCACAAATCAACAAATCAACAAAACCGCGTATAGCAGCGATTGCACGCAAATAAATTCATCATTAAGGCGATAATGTTGGTTAAATTTTCGAAACGCAGAAATTAGCTCTAAAGAAAATGAAAACGGCAGAATGGCTAGCAGCAAAACACAGACATTAATTGATTATTGTTGCTGTTGGCAACGCTAACTGGCATTGCGTCCTATGGCAGAAGTTGGAAGATTGCTTATTTGGAAAAGTTCTTCTGAATTGGAGCAAATTTGACGTCACAGTGTGCTTTGTTGGCCCATAGAGTTCTAAAGTGTGACGTCAGAATTTTTGAATTTTAACCACGTAGCATAAAAGATCACCATAAAATAATTCCAGATATGCAAAATTAGTCAAATATGTCCAAAACCAGTTGAGATATTGTCAATGAAAGATTTGAAGTTTGCTAACGAATCACTGTTATTTTCGCTCTGTTCATAAAGTCATGAACAGAGACCAAAATACAGAGGTTCGATTGGAAAAGAGTCAATACACATGTGGCCATATCTCAGCCAATTCGTAACACATTAGACGGATTGTGCATTTTTAGAGGTATTTTGAGATGCTCTTTCAGGCTATGGGATCCAAATTCAAAAATTCTAAAAATAGATTTTTATGACGTCATCACTTTAGAATTCTTTAGCTTTGCAAAAGCGTTATCTTCGAATTAATAAATGTACGGAATGGCAGAAGTTAAAGGAAACGATTCCTAGAAACAAATACTAGCCACACCAGACACACCAGCCTTTATGGCAGATTCGATGCCCGGACGCAAATGCCATGAACCAAGGTATTATAAAGTACTAGGCCGTAAAAATACTAGGTTACCAAAAATTCAATCGTACTAGTTCCTCTCGCTTGTTTCTCGCAACATGTATGTCATACAAAGCATGTAAAACTATTTTTTGGTAGAACTTTTGTCCCCACTTTATATGACCGAAATCTTATTGCAATTTTTGGGGGTCGAAATTTTGCGTTGGTGTCTCTTTAATTAACAGGGTGATCCCGCGTTCCCACAAATCAAAATATATTTTGAGCGTAGTATTGTCGAGAGCGTTTAAGAGCAGATTGCTTCCAGAGTCCAATTGTCAACCTTCCTCCAGACAAAAACATCCCAGAAAGCAAACGTTCCTCACAAAACAATAGAAAGTGGGCGTGGCTTGGGTGTGTCATAAGAGCTTCTATTGTTTTTCGCGGACCTTCATCCGGTCAGTTTCCACTGTGAAGCATCGTGTGGGTTATAGCACTAAGGTCATGCTTCCGTCTGTTCAAAAGGATTGCATTCCTACCAATAAAACGTTTAGCTGCTTATGAATTTTCGTGCCGATTTGAAGCTCGGTATGTAGGACGCACTATTCAGAGATTAAACGGTAGAATAAAACAGCATATTCCCGCGAGCATCAGATGAAAAATGAAAAAATTAGCCAATCATAAAAGTGAGCACATGCAACATAAGGGTACCAAATCAGTGCTGCATGCCTTTAGAGTATTACTATAAGATTCCATGGGTTAAAACGCACTCCTACGGTCTACATATTTCCTTTTTCTAGCATAACATTTTTTTACCTTGTTCTAATATTTTATATCAGAAAGTAGTTAAATGTAAAATTTCTTTATTTCTAAAAATGTTTGCTTTTTTAAAGCCATTTTAAATTTTGTACCGTCAGAAATTGTTAAAAAATTAAACTCAAACAAAATATGAGAGCTGCTCATAGAGCAGTTGTAAATGAAATAGGCCTAGGCAATCTTAAATGGAACTTGGCATGCTTACATTTAAGCAGTGCTTGAATTTCTTCGGAAACGGCATTTTTCGAAGGAAATTTAGCGACTGAACCCTTTCACCAGGTTTAACAATAGTTTGCAAAGTTGATCTATTTTACAAATAATTTCTTTCCTTGAATATAATGTTGAAATATTGCTCTAACAAATTAGTTGACTTAACCTTAAGTAGTTAGTTGACTTTGTGTTAAACTGACTGAGATTCAGTTTACTTCCTCAAAAATTACGAGTGTTTCTCGATAAAAGTGGAGACGGTGCCTGTTTTTCTGGAGACAAAATAACCTTTTCTTCTGGTTTGTGTGTTGCTTAGCTACGTACGTGCTAAGTTACCTTGTTGGTTTATAGTAGTCGATTTCCTTTGAATTTTTCTTAGTCCAGCACATGCATTCCAGTTTAGAGATGGAAAGGTCAAAATAAAAGCAAAATAAATAGTGCTGATTATTCTTTTAACTAAATTGAAATAACTTTTTCGTATTTACAATCTTTATTATCTTTGTAACATAAAAGTGCACCTTCTTGAAGAGAACTGTGGGATAATATTAAAAAATTCCTTTATAATCATCTTTAGTGGATTTCATATTCTGACTTTCCAAATTTCGCTTTTCCTGAAGTCTTGCCTGTTGTAAGGTATGTTCCACCTAAGAAAAAAAGCAAAGTTAGATGCAATGGAACATGGTATAGGAAATAACATTGAAATATTGATATTAGCATAAAAAGGAAAAGATGCACTGTTTAGGATGCAGATTCTACAGCTTTGTCACAGACACTAAGTATTAAATTCATGACGGAAAAGAGAACAGTTTCTGTCAGAGAGAAACAATTCAAACATGATCGTTATAAAATTTCTGTCACATTTTGTTAAATGGTCATCTTTATTATTCTTTAAGAAATGAGACGAAGGAACTACTAGCACAACATCAAAATTTCAGATAAGTGTTTTGCAAAACTTGATTTTCATTTTCAGTGTTAAGGCAGCGTACGCTACCACCAGACAACCTCTTGGTTAGCGAGGTGGATAACTTGAAATTCGCAGGCAAAGGTTCTCTATAGAGCTGATGGAAAGTGTTGCACAAGGAGAAGAAGCAGATGTTGCTCCAACGTGTGAATCGTGCTCTCAAAAGGCACCTATTTAAACAAAATCGTTTTATACAATCGATAGTATATAAATGAGCACAGACTTATATTATTTATTAAATTTATATATATTTAAAATGCACCTGCGAACGTATTCTTTTCTTTTTTCTTCCTTTTAAAAAACTACCGCTTTTTTATACTTTTCAGCAACTACTTTCAAAGAACTTCACTCTTTTTAAGGTATAAACACACCCAAAAACAATATGCCGAAATATGTCAATTGAATTAAAAAAATTCAATTCTGACAGAAAAAAATGCTTTTGAATTCCTCCATGTGCATATAAGGAATTTTGTAGAAAAGAACATAACCTCAGGAAAATCAAACGAAGAAATTTTTAAGAAAGCGATAGTACTATTCTGCTATGTGTTTAATCAAATCTATATGCCCGGATACTTACCACTCCAATCCGTAATTCCATTTCGACTATTTCTTGTCTTAATTTAGAGAGCGCCTGCTTTATCCTCATTAAAGGAGCTGAAAAATAATTATTGTTCATTAAGAAAACATAGAGACACCTCGAGCCAGATGGCTGTATAATTATTGCTCCAGTAAGAACAACTCACGCTGCACAATTGAGACGAAATTAGAATAATGGGGCTGTGTTATAAGTCATGGTGCTGGAGCAAGTAAAGATTGGGATTCAAAGACACAGAATGATTTTCATAACATCTTCAGGAAGTAGGCTATATTTAATTATGAAGGATAGGCAAAAAAATGCCACAGGGATGTATGGACTAAAGGAACTACAAACTTGCAAAAAATATTTAAGGACTGCTTGACAACAACCATAAAGTAGTATTTAATAATAAAAACTATATATGCTGACTTTTGGAAATGTAGAAGACTTTAGGACTGAGAAGGTAAAATGCAGATCTATTGGCACATTCGCAAGTAGGCAAAATTCTTAAACCGAAGGAAAAGTGGATCATGAAGTATTGAAAAGGCTATCTCCTAAGCACTCAATAAAATCTTTTCTCGTGTATCGAAATATAAAAAGCTCTTTCTGCAATGTTTTGA
Source organism: Rhopilema esculentum (assembly GCF_013076305.1). The sequence continues at coordinate 12,271,139 of NW_027019322.1, forward strand.
ATCTACGCTTTGGATTTAGCTACATACAGGTTTTCACTTTTAGTGCTCATGATTTCTATTTTACCAGAATAGGAAATGTTTCTCGCATCTACGCAAAAGTTTTTAGGATTGACTTAATCTGAGCATACAAGAAGAGCTTTACAAGGCTAAGAATATCTATAAACATTTGGTTGGTTTCTGGAGAGTTAACTTATAACAAATAGTGTTAACAGCTGAACCCAAATTGATTTTGCGATGATGATGCGATGTTGTGATTATAACGTAGAAAAGTATTCTTTCATAATATGATCATCTGCAATCTGAGGAAAAGGTTGTTACAATGGGAAAAGGTTCAAAACATCCTAACATAATTGTTCGGTTAGAAACAGCAGGCCAATATCTAGTATCTAGAATTACATAGCTGGAAATTTTGTGCAATGACCTTCAACTTTTCAAGATGGCAGCAAGTCTTCGCGTTATTAGATATCTTTATTTACAAGCAGTGTCCCTTATACCAACCTGAATCTGTCATATTTGTTCCCCGTTCATCCATTTGTTGTTTTACTTGTTCTAGTTCATCTGTTACCTGAAAATGAAGATAAAAATCTTTGTCAACAAAATAGACATCATGCAGAGTATTGATAAGCTATATTTCACTATATTTTTATTTCAAAATGAGATTATCCAGACATTTAAAATTGCAGGAATACATCTTTTTTTGGCCAACCGGACAGATGTGCATTCAAAACGGTCTAAAATAGTGAATTAACAAAGCGAGGGATAGAATTTTGAACTAACATGCTACCTAAGCCTATGTCTTTAACAGCATTTTTAGGTGTCATAGCTGTAAGACGAACTATTCAAGTTTATTCGTACTTAGGAATAAGAACTTGGTGTTTACGTGAGACGTTTTCTACAAATGTCTTGTTTATAAATCTCTCTTTGACTAAATGCGGTGTGCTTTCTTAAGACTTACCTGAGCGAGTTTCTGTGTAAGCTCGGTGACACCCCCACTGCTTTGTTTATAACGCTCTTTGGCCTACGGATAAAAAGACAAGTCTAATATCACCCTATCAAACAAATTTCTTTAGAACAAGGTAAAATTTGTGCATGATTTTGAAAGATGAAAGCTGTGTTTTTGTTTCTCCATTGCAGCTGAATTTGAACACAAGGTCTGCATCAGCTGACTCTATTCCTAAACAACCTCTTCATTTAATGTACTGTTCCTGTGTCATTTCATGGAATGTAATTTCTGCATGGCAACATTCACTACCAAAGAGCTGCTAAAAAACATTAGAATAATGCAGAATGAAATGAACCTCTGCAAGCTGGTCTTGCTGTCCTCGATATTCTTGCATCAGATTTTCCAGCTGAAACAGAAAATCGAGCAGTTACCACCGGAAAATGATAAAAAGTACTCAAAGCTGCTAAGTTATTATGAATACCTGCTTGTTTATTTCATCAAATGGAATTAATGCTCACTATAAATATGCCATGAAAAAGTGTGGAATGTAGATTAAACAAATAAAAAAACAGACGAAAACTTGTTTTGCTAAAAACTATTACACGGAAAGCATAATAAATATAATCAGGAAATGTGCAGAACATCATATGTCGAATGGATTCATTATGCAAAAGGTAGTGAGATGAGTTTAGCAAAAAATTATGTTTTATCGTGAAAAGTGGTGCGTCAGCCAACAGTAAGAAACAATGAGTAGGTTGGTAGGAATATAAGTGAGTATGCCAACAACACAAACGGAATTCATCAACACGTTATCTTGTTAGCTAGCAGTTTTACCTGGTTGTTTATGTATTTTTCACGACTTGCTATTTTTTCTAGCGTTTTGCTAATCTCTTGGTGAAGTTTATCAAGTTGTCCCTATGAATGTAATAGTAAAAATTAGGAACATTACAAAAAGTTAAATAAAACAATCACGGTACTATAATTTTACAAACCTCTCTTACTGAATGCAATAAATCCTGTATCCACAAAACCAAACAAAAAACTTAAATTTATCTTTATCAAAAAATAAAAAAGCAACTTTCGAAAACTTCGAGGATAACAACTCATTGAAGTATGTGAAATAACAACTGACTATATAAGCCTTTGGAACTGCAAAAGCTCAAATAGTACATAATACTAACACAAAGCAAGGTATATTACTTTTCATCTGAAACTCTTCCGAGTATAAAATATCGTTGTTATTTCCAAGGTTCCAAAAAAAAGTTCCATCTAATACACTTCCTTCTACCTTTCCGTTATCATTCCTTTCGATCCACTGATGTATACAAATTTCCGACATTAGCAAATTGGGAAAGAGCAGTACACAAAGTTTTTTAGCTAGCTATCAAACATACTTTTGTTTCTGTCAAGCTTGTGTCGATACCATCGCTATATTGTTTCATCTGCTCATAGTGACTTCTCCAATCCTGGGAGAGAATCATGACATAGGTTCCATAAATTACAACTTTTAATTAATGTAAGACTTCTTCAATGCCTCAAGACAATAGTAGATACGATAAAAAGAAGGACAGTAGCCATTGCATATTAAAAGAAATCAAAACATTAGTTAAACAGAAATTTGATTAAATGTCCAAATGTTGCTTTTCATATACAAAAATGGCCTGAACAAGCATTGTATACAATTAAGAGTTGCAATTACTTTATTGTCAGTTCTTATGTGAACTTTGAGCATAGGCAAGACCCTCTCTAACTCCAGTTGCCACTCTGCTGAGTCTGTGTTGGACTGTAGCATTGCTTCTGGCTTACTCTCTGGTTTCTCCTGCAAATCAAAACATTATAGATGTAAATGCATCATGTTTTGATTTGTAGAGCACTTTTAATTTTCTTAACAATAGATCAAATAATTCAATTTAAGGGCTAGGAGTAATTGAAAACAGAGAGATGGAGTTCCTCCAATATTACGATTGCTCAAATGATGAAAAACTAGGGGAAGATGGGTAATGTCTAGAGGGGGCACTATGACAACAAGGTCATATTGACCTTTCTAATGCTATCCTTGTCATTTTCAACAAGGGGAGTTTTGGACTACATTCATAACTTTTACCTCTAAATTTTATGTATCCTTAACAAGATCACTATCTGTTATATATTATTAATTTATTTTTCAATTCATTTGATGGCAAAAGTATACATACAAATATACATAAGACCATCATTGATGGTTTGCAAAAAGAAATTCATAAAAAACAGGAAAATTTTGATCTTAAACTAAAAGGACTGCTAAATGTATAAGTGATTTCATGAACAGTTCTGACAGATGAAATAAATGCAGCCCTTGATTTGAAATTACTGGCGACATAGGCATAGGAGACATAGGGGTTGGGAGCATTGCAACCTCCGTATTAGATAACATTTTTCACATTTCAAGCTCAATTCTAGCAGTTCAATCTCTACGAAGCAATGATATTCAGGCAACAACCATACTAAGCCTTCTAAACGTTTGGCATCACCTATGCCAATGACTGCAACCTTTGATTTGAGAATCCTCAAAAAGTAAAAATAGCAGGAATTGATAAAATACTAGTCTAGTTCAACTTACATTCATATATGCTTGCTGCTTCAAACCAGCAAGATCAAGATAACTCTCTTCATCGTCAGCTTCCTCAATTTCTTCCTGTGAAGAAATAATTTTGCAACATAAATCAGAGGAAGAGAGCATAAAAGTGAAGATTTTGCATAAAGAGCTACAGATTGGACAGAAAGACAAAGAGCAAATGAAGCAACAGTTATTTTTCAGTTTTTTGCATATTACTAAGGCACTTCGCTTTGATGGAAAACTCCCCATTATTGACACAAAAACAAGTTAATAAAACCAGCTTGGGCCTTACAGTTACACAATCTTCCAATTTTAAACTTAAAAATGCTGGCAATTGGCATGTATATTTATGGATGAAATATCATACAACTGAAAGAAAATCCAACTACAATGGTGACATAGAAGTAAATTGAAAACAGGGAGTATTGTTACAAAAAAACATTTAAATATCAAGAATCCTTCAAGACGTTTACTGTAGATAAAAAACTAGTCATCATAGAAAAAAAATTGGAAGAAAATGATGTATCTTTAAACAGGACAAATGATAAAGAATAGTAAAACACTATCATCTTGGCTAAAAGATACAGTTTGAGAGTTCTGTAAAGCTTACTGCAAGTTCATCATTCATCTTGTCAATAGTAAGTTCAGCATCATCTTCAACGATAGCCTCTTCCTCCTCCTCTTCATCATCATGCATTGGCCTTAACAAAGGAAATGAGTAGCAGAATTTGAATTTACAGACAGTTCAATAAAACTATTAAAAGATAACAGGGATAAGTTATATCTGCAACCTTTAAGAAAACACCCAACAACACTAGACAAAATACCATTCTTCTATGAGAAGTATTATTATCAGAATTACACATTTATATCTTTATTCAAGTCAGAGAGGTCATTCTACAAATGCTATATACAGAAAACACCTTACCTTTTCCATGCAAACCTTTGAGATTTTAAGGCTTCATCCGAGAGTTTGTCAAGCAGATACACAGCCTTGAAATAAGATTTTTATCATTTCTCAAAGAATAACATGTAGGTACCTATCTATAAAATCAAATAAAGCTCTACTGGTACATCTATTTCACATTAATTTAAAAATAACGTAGAAGCAAATGAAGCAACAAGTCATATCGCCATCAAGATGAAATTTTCTATGAGAAATGCAACCAGAAAATTTTGAACAAAAGAAAACTGTTTAGAACCTTACATTTACTAAAGTTTGAAATTAAAAGGAAAACTTTGAGAGCTTGCAACAACAAAAAACCGGTTAATGATATGAAAAATATAATAAAAAATTGAGAATAAATGAAAAACATTTACATACATGCTCTCCATTCCCGGTCTTTAGTTTTGATGGTGGGAAATCTATGGCAATACCCTAAAATGAACTCACAAATGTTTACAATTACAGCAAAATACTTACAAAATTACACAACAAGTAACTAAAATTTTGCTCCTTTTCTAATAAGTTATTCTTATGATATTTACTAGAAGTTCTTTGGGCACATAAGATGTTGATATTGATTAGTTTCAAAAGTATTAGCAATCATAATCCTTTTACAGCAGCCTGTTGTTAGGGACTATTCCTTGATCTTCAATCAGAATAAGCTGATCTTTATCGCACTGAAAAGAATGCAGGCCTTCCCTTTTGTCTAAAATCTAGTTGTAAACTGCTCAAAAAAATTGTCATTAATATCATTAGAATAGTTGAGATTTATTTGAAAAAGCTGATGCTTGAAGATGAGATTTGGAATACAGAAAGCAAACTTAAATTAACAACATACCAACTTTCTAGATTCATTCAATATGCTGGAAAGTGTTGCATTTGGATCATCATACTAAAATAAAATAAGTTTTAAAAAAGGGTTTTATCTTTGTAAACGGATGGTGATTAAGGACATATCGGTAAGTTAGTTCATAATGTTTACAATGAAGTCAGAGTCAATAACCCTTGTACCCCAGGTAGAGATCTTCACGTTGGAGATTTCGCTTTATTACAACCAATTGGATATACACATCTTAAAAATAATGTCCTAATGCAGATTTTATTGTATGATGACAAAAACTTTCGTATGGAACTAAATAAAAATATATTCCTGCTAACTCTAGATTAGAAAATTAAAACACTCTGTTATAAACCACACAGATGCAATCACCATATCCCATTTAGTTAAAGGTAAACTTCTTCATCGTCATAAATTTATTTACAGTTGGTACTTACATAGTTCTTAAAAAACTAATTTACACCAACTATTTACAATAAACCTAAATAAATATATATAAATATATATTAATTACTAATAAAAGGAATACGAAAGTCTATTTACAAATTGTGCAGAGGCAACTGGCTCAATCCCAAATCTTAATTTCCTTTTTAAAAGCTCCAACAGACTCCAGGTTCTTTGTATCATCATTTAGGGTATTCCACAGCATAGTCCCCTCCCCCTAAATCTGAGGGAGTTTACCCCATATTTTTTTGTGTTAGACCTCTGAGGAAATTCGCATAAAACTTTTTTGTGTAAGTTAGAAGCTATAGATTTTATTTGAAAATTCTCCAGAGATGTGAGAGGTTTAAGTGCTGTTTTGTAACTTTCTCATGGTAGTTTCTGTAGATTTTTCTGTAAAATTATTTTCTTTATACTTAAATTGTTTTTCTTTCAGGTCATGTATTTAATGTAGCAAATATAAAACACCGCAATACGCCGAGAATAAACAACAATAAAAACACGTAAATCAGTAAAGGCTATGTATGTATTTAATGTCTAAGTTTTGTTTTTATTCCCTGTGTCCAAATGGCCCTGGGGTAGTCATAGCCTTCTGCTCCTGGTCTGGATTTCATGGCAGTTTTAGACGAGATCTCTGGAGTACACAAGCTATTAGCCAGAGTGCAAGAGTGCATTTGTGATAAACGTGCACATTTGACCTAATACTTTCAGTTTTGGGTCTGGAATTCAGGCTAACAAAATAATAAAACATTTTTAAACAATTGCAAGAGAGTGACTGCAAAAATTATTCTGATGCGTAGCTTAAAAAAGTCAGAACAATTCTCTGTTTGCTTCTGTTCCATGCAAGTTTGGAACGGTTTCAAAACTATGGTGGTTTACTTTTCCGTTTATACAAGCACTGTGAAACCCAGACGATTTTGCTTTGCTATCCAGCACAGTTTTGACTCTGCTATAAAAGCCGACAAATTTTGTACCGTCATGTTTTAATTTCTTAAACAGGGCAGTAAAAACAGGTCTGAAACTTTTTTGCAGCCCTGATCTCAAATGGATCAGACACTTTTCCAATCCAAGTTGGGAACAAATTTAGAATTAAAGTCATTTTGCTACATTTGAAAAAAACTTTTTATTTTGAGCCAAACCCAAAACCACGCCCAAACAATGCCCATATTTGGGTGTGCAAGAGTGCACTCGTAATTTTCCAAAAATTTCTCGAGAGTGCAGCTGCCATGGAATCCAAACTGGTCTGCTCCCAGTTGTATCAACAAAGTAGTGTTGTAAAGTTGTAAGTAATTTGCAAAGTAGCATAGCTTGTATTACGATATTTAAGTGGATGTAAAAAATACCTCCTGAGGCCTCTCAGTATTGATTCCACACTGGTTCAGTGTCCAAGTTACAATAGATGTGTAGGCAAAAAACTGCTCACCAGGATTTGTAGCCACGACAAAGTAATGCCTTTTGGAAAACAAAATTTCAACAACTGTCTTCTGTTTAATTTAAAACCAAAAGAAATTTTATTTTCTCTATTTGCAATCCCCAATTTGCAGACCAAATGAATTAAGTACCTCAGTTCGGGTTGGGGTTGACACAAACCGCAGAGGTCCATCAAGTTATATGTTGTGCCATAACCCTACGCCGTTTTAAAAAATAAACTTTATGATCGTTATGATCTGATAAGGTTCCTTTATGATCGGTCAATACTTATGATAAGAAAACACATCAGAGTCAGTATGTGCTACGTAGGCCTATTTTCAACCATAACATCTTTAAGACTGTAACATTATAAATAAACTGTCGTGAAAATAACCCTGAGAATTATTTTAATATTTTTGATAAGGTTCCTTTATGATCGGTCAATACTTATGATAAGAAAACACACCAGAGGTCAGTATGTACTACGTAAGCCTATTTTCAACCATAACATCTTTAAGACTGTAACATTATAAATAAACTGTCGTGAAAACCTTGAGAATGGTTTGAATCCCCACTCTTTGCAGAAAGAGGCTTCGTAGTCAAGTAGTTTCAGCTTGTCAAGAACATCTTCCATAACTATAAATGAATTCATGAACTGTGCACCAGGCGCTCCATCTCCACCTTCTCCTCTCCTGTTGTCCTCTTCTGCCATGTTGATTTTCAAATATTTTTTAGCGAGAATGAATATTTGTTTAAAACGAAAATCGAAAATTGGACAAAGTTGGCCTTGTTTTTTATTTGATAGCAACAGCAGCGATAAGCAGCCTCAGCTTCGTTACGAGGCTAACTATCGGGTCTGTCATTAGAAAGTGGTAACTGTATTGAAGTTATTCCATTTATTTCATTTTTTTTCATTTAACTTAATTTTATAAAAAAAACGAAAATTATTTGAAATTTGCTACTTCAACATAACCCCGAAATGAATTTTTCATCTATCAGAACTAGCCGTAAAATTACAAACAATTTTCGGTGGTAAAAATTTTTAAAAAGAAAACCTTTTAACACATCTCAATTGTTCCATCTCATCTGACACACTTCAAAGTATAAAGCATTAAAACATAGATTAAAAATTCTAAGCTAGCAATTATAAATATCAATTCTTGGATCAAGATAATCCAACCAGAGAACGCGAACAGTGTCACTTGCCAATAGAAGATGTTACCAACGAGTTAACATATTATCAAAAGTTCTTCCTTAAATCACAGTAATTTGATTTTGTGTTATTCAAGAGTTTTTTAATCAAGGGATTTCGTGTAATTTACTATTGAAGCAAAATATTCTGAATGTAGGCTACCTAAGCTAATTTACACCAACATGTTTAATATAACCCCCCCCCCCCCGTCCCTGGATGCTACTAATTTATATTGTTTTGAGTCATTGCTATTTTAAGGAGTACTTTTTGACTTTTTAAACATGTACATTTGAAGAAAACTAGAATAACAAGTGGAATTTTACAACTTTACTGCCTTTTAATTTTGGTAGCCATTCGCAAACAAATCCTCTGATTTGGCTCTGTCCATTTCAAGAGTTTGCATTTTGTAATGAAACAATCCTTTTGAAGCACATCCTTGAAAAGCAACCATGAAAATACATAATTTTTGGCTCATGCTACGTATTCTTGGTATATTTTGTGCTAATTTATGCGCAAATATTTGTTTGGCAAAGTTCAATGCTGCCTTTTCAAGGCCGCCGGAGCCGGGCGTCCAAGGGAGGTACTGCCTCACATACTTGGAAAAAGTGTAAAAAGTGTCCTTTTTGAAAAATTTATTGTGTATACCATTTTTACAACCAGATATTTGAATGCAAATATAAATAAGATACGCGAGAAGGCACTGGCAACTGCATAAAGCATTTTCCAGGCGATGAAAAGAAACAAAAAGTTACAAAGAAACCCAAGCTACTTCTGATGCAACTGGAAAAGAACGAAGGCGCAACTTCTGCAAAATTACAATTAAGATTTAGTTTACTAGAAAATCTTTTGAGATCACTGTAATATATCAAGGACAGGAAATATCAATTCTCAAGTAATCAGTGAATTATCATTTGGAATGTGCTCGAAAGAAAGAGTCAACGAGGAACGGAAAAGATTGTGCTTACAGAAATGGGCTTTCCTTGCGTTCAATGACCAGCCTACATCAATGCAAGATCGTAACTGCTGTAAAAGAACCCACGCAGATGGAGATAATAGTTACAACATACAACAACAGCAAAATCACATAACATTAGACCTAGAATATGCAGGCGACATCACAAGCAAAACATAAGACTACACCTACACTAAAAAACCTACCAGATTTACCAGAAATTCTTTCGAAGCGCAAATTGATCATAAATACAAGCAAAACTGAATAAATAGATATTAATATAAGATATAAATTTTACCACAGCTCCTTGATAGTGTACTAGATAAAGGAAACGACATCAGCCGACGCAAAGGTATCATCATTCAATCTGCGAACATACTGAAATTAATCTCTAACAAAAAATACATCAGCACCTACGTTACATCCAAATTCCTACACAGCTCAAAACTCTGAGCTTTAACGAAAATAAAGTACCGAAAATAAAGTGACAGTTTTTATAGAAGACGATTACAAACATACATCTTTAACATGAATTATCAAAATGTAATGAAAATGATGATATCTACCAACAAACCAATAAAACTCCATGGAGTAAGATAATCGAAAAAGGTAAACTTAGCTAGTTGGGACATGAACTTAGTTCACCAGAACAAACCCCTACAAAGCTAGCCTTAGCATAACTGATGAAAAATATACAAGACCAAGAGGCTGCCCGAAACTAAAACCTACGGATTATTTATAAAATCGAATGGAAATAAGCTTGTAAACTAGCAAAAGATAGACTTGCCTTGCAAAAACATTTCAACGAGAAACCAAGTGTTACACTAGATAAATTCATTTACGAAAAAAGTGTTTTATAATAATTTGGAGTGGAGTTAAAGCAACGAGTTTGGGGCTCAGCGGTAGCAAATGGGGCACAGATTGGAAAGGATTAACAAAAAGTAAATTTGAGAATAGAGCTGGGACAATTTAAAAAGTAAGGAAAATAGCATAGTAAAGAAGAAAGGTGAAATGTGGGGTTGGAAGAAAGCAACTAAAATGTTGAAAGGGTCTACAAAATAATAGAACAGAAAATAAAACTGTAAGAGCAAAAAACAGACGAAGGAATTTGAAAGAAATCTAAAAAAAAGCAGAACTGTAAGCCGTTTGAGCAGTAAAATCTCAGAAACTAACCAGAAAGTCATGTAAATAGGAGTTATGTTTCTCGTGTTGAATTGATTAAACACCACACACTATGTTGCCTAAAACGTAAAGTATGATCATTTTCTATGAATTGCTTTTTCACCTGGACACTTGAAAAACTACCGAAATAATTTGCAATGCCTACCCAAAGTAGCCTGTGCCCCAGTCCACAAATGCTGCCGCATCTATGGACTGTCCAATATTGATAAATATCCTGTCCACAGTTTTCACCAGTATCTGGTGGTAATTTATGCAACTCTCCAAAATTATGCAATTAGCTGAAAATGTCAACGGTTTAAAATGGCGACGGAAGATGGCACAGCTTCTGTAAGCGGTGGAGTTGACGGTCGATTTGAGGAGGCACTGGGGCACAGGCTAACCCAAAGTCATTCAAAGGATTTGCTACAAAAGATCATTCAAAAACTTCATTTCCATTTGCCCCTTCAAAATTCATTCGTCTGTAATATTAGAAAGATTATCTAATTTCAACCAAAAAATGAAGGAAAAATTCATCTACATCTACAATATAAAAATGACATTTACCTAAAAATTTTTTAATGACAATAATACAAAATGTTCTAAACTTCAAGTAGGCTAAGATTATAAAAGAATATATTGTCCGGTTTTGAGCTCATAAAATGCTTGAAAGATGTTTCGTATTTTCATAATTCCGAGCAGCATCATGTATCTCTTCGTATTGAGATTGCAAGCCTGCGTAAGTTGAATCTGTTGTTGCAATTTGTCCCTGCAGATCCATGTAATGTGTCTCCTTTGGCTGTGCATTACTAAGATTTCAACAAAATGCAATTACACTCGTTTATCTCTGCCAAAAACTTAGAGATAAACGAATGAAACTAACACAAGGCACCCTTTTAAAATTGGAAAATTGCAAAAAAGAGCAGCAAAGGACATGTGACACACTTTTTAAAAGAAAAAACCAACCATAATTTGCAATAGAAAAATACTAGAACGATCGTAACTTGGTGAACACTTTACTCGATTTACCTTCTGTTTCCATTGTCTTGAGCTAGAAAAACAAATGAAACCTTGATACTATTTCAGGTATGATTCCCAACTATATTTAATAGTGTAAAACGAAGAATATTTTTGCACAAAACTGTCATAACGGATACCTTGTGTTGTTTTTGCCATTCTTCTAATGAAACAGATCGCCATTGTTGCCATGGCAATGAGTAAGATCGCAACCATTACTGAAAGCGCTATGATAATGTTGTCTTTCCTTCTATCGCTTTTCGCTGCAATGGCAATACAAAATATTTACGTCATGGGCGATTTCTTCACCTAGATAGTGTACCACACTCTCCTTCATAAGAAAATTTTTATAAGAAATTCGCCTCAAAATTGGTTAAGAGTAAAGAACTGATTAAGAACAAGATAAAGCTGAGGTCCTGCAAAATGCAATTTTGGATTTAACTCCCTTGAAAAAATTCAATCCCAAAAGAGAGATGTTTTTTAATTTACTTTTTCAGCTATATAAAACTTTTCAAGTCAATACCACCAATCCAACAATCGTAATAAAACTGAAGAATCAATGAGAGCGAGGGAGAACTTGCCTTGTTTTTCTTTACATGCTGTTGGCTGAATGCTTGTCTTTTCCTTTGCTTTTTATATATGCGTCATGCCTATTCTCTTTGTTGGTTTATCCGAGCTTGGTACTGGTGTTGTTGGAAAAAACGTTTGCAACTTAAGGTGTCCAAAAATAGGTTTTCTAAGCACTATGGTTTTAAACGGCTGTAAATCGTCCAAAAACTATAATAACAAACAGATCAGGTAAATGGTCGACGAAAGGAAAATAAAAACGCGTTTATGAATGAGATATATACCAACCCGGTGTTTTTGAAGTTTTTGATGTAGTGGTCGGCGGTAGTGTTGTTGGGATAAGTGTTTCTGAGACTTTGGCAGTGAAGACC
>NW_027019322.1:12283669-12354533 GCF_013076305.1 Rhopilema esculentum
GAGAGACAACATGCCGCTCCCTAATTCCCGCCCTTCTTGATGTAACTTTTAACATTTAGCATTATACGACGAGGTTGGTTTTCTGACCTTTGTCAGTTTTCTTTAAACAGTGATTGTCACGCGCCTGCGCGCAATCTCATGTTGTCTCTCCTTCTTGAATTCGCGGATCGGTAGAATCCCAAATACCCTTCCTTTCAATCGGTTATTTGGTAAACTTACTCCATGTGCCTCTTTTTCGCTAATGCCTCACTTGACTGACGCTACAACAGAGACTCATAATCCAAAGAACTTAAAAACTGGCAACTTCAATTTTGTCTCGTTCTCGATTTCTTTTCAAAAATTTTCAAATCTACCCCCCTGATTGGCACATTTGCACAGCTTTTTCATTCATTTGTAAAAATGTTAGTTTGTTCGTACGTATGGATGGTCTTTTCTTCTTCTTCTCTTGGAATTGCATTTTCTCTGGTGTGGCTGTTACAGTGAAGACTTTGCAACAGTAAGTAATCCTTTTTGCAGTAATTTTCCTGTAATTCTTTCAAAGAAGTCAAGTAGAAAGATTTTTAATTTATTTCTAATTAATTTTTAATCAAACAAGTATAGTTTATTTCACCTCTTTGCGTGAATTATTGCGCCTTGTGGCTGGATAAGTTTGTTAGCGTCATGATATCCTAAGTCAAATTAATGGGGATAGATAAGTAACTGAAGGAGAAAGGCTTGGTTCAGGAAAATAAAAAACAAGGGCTGTTTTTTTTCAAGGCGTTTATTCTACCAATAATTTTTCCACACCAGTTTAATTTGTTTGCTATGTCTATGTTCTATGTGACAACTGAATCGAATTAAGACAGACAATTCTTCCAATCAAGTAAAATTTCATTGTGGACTTTTTCAAGAATATAATATGAACTTATTTATAGCATCATTTATAACTTCAGTTTTGTCAAAGTGACTTTTTCTCTTGGTAGTTTATTATTTTGTAGTAAACATGGTTTCATCCAATTGAATTTGGTATATAGACAGGGAATTTTTAACAACAATCGAGCAAAGTGCCTAACCTTAGTTTTTTCTCTTGATTTGGGTACTTTCAGCCTTGCTTAATATTTTAAGCCTTGGATACATTTTTGTAACACAATAGAAATCACATGATCGACGACGTCATTTTCCCCGGTCATCAAAATTTTTAATTCTCTTTTTTGAAAAATCGCTCCAACCATCTTCTTTGGCATTGTAATAGGAGCAAAAAGTTATAAATAATAAACTCTATCAGACCTGTAGATAACGAGTTATTGCTATTTAAAGTTTGCATGACGTCATCAAAATGGCGGTTCTGCAATTTTCACGCATGTGGAATTCGAAGACTGGTTGTCGTAAATTAGGTTGCTTTATCTCGATTTTGAAGTTTTTTGACCTTCGTGTTATTTAGCAACTCAAGAATGTCATTTGAGCTGATATATTTGCCCGCCTGGGAAACTAAGTATTGAACAAAATGTAAGCAAAAGGAAAATGTTCTAATAAAAATTTTTCTTCAAAATAAGCTATACTGAAGGGGAGCTGTCGTCAGCAATGAAAGACCGTTGATTTGTCAGAATTGTCGCTCGGCAATGTACTCCAACTTTTGCAATTTGAAGTTTTGCTGAGATGTGATCTGGCATGAAGATGCTAGTGTTGGAGAATATACAAGTACATACTTAGCTCATGTACTTGTACTGGGCTGCCAGAGGGGGACAGCAGTGGACAGGAAACTTATTTTCTTTGCAAGGATAAGGACCACGAACCCCATCTAGAAAGCAAAGCTCTGTTCAATTGTTTCTACCATGTAAAGGATAAAGTTTAGGAAGAAATCTATTCGCGATTTAGTGATAGTGAATACTACTTTTTATGTGCTTTGGCGTAATGAAGGCATCTGGGGCTCTAAGCAAAAACTGCTACGGGACTTCTATTCACGGACAACAAGAAGATCACATAAACTGGTGTATAGCATGTCAAACACAATGGAAAAAGATAAAATTAGAATTATTTTTCTAGTTTGCTAGGGAACTTCAGCTTTGACTTTAAAACTTCAGTTGAAGAACTTTCAAAGTTTTCGAAAGTTTTTTGAACTTGAGCAAAGCTTTAAAGATCTTTACGTAAAAGCACCTTGGGTCCCTTTTGGCCGGGGACGGGCTATATATTTGTGAAAGACACTTCTCCGAGGATCAACTTTGGATTTGTAAATAATATTTATGTTTTCTTTATCTATAACTGCTCAAAGCTTTTGATATTTGCTCTCTGATCTCTTCTGTGTCACTTATTTAGGATACACCAGTAGCGATTGCCGAGGTTGGGCCTAAAACAGTGAACTCGACGCCTGCTTTTCCCTTCGTTCCACTGATGGCAGGAATACTGTATGTGAAATTGCTGGCGCATTGAGCATTTAGTGATGCATTATTTTGGCATTGATAGTTAATTTGAGAATATTTTACACCCATTGCATTTTATTGCAGCCTTTTTATCACATACGGTGAATTAATGTTGCTTTCTCTTCATGTTATCATGTTCTGGATTTGAGGTCTATAGAGAAAAACCAGGTCTCTAATTGAAACTGTATCTTTTATTTTATTCCTTAGATCCAACACGAAAAGCTCTTAAAGATGGGGTGCTGCCATCACTGCATCTTCAAAAGAAGAGCCTCTCTGTTTCTCCCCCTCCCCCACGTTCAACAACAGCTACCAAGAAAAAAGAAGAAAACATATCTTCAACAGTCTCCTCATCTTCAGTTCCTATGGCAGTTTACAAGAGCTTTCCCGAATTTCAGCAACGCATTTTAAAGCTAAAGCTCGGAGATTCTTGGCACATTGATTTGTCTGAGTTCTTGGTAAAAATTTCTTCCAATATCGAGGATTATTTGCTTCCTAAATATGAAATCTTTGTGAAACCTTCTCTTAAATTTTCTTTGCGAGTTTTGGCTGGATGCTCATTGATGACCATGATTTATATGGAAAATATGAACGATCTTTAACAAATGTTACCTTGTCCAATCTTATTCAAGAAATTGAGCAATCTTTATTATGCAAAGGAATTTATATACCTGATGCTAAAGCCACTGCAAGCATTCAAAGGCATGTGATCCCGAGAAAGTTCTCATATCTTGAATATCAACAAAGCTCTTCCCAAAAAAGATGGCTTCAAGATGAATTTTTACAATCTGGAAACTGTTCTCTCCTTTTATTAGGTAAAAATCAATGTTCTTCTTGCCTTGCTCAAGGTGCAAATTTTATCTATGAAAGCAGACGAAAAGAAAGTCGATTAAATGAGCCTGCTAAGCTGTTTGCTCCTATTAAATTCACAGCCCCTGAAAGAATAAAGCTAACTTTGCAACAGAACCGTTTGAAATGCAAGCAATTTGAGCAGCAAATTGAAGACATGAGGCAGTCCTTGGCAAATCACAGCAAACCAGTTGATCCTCAACTTAGCAAAGATCTGATTTCCTTGTTCAGCGGTTGTGACGAAAAAGATGTGCCACCTTTCATGAAATTGTTTTGGGAGGAACAACAGAACTATATAGCTGAGTCCAAATCCAGCAGCATTAGATATCATCCAATGGTCATCAAATTTTGTCTTTCTCTTGCCTCAAAATCTTCCTCTGCTTATTCTGATCTTCGCTATGACAGCAAAACTGGTTCTGGTATTTTAGTTTTGCCAAGTTTAAGAACACTGAGAGACTATAAGAATTATATTCGTCCAAGAAGAGGATTCAATCCCGACATTATTAATGATTTATCTGTAAAGACAAAGGAATTTTCTCCTGCTGAAAGATTTGTCACCATTTTATTTGATGAAATGAAGATCCAGAGAAGATTTGGTTTGGTGAGCATACTGGTGAGCTTATTGGCTTTGTTGATCTTGGTGACATTGATACAAATTTTGCCACTCTTCAAGATGTTCAACAGCTTGCCACACATGTCCTTGTATTCCTCATCAAAAGTGTTGTCAATCCTCTTTCTTTCAGTCTTGCAACATTTGCTACCACTGGTGCAACATCTTATCAAATCTTCCCCATCTTCTGGAAAGCAGTAAACATTCTTGAGAATATCAATTTGAAAGTCATTGCCGCCACTGCTGATGGAGCATCTTCAAATCGAAAATTCTTCCGCATGCACAAAGCTCTTGATGGTGACAGTCATGACAAGGTTGTTTATCGTACCAAGAATCTTTACAGTAAAGATGAACGCTACATTTATTTCTTTGCTGATTTGATGAAAACAGCTCGTAATTGTCCTGCAAAATCAGGATCTGGTCGTACAACACGTCTCTTATGGAATGATGGCTTGCACATCCTCTGGTCTCATATTTCTCAGTTCTATTTTGATGACTTGGACAGTGGCCTGAAGATGCTCCCCAAGTTAACCAGTGACCACTTTAATTTAACACCATATTCTGTCATGAGGGTTCATCTTGCTGCTCAGGTTTTAAGTGATACAGTTGCAGTCTGCTTGGATAAATTTGGCCCCCCTGTAGCTTCTGCAACAGCCAAGTTCTGTTCAATGATGGACAAATTCTTTGATTGTCTTAATGTCAGAAACACCACTGAGCATGTCCTGAAGAGAAAACCCTTTTTACAGCCATATTCTGATGTTGAGGATCCATGATTCACCTGGTTGGACCAGTTTCTTAAATATTTTTCACACTGGAAAGATTCTATTGAAAAGCGCAAAGGAAATTTCTCAGAAAATGCAAGGAGCAGTATGTTCATTTCTTGGCAAACATATGAAGGTCTTCAAACAAGTGTCCTTTCCTTCAAAGAAGTTTGCCAATTTCTCCTTCAAAATGGTGTTCCTTATGTTTTATCTAACCGTTTCTGCCAAGATGATCTTGAAAACTACTTTGGCAGACAGCGTGCAATTGGACGCCGCAGAGACAACCCTTCAGTTAGAGATGTTGGTTACAATGACAACACCATTAAGTCTCAATTTTCTGTTCGTCGCATTTCAGTACGATGGCTTTAAGCTGTAGTGGATGAAGCTTTTGACGACTTATTTCATCGGCAGAATAGTTAGAAGAAGAAGATGTTTGTGCAGCACTGGATAAGGAAGATACAGGATCGTCAGAGGAAGAAGTTACATGACGATGTTTCGAATTTGTGTGCCTTGATAGTCCACGGCGTGACTTGCAGGCCTTCCCACAGACGTTGCATTCGAAACCTGCAGGGTTTTCTTTATCTCTGGTAACTTCTATGGCAATATCTTCAATCTGACTATTCAAATCCTCATCTTCTTCCAGAAATCCTTCGTTAATCAGGTACAAAATATCATCAAGTTCCTCAACAAATAGAGATTCGTGTTTGTTAGCGGCCATAATCAGCCGGATTGTGCACCTTCGGGTTGTTGATGTTGCTGGTTCAACCTCAAGGCGCGTACAATCGCAGAAAACAATAGCCTATTGTTCGCTTCCAGACGATCTCTCTCTTATGACTATGCTTCCACAAATGACAATGCGGGTTTTCTTAAACGAGGCTGAAATTTCCTCAGATTTCCTCAGACGTCATTTGAAATTTCCTCGGATATTTTCTTGAAAGTTCGAAACTTAATTTAGAGTGAACATAACAATTTTCGGTAAACTGAAGATTTATTTCAGCTATAAGCTTATCGTTCATGTCTATAAGTATGCTGTGCATCTGATATTTTTTTCGGTATCAAAAGATGTACCAGGAATTGCTAGCTGACTTTGTGTAGATCGATCTTTTTTCTCGTCAATGATCAAGGAGATCGTGTTATCTTGTAGCTTTGGGGAACCTTCTCTTAAAAAATAGAACTTGACGCATAAGGTTAGTTGTTTTTCTGTTTTCCAAGTGAGACTCTGCTTAATGTCTTATCCTTGGGATATTTTGATAGGCAAATTTTTTTCTGCAATGAAACTAGCAATTTTAAGTTCCATCCTTGCAGCTTCCTTGTCACTCGGGCCAGGCATGGAATCAATTTTCTTGTTTGTTGTTTCCAGTGTTGCTGACCTTGCCATAACTTCTTTATGGGCAAAGTCTTGATATATGGCTAGAGCTGCTTTAGAGCAGCATACTTTCATCTTACCCACTTGGCACCAAGGTTGAAATTACTTTCATTACATTCACTACCATTTTTTGAATGTAGGGATTGTTAAGCCATGAATCATGAAACTTTTGTTCATATTACTTTTTGGAAGGCTTTACCTTCGCTTCAACGTAATTACGTTTCATTTCTATCACTTAACTCCACCATTTCTTAACCAAAGAATTGTGGACTGATAAAAATAGTTAACAGTAGCTAACCTACACCAACAACACAGCAGTCCAAAGGGATTATCTGAGAAAATTTTCTTTAAAACACCCATGTGCATAAGGAATTTCACATATCAAGTCAATTTAACAAAGCTGTTCTGACGATCCAACAGCGAGGAATCACAAAAAATTAAAATAAAAAATGAAATTTAAAATTTCCTTAAAATTTCCTCAAAATATCAATTTCCTTAAAAATTTCCTTAAACGGACCAAATTTCCTTAATCTGATGAAATTTCCTTAAAAGTGGAAGCACTGTGTTTGTGTATCATTGACATAATTATTATGAATAAAATACAAATTTATCTTTTCCTGTTTAACAAAACTTGTTATCATCGTTTTTGATTAAATTTTAGCAGGTCTCACTATGGTTTCAAAGCTCTCCAATAAAAGAATTGACACTTCGATTTTTTAAAAGTAGTTTATCAAATATTCGATAAAAATTGTTGCTAATTTTTTAAAGTTTTGATTAAAATTGGTTCTTGACCATAAACTAGCGCCTAAAGGCTTCACAAAGGCGAAGTTCAACTTTCGCTGGTCAGGTTATTTTCAACGCTGTCGTCATTTACTTTGTTTCGTCAAACCGGTGCAATACTTTTGAGAGTGGAGCGTACTAAGGCATATCCTCAGGACAAAAAGTTCATACAAAAATTATACAAAGTGTTTCCATTTTCAGTAGAGGGCGAACGCAAAAACGTGTTTTTCATTGAACGCTTTCCGATAGAATTCACTTTCAAAATCTTTGAAAACAGCCAACCTTCAAAAACCGTTATCTGCCATTTCTCGACAGTGATATTTTGTAACGCTAACAACAAGGGGGTTAGGAGGTTTTAAAAATTATACCTCGTTACCTCGTTATAAAAGAAATTGAGGTTCCAGCCAATCAGAAAGCCGTATTTTAAAAAGCTGCTCTGTGATTGGTAGGACAAAAAGTTGTCCTGAGCGCCAGTTTTTGAGTACTTTGGATTATGAGTCTCTGTTGTTGTTGTTTATTGTTGTTTGTTTGTTTATTGGAGTTCCGCTTCTTCACCATTAGGTGTCGCTGCTTCTCCGGTCTTCAAAATTATTGCTCTTGTCAACTCCTTCCATCCCTTCCTATCTTGGGCCAGTGTTCTCAATTCTTCCAGATCTTCTTTGGTGTTGAGCTTTAACCGGTGACAGTAGTTATGTTCAGCTGCAATGGGGTCTTTATTATAATAGGCATTCAGATCATCATTCAGTACCTTTCGTAGAGTTGTTCTTGGTTTTCCTCTGAATCCTTTGGCTTTTATGTTTGTGAAGTATAATTCCATGGCTTTAAGTGCTGGTATATTTCTGTCTCTTCTCAAGATATGACCAAATAGTTCCCACCTCTGTTTCCTCATGGTGTATGATATTGGTTTTTCTCCCGTCATTTCATACAATTTCTCATTCGATATGCGTGTTGGATATCTTATTCCTAGAATTCTACGTAACTGCCTCCGGTGATATGCATCCAATCTCTGTTGTACATTTGATGAAACTCCCCATGTTCCACAGTTGTAGAGCAGTACTGACTTTACTAATGCTCTATATATCCTGATTTTCTTCTCAAGCTTTACTTTATCTTTCTTTAGATATATTGCATTGATCTTGTTCATTGATGCTGTGGCTAACTGCTTTCTTCTATTAATATCTTCCTCATATCCTAATAATCATCCCACTTTCTTTGCACTTCTCCATTCTTCTTCCTTTTTTGATTTCTTTCTATTGATGGTAGTGTATTCCGTTTTGTCGTTATTGACCAATAGTTTATACTTCTTTAATACTTTGCTTATCTCGCCCACATCTTTATGTTTTATCATACTTATAAAGTCGGCATCATCTGCATAGGCCATTTCTGTTGGTAATCCTTCTTCTATTCTATTAATATCTCTGATTTCTGTCAATGCTGTTTCCAGGTATACTATGAATAGAACTGGACTGAGACTGTCTCCTTTGGGCGTACCCACATTTGCTAAGAATGGCATTTCATCTGTTGTTCCTTTTATCTTAATTGATATGTTGGTGTCACTAAGTAAGAACCTCACTAATCTCATCTCATCTTCATCTAATATACTTTTCAAAATGTCCAATAGCAGCTTTCTGTCTATTGTATCAAAGGCTGATGACATATCCATTCATGTTATATGTATGTCTATTTCTGACAAAGCTATTTTTGCTGCATACCATCTGTGAGTCTATACTATATCAGATGTGCTTCTGAAGGGTCTAAATCCACTCTCATTTACTGATAGATATGCTCCAATTTTATCTCTTGTTCTGTATAGAGTACATGTTGACAATGCTTTTCTGATGGTATCTAATAATTTGACTGGTCTTAGATTCTTTCTTGGCCCTTTTGGTTTCTTTGGTTTTTGTAATGCTCTCATATTACCATTGTTGATCTTTAATGGCTCATGCTTTCTAAACATATTATTTATCATTTGTGCTATATACTCTTTTACTTCTTTTGGACTATATTTCAGTAATTCCCCGGGTATCCCATCTTCACCAGTAGCTTTGTTGTTGTTTAACTTTGTAGAACTCTTATGAATTTCTTAAGGTGTTATTTCTTTTACCAGAGGCCTTGGTTCACCTTCAAACGGTTGAATGACTTTAGCATCTTCTTTTTGAAATTTTGCTTTAAAGAAGTCTGTTGTTAGCTTCAGTATATCATTTGGGCTTGTAGCTAATCTCCCTTCATCATCCTCTACTTTGGGGTTTACATATCTCTGACGATATAAAGTTCCAACTGCTTTGAACATTTTTGATGTATCTGAGCTATTTTCTATATCTTCAATTTTCATGTCTATTTCCTTTTCTCTGATTTCTGTTGTAGCGTCCGTCAAGTGAGGCAGTAGCGAAACAGAGGCTCATGGAGTAAGTCTACGTGGTCAATGATATAGAAGCGCCGAAGGCGCTAGATGTCTAACTCACAGGTACGCTGTGAGGCAAATTTGTTTACTTCCGCCATTTCGAATAGTGGCAAAAAGGAACTTGCTCTATACTGAGCCCTTATAAATTTGGTAAAAGTAAGGATTGATTTCGTTCACTTCTCTGTCGAATTTCGATGTGAAAATTGGTGAGTGGCCTTATATTGCACTTAAATTTATGAACTGATGTTAATATTGGAAAAATAAGCATTTACAGTCGCAGTGCTCGCTGTGGTGTTTTAGGTCTCGTCGAAATTCTAGAAAAAAATGATTGATCTGTTTTAAAACGGATCCAGCAACAATGTTTAGCCACTCAATGCATAATTTTCTTAACAAAATTGTACAAGGATGTGATTTAGTTATTACTTTTTCTTTCTTTGTTTACAGAAACTGCTAGGAAAAATCTAGGCCTAACTCTAGAAAAGCCGAAAATAGGTCATAATTCAATGCTTGGATATTAATAAAGGAATCTTAATATAGGAACCAATTTTTTATTTTATATAAGCATTGATATTTTTGGACTATTTCAAAACCACACTCGTTGCTTGTAATTATTCTTCAGCACAATGCGTCTCTCCCCGCATCTTTAGGCCTATAAAATACCTCCGGGGTACATTTTCACGACAAAGATTATTAATTTGGCCTTACCAAGAGGAAAGAAATTTGATTCATATCAAATTTCTTTTCTACAAATTCAATTTGACAAACTAAATATAAAACATTCACACTTTCCTACTCCTGCCATATTAGGTTCTAAACGACAGACAGAAAAATTCAAGAATTATGTATCTAAAGTGGTCTATAATATTAGATATTAGACTCAAAAAGTTCTTTCTAATGAATATGAAGATAAAAATTGCAAGCACATACTTTTTCAACTCATGAAAACACGACAGGCCACTGCTATATTCCCCCCGTAACTACGTAAACTAAAAGAGCCATATTTTTTAAAATTATGTTTAAAAACCCCAAAAAATTGTTATGTGTTGGTGATTTATATCTCCTTTAACTACCTGCATCAGAAAAGGCACTGAAATAGTTGTGAGCCACGAGAAAATCAGTCCTTAAAACAAGCAAATTTCCATACTGAACCCTATTGCAGCTCTCTTTTTGCCACTATTTAAAATGGCGGAAGTAAACAAATATGTCTCACTGGGCAGTACGCAGCGTGACCCGAGTTAGACATCTAGCGCCTTCGGCGCTTCTTTATCATTGTTGGCCGTTCGTATCCCCAACAAAGGAGGTTTTGGCTTTCTGTTTTGTCTAAGGGCCTCCGAAACTTTTTAGAAACCCTTTAGAAATCTTTGCTGACCACGCTATAATTAAATAGCAAGAAGAACAATCCATTTATGATTTTTGATATCAAGATTGATATCTCATCTAAGACAACTAGACAGGGAATTTTGTAGAAAAAACTAGCAAACAGCCTAACCTCAAATTTTATTTCACATTCTTACTAAATCGACCATGGAAATTCCAAATCCAAGATGGGCCAAAAAAAATTATCACTGGAAGTTGCTGTTTTTGATGACGTCATAAAAATATGATAAAAAATCGTTAAAAATCAGCCAAGGACTTGACCTCAATTTTTTTTGCATTTTTACACTAAATTAACTAAACAGATTTCAAATCTGAGATGAAATGAAAAATATCTTGAGTGGAAGTCAAATTTTTAGATGACGTCATCAACTTGGAGAAAATTCACTTTGAACCTTTTTAATTGTTTTCTCACAACATAAAATGATGATGACGTCATGGAAGAACGTTAAAAAGTAAGTATAATAGTAATTCAATACATCTTTCAAAAGCACTGAATGTGTGCTATTCGAATATGGAACATATTTGTCAATGATAGTTGCGAGAAAACAATTAAAAAGGTTCAAAGTGAATTTCTCCAAGTTGAAGACGTCATCAAAAAATTTGACTTCCGCTCAAGATATTTTTCATTTCATCTCAGATTTGACGTCATCAACTGCATAGTTAATAGTTAATTTGCATAGTTAATTTAGTGCAAAAATGCAAGAAAAGTTGAATTTGATCTTGGCTGATTTTTAAAGAATTTTTATCATTTTTTTGATGACGTCATCAAAAACAGTAACTTCCGGTGATAATTTATTTTGCCAATCTTGGATTTGGAATCTCCATGGTCGATTTAGTAAGAATGTGAAATAAAATTTGAGGTTAGGCAGGTTGCTAGTTTTTTCTACAAAATTCCCTGTCTAAATTGATGATACAAGAGGTAGACCGATTACACTTTGACAAGTCGTACGTTCATTCGATGGATTTTATCTTGTTTTCTTCTGTGGGAAATACGTTTGAAAATATCGAAAGACTTTTATTCGGAAGAATCCTATGGAAATTTCGGCTAAACTTTACGGAAATAAAATTAAGGATACAATTCATAAGCAGTTTTGATTTTGGTCCTATATTGTTTGATTGATTATTTAGTACTGGCTAATATTTTATCAGCTGTACTATGTTCAAATTTTGCAAAAAGGGCAGAGAAAGCTTAAAGAGGTCTCTGGGGTAAAAAGGGAAAATGCAGATCATCTGCAAGCGAAGCAAACAGAAAATTTGACAATTACGCCCCTTAGATTTGCTGAAAGTTTCTTTTCAGAATGGTTTCAGTAATTTGGACACGTTAAACGGTTGACAATTTTACGACAAAAGCCCAAAATTTCTGACGACATTGCTTATTAGGGGGGGGGGGGGGTCCGAGCCCCCAAAACCCCATAATTTCCACCACTGTTACCGTCTTCTATAGCGTCAATGCAATCATGTTGGAAGCTCTTGGGGTCATATAGGGAACGGGGTTAAATATGGAAATCGTTACGAGTAGGCCTATCTACCTGTTTGAAATCAGAAACCAAGGCAAGTAATTTTTCTGAAATAGAATACGGATTGATCCCTTTAATGCTTCATTCAGCCATCATTCTGCGATTTCAATTCGTAAAGCGATATTAATTCAACAACCAACAACAGCTTCCATAATTTTCACTTGAATTCGAAGAGGAAATGAAAATATCGACCTACTTTCAAATAGTCCCATGTCAACAAGGAAGTTATTTCAGCAACAGCAACAGTTTTCACAGAATGGATCACATGAAAATGAAGAAGTCGATTTTAGATCAGCCTTTTTCATGAGCCAGTATCGGTGATTGAAAGATCTCATTTCTTGAAACATGAGTATGGCATTTTTGTAATAAAACAGTGGCACCCATTTCAGGTTGCTCCGTATTAGAACGCTGTGGTAATCAAAGACAAAGATCAGTGGTGGCCTACCTTGGCAGTGACCTTGTTAAAGATTCGGCTTTTGTTAACTGTTTGTTCAAAGTGAACTCGTTGACCGCCAGATATAAGGTTGGATAACTTCCTTTAGATATGTAACAATGTCACAAAGTCATTTGATATCAGGCTGTGCTTGTAGCAAAAAGGACCCAAAAAGTTCAAGATTTTGAACAAAGTATGTCGATGTTTTGTTTAAAACATTATATTTGTAGGCTCGTTTAATTTTTGTTTAACAGCATCAAGGCCTTCATTTGTAGGGATATTAGTGTAAAGGGATCTGACATCCATGGAAATAAGTACTGTATGATGTGGTAGGTCTTTAACTGACGATAATTTATTAATAAAATCTGTGGTGTCTCTTACGTACGAACTTAGTCGCTGTGCTACTGGATTTAAGTGGTAGTCTACATATTTAGAGATTTCGCTAGAATGGCAAGCTACTGAGCTTACCACCGGTCGACCGGGATTGTTTGGTTTATGTATTTTCGGTAGCATGTAGAACCTAGGTGTTTTAGGGTTAGCTGTTTTTAACGCTTCTCCAATTTTAGATTGTATTAATTTCTCTCCTATATACCTGTCGATTAAATCATTTATCATTTTATTGTGTTTATTGGTTAAATCTTCATCAATGGTTGAATAGAACTGGGTATTACCTAACTGTCTGTTTGCTTCTTTTATATAGTCTTTTACATCAATTATTACAACTGCTCCCCCTTTGTATATATATATATATATATATATATAATATAGTATAATCATATATATATATATATATAACTCATTAAGTATCACTATATATCTCATTAAACTGGAACACCATCGGAATTTTTTGGAAAGTTGCAAAGAGTGCAGTATTATTCCTGTCGGATTACTATTAAAGAAGGTGCCATCACTAGTAGGAACGCCGTCGTTGGAGTTTCGAGAGTCATGGGACAATGTTCTGGAATCTGCACAATCGCAGTTATTGGCCTTACTTGTCATACAGTATCGGGAATTGTTGATCGGAGAGGAAGAGAAGGCTTTTCACCACCTAGGTGCAGTACGCGCTAGTCTGACAAAGGAAGAGTTGGCCCATGTACAGGAGCAACTGCGGATTAAATGGAATCAACTTTACCAGAAAAGACGATGTAAACTTATTAGCATTTTGGCGAGAAATGGGAAAGAGTTTCGAGAGGATAACGTTGGTTTTCTCAGGACAACCGAACACCATGAGCATCATATGTTTGATGGGAATGACTTGCCGTCCAAGGCCCCTGCGTCAGTCAATGAAGGATCATTATCTACTGATTCAGGGTCATTGAGGATTGGTGTTGGGGAAATGAATTGGCTGTCAGAAGAGGGACGCATTACGGATAGGTTTGTCAGCACAAATGTTGTCAACCTTTCGAAGAAGGAGCTGTCGGAAGATGATGTTTCTCTGCTATCCAAAGGCCTCAAGTTTTGCCCAACACCAAAGGAAATAGACAAAGCGGAACTGAGAGCGGACCTTGAGGAGTTCAAACGAAGAATGAGGTTAAAATGGCATTTTAAGGACAACAACAAGACAGAAAAACAGTTATTTAAAAATAGGTCTAACTGGCAGCCCCCTAAGAATAACCTTCTTCTTGAGAACTATCTTTCGCTGGTGGAGAATGAGGTGCTGTCTGTCTCACCTGAGGGTAAGAATTTTAGTAATCTCTCTCCTTCAGAACTCTCTTCACTCGATAAGCTTAAATGTGATAAGGACATAATTATAAAAGAAGCAGATAAGGGTTCAGCGGTTGTAGTTTGGGATCGGGGGGACTATATAATGGAGGCTAACCGACAATTAGACGATAGGCAGGTATATGAAGAGGTTGAGGTGGATCCCTCTGTAGAACTGGGTAAGACCATAAATGATAAGTTAAAAGAAATAAGGGAGGCGGACCCGGCGTTAGATGAAGTGGCTGGCTATTTAGAAGTAAACAATCCTAGGTTAGGTAGATTTTATTTGTTGCCTAAGATTCATAAGGGTCTTAGTAATGTTAAGGGGCGTCCAGTCATTTCAAATTGTGGTACATTAACCGAACATGTTTCAGAATATCTAGACTAGCACCTCAACCCGTTGGTTAGCCAAGGTAGGTCTTATGTTAAAGATACTAACCATTTTTTATCTAGGATAGGAAATATAGGAACTATACCAGAAGGGGCAATTTTATGCACTGTTGATGTTGTGGGACTCTATCCTAGCATTCCACACGGGGAAGGTTTAGAGGCCGAAAGGGAGGCGCTGGATAGACGGGAAAATCCAGGCGTGGCTACTGACACATTAGCTGGGCTCGCTTCTTTAGTATTGGAGAATAACTATTTTGAATTTAATGATAGGTTTTATAAGCAGAAGTTAGGTACGGCTATAGGCACGAAGTTCGCTCCGGCCTATGCCAATCTTTTTATGACTAGGTTAGAGGAGAGGTTGATGGATACCTTCGCCGACAAGCCCTTTGTCTGGATGGGATTTATCGATGATATTTTCTTTATCTGGACCCACGGGGAGGATAGGCTGAAGTTATTCATTGACCATCTCAACAGTAGCCAAGACACACTTAAGTTTACCAGTGAACATTCTACAGAATCTATTAGTTTCTTAGATGTCACGGTAAAAGTAGGAGAGGGGGGAGTCCTTATGACAGACTTATTTTGTAAGCCAACTGATACCCATCAGTTCTTACATAAGAAGTCTTGTCACCCTTGGCATACAAAGAAGGCGATCCCCTATAGTCAGGCTCTTAGGTACCGTAGGATTTGCTCAGATGATCGCCAGTTTAAGGAACATATAGGTAAACTCGCTGGATGGCTTAAGGATAGGGGGTATGAAGAGTCCCTTGTTAATCAACAAATAGATAGGGTACGTAGGCTAGATAGGGAGACTCTTCTGGAAAATGCGGGAAATAGGAAAACCAACGAAGGGAGGGCTGAGAGGGTTCCACTCGTGACTACATACCATCCGGCACTTAATGGTTTGGGGAACATTGCCAGGAAACACCATACCTTGCTCACTGGTTCAGAAGAGCACAAGGAAGTGTTTCCTGTGCCACCAGTAGTTGCTTTTAGGAGGTGTAAGAATCTTAAGGATATTTTGGTTAGGGCTAGGCTTACAAGTGGGAGGGAGAAGGGACACAATAACAGGGGAAGTTCGTGTTGTAAGAAGTCCAGATGTCAAGTGTGTAAAGTCATGTCTAACAAACTGAAATGGAAATTATAGTCTTGAGTTTAAATACGTCACTAGGACATATGACTCGATAGCTCCTCGCGAGTTTTTCTCATGTGTCCTTCAGCATAACAAAATCTGATGTACTTAATTAATTAAATTTTTGAAAATGTTTACTTTTGTATTCTAATTTTTAATTCTTGGTATATTGTAATTAACATTTATTTTTGCTGATAAAGATTTTGAGTTTGAGTTTGTCTTCTGTGTACATGGGGCCGAGTTAACATGGCCGCCAACAAACTGCGTTGCTTCGTATTATAGAAGCTCGATCCAGTCTTTTTTTCAAATCACTGGTCGTGACAAGGAAGTAAAGATAATGCGGAGCAACAACAGCAACATGAAGTATTTGGCGGTTTAAGGCGGCGGCTGTGTGGTAAGATGATGCTGTTATTCAAGCCAGCATTTGAGAACTGGGCGAGTTCGGCGTTTTTATGGGTTTATTGTCGTTAAAAACGTGATTGATTCTTGTGAAATATAAGTATTTTTGCGAATGAAGTGCAAGCGATAAAAGGTAGAAGAAGAAGGAAGATATACGAGACATTTAAAGAGACTGCCAGTAACCTCGCCACAAAATGGTCCGTTTTGGTTTAGGCCAGTTTGTCTCCCATTGTATGCAGATGATGAAAACTCTTCTTGTTTGCGTTGTGCTCATGGACCAACACTTCCTCAAATCAGGTATATTTTTTATAATTTTGAAAAGTCTTGTTTCATATATTATTTGCATGTTTCAAGACTAGGAATCACCAGGTGTGGTCACATTGAGAGGAAAGACCAGGACACTGCTCGATAAGCATAAGCTTCTCAGTGTCCTTAAAAACTACCTTCAGATGCTAGGTAGAAACAAATGCAACAAATACAACAAATAAGAGTTCTGTAAAACGGCAATCTTTCTAAACTTTATATATCTAATTACGAACTAATAAGCTAAAGACTGAACTGAAAGAAATTAAGCATGTTTCAACTAAAAAACTTATCAAAGTCTTTAATAGTTTATATTCTTGTTCCAACCAAGTATCAGAGAGGTAAACTCCTATGATTTGGTGAAATGATATTCCCGGATTTTCCAAAGAAGGGGAGGGGGCAGAAGTTGTTGGTTGGTGTGGCAAAATATCTAAATACCATTTATACTCTTGGCCTAAAAGGGCAGCATCATGCAATTCTCAGATTACGAAAGATAAAACGGAAGATGCCCCAAGGTAAATGCCATGGTGCACTTTATGTAAACCCTGCTCCAAAGGTTTGCCAGGGAAAGGCCAGGTGTAAGCCAAGGTTCCTATGCAATCATTTCACCAAACAACCCCCCTCCCCCATATTTCTAAGGGAATTTATAAATACATAGGGGATGACGCAGCAGTATACACAAACAATCACAGAAACTGCACCAATATGCTGTTTCACCAAAATTACAGATTATGCCATACGCCAGCAGAGCATCTGCCTGACAAATATGGGGGGGAGGGGGAGGTTGTTAGCGATTTTGTAATCTAAGCATATGCTGATCTCAAGCCAACGCCAGGCCAAATATGGTTGCTCGTCGCTAAAGCTCTTCAAATTTGCTACATGAAATGCTGTTTCTGGCTGTATGCCATTGTTGTCACTGTCATGAATGACTTGGTAACTGCTTTTTCAGTTTATTTGTGTGCCCATTTTAAGATACATAAATACTTTTAAACTATCGAAACTATTTCCAACAATAAAAAAATTAAATCTAAAAGAGTTTAAAATAATATAAAACATAATGCATAAAGGTAATAATGACAAAAGGAACTATATATAAAAAGGAACAAAATTAGTAACAGATAAACAAGAAGAAAAACCAAGGTAAAGACATTGAAAATGAATCCTTTAGATACATTGTTACAGTGATTATGCAGAAAAACTCCCCTCTCTCTATTAGCCAACTGCTTTCATTTTTCATACTGACACAGTCTTTGTTGTTTGATGCATGTTATCGCACAGGCATGCATCAGCATAGACATGGAACCAATAATGTGAGCAATTGATTGTATGTCTGAGTCAGATATTGGACAATTGTTTTTTACCTTTCTAGGACTGCATTTCTTCAATGAAATATTAAAAGTTTTGTTTGCAGAAGCTGGGCAACATTCTTACAATATCTTTCTTTGGTGGTGTGCTAGTACATAATTACTGTTCAAATGAGTTGTCTAAATTGTTTTTTGAATAGGCCAATTGGTTTGCTTGTTGAAATTCTGCTGGTAAAAAAGGCAGTCCTGCAGGAAAAAGTTTTGCTTCCATTTTTGCCCAGACCAACAAACTTTGTTAGTTCTTTTCAATTTCTTTTGTTTCATTGGCGCTTCATCAAAACAGTAATGGGTAAAGGTAAAAAAGAGCTGCAAACCATAGTACAGCTCACCCTCGGCTTCCGTAAATTGCTCGAGAAATGATACTTCTGATGATGGGATGGAAATAGTTTTTGCAGGGTGATAAGGTACCTACTTTCCAACAGCTAAGTGAAATCCAAAAGCTAGCACAATCTGGAGCTGAGTGTGACCTTAAATTTCTGGAAATATATGCAATGCTGAATCATGAATTTTGGAGTAGAATTGCTATATAGGTTGAGAAAGGCAAATATGCTTTCAAATTTTCGGGGGTCAGAGGTACTTGGGGTATACAGGGGGAAAAGGGGGCAAAATTTTTGGCAGATTAAAGTTCTTCACTTTACCTTATAAATGCAGTGGGATCATTTTTGAACAAAACTCATTTTGCCCTTTCAAATAAGCTACACCAAGCTTCATAGGAAATTTAGAACTGCAGTTTTGGGTATTTTTAGTGTTTCAGGAGTCGCTTGGGTGTTGTGCCAAAAATTTAAACGCCTGTAACTTGATAATGGAATAAGTTAATTCAATCAAATTTTCAGGATTTTCTATTAGTATTGATCTTAACTTGTACACTTAATTTAGGTAATATCTGAGGACATGAGGTCAAAATTGTCTTAAAAGTGTTTTGATTTGATGTTGAATGACCGAAGTGCTACCAAAAGTAACAATAAAAAATTCCATTGTAATGCATAGATTGGCAATAGGGAAGAAATTAAAACCACCAGAGAACTTGGACTTTTGATAATTGTCTAAACAATCATAATGGTACACCAGAACAAGCAGGATTATATCATGTCCTGGTTATGGAAGGAATTGGAAAAAAATTCTGACACTGTTGCTACAGAAAGACTCAATATCCTTGTCGATACTAACTTTTGATACAAGGAAAGAAAAGAAAAGATTACAGATGTGTAAATGATCAAAAAGTTTAAATAGCATAATGATAATTGTAGTATTCTTTCACTTGTGAAAGATGATTTATGGTTTAAGATTGTGTTATCAATTAACAATTTTTAACATCCAATGATAAGCAAAATCTAAAACTAAGCATGTTAGAATGCATCAGATCATTTTCAATATCAACATCAAAGTCTCAAATTGGCACAAAAACAGGTCTGGTGGCTCATTTGTCACATTCATAATGCATTTATATTACATACTTAAACTAATCATGGTTGCCTTAATGTTTGAAATAATTGGTGACCAAACATTTCATTTCTTTTCCTTGATTCCTTGAGTATGGTAAAAGTAAAATAATAGAATGCAATAAAGAACACAGAAATTTACAAAAAATAGTGTCAAGATAATCAGCTTAACAATATAAATTGTAACTGACAGACCTTTCCTCTGGTAATATGAGACTTCAACCAGCTCTTTATTACCAAATTTGATACATTTATCAAACTAGATCTACTGTAAACAGTTAGTTCTATCATTATTTCCAGCTTAGATGATGTGATGTTTGTTTGGTAGGATTACAGTTTAAAGCATAAATATATTGAAATGAGAATCAGTCTTTGAAAAAAGCAAACATTTAGTAAACTAAAGCATTTTGTCTGACACTCTAGAAGTCAGACGAAAGTCGTTTTCGTCTGACACACAGAGTGTCAGTTGAAAAGCTTTAGTTCACTAAATGTTTGCTTTTTTCAAAGCCATTTACAAGTTTTGTACCACCAAATAATTGTTTAGAATTAGTCTTGTTCATTCGCCTAGTCCCAAGACGATTGGGTCACATCGACGAGCTCATCACTTTCTTCCATCTTTCCTGGTCCTCTGCCAGTCTGATGCATTCTCAGTTCAGTTTCAGGTTTTTAATTTTAAAATTCAGCTACAAATAAACATTTTCAAATTCATTCATCTTCATTTCATTTTATTTTAAAATTTCGATGTATACAAACATCATTCAATATGCAACAAGTGACTAAGACTATATAACAAGAATAGAAAGGATGGAAAACAGAAAATTGCTATAAATGAATACAGAAAATCGATATTTGTATGGAGGGGGATTTTTTAAGAAAGAGCTCTCTCAATAGATAAACTAATTGAGGTGAGAGTACCCTCTAATCTAATTCATGGTATCATTTCTGAGTGAAAAAACTCAGTAAAAGCTCAAAAGGTTCACATTCTATGATGTTTCTTCCTGTCCACCTCTGCACATCACTTAGCCACTTCAATTTAGGTCTTCCTTGCCTTCTTGTACCCACAGCGGTCCCTTGCATGATGGTGTAGGCGAAGTTGCAGACCAGTGCATCATGTGCCTGAACCATTGCAGCTTCAGTCTTTTGGCTGTTTTCAGAAGTGGTTTGAAGTGTCCTGCCTTCTGGTTAATCTCTTTTAGAATTGAGGCATTGCGCCGGAAGAATCACATTTTGAAGGCATTTAGTATTCCTTCTAGTTGTGTGTGGAAGGTCCTGGCTTCACACCCATACAACACCAGTGATGTGATTAGTGAGGACATAATTAGTGGTAAAATTTATTTTGATGGTCTCTAATTTTTTCACCTAGAATTCGGACATTGCAGATCTGTTTGCTAGTACTGCAGGTTCTGTAGTTATTACACTTTCTTCCAGATCATTGTACATATTCTAGTGATATCTGGTGCAGCATCCTCAGTGATCCCTGGTCCTCCCTTCTCTAGTTCTTCAACGATCTGTGGGTCAGTCTGGATTGGGTTCCTTTACGTATTGGGTCTATCGTTCCTGGATTTTTCCATTTTCTGTTAAAATCATTTTTGTCTTCTATGATTGGCTGTGAACCCCCTGGCCTTGTATAACATACAGTTTCAAGTAATTTTTGACAACATTCGTACTTCATTATAAAAATATCATGCTAAAATGCAAGGGGGTAAATGATAAAATAATATGGCTTGTAATTAGCTTTGAATACCTGAATGTTTATTGTGTCCAAGGATGTACATGAATAAAGTATGTTTTCTTGAATAAGGCCCTGGTTGAAACTTAAAAAATCAAATTTTTGTCTTTCTTTAGCCAAAAAATCGTAGTGAAATCATGGTTTTTACCCCCTGGTTTGAGAAACTTTGAAGCCCTATAACATTTTATCATTCAACTTTACAATTGTAGTGTTTAGTATTTTTAGCTCCATTTTGCATGACCTTTCTATAATGTATACAAAAATGTATTTTGATGTAATAATGTTTTGTTGCTAGGGAGTGGCATTCTGATCCGTAAAATACGCAAGCACGTGATTTTTGGGTGGCTCCAAGGCCAAATCTTTTCTTTGTTGCATAAACTTTGTGGAAAGTTTCGTGATTCTACCCCTAAAAGCACAAGATTTGCACTGAGTGACTCCACTAATCTAGTTGTGGCTAATGTGTTTTTCTGTGGCATCAAATTTATCTTTTCATTTTCCTGCACAACAACCGTCTTTCTAACTTGAGTTTATTCAACTATTATTTCTATATCTCAGTTACAGTATCAGCGGCTAATCCAGGACAACTTAATGCAAATGAAACAAAGTCATCGCCAAGTCACGTGACATCCATAAAAGGCTCTTCAATATGGTTAACATGGGGATATGAATATGGTGGTGATATTGCCGGAACAATAATCTACAGAGAACAAATAATTGGATTTAACAGTTCTTCACAGGCAGCACTGCAACCTGTGGCAAAGAGGACAGGAGCAAATGGTGCTCTTCAGCTTGTGCCAACTGTTCCAGCACCATTCTCTGGAAGGCTCAAAGTAATACCATCCAACGATACACTGGTGATCAGTGGACTGAAGTACAATGACACTGCTTACCAATTTGCATCATATGTTATTACAGATATTATCGCAGGCGGTTCAAGCACCTCAGTTAAAGGTGACCTCAGACCAGCTGTCCGAATTACAGTCAATGGTAAGATTATAAATTTTTACCTAGCTCTCCAAACTTTGTATTTTCGTATGAACATGGTACTTTTGGAATTGAGCATCAAAGAAATGCATATTTTCTTTATTGCTTCTAATCTTACATTATAGTCACAAACATCTAAAATGCTGTTTTCCCTGTCGAAAAAGACTATAAATTTACAAGGCTAGTGGTTCTGGTCGTAGATTATTAACTTCTGTTAATGCTGATTGAAAATTCCAATCAGTGACAAAAGAGTAAGACGTTACAATCGATAAACTGGTTTTGGAAGAAGTTAAGCATCTCTTCATGTAGGAAATTGATATAAAAATTTAGTTATTGACAGATACAGGTAAAATTAAAAAAAGTCTGAACCCATGTGCCCTAGAATCACAGTTCCTGGCTGGTCCTAAACGGGTCACAATTTTAGTGTTAGTTTTGAGAAGATACTTGAAGCCACCAACTAGATAGATTTTAGGTAACCCCCTATAGTCACTACAGCACCAGGGGCGGACAGTTGGTAAAATATTGGGGGGCAATCCTATTATTTTGATAAGATGACGTCACATTTCCCCGTTGTTTTAGAACAAAAGACCATTGTCCTAAAAATATTCAAGGGGTGACTGCCCCCCTCGCCCCCCCCCCCAGGTGTCCTCCACTGTATAGCACCTCTGGTCGCATCTATTGTCTCAGAGCTGCAATCTCTTTTCATCTACGGGAAAGTTTGTTTAATCAACTGCGCGGTTCAGTAGTGGTGCCAGCCCTAGGCTCTGAGGAAAAGGGGGGGGGGAATTGTCAAAACAAGTGAACGCACAAGTGAACCCTGTAGTGAACGCATATGACTAATTTTTTGTAACGTAAAGGCAGTTTCAAATTATAGGATTGCATTACAAAAGGTATCTTGCCAAAGTATTGCCCGTATGTCCCTCCAGTTTTCTCATGGCGCCGCTGTTGACGCAGTTCTTAGAGCCTTTACAAATTCCAATTGAACACAATGTTTCTTTGTATCCTAATAAGGGGTGCCAGAATTCGTCACATCACCTCCAGCTACAATTGAAGTGAATGAAAATACAAATTTAGAAATAGCCATTGAAATGGATGGAAACCCTGCACCATCAGCTGATTTTCTTTGGCCTCATCTTGGTGATGGTGGAACAACTGTTGCTGGTAGCCAAATTTACCCATATGTTTATTCAGCAAAGTTTTCACATCCAAATATAGCGGCTGGTTATTGTGGAAGGATATTGAAATCTTCAGTGAAGAACAGTATTGGGTCATCACTTGCCAAAGACACCAATGTCACTGTTTTACGTAAGTGCCTTATGTAATTATTGCTACAGTACTTTTTACAGGGACGACTCAGCCTTTCTCCAGTAATGTTTGTCTAAAAGCAGTTATTTGTAACTTTCATATTTAAATCTCTAGAATGTTTCTCTTTTTGACCATGTTCTATTGCTTTTAAACTGCCTGAAGTCAATCGATTACCGAATTTTCACCTTAGCATTTTCCAGAGGTGGAAAAAGTATCGGAACCTGGGAACGTAGTTCTCAGAAACTTTTCTAGATGAAAATGTTGGCAGAAAGTTTCACAGAAAATTTTTGAAGTGTTAAAGTGAATATAAAAATCTGATGTCAAAGGTTAAGTCAAATTAGCAGAGAATATTATTTTCAGCTCGCCTGTGAGCAGCTAAATTTGAGCTGCCAAAGGACTGTGGGAATTAGACTCTTTCCATTGGAAAGAAATTCTTTGTGCACAATATTTTACATTTACCATTTCACAGAAATCTCAGCCACTCAAGATCAGTTTTTTTAGCAGCTGAGCTTTTAAGACAAACCATGATTAAGACTGAGAATAATATAGGGACTGGAATCTACTTTCACAGAAAATATTTCTGACACCATGGTGTGAGCAGCATTGATCAGAAGTTAATATGCTTGGTTAAATTAATTTGTTGCATGCTAGGACTCTATTTCAACCACATATTGCTTCTCACTTGTCAAAAGATTAGGCTAAGCCTTCTCCATAAAATGCACCATACAATTCAAATGATTTTGTCCCCGACTCTTCTGAAACTATGTTTGGAGATTATTGCATGAATTTTCCTTTTGATTTTCCATCATGATGATTGATTGAATGAATCAATTTCTAGCTAAAGTTTATTTCTTTCTTATGTGCATTTATGCATTAAGTAAAGGCATATCTAATATGTTGAGAATGACTGTTTTGGAACAATAGTCAAGATCTCCGATGTTAAATGACACTGATTATGTTAAGAAGTTGATTGCCTGACAATTTTTTGCATTTGATTTAACCTTCTATAGAAATACTTCGAGAGAAAAAAACACAAATTAAGGATCAAAATGAAAACAAATTGAACATTCAAATGAGAAGTATCATACTTCTTAAAACTAAGTTTGCCCTCTTTTATACATCAACCAAGTATAGAGATATAGGCACAAACAGAAAGTTTATTTGTCTACCCCCTAAATCTTGCAGAAAGTTTTGAGCCAGATTCTTAGGTTCCCAGAAAGAAGAAACTTTTTTCCACCTCTGCCATTTTCATCCAGAAGTAACGGACGGCCCGTCACTTTTGTTTTTCGATTTTGATTTTATCCAACCGAGCAAGTAGGCCTAATGAAATGAAATGGAACACTCTATAGGGCTTTCTCGACGTGTGAATTTTCTATTTTCAGTGAAACTTGATGGCAATCCGAATTTACGAGCAGGAAAGATAATCATTGATAGTTGTGTCGAAGTGAAATGGACGAAGGCCGAATCTGGGGCTTGTTACGTGAAATACGAAGTTAAATTGAAAAATGCTTCAGGGACTGTTGTTTATACTGAAACTGGATATAACATCGATGAAGTAAAGAAATGCAAGATTCCAGGAAATGTGAATATCACTGATGTTGAAATGACGATGAGTTTCAAAACTACTTCAAAGGTCTTCACTGCCAAAGTCTCAGAAACACCTATCCCAACAACACTACCGCCGACCACTACATCAAAAACTTCAAAAACACCGGGTTGGTATATATCTCATTCAAAAACGCGTTTTTATTTTCCTTTCTTCGACCATTTACCAGATGAGGTCGCTAATTATTGATTTGAATGATTACAGCCATGTAACAACATAATTTAGTTTAGAATACTCTTTTGTGAAATTCAGATCGGTTCGAGCATAATGTTAGAAGGAGTTTCGGTACTAAAGTTAAAGTCGTGTCCAAGGTGTAATTTACTCCATATTTAAGAAGTACACAGGCACAATGTTGATGTTCTTTTGATGTCCACATATCTTATTAGACTCTTCAATTTTACATATTATTCAGATAAATTCGCCAGTCTGTACTTGAGTCTGTCTCCTTTGTGAGAATGTTTTAGCAGTCGCTTTGTTGTTTTGACGTATTGTCTTGTCATTACTAACATACTAACATTGCCGTAAGGAAATGCTAGAGCATTCAACCGAACTATTTTTAGACACGACTAGCCCGGGACCAACAAAAAACATTGATTCGTTGTCATCAAGCTCCGAAGCGGCCTCATTGAGCACAGTTAAAGTAACAAAACCTAAAGGTACATTGATTTATTTTGGGAAATAATATGCAAACTGAAGAGGCTCGATTCTCTTGTTCCTCTGCCATTTTCGTGGTGAAAACCTGTCAAAACTTGATTTTTTAAATTGTTGCGTTTGTGGTCCTAGTCTACTATTGATAAAGAATCTTCTCAAGTGTCAAATGGTCCATGTTATTCCCAGTACTTTGTATTGTAGGATATTGAATATATATCAAATAAGTTTAGTTCTTATGCTTCGGAGGTCAGGTGCACACTAGCACGATTGGTCCTTGTGCTTTTAAGTGACGTTATGGAAGTAAAGTGGAAGAGGACGGATGAAATAGGAAAACTGTATATCGTAGATACTCTTTAGTGTGTATTGCTGGGTTCAAATTGCCTCGTTAAACAGAACATTTCAACATTTCATAATCGCAATAACCAATCGGGCTAGTGTACACCTGTCCAAAACGTGGGTACTGAATACTCGAGAAAGGGTTTCTTCTACTTTTGTGCTCAAATATCCAGCCAACATTCACTCAGCGTTTGGAGGGTCCGTAAAGTCTAGTGCTTTTACACCTATCTACAGAGCAAATTTAAAAGCTAAAGCCCATCCTCGTCACCCGGTTATTCAAAGCATTTCCATTCGGCTTTTAAAGGATTTATGTCCGTAAAAAAGGGAACTGCATGAAATTCGCTGTACCTTTTTTAATCTACTTTGAAATGTCATTTCTGTCTTTAGAAACCGTGCATGTTGGTGCTCTCGCGAGTGCCTATTTCTATGAAGTATTAATGAATTATTAATATTAATGAACACTGTAACTTTTTAGATCCAGGTAAACAATCAGGGACACCCATAGGAGCTGTGATCGGGGGAGCTTTTGGTGGATTAATTGTTTTAATCTTGCTCATTGTTCTCATTATCTACTTGAAAAAACGATCAAAAGGTGAGCGATAACCCTATGATTTAGGACCTTCTGCGTGAATTATTTCTTCTGCGTAGAGGCTAGCCGAGCACATTTTACGTCGATAAAAGCCAAAGAGCATTACATTTTGACGGTATAACGCCTTTGAAGAAGGCAGACATTTTAGGACGCTAAAGCTTTTTCGCCTGACACTCTTCAGGGAATAAAACTCCAGAATAATGACCGAAAAGATAGGAAAGATTTTTCATCAGTTATGCGATCAGAAACACGAGCACAAGCCTGTCAAGTTTGCTCGATCGGTGCCTCTTTCCTATTTAAAATGTGTAAGGTGAAGAACAGCCCTCGTCGAAAATGATATCGATAGCTCATTAACTGCTCCATCTTTAAAATACTGAAAAGGAAGTTGAATGATTGTTAAGAAAATAATTTTGCGAAATGATGAATGCTTTTCACTTGGCATATGGAAGCAACTTTCACTAGTGTTATTAGAAGTTGTGATTTGTAGTTAACAGCAATGTTAGAATGAATTCACATTATGCTGTACAACGCATGCTAGAGATGGGACCACTGTGCAAGGATATTTCTTACTCAATAAATTTTTCTCTTGTAGCTGCTGGGAAAAAAGACTTGGATTCAGGGTATGTCAATATTTCTGTCATGTTTCTATCTTAAAGATGATCGCTTTAAAAATATAAACTGTTTTGTATTTTGGCCTAAAATTCTATTTGACTCACTCTCAAATTTCCTTTCCATCAACCATTGCTCAAGTTACTATCATTTAAACCAAAAACGCCAAAAGCTTTTTTATTTTTCATTTTTCTTGTTAAGATCGTGTCTATAAGTCGAAAGAACCACACACATTGGAAACCTTTCTACAGTGTGAAAACTGTTTTTTCCAACAAATCTTTTGCCGTTGTGCCAGTGGTTGCTTTATTGCAATGATTTTTTCTCTAGTGAACCTGGATATCCACTTCAAGACGAAGATGTTAATTATTCCACGGTGAGTGACCGACCTCTGCTTGTCGCGTACATTCGTTTTGTTTGCCTTAGACTTATTGGTCATTATATTTCAGTTCTAAAATTGCGTTGAAAGATAATATATTTACAATACATGGTTGTTTGTCACTTTCCATGTGCGTCTCTATTTACCATTCGGTCCTTCAGGCTGGTAGCGGTCAAGTTAAACGGGATCCTTACGAGCCAACATACGCTGATCCGAAAGGACAACCTGTTGTTTATGGGAAGTTAGGTGCCGGAGGAGGAAGGAAAGGGCCTAAGCCATCAAAAAGAGAAGACGAGTCTAATTATGCGGATGTCAAAGTTGATGAACATGGTTATCCAGCTGTCGGTGCCGTGCCAACTTCATACACTGATGGATACGGGCAGAGCAGGTCAGGTTCGCGCGGCGGAGAAAGAGACAGTGGAAGACGGGTGGCCCCAGATAGGCGAGCTCCGCCACCCTATAATGACACCCATTTAGATGACGACGGCTATCCCGTGTCAAGACATATTCCGCCTGTTTATGCTCAAGTAAACAAACCGAAAAAGCAGCGATAACATGGACTTCGCAAACATCATTTATCCAAATCTGAAGACCGATATATTGCAGGTAGAAATTAGTGAACTTACTATTCACTGGACACACAACCCACCTTTAGATTCGAACTGCAACTAAGTGTTGAAATTGTTATCCTAAGTGATTTGTGTGATTCTGTTGTGGTCCCCTATTGATCGAGCGCAATCATAATAGAGACATCATTTGGATACAGCAAAAGACTGCTGCAACGTATTTTTATTATTAACACTCTTAGTTAATCAAGGCATAGATTTTTTTGTAAATTTGATAAATCCGTAACCAATAAGAGGTCGCAGCTGTTTCATTTGGAGGCTGTTTATTATTGCTGTTGTTACTGTTGTTCTGCTAGCCCTCTGCTTTATCAAAATGCTGTGATATTGCTTGAATGCCCATTTTAGTTCTGCTTGTGTTAGTTTAGGTCATCTTTTTTGAGGATTTGGAGATCTCCTTACTACCCCATGGTCAAACGCCATCCTGTCTCTCCACTGAATCCACTGACTTCGTGCCCCCCCCCCCCATTAATAGGCATGCATTTGGCATCATCCCTCACATATGCAGCATGCACCTCAACCCTGGCCAGAGCACACCCAACATTGCGTCAGTATGAATCCATACAGAAACCTATTTCACTTATTGCATAATTTTAGCTGTTCAGTATATACGTAGCTCTTTACAGTTATCGTGTTATCAGAAATCAAAGTTAGTTAAAAAGGCCGATTTTATAGGCCCTGATCGTGTTTTTCTTTTTTAGAATTCGGCATCTCTGCTTCACGTCTGATTTAGGACGTTGTCAACTTAGTTATTTGTTTTGTTGGCATAATGTTTTAACTGTATCATTATCATTCGTTGCTTTATGAGTTTAGAGACATATTTTCCAATTGAATATCTTTGCTCTCCCCAAAAACGCTTGATAGGAACTTCAAATATAGAGGGAAGGGGATCAGTTAAGTCGAAAGCGTAACTGCGAGCGCCACCTGCCTTCAATTTTTACGCACGGGGCCTTTCAGGGGCGGTATGAGCCCATCTAATGGGAATTCTGGTGATATTTTGCCTATCATCTGAAATTTCCTACAACTTTTTAAACCAATTTAGCCATTATGTCAAATCAAGAGGGATCGCGATAACCCCCTCGCCCTTGCCCCTCTCTTTCGCAAAGCCCTCTCCAATAAACACCCCCTCAAAACCACATTTGTTACATAAACCTAATATTGCCTACCCTCCAACAAATGCCAAGCGCCATAATTAAAAGTATTGCAAAAAAGAGAAACCCCACTTTCATAAGCAATGTCGAACATGACACCATCGCGATTTCAATGTTGCGCATGGCCTTTGTCGACAAATGGTTCAGATGACAAAAAAATAGCATGTTACCGAGAGAAAGTAACATCGTGCAGGTTATGAAAAATTTAAAACTCATATATTGCGATGACAACCAGATTACGAGGAGAAGGATTTTTCAACGATTAATTGGATTTTAAACTTTTCATATTTTTCGTGATTGATTTCAAAAACTTTTTATCTTTAAAAATTACCATTTTTCAATAAACGCCCCTCTCAAAAAACGCACATCTCCAATAGTCTTCCTAAAAGCACAAAAAATTAATAAGTGCCCGGGCGTTTAATAGATCAAATAGGGTAATCTCTATCTCAGCCCTTGTGTTTTTCTGCACAATGTACTTTCGAATTTCCAGTGAATATTCCCTTTCTGTCTGTTTTTTCTGTCTGTTTAAACTCCCTTTGAACAATGTTGTCGTAGTACGGAGGTAGGAAGGGTGGGCAATACAGGGGCAGCAAATTTGAGACTTTTAAAGGGTCTGTGTTTGATTAAAGCAGGTTTTATTTGCGTCTATGTTTGCCAGAGACAATCAAGTCAGTACAGTCTTGAACGTGCCAGAAACAATGTTGCGCGCATGAACCTGTTTCCATGTTATCACAGCTGCATATTCCTTATGAACTTTCTCGAGCTTCCTAACTATGCCAAGTAATTCAGCAACCAGGTCTCGTTTATTGCAGTTAAAATTCAGATGAAATATTCATCCCACGAAATATTCATCCTAAGAAATATTCATCCCACGACAGTAACTTATGATAATTTTGTCCAAAAAATCGACTTTTGAAAGCAATTGTTCCTTCAAACCAGATCAGCTTTCAACAGAATTTTTGCAAAGGTGTTATATCCGTCTAAGCAGATATTTGTTTGATTTCATTAATAATGGACGAGTTTTGGAAGTCTCTCGCGTTTTGCTTCTAAGAATTTCAAAAGGCTTTTGCTCTTAATACAGAGCTTATCCCACCATATGTCTTCGCAATTTAAATCTATTCTACCCCCAACAGAAGAAACAGTTTTTATTTACACTCAAGATGCGGATTTCAAATTGCTTGATTTTATTCTTCGGTTAGTGTTGTTCCTAAGGAGAACAGAACATGTAAATAATGAATCACGATAAGTTGGTCAGAGCAAGTCTTTATTGACTATTAGCGGCTCCCAGCCTCCGATGCCTGGCCGCAAATGAGTCAGGGATGACCTTTATAGAAAACAAAACACGTCTTTGTCAAGCTTCCGCATTTTTGCAAAATGAGTAACGCTTTCTGAAGAGAAATCAGTTTCGTTGTACGGCCAAACATACAACACTATGAACTAGGAACCAAGACAAAGGTTGTAATTATTGAAACTGAAAATGAAATTGTGATGTAATGTTGTTTATGGACTGACGGGGATCAACTTCCTACCCCTTTTTTCCCTAAGGGCCAATGAAATGAAACACAAATATATTATTAATTTCGACATAAAGGGGTTTAGGAAGAAAATGTTCAGCGAAATGCATTTAAAAGTGGCGGGGCAAAAATAAAAAAAATGTGGAAGTTTTTTATCCCGGAGGGGGGTACTAGATTGACTAGTAAACTGAGGGGGGGGGGTGTGGAGAACCTTTTTCCACCATTACCTTGCCCCATTAACACAAGCACGGCGGAGCTTAGGTATGATATTAAGGTTATGGCAGCAAATAAAATTGTGGCAAATCACCATAATTGTTTACCATAATTACAAGCCCCATTGCTTAAATCGAGGATTTGGTACTCAATAAAATTATCATTAGTAAGGCTGAAAGTGAGGCTGAAAAATTTCTTTGAAGATGGGTTTTGATAGCAATACTCAGATAAGTGTCATCAACCTAAGAAAAATACTTGTAGCGGTGGAAGTCCGAAGATCGTTTGTGAAAAAGATGAATAAAAGAGGAGATATGACCGAGCCTTGTGTAACACCAACATTAATCGAGAGAGAACTGGAGACGTAGCTATCAGCTCTAATGGCTGTGGACCTGTTATGGAGAAAGTTGCCAATTTATAGGGTTTGTGCAGACCATACATGGGGAGTTAAGAAAGAAGACCTTTGGGCAAGGGATGCCATCATGACCTGTCGAGTTTGAAGTGAAAAGCGCTAATCAGACGCTTAAAAAGAAAAAAAGCAGATCTCTGAAAAACTCCATGTCACCAAGACCGTAATAGGTTTGATAAGGAATTTTTTTATCATAACACCTTTTCCAACAAAATCACTATAAGCCTTCAGTTTGATATTGATATGCTTAACATGGTAGGGTATTAAGATTTTTGCTGGTTTTCAGTCTTCACTAGATCTTTCAGAGAAGCAAGTGCATTCTGATAATCTGCCATTAATGGTTCCAAATCATTCTTTGGCACAACCAATTTCTGAACTGATGACTTCCTGCTTGAGTCCATTGCCATCTTCTTGAAGTGAAATACCTCTTTTGACGACAGAAGTGTCAGTGCAGTCCCTTACAAAAGGAAACAGTTTTTTAATTCAAGTATTAATGAAAGCAAGTACGAATCTACACCTTTTGTTGGTCAAAGCTTTTATTGATTGACAATGACACAACTCAAAATTTGATGAGATTCGACAAAAAGTGTCTGAAGATGAGACAAAAAAGAGAGGAGGGAATAAAATCAATACTATTAAAATTCGTTGAAAGAAAAATGTGATGTTGATAGGAGACACGAGGTGTCTAAAAGGACAATCTTCATTTATGGTGGGCATCATGTTGCACTCTTTCTCCCCAAAAATCTGCAATGCCAGAAAGAAAACAAGGATTGTTTTTACATTCCTGTGAAATTGTTGTGTAATTGAAGACAGACCGAAGTGCCTTGTTGTCACCCAGACTTCCCCATGGACAGGCAATATCTTAGTCACAAAGCAAAGAATCACTAGTTTTGGTTGTTTTTAGGATCTGCAAGGCCGAGGAGGTTGTTCCCTTCCGGGAAAGGTTTCTTATAGGTAGGGAGGAGCACGCTGTACAAAGCAGAAGATCCTTGCTTTCATGGATACAGAATATTTACGGAGCTATACACCAAGGCCCTCTCTCTTTCTCCTGTCGATATTCTTCAGCAGGTTTGAAGAGACAAAGTTACAACAAAGGGACATACACAGCTTCCAAGGTTTGGAAATATAGAATGAGCTTCAACAAGGAAAAGTTGGTGGCAGCTCATATGTTCTTGCTTTTTATCATATGATGCTTTGTATATGCATTCATTCATTCATTGCCCATTCACT
Source organism: Rhopilema esculentum (assembly GCF_013076305.1). Next base: position 12,316,207 of record NW_027019322.1, read on the forward strand.
TGTGAAGTTCTCACCATTGGCCATAAGCAATTTAGAAAATGAAGATTTCTGTGTACATAGGTTTAGCATAGCTGAATAAATCCGTTTTCGTACCTCTGTTGCCTGCTCTAGCTGTTCTGCCAACTCTGTGGATGTAGGTCTTCATGTTCACTGGTGGGTCATAACTGATAACGAAGTCGACATCTTCAATATCCATCCCTCTGGACATTGCATCAGAGCAGACAAGCAAGTCGATCTTTCCCATTTTAAAATCACGCAATGTTCCTTTCCTTTGAGTCTGATTGAGGCTTGATGAAAATTCTGATGCTTTGATATCGAATGCCTTTAAGAGCAAAAACAACCTAAAACCAAATGAATAAGAGGAGAATGTATTGGAGAGATTCAAAAAGCGGCTGACCTTAGGTGCTGTTCCACCTTATTTTTTCTTTATGTGTCAAACAAGCGTCAGAAAACGTTTAAGTTAAAAATAGATTAGACGTTCGTAAGAGTGTTGACTAGAAAATCCCGTTGAAAATGAATACACAAGGAAAAGACAATTGCGAAGGAAACTCAACACAGGCGAACCTGTTTAGGGACTTAGGCCAGTAAACGAGTAGGACTGAAGCTAGTTGAATTATGCAAGCAAACATTTTCCCTTTTAAAAGGGGAAAAACATACTCAGGATTCTCACATGTTGTAATGATTTAAGAAAAATTAAAGGTCAGTCCAAATGATTGCTAATTCTCAGCTATTTCAAGTTTGCATTCTTCTCTTGAATTTTCCCTTTAACCTTTCTCGTGATTTTCTTACCAACTGCATGGCAAAGAAATGGCGAAAGAGGAAAACCTGGGGGAATTTTTTTCTTGCAGTAGAATGGTTCACTTCCTCTATTCCTGATCCCAACTACAAAAGCAAAACCCTTAACTCTAATTTTGAAAAAGAAACTCAGTCAGCTATTGATCAGAGAAATGCACTTAGAGAGAGAAAAGTCGCCAGGTTCCTGTATTTCCAGGCACAGGAAACACGAGGTGTGGCGAGCATATATTAATCATATTGAAACCAGACAGCCTGATGGTGATGGCCAAAATAAAAGGAAGTGATGTGAAAAGCAGTGTTTGCATGTAGGCATTACACGAGGACTTATAAGTGACCGACTTTGGATGAATAAAACTACGTAATCTATTACTCGTATTATTCTTATCTACTTTTGTTGAAAAGTACAATTTCTAAAAAAACATAGAAAAATCCCAATGACAGTGAAGTTCTATGTCTCGGTTGAGATGGGTCTTTTGCATACTATCAAATTGTTTTCACATAAAAAAGAAAACCATACAACAGCTTCTTGTAATCATGCACTAAAAACATGTTTGAATGTAGAATGCACTATTTTAGTTGATAATGTCGAGGAAAGGCCCAGGAGCCTATAGCTTAGTACCAACAAGGAAAAGGAGGGGAAGATTTGGAAGAGAGGGAGGAGAGATCAAACTTGTTGATTATTGTTTGGAAAATGAAAACAGGTTATCGGCGTTTTTGGAACAGGATAAGTGTCATCAGAAAAATGATAAATGCTTGCAGATGTGGAACTTAGTAAATCATTTATGAAAATTATGAATGAAACCGGAGATATGATAGAGTCCTGTGGAACATCAGCATTTATTGAGTGGGGGCTTGAGAGGTAGTCGTCGACTGCAGTGGCTATGGACCTGTCAGTGAGAAAGCTACCAATGCAATTTATGAGCGTTTGGTGCAGACCATACATGGGGCGTTTAGATATTTGTGCCAGACACAATCTAAGGCCCACAAGATGTTCCGAAAGACAACTATGCTCTGATGTTCCAATCTGGTGATCAGAAAGGAGTTTAGTGGTTTCAAGAAACATATAAGTAGTTTTTCGTGACAGTGGTCTTCAATGTTTTAGATACGAGGGAAGTGATTGCGATTGAACGTTTATTGGTGGGTCAGACTTTCCCCCGTTCTAGGATGAGGAAAAATGTGGGCTAGTTTCCAGGAGGTTGGAAATATACAAGTGAAGAGGAGAGCTGGAGAATTTGATTAACAATGGGTGTGAGTTCTGGAGCACAGTTATTGAGAACAATTGCTGTTGTATGTCGGTTTGGAGGTGCTAACTACGAGCAGAGCTTTGCGAACCGTGCGGTTGGGGAACTTGATTGGTGACATTGATAAAGATGAAGGCGGTTAATGACAAGGCTGTGATCTTGAGCATCAAGATTCGAATTTGTAGCAAAAGTTAAAGGGAAGTGGTTGGCCTTGGCTGAAGCAGTGCTAAAAGAGAATCCATTTTCGTTTTCAAGGAGGAAAGGAGGATTAACAAAAATTTTGGGAGACGACCTTGGCCATGGACTAAAAGGTACGAGAATTTGTTTGGTGGTTGGAGATCTTAATGTTGATGCGTTGTACGAAAGTAGCTTTTGCATTGTTGATTACTTTGGTGTATAAGTTGCGCATGAGGACATAGGAAACTTTAGATTTTTTGATTAGGCGTTTAGGCGATTATTTGACAGTTTTGGAGCATTTTGAAAACCATTTAGAAGAAGACTTTTGGCAAGGTTTGAGCCAAGGTGGACGATTCAGGTAAAAAGGTGGTCCCCCAGTGGGAGACCAGAAGCTCCTTCAGTGGTCTCCCTCATATGGTCAGTGGTCTCCCTCATATGGCCTGTGGTCTCCCTAAATGGAACTTTGGCATGCGGAGTGGACATTTTCAGAAAATTTGGTCGTCTAGCGGTCTCCCGCAGATAAAAACCGATCATCCTGGGTGCCTGAAAGACCCAATTGTCCACCCCTGCTGTCCATGCCAAGGAGAATTCCATAGGTGATAAAAGAAGCAGAAGCAAATGGTTGATTAGAAAAACCTGAAGACCAACGGTATGCGGAATGGAAGATGCGGAAGGAATAGAATGTTTACAACTTTATATTTAATTTCAAGCATATCATGAATCTCTATTTTCTGCATCATTGTAAGCTGTGTTGCTACTATAAGCTATAAGCTAACTATAAGCTCTTTGGTTGGCAGAGAGCAATCACACAAGTTAAAACCTACTTTAAACCATGTTAATTAAACCACATCACAAAAGGAATATTATTAAGACTGATATAATGAAATCAACAGAATACGACAGCATAGTTAAACATATTTTGCTGTAAAATGTTTATTAAATCATCCTTGCAAGAAGCTTGAATATGGGCCTGCATGCATCTGTGCTGTCCTACCTCACTGAATTCCCTGAACTTGCAAATCAAATCAATGAAACTTCTATTGGATCAACGAAACAAGCTATTTGAAATCAACTTATATACTGAGCAGTTTATAAAAGTTAAAAATTTTACAAAACAGAGAAGATTAATAACTGCTAAAACTAACCTGTGTGTTGCTTCAATAGATCCAGTAAAACACAGTATTCGCCTGTAGTTCAGCACTTTAACAAAGTAGACAACCAGCAGTGGCTTTTCTCCAGGCTTACAAATTGTCATTTTCTCTTCAAGAAGCTCAGGTAAAGTGTATCTTTCAGTCTCCTCAGATCCTGTGCAAACAGAAAAATGCTTTGAAAACACTGGTATGCATATAGCTTCTGATCCTTTATTAAATACGAGTCAAAATGTATGAAAAAAGATTTTGCATAGGAAGAAGAAGGATCAAATGACAGTTTTCTTTACCTTTTGAAGTATCTTTGCCTTCAATCTCTGCCTTTCCCATAACTTTGAAAAATACAGGATTATAGAGATTCAGTGGGCCTAGCTTTTCTGGGTTTTGTGTCATTGTAGCCGAAAACAAAAGTTTTTGCAATGGTAGCTCATTTCTGTCAATGCTGGATGCTACAAGATGTCCTCTTCCACATCTTCCTTCAAGCAGTGTACTGAAAAAAGTGAATATTTCTAATCAAACATAAGGATATTACTTATCAGTTTATGATTCAAACTCATGCGCTTGAGGAACTCTTAATAGTGTATTTTATCATGTGAAAGTAAAATAACTGTTTATTCATCTGTAACAAAATGCTCAATGCAATATAGTCAGAGCTGTGCTGAGCAAGATGGTTTTAAATTCTTATCATAAAAGTATGTTTTAAGTATGTCTTACTAAATTCCTTAATAAAACTAAAATTGAACAACAGTGATTACATCGACAAACCAAATTATAATAAAAATGCTACAGAAAATTATGAAGATACTAAATTATGTTATGTTGAACACAGTACAACTGGTGGGATTAAATGAAGTCTCTCCTTTGTTCATATTTACAAGCATCCATTGTAATTGTTGTAAGTAAAAGAAATTGACCTTTTATTTGAAGAATCAAATGTTGATGGAGTGAATATGGCCTCAAAGATCTTCTCAAGCCAGTTGTGATATGATTGACCAAGTAATCGATCAGCCTCGTCAATCACCAAGAAACGAATATGTTGTAAAGAGAAGCCATCTGTTGATGTAATGTGATCAACTAGTCGCCCCGGCGTTGAAACAAGAATATCAACATTGCTCACAAAGCCATGCTGCCTGTGGGATTAAGAAGTACTGATTAAATAAAAAACATAGTAAGTTTCTATGCTGCAATCAGCATCTATCTTGGAAGACAATCTGAAGGAAAGTAGAGAAAATTATGTACAAATGATGTCTACCTCCATCCCCCTATTTCTTTGTTTCTAAAAAAATGTATTAAACTTCAGGCACCAAAAAAATTATATATTGATGTCTGTGCCTGGTCTAATGAAATAAAAAGCTGATAATTAAAAAAATTATTTTTGATAATATACCCTCATCAATTAAATATCAACACTTGGAATGATTCACAATAAAAATGATCATAAAGGCACAAAGAAAAATCAATTTTGAAACAATTTTGAATCAAATCATTGAGTACTTTGAGCACATAGAAAATTGAAGGAAATTTGGTTTGCCAAGCCCTGGCTTTCGCTCCTCGCAAGGCCTGATTCAAAGCCTAATGAAATTATCTAGGACCAGCCTGGATTGGTTGCTTCTGAAAAACCTAAATGCACAAGTTTGTCTGTGCAGCCATTAAAATCTACGGAATAATTGAGAATATAAACAGAAATGCAAAGAGTTACTGAGAAGAAAATTCTCATTAACTCTGTCTACTATGTAAATAAAAAAAGGTATAAAAACTGCAGTTACAAATTTCATAAAGAATTAACACACCCAACAGAGACAAGAAGCTGCTGCTCATCATGAAAACTCTTTACACCTGATGCAAGACCAATTTTCAGATGCGTTCCTGCTACAAGTTTAGAGAAAACAGTCTTCACTTGTGAAGCTAGGTCTTTGCTAGGCAAAACTACCAATGCTTGTAAACGCCTGAATAAACAATGATGAATAACTTGAACAATTGGGACTGCATATGCAAGAGTTTTTCCGCTACCTGTAGGTGCTGAGACACAAATATCAGAAGGCTGCAATCCTGCCTTTCCAAAAATTGATCCTTTACAATTTTGAGACAAAATGTATGGAATAACATTTGACTGCACTGGAAAGAGATGGTTAATTCTGAGTAGTTCAAGATTTTTTTTGGAGAATTCTTTTAAATAAGTGCATTCCTTGACTGAAACCTGTTCATTAGTCTTCTGTGAAAAAATTTCTTTAGGTTGTGCAATCCATTTTGGTAACATCCTCTTCACAGATGGCTTATTTTTCTTCTTCTTTAACGATCCCAATATAGGATAATAATTTTCTGATTTTTCAATGTCTGGGGCTCCCCATTCGCATTGAAATTATCTATGCTGTCAATAGGATCAGTTTCAATATCTACTTTATTATTGTCCATCACAGGACTAGAATCCTTGTGTAATTTTTCTGCATCCAACGACAAATCAGCGTTCGAAATGTTTTCCTGTTCTTCCTTGTTTGCAAGACAATCATTTCCATCTGCTTCCACCGGTTCTCGTTTACCTAAGCCTTTTGAGAGCTTTTCACGATGGCTGTCATGTTCAATCGATTTCTTCTTTCTCTTTTTTCTCGGACTCCCCTCTTCCAAAATATGCGCACCTTCGATTCCACTTTCCTTCTCATAAAGAAATCCTTGTATACCGACTTTAGAATCAACATGTTCTTTTATTCTCTTTTTATTTGTACTTTTCTTCGTCCTCTCGACGACTGTTTTTGCGTTATCATCGTGCTCATTTGTTTTCACTTCTGTCCGACTTCGAGGGGTCTCGCACTTGTCACTATAGTTTTTCGCAACCAAGTTTTCTGTTTTCTTCTTTTCAATCTTTTTCCTTAGTTCTTCAAGCCTTTCTTTTTCTTTTTCTGGGTTTCTTTGAAAGCCAAATTCATCGTCATCACCGTAAAATCGTTGAACATGAAACAACTCCATTATTCTCACTATAAAATGGTGGACACGAGGGCAGGGCCTAAATCTCGCTCATATCGATAACGATAACGAGGTTACGAGGTTAAAAATTTAATAGATTATACAGCCACTAATCTCAGGGAAAATTTAATAAGCCCCTCTCTCAATTTAGCTCCCCCCCCCCACCTCCACAAAAATTTCACTGATACCGAAATAACTAGATTTGACAAGAAAAGGAGATTTGCATTTTATTCATTAGCCTTTGAAAACTTCTCATCAAATCAAAATAAAATCGATATTTTCGAATTAATAATTGATGACGACGACGATGGCAATATTATTGATATAGAAGCCTGATTTGATGATTTTTATTTTACAAATAATAAAAAATTAGTCTACCACTGAAAAAAACTTCTTGTTACAAAATGTTAATCAAGCCTCCTCTCTCAATCTAGCCCCCTCCTTATAAGCCCCACTTTGAAGTGCTGAAAAACAATAAGCCCCCGGGGGCTAAAAAAGAGTTTACGGCAACTCTTTGAACATTTTTGGACAAAAACTACACATTTTTTCATGAACAAAACAACAACTTGGATGGCAAAAATGCATACAAGGGGCAGGAAATTTAGATTTAAAGTGTTTTCATTCTTTCATAAATTTGAACAAAACAAAATAACATTAGAACTGGAATATGTCATAAGATAAACCCTAACATCTATTCAAAGTCGAGTCTCGTAAATCATACTACTTTTTTTTACTTTTCCTTAAAGGCATTTGAAAGATTGCCAATCTGATTCAGAACAACTGAGTAAATCTTTATGTCCAGATTGAAAAACATTCCTCTCAAATTGTTATATTTAGCTAAAAAGATTGACAACAAAATAATATTTCCGACAAAATCACAAAGTTCTCCTACAAAATCGCAGTCCTAGCTCCCTTTAGTGAAATGTCTGTACATCATGAATACCCTTTAGATGAAGGGAAAGCGCAAATGTGTTGACAGGGAAACAAAAAACGAATCTAGCTGAATAGGTGAAGTTTTGAAAAATAAACGACGGAAATCCTTTCCCGCAACGCTTACAGTTTTGATATGCAAGCAAAACTGACGCAACGTTTTTTATGAAAGCGATGAAAAATTAATTAACTGTTCATGAAGAACCAATCATACCTTCCTTTTCTCAATATTATTAATGTATGCATAAAAAATTTCCATTAACGATTGTAATTACGTTATGGATTAGTTTGATTTTTTAAAGTTAATTTTAATTAAATATTTTTTTGTATATTTTAGCATGGCTACCATGGGTAAAAATGATAAAATGAAAATGAAAACACCGGGGCAGCGGGGGCAGCGGGGGCAGGGGGCAGCGGGGGCATGGAGGCAGCGGGGGCGCGGGGGGGCAAGTGGAGGCACGGGGGCAGTGGAGGCAGCGGGGGCAGCGGGGGCAGGTTTCAAGTTTCTCTTGATATATGCATATGCAAGAGTAAAGCCACTAATTTCTGTGTTGACAAAAACTGAAAATCGATTTGTGAAGCAATTTGAACAAAAACATATTCGTTGATCATTTCTCTTTAGCCTTCATGATCATGCTTAATACGCTTCAGTTTGCCACTTAATATATTTCAGTTTGCCACCAATGTTGATTGATTGATTTGACTTTTAATTATTTATACAGGATAAAACATTCAGTAAATGAAAAGATATGAACTGATTTACAATGTGCCCTGCCTAAAAACCTAAGCTAATCAACAAACAATTAAGTAACAAAGATAAACTAAAATTGATATACAAGCTATTCTGGTAAGGAAGAAAATATAAATTTTCATAGTTGCCAAGTGTTGGAGAATAAAATGCTGGAGATTTGAGTGCTGCGCAGAAGCACTGTGTAGCTTTGGAGGAGCTTAAAATATTTCCATTGCCACACGATACAGAAAAGCAGCAGGGGACGAAGGGAGATTAGAATTGCAGGTCGCAAGCCCGTGAGACATCTAAACATAGGAAAAACAACTCTATTGGTTGCATGAAAAAACCACTGACAATACTAAGTAAATTTTAAATGTTTGGAAATCATAGAATGCTGGAGATTTTTCTAGGTTTTGCTGTTGCGGAGCTAGGCTGAAAACAAGCTTGAAATGCTGGAGTCTCCAACAGGATGTGGAAGACTTGGCAACTATGAACTTTTGAAAGTAGCCAAGTAGCCAGTGAAGGGTCAATTTTTATTTCAGTGCTTAGTTTATTTCACACATTCACACCTCGATATGAGAAACTACGTTGCCCGTAATAGGTTGCAAAGCGAGGTATTCTAAGATCCGTATCGGCATTACGGAGAGGCCGTGAACTGTTTTCCGACAATATTGTAAACATTAGCTGCATATATCCAGGAGCTTATCCATGGAGAGACTTGTAAACTTCAGTTGCAGTTTCAAATTTAATCGTTTCTTTTTATAGTTAACCACCCTAGGCTTCCAATCAAAGGAAGAGATGATGTTCGTGCGGCACGGTTTTGGAGCTTTTGCGGCGTATCGAGCAGGGTTTCTCCACAACAACCCCACACCGAGCAGCAATTTCTGAAATGTGGTTCAACTTTACTTGTATACATGTTTTTTCACATTTTCTAATATGAGATATTTTTCAGAATATTTAAGCATACCTATTGCTCTAAAAATCTTGCCTATAGCAAAAGTTATATGTTCTTTCCACTTAAGTTCTCAATCAATCTGAATGCCCAGATAATTATTTGATCCAATCATATTTAGGTTGCCCTCGTTTATATGAAGATTGATCACAGGATCTCCATTGTTCATATGATGTTGGCTCTCATATGTTCGATAGTTAAGTCAAAGGTTTGAAAATAGTTAAGTCAAAGGTCTTTAATTCGAGACAAGACATTTTTATTCAAGGCGTTTTGATGCAGCATAATGTTTAACAGCAAACAATGTAGCTAAGAGTGCAGTACGTCGAGTGAGTTACATGTCGTTACAATTGTTAATTCGTCCGTGCTCAAAGTCATTTTTAAAGCAATTAATTTATGTTTATATTATTGAAGCATGCTGCTCTTAGGAGTCAAGTTAGATTTTGTTTAAAGATATTTGTAAAAGAATTGTTCAGTTGTTGTTGTCGAATGGTTGGAAGATTGTTATGGTATGGTATCAAAATTATACATTATACAAATTATACAAATATCTACTGGTGTAGGTAAGAAAGTGGACCTGAGATGCTTAGATGGATAAGAGAAAGGATTGTCACCTAGAATGATCGGTTACAGCTTTTTCCACAGGACCCTAATCAGCGCAAGTGAAGTATGCAAAAATTAATTAGTGTGACATTTAATTAATCACTGAAGATTATCTACATTCTTCAAGTAAAAATTTTGGCTTGAAAATGATTAATTTTATAATCTGAAAACCTTTAATGAATGTTTGATTCATCTTTAAGGAGATTCACACCAATACAAAATCCATCTTCTTGAAAAATAGACTTCAATAGAGTAAGGAGTTGACAGAGGGTTAAATAAGTTACAAAAGGACAATAAGCTACATATGCTGAAGGGGTAAAGAAGGTTAAGGTGCTACAAAAGATGAAAGAGTAACAGAAGGAAACAAGTTACAACAGAGGGTGAAAGAGTTGCAGGAGGTTAAGGAGTTACAGAGGGAGAAAGAGTTGAAGATGTTTGTAGAGATACAAAATATAGCAGAGTTGCAGCAGGCTAACGTGTCCTGGAGGTATAAAAAGTTACAGCAGAGTTTCTGAAGGTCGAGGAAAGTTCAAGAAAATTTTAATGGCTTCGAAAAAAATAAACATTTCACAACATATTGGCTAAAAGCTTTTTCGTTTGACACTCCTTAGACCACAAAACGTCAGAATCAGGTTTCGAAAGAACACGATGAAAAATATATACCCAATTATGGTTCGAAATAGGCCAATCAAAACAAAGGAAGCACAAGACCGGTATAGTTGACCAATCAGTGCGCGTGCCTAAAGAAAAATTACCACTAGGGTTCAAGAGAGAAAATGAACTCTTTAAGTCTACACAGTGGCGGCATTTTCGTTTTTATGTAGATCGATTCCAAAACTGCTAGATGGAAGGACGATCAGGCTCTGCCAATTATCCGAAACATATCGTCATTATAGAGTTTAGCACAATCTGGGTTGTCTAAAAGTTGTTGACCGATGGCAGAATCACTTGTTTTAACAGTGTTTCTAGACCTACAACATCGAGGAGGCTGTTCTCTTTGAGGGGCAGTTTTGTTTCGTATGTTGGAAGGAATACGCTGTTTTATCCTATCCCCCAATCTTTGGGTTGTGCGCCCTACGTAGCCAGAATCAAACTGGCACGTAAATTCATAAATAACGGAACTTTTTTGGTTTGGTCCACAAAAGTGCCAAGTTTATTTGAAACTACCATGGACTGGTAACACTTCCTTGCGATTCGAGAGTCAGATTAGGCAAGCCGAGAGCCCTTCCATCCATTCAAAAGGATTCCGTTCCTACCAACCAAAAAGTTCCGTTCTTTATGAATTTACGTGCCTTTCGGACCCTTCTTCTGACGTTTTATGCTCTGAGGAGTGTCAGAAAAAAAAGCTTTAAGCCAATATGTTGCAAGATGTTTGCTTTTTCCAAAGCAATTTTCGAATTCTGTACCGTCAAAAAACTTTTCAGAATTCTAATGCTATAAAAAGGTGGCAAGAGCATACAGTTAAGAGGTACAGATGGTTGAGGAGTTACAGAATTTCAAATAGTTACAGAGGATTTAAAAGTCTCGGAAGGTGAAACAGTCTAACAGGATTGAGGAGTTACAGAAGAGTTACCGAAGGTCGAAGAGAGTTTATGAAGATTGTATTTCCACAGAGGAATGAAAAGAACATACTGTTGAAGAGTTACAGAAAGTTGAGGTGTCATGAAAGGTTAAAAAGCTTAAGAATTTTACTGATGTATAGATAATTGAAGAGCCCGGAATAACCGCTTTTTCAAAAGGTGTAATAAGCATTCTGAATAGTTTCAGAAGGTTGAAGAGTTTCAGAGATTATTTTCAATTCCAAGTCATGTGGTGTTAACATATTTGCATCATTTTTTAACATTCTGCCTTAGAATCTCAATTTAATGTGGCAAAAACGTCTTTTTGAGATGTTAGATCGGAAATCGTTTCTATTCAAGGTCAGATAACATCAGTAGCAGAATTGAACTTCCAGATAACATCATTAGCAGAGTTCAAGTCAAGCACTGTCGGACGTTTCAATCTGCATGCTGTTGAAACTCACCATGACACATCGATTTGTGTTGCTTGGAATGCACTCAAGTTCACTTATTTTCTTGTATTGCAAAAATTATTTATAAATTTCAAGAAGTAATGTTCAAGGAATCCAAAATACTACGCCACAAAATGAATACGTTTTTGACTACGCCTAATTTTGTCGGAAGATTGTTAACTCTGCAACTCTCTTCAAAAAGCACCTAGCAACAGCCCCTTCTTGATTGAGATTTTTTAGGGTTCAAATGTGCTTCTGGTCGTTAAACTGTCTCTCTACGTCTCTCATTTAAATACTAGTCCTTCTTCTAGTATTAAACAGAATCTAAAAAAATTTCATCTAGATAACACATTTCAAGATCCGTCATTTTTCAGAGTTAAAGCATTAACCTGCGTAATATTTTCTCTTATCTGTAACCTGATACCCCTGTGCTTCTTGGCGCCAAATTTAAAAATTTGTATCGCGTGGTAAAAAAATTTTTGTTTTAACAATTTTGACACTATAAATGGCCACCGAGGACCAAGGTCTCAGCTCTATGATCGAACCAGAAGAGCAGGATGGCTTTAGGAGTGAGGAATGCAACATTTCCCGTTTGGGCCTAGGTCAAAAGATGCGCGAGGTAAGGAATCCTTCTAGCGCTTCTACAGTTGATTTGGATGAGGAAGAAAGTGGAGAACAAGACAGTGAGTATGAATCAGTTATTGAGAAATTTGACAAGAAATTGGAGAAAACTGCAATGGAAGAAAGTCAACATGGCCTGAAGAACACGTGAATCAAATCATTAACGTCATATGTAGCAATGACAATCTTGCCAAGAAATTTATCTTCCAGAACACAAAAAATACCGAAATGGAGACCTGTTCAAAAAGTTCTTGTAGACTCGCAGAAAAATTGTCAAGAAAAAGGGGAAAACTTTGGATTTGATGTCAAACAAACCAGAACAAAATTCAAGTATTGAAGGTCATTGTGCGAAACAGCTGCTATGACAGTCAAGACTGCAACAGGGATTCAACGTTTTCAAGATGACAAAAATCTTGGGCATTGGTTCAATCAACTATATCCTTTAGTTATGTCACGGGAATCTGCGCAGCCAGAGCAAGCAATAGAGCCTCTGCAAGTCGGCATGTTGCACTGATGAGAATGATGATGAAGATTCAATCTTTTGATCATTTGGCGCCATCTCCACAAAGATACAAAGCGGAGGCGCTATGGGATATAAATTTGACACAAGTCCACTTAAAAATGAAGTCGCATTAAGGTCGCATTTGAACAAATGTGGAGTCGCATTTAATTCATTTTAATTCGACTCGACTAAAATGCGACGCATAAAACAAGCCTTAATTTGCTTATAAGAAATGCTAATGTTTGATAATATCAATCTGAAACTCTTTGGTATTGTCCAACAATTATCTAATCAAACTTGATTCTTCAAACACGTTTCTTATCTAATGGATTTTTGCTTCTCAGCATTGACGCTAAGACAAAATCGGTCCAAGTTTTTATCGTGTTTGGGTAAATACAGTGTTTCAATAATTTCGCCGGTGCCATCAATAGATCATTCAAACATGATCAAATATTTTTCTTTAAGATCTTTCCGCTCTTTCTCCAATTTTTTTCAAGTGTGAATTGAAATTGCAAAAAACAACTCTCAATCAGTAAGTGTTTTAAGTCTTAAGTGGATATTTGCTAAACAAAACAGCGAAGAATGAGTGAATCTAGGCCCGTAATTCCCTCTTTAGATAATTCATTTTGTATCAAATTTTGAAGACAATTGTCACACAGATCATAAATCTATATCATAAATGTCTCTTATAAAAACAGCTAAATCAAATTGAGAAAGAAAGTCAGCTTTGTCATTTTTTCTTCATCTCGTATATGTCAACATCTTCATTATTTTCTTCAAAATCGTGATCAGCGTTATCATAATTCTTTTCATAGCCATTGTTGTCGTCCATGTCAAGCAAAACAGGATCCTTCACAACACTGCTATCTCCATATGACAATTTGTAAATTAAGTCTTCACTATTTTCAATTATATCAACTAAGTCAGGGCCATCCTTAAGTGTGATCAAATTTCCATATTCTAGGCTTGTGTGTTTGGTCTTAGTCCTTCGATCCATCTTTAAATTGCTTTTAATTCTTTTTCTGTATTTGGTATGCTTTTGTCGCATTCTATATTTCATTACATTATGCTTCAATTGAACCTTTCCTTTCAAGCTGACATGCATTTTCCGAAGTTTAGCATTCATTTTGACCGGTTCCAACCGTCCACTTCGGACACTCTTTCCACTGGCGTTGTCATTCCTTGTCCATCTAAACACGGGAGCAGCATTAGGGCCTACATATTGACTCCGTCTGCTGTCCATGGGAGTTTGGACAAGACGTCTTCCATAATAATCAACTGAATACATTAAAAATTTTGCGTTCTTGAAATACTCTCTCTCGCCATTGAACGATCTGTGTAAAGCGCCGAGTAATTTATTATAGAGCCGTGCAAACACGTGACCCTGTACCCATGGAAGGTTGCCTTTACTGAGGTCCTCTTGTCTTGCATTTGAGATGATGGGCCAACTCGCTCCTGGTATGTATCGTAAACGTGGACCCGAAAAGTCATACGAAGTATCTTGGCATTCCTGCAATGGAATATAGAACTAGATGCAATTATTCAAATAAACATTCATGATATATTGGCTGATATACTTGTTAATACATCGATTTCAGTGTTCCAAGAAGGCATGATTTATTTCATAGAATGCGAGCAGTTAAAGAAAAAAAGCAATTAGCTTTAAAAATATGTAAATAGGGTAACACAAGGAAGATGGGTTAGCAAAATTTGAAGAAATAACAACTTCAATTGAACAAGCAATTAAATATTTTGCAATAAAATAAAAAGGAAATATCGAAGGAAAAAACTAACTAATGTTTTTGACGCCAAATTCTGCTAAGGCGTTCATTCAAAGTTGATTTTGTTTGTTTTGGGTTGGGTTGTAAGCTTTTCAAAACAAATTACAAGTGCTAATGTCTGATAGTGATGCTGATGCTAGCCTTTTGGAAAATCGATGCAATCTGCCTGCAGTTTAAAAGGCATTTGAAATGAATAAGTATAGCGAATCCAAAAATAACCTAGGCTTAATTGATCAGAGCATGCGCACAAGAAAGGAATTGGAAAATGCTCACGTGAAACCACTGCGCGCAGCTCTAGGATTTCACCGATTTGCAGAAAGGCAGAAACTGGGTTTCTCGACCACTTTCCTTGCTATTACATTAGAGAGATAACCAAAATTCTCTTAGAAAATTTGCGTTTTTCATAAAATTTCACTTTTAGTAAAATGGGAATTTCTAGTGAGAATTATTGTCAGAAAACAATTTAGAGGCCATTCTGGAGACTCTGGAAACTAAAATTTTATTCGTCTCTCAACCTTGGTGGGCGACATTTTTAGGAAGATTATTCCATTTTTTAGCCCCCCCCTCCCCACTTTGAAAGTTATGGCGGGGGCCCTGATCGAGTGAGGGAATATAGCTACTTACATAATCGGACGAATTTGAATATTTCCTCCACAGCTTGCTGTTGCGATGTTTAATGGAGACTCTGCGTTTCTTAATGATGGTGTGAAACATGGAATAGTGAGAGAAGTCATCTCCTGCATCAAAATAATGTACTGAAGGGTCGCACCCCGATGTTCCCTCTCCTTCTTCTATGACTGTTTTTATTGCATAGATGGCTGTCGCATAATCGTTCACTTTCGTCAGTTTTCCGTTTCCATACCGAAAACCATCTGTAGTGAGCTGCAAGCTTGCATTCCCAGTAAATATCGAATCATTTTTTCCACAATCCGTCAAATAAGCAAAGACAAACAAGATATGTGTATAAAAAGATGCTATGCTATCTCTGAATCTTATAAAATCTTTTGGATCAGCATCGTAATCGTTTCGATTTTCCATGTCTTTCAAAACAGTAACCTTCATTCTCTTTAGATATGCTCTCACTTCCTTTGAACAGCTGATACTGGCCCGCTTCAATTTGGCCTCGATATTCTCCTTGCAATTAGTTTTTACATTGTTTCTACAATTTTTGTGAAGAAATAGCAGTTTCATGTGATCAAAAATTTTGCTGCGAAATCTTTGGTTATCTAAATTTGTATCTGGCTTTTCTATTCGCATGAAAACATTCTTTATAAGTTCTGGCGAAAGTTTTTCAAGTGGAACTATTAAATCTGGCTCAACCCCCCCTGGAAGGTTCGAAGGATACTGAGGAATGAAAGTTGAATGATTAAGAGACGGGTGTCCACCGACAGCGTTTAGTACATTAGCTGCGAGTGCCATATGAAGCATTTCCTGTCGTATAATCACTTTAATAATTCTATAAACCTGGCGATTGTATCCATCTCTGATTGACCATAAGGCAGTAAGATACGGCGGTATGGTCGCATGCTCTAATTCTACTGCATTCTGAAGCAGCATGCGTAGTCTCTGAATACTGATCAAATTTTCTATCCTACCAACTTTTGGTCGGTCTTGTGAAAGCCAATCAATTACCATCCTTCGTTTCCTGGGTGACAGGTCACGTGACACTGGCATGTAATTACTATGGTTCGTTGGGAGGCTAAGCGATGTTCGAATCATGTTCTTAAATCTGACCACGGAATAGAAATTACTCATGTCAAAAGTCGAGCTTTTCATAACTGGATATAAGTTTGCATATTGCTTGAAAATTGGATACACGTGATCCACCCACGTGATCATCAAGGGGTGTTCAACGTGATCAAATACCTTTAAGATTAATGTGTTCGAAAAACTACCGGTTTCAGTGATGTGCTGTGTTCCTTGTTGTGTTTCACTGCAATTATTTCTTGCTGAAAAGAGAACACGATAAAGCTGGCCATCAGCGATTTTCCTTGGGGCATTAAGAACGGGAAGCTTTACCGTTGCCAATGCAATGCCTCCGGGCCCAGATGTCAGTTCTACTGGCAAAACAAACTTAGGTGTACAACAGCTAAAGACTGATGTATCCTTTGGTGCTTCAAGTGAAAGTTCAATGGGAATTCCGGACTGACGTTCACCAAATGACGATGCAATCAATTCGATGCTCAAATGATCCCCGGATTCTTTTCTATAAACAAAATTCGCTTTTGGTGTCAATTGAATCCCGTCACATCTTTCCATCAGCACAATATCATCACAGGTTAATTTTGAGCCGTCCCATTTCACCTGTAAAATTTGCAATAAGATAATTTTAACCAACAGTTACAGAGGCAAAAAGAGCTATTGAAATATTACAGGGCAGATGAGGGAGTAGGGAGTGAGAATCTACCCTGAGACCTGGGTTTTTTAAGAGGGCCAATTCAATTACAACTTCAGTTTCGTTTGATTGAATATGCAGCGATAGATTTCATAGTAAGTTAACAAGGCTAGTAATAAGTGAAATATTAACATTAAGAAGTCTTTGTTGTTATGACGATATAGGCGCCAATTCCTTAGACATCAGACGTGTGTCTAGGAGCAACACCTCAAAAGTTTGGAACAAACCATGTTTCGACATATTTTTGGTTCATTTTTAACATGGAAGCCTTATAGGGTCTACAATGGTAAATGAAGTGACTTTTTTGGAAAAGAAATGGAAGATATTAAATACAACGCAAATAGTGTTCCATGTATTTTGGGCAGATATTGCACTTCTTGAAAGAATTCTAAAACATTCAGTTGAATTCTAGACTGATTTGTGTGTAAATTGGTTTCTTGCTTGGCATGGCTTTTTAGCCTAAGCATTTTCTGGTGTTGAGCCTAAGCTGCTGTCGCCTGACCAAGGACATCAAGAGGTTGCCAAATACAACAAGCAAAGCATTCTGGGAGACAAGGACTTCTCACACGAATACACTGGAGATTTAGAATTAAAGATAAAAGTAATTGCGGGGATAAGCATTCTGAAAGGAATCGGCATTAACTTGCATTCAATACAACACGTGAAGTAAAATCAAAATAACTCGAAACACTAATAAATTACAGATGACCTTTTTCTACTTGAATTAAGATCACAAAAGATCTTCAAAAAGTAGAGAAGGAAATTTATAAATAAAGTTTCAAATATACACAGGATGTTTTTGATCAAGTTTTATAGATTCTTCATTAAAGAATCAGGCTAGCATACTTTCTGCTTGTTATCGATTTGTTGTGTTAATATAGCTTTCTCACTATTGAATTGTTTAACAATAAAGTCTAGATAAATTAAGGCGAACCTGATTTGTATATCATATTTTATATGAGGTAACGAAAGAAGGAATTTTCTTAATATTCTGTAACAATCACGATCTTACGAATTCAGAAATAAGATATCTAACTCTACCTTCAAGATAAAGAATTGTCTTCGCATCAACAGTTCTGTTTTGCCACGCGGAATACCAATTGAAACAAACCCAGCATCATGCGTTAGCCAATTTTTATCAGTGACCGGCAATTCTCCAAGCAACTCGAAATCTTCTTTGATGCTGCTCGCTGCATTTTTGCAAGTGTAATTACTTTGATGTGCATAAGCCACGTAGTATGAGACACCCGCTTCCTTTAACGTGTTTCCATCTAAGCCAGTAGGAAGACTGTTTCCAAGATCTAATACGATGACGTCATTAGCATGATCAAGCGTGAAGACTGCCTCTGAATACAGTGACTTCCTTGGCAACAAAGCTCGTCCACTCAGACTAGATGTAGAAGAATCATCCCCTTGACAGCCGATCGTGCCATAGATTCTACCTCCTAAGCTTTTTTCATCAAACAAATCCAAAATGAACCTTATTGATAGAAGTTTATTTTTTGATTCTTGCACCACCCACTTCAACTGCTTGAGAAAACTGGAACGTTCTGTGCTACCTAGAAATTCTACATTCTTCAGAACACCATGAAACAGGCCCGAAAAGACATGATCCGTATGGTTTCCGTTGATTTGTCTTTCCCATAAGTTTCGCAGAGTCAACACTGCGGAATCAGTTTCAAAAAATTTGGGAATCTTGATTTTAAGTGCCCATATCTCTGTCCATCTTAAGTCCAGTGGATCAATATCAACCATTTTGGCCCCTGACGACAGGCCTCCATCTAGCAGATGAAAAAATATAAACATCACGGTGTTGAATTTCTTAAAATTTAGAATGATAAACAGCAAAAACTTCAATGGCAGCTAAAATCTTCTTTTTGAAATTTTCAAGCTGTTGAAGTTTCAAACATCCTTAAGAAATGACAAAAAATCTGTTTATTTTGCCTGTTGTAAAATAATACAGTAAAAACCCGCGTGTAAGAACCTAGGAATTTAAGAACCTTCTGGCAGAAATTTGCTTTTTTAATACTCCAAAATATAAGAACCTGTGTAGCCAAACAATTCCTAACAGGTTCTTATATGTGGAGTTGAACCATTTAATTTATATACTTTTTTACCAAAGTTAAAAAGGTGACAGAATATTGAATTGTTAAAATATAACTCAAAATGCAAAACTCAAAATATAACAATTAATGTTACATTTAAACTGTTATTTTTAAACAATTATTTCTACTGTTTCATATAAAGTAATGTATCATTGATCAATTGTTGGTGGACATTTGGCAACATTGGTACACTATCAAATATTTAGAATGAAGATCAGACCAGATTCAATACTATTTTCTGATAATCAACAAAAATATCTACTTTGTAGAAATTAAGAACCTAACTATGAACCTATTTAGTCTAAACTGTCAATAAGTACCCCATAATACAACAATCTGCTTTGCCAAACTCTGCAAAAAGTAGGCTCTAACAAGCGGGTTTTTACTGTAGTTTCTTAACATGAAAGAGCCAATCTCGTAATGCAAGTAGATAAAAGGAATTGTTGACGTGAATAGAAACTTAAGTGCCAGTATCATCACTAAATGCCATTTGAGGAAACGAAAATGGATGAAGAAGAGTTGTTTGAAACGAAAAATGGCAACAAAGCTTAGGACATTGGTTTCGGGAAAGCTTTTTGTTTTGCTACTTATGAATCAAATAAAAGACCAGTGTAAAATTGAATGAACAAATGCTAAATGAATGGACATCATGAAATCAATGATAGAGTCAATGGACAAAAAGAAAAAAGGAACGGGCATTTTGATGTTTTGCGATAGTCTCGAGGAACGATGAAACAAACACAATCCAGCTCAACCTACCTTGCAAAGGAAGCCCGATCACTGCATCTTTCGCTTTTTCACTGGTACATCTACTGTTTTCGTAGCAAACTTTCTTAACAAAAACGTCTTTTAGCATGAAATAATTTGTGCCCAATGGGTTATAACCCCCATTGCCCCCCTCAAACTTGCTCAGCGAATGATGGGGCAAAAAAGATTCTGTATCGTAGTTGACAATTTGGTTGTTTACTGTTGCGACGTCAGAGATGAAGGTTCCGCTGAAATGCAGTCGAGGTCCATGAAGCACTGTCTTGTACGTTGCGCCATGTGCCAGTTTACCTAGGGTTTATTGCAAATCTAATCAGAACCAGGTATAAATCTAAAGCTTAACTAACAGTCTGTAGAAGGCGAGTATCTTGAATAATTTTAAATAGTTTAAACGATGCTAATCAGAAAAACGAATATCGAAAGCGTTAATAAATTCAAATTCAATTCGAAAGCACATACAATCGAATTGATAAAAGAAAAAGATTAAAGATCGTTGGATAGAATATGCTTTATCTAATACAATTTGTAGCAGGATGTCCATGACACTGAGAGAGCCAAAAAGGTTTTCGAGCTCAGTGCCCTGATACTTAGCTTGCGATTGGTTTTTGGTGCAGATTACTTTTTGAGGCTTTTAACAGGAATTTCATTAGGTTTAGGATGAATTGAATTAATGATGATACAGAAAAAGAATTTTGATTACATCTTGATTACAACTTGATTACATCTCAAATGAAAGGGTTATATGTATGCAATTAGCGTGGTATTTTATACCAACCTTTCTTCTGGTACCATAGCCCCCTATTTTTTATTGTCATTTTCCCTTTGCTTCTCTGCTTCAGAGGCCCTAACGGCAAAGGGTAAAACTGACAACGATAGGGGAAACCTATGACAAGGTCACTTTTCTTGAAGGGGGAAACCTAAAAGATCAGCTTATCTTGATGCTTATGCTCAAATCTCAGGAAAAAAATAGAAGCTAGTCTAATATCCCAGACCTGGTGCAATTCTGAAACCTATATTCGCACAAAGTAATGAAAGAGTATGTAAAGTAAAGCCCTGTCTACGTCGCAGCATCGATGACTAGTAATTATTCTGGAGCTATGTCTAAAAAGCATGATTCTCAATTTTGCATAATCTTAGTTGTCCAGAAGGTGTTATCTGATGGCAGAGTCACTGGTTTTTCCTGTGTTTTTAGACCTGCAAGATCGAGGAGGCTGTTCTCTTGAAGGGGCAGTTTTATTTCTTATGTTGGAAGGAACATGTTGTTTTATCCTATCTCCAAATCGTTGGGTTGTGCGTCCTATGTACCCAGAATCACACTGGCACGTAAATTCATAAATATCGGAACTTTTTTGGTTGGTAGGAACGCAATCCTTTTGAATGGATGGAAGGGCTCTCCTAGTGCTGTAAACAATCCGAGGATTGACAGCAAAGAAACATCTTGTGATGGCTTGCTTATTCAGACTCTCGAATCGCAAGGAAGTGTTCCCAACCCAGGGTAATTTAAGGTAAACTGGGCACTTTTGTGGACCGAGCTTTTGGACAGCCGAAAACGATTTGTCCATAGTGTAAGCATAAATGACATCTCTGGACCATTCGTTTAGCAAAATAAAAGGAGATCAAAATGTGCACATTCAAAGTAATTCATCGCTGAAAATGCGAGAACCAAATTTGAATGTATCAAATTCATTTTTTCTTTCCACTGCAATAAGATGATATATTTGTTCATATTATTAAAACAAGTACTCCCTAAAAATGGTCTAAAAAACCTAAAAAGAAGGAATAAATTTCAAATTAGAACAGTTGCCTGATGAACGCATTAATCGTGAAACTCATGCACAAACCAATGTGCATTTATCAAACCAATGTAGGGAAAAACTGACTAGTCTTACCTTTAAACGAATCAGAAATCAGAAATAAAATCCAGAATACAGCAGCCAAATGGGTGGACATCATTGCTGTAGCAGCACAGTTTAAAAATGGAGACAATCAGTGGCGAGGAATTGTCAAAGCCACGCACATCTTTTCATCATCTGTTGAAAAGCATCAAATATTTACCCAACTTGCTTATCTTCAGCAGCTTAAGTGATTGCAATTTCATTCATGAACGTAGGTAAATTTTAATAGTCTTTGCATTTCCAATTGGAAAGAAGTGCTATGAGACGATATCTAACAACGACCTCCGTGTCAAGTAATAAGCCATTTACTTCATCTTCTGTCACTTTTAATTAGGAAATCGCAACTACCAATGATGTCTACAGATTGTCACGCCTAAATTTAAAGGCTATGCACCTGCACAGGAATATTATCCCACTGGTATCAAAACGAGGGACTTAGTCAACAGAACCCACTCACTTGCGAACGATTTCTAGGGTCCGAAATTAAGTTGTTTTATCAAAAAGCAAAGGAAACACCTCTTAAATCAAATGACGGAAATTAAAGGAAAACATTTTTAACGAAGTTTAAAAGACATGAAGTTTCTCATTGACACTCCAATTTTACTTTGCACACATCTATGAAATTAACTAGGACGTATTCTAATTATAATCATTATGACAAATGCATAATTAATAGGCGGAAAACTATGTATAGGGGAAATAAGCTAAAAGCTGCCTCGTCTTTTACACGTGTCATTAGCAAAGACTTGATTACCAAGAACGTACTGCCTTATCGATTAATGAAAAGTAGATGAAATTGAAATGGTGCTATATAATCTTTAACGACCATTGGTCGGTAAGGCAAATATCTATCATCCGTGGTTTTATAAAACCATACAGTATTATGTATAAAAGCAACAGCATACTTTCACTGTAAGAGCCTGTTGCAGCTTTGAGGAGAATGTTATCAGTCAAATAAAAAGGTGCGCGGTACTCGGTTCGCAAGGTTTCGAGCCCGAGGAAGTCAATGGAAGAGGTTTATAAGATCCATTTGACAAAAATCATAAGAATTTATACACTAGGTGCCAAAACCTTTGTGGAAAATAGTGTATGGAAATTACTATCCATCTCAACTCCATACCAATATTCTCAACCAATTATCCGTTTCTCCAGCGACTTTTACGGATAATTTTTAAACTTGGAACTTTATATCCTTCTGGACTTAGTAAACAGTTTACCTATCTTCAATAAACCCCCCCCCCCTCTCCTTTTTCTTTGTTTTTTCTTTTCTTCATATTAATGTGCATATATATACATATACATAAATTCTGTATTTTCGTATATGTATATATATATATTTATTTATTAGCTTTTTCCATATATTTCTTTTCCATGCTCTTACATCCGTCTTCCTATTCAATTCGTCGAATTCCATATTCCTTTAACGTATTTTAGTTCTATCATCGCTTTTCTATCTTACTTGATAACGGGCTATGCTCGAAACGTCGTTAATTATTTTGAAAAAAATCTTCCTGATACAATTTACTTACATTGATCGTTATTTAAATTCATCATATTGTACCGCACGCATTTTAGTATATTTATGGTATCCTTTGGATGCTTGCAATAGCCAGGCTATAGACTGCTATATTTGCAAAATTTTTCTTGCCGTCAACCATGGCTTCCACAAACCCCTAGACAATGTTACCTTATTGATGTTACCTGATCGAATTATCCAGGGCTTTCAGTGGGGGGCGCGCGATAGCGCACGCGCCCAAAGTTTCCTTTGAGAGCGATCGCGCCCAGTGATAAATACTTATTTTGTAGAGAGGAGAGCGATTTCCGAAACTCCTTTTTGAGGCTGACATGCTGTTGCTCTTTGAAGTAGGGCCTGTTTACATGAAGTGTGCTAGCCCACTTTATTTATTTATTTTATAATATTTATACAGGTTAAAGGTTCATACATATGTTTTTCAACCTGACCTGTTTAAAACTTAAGTGGGCTGGTTTCCACAGGTGCGATCGTTTTTTGTAAGTGTGTACGGGATAACGCAATCTATCCGACTCAGATGGGCTGGCATCTTATATAAACCTTCTAAACGAGATTTTTTGAGCTTTTGATGCAATAATGATGAATATCAATCTTCACAACAATGGCGGTGACAGTGACAGAGTGGGCATCGTTATGTCGATTTATTCCTCCAACTCGAAGGTTGAAAGAGCAAAATGCGAAACGCCTCTCTATCTGCAGAGTACTCTTAGCGATAATTTGATTTCGTTTATGGCAATAATCCTCTTTGTAGTAAAGATAAAAGGGAGAAACTCATCGAAAGAGCTGTGGGTTTATATTTGAACACGAAACGGAGAATAAAAATAAACATTCAAAAAAGTATTCCAAACTCAGAAAGAAATCGAAGCTCGATCAACGGACGTTTGGCCTCTCTGAGGCGGAACGTGGACATGAAGTATTTTGTTCATTTTAAATAAAGCGTTTCAGTTTAAAAATACTTCATTATTTTCTTTTATCAAATAAGTTTGAATGGCGCGCCCCATACTGATCACGCGAGTTTTTTGTCACGCGCGTCAATTTCTGAACGTGAAAGCCCTGGTTATCGATGTATACTTCAAATTGTTGCTAACTATACAGCAACTCTCCAATTGTAAATTGAATCAAATACGCAAAATGCAATTGGGCCCCTTAGCTCGATTTCCCGGCCAGGAAGGGGCATTCCAGTCCTTCCTTGAATATACATATAACGTTTAGGAAGACCCCACGGCAGATTTTAAAGGATTGTTTGCTCAGAACGGCTCCAGTTGAGGAGCATTGCCACTCCAGTCATCTTTTTTAATAAATATGGCATGATTTCTTCCAAAAAAGTTGGTTTATTACTGATTGTAAAAGTTAAGTTTCTTGTTGAGCGTTGCAAATGTTTTCATCAAGAGATTTCTTCCGCAAACACAAGTACCTTAAAATCAGTTTGAAGAAGCAATCAGCAATCAATCAGCTTATGTTGTCTATAAGTTTGATCAATATCGTCAACTTACGCATGGAAGACGTTAACTACACAGCTGCTGGTCGTCTCCACGTCTCGCCTGCAGTTCTTTTTGCGAAAATGCGAAAGGCAGCGTGCTTGAAAAAAAACATCCGCTATCAATGCAGGAATCCCATTCTCTCGGGCCTTGTCATTTGCGATGCATGATTTGTTTTAACGCCCACAGAATATCCAATGTACGCCTGATCGCGCGCATTCTATATAGAACATAGTCTACCTATTTTTCTTACACAAAACCGCGGCGAAACGCACAGAATTGTGGTAATCTTATTCTTCTTACACAAAAACCTTGGCGGAAAGCACAGAATTGTGTTCTTAAATGTGACGTCATAAGAAATATTTTTAGAATATTTGAATTTTGACCCAATAACCTAATTTTGAACAAATTTTTCAGGCAATTCAACCACACTTAAAACTAATCTTGCATGATGCTCTAAAACCTATGCTAAAACTAATCAAGTATGTCATGATGCTCTTTCAGGACGTCACATCAATTAATTACTCCATAGAGGATTCATTAGTTGAAACCTAAGTTTGCCCATAACGTAACGGAATCAGTTGAATGACAAAAAAGGTATTCTTCTCTTCTTTTGTGAAGTCAATCTTCAAAAGCTTGATAAGGTTTTAATTTTATTGGTCAATCTATTGCCTCTACTAATGGTAAAAAAATCTCACAATTTGAATCCATCTTTAGTCACGATTGCATTTGATAAAACCCTCTGGCCAAACCTCTTTGCATTTTGACAAGAAATAGGTTTCTGGTTTGTGTATTATGACATGTAATGTTTGGACTTTTAATGACATTATGTTAGAAAGAGTCAGCAGATCAGCAGCGTTATTAGCCTTGTGCGTAATTTGATTAACGAGTGATTTGCCATCCTCTGTTCCTGTCGGGAAAACCGCAGAACAAGCGCAGTATTACGCGTAAGATTTAAAAACTTTTATAATATGCAGTAATTTGAATGGTTTGTTTTAATCTCATAATGATCAATCTGATGTATTCGTTGAAAAGGTTTGTGTCCATTCCCCACGTGTTGAGGTCTCATGATGTAAATGTCAGGGGGTATATATTTTTAAATTAGCTTACGGGCAAGGAGTTAAGTTATTTATAAACGCTAGACTTTGTATCTAACCAAAGTTATGTTTTTTACAAAGTTTACTTTCTTCATATTCCTGTCCTAACAATACAACAATATTGTTTAACTTATAATTGGAAGTGGCTTTTGTCATGAGTTGGGCAGTCCTGAAATTTGAGGAGATACAGTCCGAGATAGTTAAGAAATGTTGTCTATTCTTTAAAAACTCTCCTGAACCAGTGGCAGGTGGAGTAAAGAGTTATACGAAAGTTTCCGTCAATTTTTTGTTTTCAAAAATAGATCATAGGATTATAATTTTTCATGTTGAAAATTTCATGTGATTTAGACAGGCCGCAAATAACACGATTATCAAAATGTTTGCTTTTTCTATACGTTTTAATGGAATTTGTTGCTGTAGTGAATTGTTTTCACTGCTGCAGCAAATTCCGGTCAAGTCTTTAGAATCTATATTTCTCAAGTCACTTGCAACCGAGCAGCACTCCATGTATACTTTATGCTACTTTCAAGATCACGATTTCAAATCTGAAGTCCATTTTCAAGATCTGAAAATTGCGAGATGCAAATCGATGAAATAACCCCCGGAACAGAGAATACACATCTTTTTATTAAGAACCAGAAATGTTTGCCAGGCTCGGTGTTTTGCTATTATGTTCTTGTTTTAAAATTGACTTTCTACGTTTTTAAAGGTTAGGATAAGAGCGTGAATTGCCATATGGTTTCTTTACGCAAAGAGACAAACCGTTCCTGCCAACCTTCAATAACTTTTCAGTCGGTATCCCTGTGGTAATAATTTCACAAAAGGTGTACGATATTTTCTTGAAGTGATTTGCCCCTCGTGTCAACCTTCCACCGGCCAAGAAGATCTTACTTTAAAACCTTCCTCATTTGATTGGGTTTAAAATGGGCGTGGTCAGAAAACGGGGAACACAACCAGTCTTTATCTGGTAATTCTGATCTTTCAAAACTTTAAAAGTTGTAGCCCGTTTTCAATCATAAATATTAGAATCATGAAGCGTACCCCCATGTGCGCCGTAATTAAATCATTGCATAAATTATATTTGCGTGTAACCACTTGCTTAAATCCTTACGCAGGGAGCATTCGATAAAAAACCACAACTTTGATGAAATTCTACAATCATTAAGTTTGGCGGCAAATGCAGTACCATACTGGGTACTAGACTCACTTTACATAAAATAAGAGTATAATAGTACTTTCTTATTCTATATAGAGTGAGTCTGGTACCCAGGGTAATGTTCTTTAGAGTAAAAATACCACACGTGAGTTGATTACCTATTGTCCTGTCAACAAAAGTTCTTCCTCTTCCTCAATTTCCCCACTCACATAATAGCACGATAGCTAGAGCGAGACACATTAGATGCTGTTAAGAAACCTACTAAATTTCTTATCTTCTATCCAATAGACATTCCTAGAAGTAGACGAAGAAAAACCTCTGATTTCAGTTAGCTGCCCTTGATTTCATTCATTTTGTTACATCTCTACTTCAAGCTCGTTTCTACTCAATCTGCCTACAGTCTGGCATCACATTCCTTTTACATCATACCATGTGCCTTCTAAAAAAGAACCAATTAAATACTAGAACATTATATACGTTAACCAATGATAAAACTACAACTATAAATGTATATAGTCAGCTAATGCGCCTCATTACCAAATTGAGGCATTTGCGTCAATAGCAGCTAAAACAACGAAAACAAAATACCAAAACAGTAACTCATACGTGATTAACATAAGCCCTTAAATCCATAAAATAAACTGTTAGGCATGGCAGGAAATTGGAAATCCCCAACATACCCCCCCTCCCCTCCTTGATTAACCTGTAACATGATTACCTAGGTATCAAGCATAAGGAGGGATTTCCAGCGCGTGTTTACTATAACAGGAAACAACAGGAAACAACAAGAAGCTGAGCATGGTCAATTTAGTGTTGCCACACGTAGAGATTTCTACCTACTTTAGGGATTTTCAGAAGTTTGTAGGGAAAACCTGCGGGATTGAATCAAGAAAATTAGGTAGTTTTTTTAATTGTAAGGATTTCTTCTAGTTTGCGGCCAAACAATCAAATTGCTTGTTTTTTATAATCTCGAACATAGATTAACACCCATTCCCCCAGGGCAGTTTCCGAAAAGGGTATCATGAGACAATAATTTTTGCACCTTTTTAAACAAGTTGTAAAGAAGCAGAAGCAAATTAATTAGACTCCCCTCCCTTAAGTACTCGCCGTCAGATAGTTGTTTCTGCTTGTTTCTACTTGTTGAAACGACTAGCAAACAAGTAGAAACAAGTAGAAACAAGTAGAAACGACTCGTTTCTATTCATTTCCTGTTATAGTAACCACGTTTCCAGCGCGCGTCCTTAGCTGCTACTCTAATGGGTCGGTTCCCTGCCCCCCTCTTGCCTTCCTCGCGGATTTTCTCTCCATTCTCATTTTGCTCTATACCAACTCCATTCTGTTCTGGTAAACCTGTGTCTGTACCCTCTTTTTTCTCATTGTCTCTACAAGTAATTTCTAAAGGGTAAAGTTTTGAAATTGGACGATTTAAAGTTTCTCTCTTACCACTGGCTTTACGAATACATGCACCTCTTACCAAACCATCCTTTCCATAAATTAATGACTAAACCACACCCATCTTCCAAAGTCCTTTTCTTACATTATCCTCGTGAATCAACACTATATCACCATTTGCTATCTGTTGTTCTTTTGGGTACTTCAGCATGTGAAACTCTCTTAAGCTTGTCAGGTATTCTCTTCTTGACTGGGGTTTTCATCTTGATATGTAATAGGCCTTGAATTAATGGTGCATTCAATTTCTAGCAGTATTGTTGACAATTCATCAAAGGTAAGTCTTGAATTGGCTAATAACTTTCTAAGACCCCGTTTTACTAGACCAACCATTTGCTCAAAAAACCCTCCAAACCAAGCTGCTCTTTCTAAGTTGAATTGCCAGATAATTCTTTTAGAGGACAAGTAGTTTTTTACTTCCATAACAATATAGAGCTTCTTCAATAGTTTTGTTGTGGCCTTAAATGTCTTTGCATTATCTGAGACCATAAAGGTAGGCGTGCCTATTCTAGCAGAGAAACGCCTAAAACAATTAACAAATGTCGATATATTTAAATTTTCAACAAGCTCAAGATGAACTGCCCTGGTCACACAACAAGTAAAAAGAGCAATGTATGATTTTTTTGATTCGCCATTTTCCGCCTTGACGAATAATGGACCAGCAAAATCCACACCTACCTTGCTGAAGGGTGGTGCTTCAGTAACTCTAAACCCCGGGGGGGGGGGGTACTTGGATACCAAAACGACGGGGGTGTGCACTCCTAAGATTGTTTCGGTGAACCGGCTTCAGAAAAAAAAGCTAAAAATGACACCCGGCTTTAGAATTTCTGGAAAAAAGAACAAAAGCTTTGGTGCCAGTTGCCATGGTTGCCAGAACACCACAAAAACAATGGGCGGGCAGCGAAAATCAGGCAACCGGCTTTAGATTATATCCTTTGAACAGATACCCGGCCTTAGAATAAATTGCTGAAAATGATCAGGGCCGCCGAGAGACGGCCTGGGCCCTGGGGCAAAGTCCCGGTTGGGGCCCTAGAGTCGGATACAAAAAATTTTCGAGACCACGCCCTTTATAAAATGGGAAACGCCCATTATTTCCAAACGTTTGCGCACGTTTGCTTTTTCAGTTGCAAATTGATCTTTAAATGCATTTTCAGTTTCTCAAAAGAAGACATTTTAAAAAAATTTTCAGAATAATTTGGTGGCCCCTTTTATGCCAAGGCCCTGGGGCAAATTGCCCCCCCTGCCCCCCCTCTCTGCGCCACTGAAAATGATACCCGGAAAGACGTGCACATCCCGTCAGCAAAATATACTAAGTGCCCCCCCCCCCGGGCTCTAAACTCAGGGAATGGTGCTAGTGGTTGTGAATAATCCCTCTAGCTTCTTACATATCGTGCAGTTTCTTATAACTGTCTACCCTGGCTTACCCAAAAACGTGATCTTAATTCTGCCAATGTTGCATTTACCTCAAAATGGTGCACTTTTTTGTGACAGTCCCAAATTACAAGTTTGGTAAAATAATGATTCTTTGGAAGGATTACTGGAAATTTTGCCCCTTCATCTAAGTCTGAAAATTCTTATCTTCCCTTACAGACCAAAATACCATCCTGGTTCTCAATTCCCAAACTTTCTTTCATCTTCCCAAAGGTGGGATTAGATTTCAAGGTACATTGAGCATCTTCTACCCAGTTCTTCTCTGCCTCTCTTACTTCGTCTACACTCAGTTCATCTAAATTCATCTCCTTCCCTTCCTTCTTCCTCTTGATGTTTTCAATAAATCTCTTCACATACGCTGTCACACATAACAATCACCAGGGGCTGTCCTATCTTACCTAGATCCAACTCAAGGGCATCCTTTTTGCTATCCTATGGGATTACTGAGAATGAACGATTCTGTGCGGGACTATAACGCTTCGTCTCTCGATAAAAACGAAACTCCAGTTTGAATCCTCATTCTGGTTTTGCGAAATAAATACGATGATTAAGATGAAAAAATACAGCGAGTTTATTTACATGTAAATTTAAAGCTTCCGTAGCGAATTTACAGAAACTAAAATAGCCCATGAACGAAGCATAATTTACATGAGTATCGTTATGCATCCGTAGTCTACTCGTAGCGTATTTCGACTCCTCTCTTCTAGTGACCTCAGGGGTACAAAAACCGTAAGCTTTCAGGCTCATCATATCTCATAGGCATGCGTTTCTGCATGGGCTGGACACACCATCCGCTTAGCCCATGCAGAAACGCGTTGAGAATTTCAGTGTTGCGTTATGCGTTTCTGCATGGGGCATCTAAAATCAAAACGCCATCGAATATCATCGCAAAAGCAGGTTAACTAGAAATAAATGATTGCGAGAACCTGATCTAAGTTAAATCTTTCCATGCAAGTTGTATTTTTTAAATTTTTATCATTCTTTGCATTTTGCCTTAGGCCTATGCAGAAATCAGAAATGCATAGAGAATTCTAGTCTTGAGCGTATCTGCATGAGGTAGCTAAAATCAAAACGCTATCGACTATCATCGTGAAAAAATATTAACTGACAGGGGGTGGTTTTACTAGCCTCATTCGATTTGAGTTAAGACACAAGTTGTCTCTAGTATATAACGATCTTATATAACGATTTTCATTCCTTTTCTGGATGTTATTTTGATATTTGTAGATATTGTATGTAGATATTTGCCTGTTTTATTGCTGAAAAAGTAGCCCAAACCATTTTGCTTTGACCTAGAAATAGTGGCATATTGATGGAACTGTCGTCTGGTGTCTAGAGTTTTCCAGTGCCGTACTTTGCTACGATGCTTTAATGCTAGAATCATATGATTCATGCTTGGCACATTTGTTTTGGAGAGCTTGCAGAGCCTTAATTAAACTTTGGCTATTTCTATCACCAAAAACAGTATCTCCATAATGAAACAAAACAAACTCCATCGAGTGTATAACCCCAAAAATGTAGACAGAAGGAGTTTGTTTTCACCTTAGGACTCCATTGGTAACATTCTCAAAAGGCAAGCGGCATTGATTGGGCAACCTCAACAGTTATATGATCGCGTTTCTGATTGGCCTATTTCGATCCCCTTTATTTTGAAAAGACAAGACAAATTCAATAAAATAAAATATAACCTTATTTTTCCTGCCACAGAAAATTTCAATTATCAATTTAATTCAGTGTTGCCAGACTTGGGAATTTATCCCAGGATCTTGTTAATTTTGGCGACTGTTGGGATTCTCCTTGGGATTTTTTTCGAAAAGAAAGCTTGGGATATGTAACATCATGAAGCGACACATGGGTAACACCAAGACCAGTCAATTAAGGAACATTTCAAGCTAGTTTATAGCAAATATGGATGGGGAAAGAGCTTCAGTTGTCATTCCCTCGTTCAACTAGAATCAAATCATCAATCATCTGATGTCAGTGATTAATGTTTGTCCCAGTTTTCAAATCGTTAGCAAATAAGGGTGAGATAGTCTGCAGGTAGATTTTGTTGTTGTTTTTGAAAAAGAACATAGCTAAACAAAGACATAAAGCATTCTCCTACCCTAACAGAGAATAACATAATTAATATGAG
Source organism: Rhopilema esculentum (assembly GCF_013076305.1). The sequence continues at coordinate 12,348,089 of NW_027019322.1, forward strand.
AGCTAAATGCGAGGGCAGGTGATGGCTGATTTAATGTCTGGTTATGCATTTTATAGCCTTTAATTGGTATTACGTTTTAAATGAGAAGCATCCAATGACAAAGCCCTTACCACTAGCTTATATTGGACGGAAAGGGTTAGAAAATCGATTTATGAACCAAGCTAAAAAACAGTGATTTGTTAGCAAACTTCAAATCTTCATGATTAATCTTTCAAGCTATTAATCTCAAATAGAAACATTTTCCTTTGTTTCGGTAAACCAATGAAGGGCGTGACACAATGTTTATGTTCAGGGGGTAGCAGTGGACCACGGCTCCAGCTTTTCATAGCCAGAAGGGACCCTGCACCCAAGCAGCACCCAAGAAAAGCATCCAAGAAAAAAAATATAAATTGAAAAAAGCTTGGGCCCCTCAGATGTGTTCGGTCCCAGGCACCGCATTCTCCAAAACCGCCGCTTTTATAAATTATCGCTAGTCAAGTTTCCAAAGATGATCCACTGACTGAATTAACTATACAAAAGGATGAAATTGGACATCCGAAATCTATCATTGTATTGGATGCTTTGTAACTTATGTATCATCAATATCTTGCGCTTAAAAGTTTTCGACCTTCATATTTAAATCAAACCAGATAGGGGACATAATTAAAACGTAGCGAAGGGGGCAAGGGGGCGGCCGCCCCCATCAATGCTCAGGAAGTTGGCATCTGAGATAAGTGCATATCTACTATAAAATAAGTACTTCAGGGGAAGGGGGGTTTGTATTTCAGACAAAATTAAAACGTTGTAAAAGACTGGAAGCAAACGACAGTAAGAAATATTCTGAAATTTATTTTAAGCTAATCTAAAGGGCGTGGTCGCATTGCAAGGGACCCTCGTCTGTACCTCTACAGAATGTTTTATAATTTTTCCTCGATAAAATAGAAGCTAAAGTGCTCAAATCCTTAAAAAACTGGATTCTGAAATGCTTGTCGGGATTTTGCAGATTTTGCTCCAAGGAGAACGGGCTCAGTTTGAAACTTTTGAACTGCTTATTATTTTAAGGTATTTTCTTATCACTTTGAGAAACCTGTTTTTGCACGTAGAGCTTTTTCGCCTTACAGAATTCAGAATATAAACGTTGTAGAATAGGAGTCAGCCACAAAAAGCTACATATGATGGTTATTGTGTTTGATTAGCTAACAATTGCAACGTATAAAGCCATATCTTTCCCAAATGCATTTACAAAATGGGGTGCATTCCCAAAATCTTAAAGTTGTGGTCAGCAAAAAATGTTTTCCCTGCTAGCAGATTTATTTTTGTCCCTCCAATCTTTCAACCCTGGCTACGCCACTGATCATGATAAAATTTTTGTCCGCTGTGCCTAGGACCTTTGGTTCTAAATCGATGTTGTGAATATTTCAGACTCATTTTTCACCTGAGTTTTGTAGTTGCAATATTTTTGCCATCACTCGCGGTTTGCAACCTTTACTTTACGTTGTTATAGTGACGCCTTTCTAAATTTTGGTCCCCTGAGTTGGATTTTCCCGTAAGGAAAGAACTTTCCAGTCCGCCTCAGGTGCAGATGAACAGCAATTGGAAACCCCCGTACTTTTACAAGTTTACAGGAATCTGTTCCTCAGAACAGATGAAGTTTCAGGGTGTTACGCCAAGAAAGATTGAAGATTCGTGTTCAGCCACCATATTTACCGAACAGGAGAAAACTTTTAGTCAGAAACCTTCGGTCATGCTCAAACTATAAATCATTGCTTTGAAACAATCAAAGTCAAAAGAAAAACTCAATTGATGTTTTTCATTGACTATGATATAATTGCTTTGAATTTATTTTCATATACCGCGAACAGAGGACCTTCCGTCAGTAGTTAGGGTCGGCCGCATTTTTGCCCTGCGAAAAAACTTTGCCCTACCAAAAGTTGAAAAGCCAAAAAGGAAAATGAAAAAATCTACAGTATTGTTAAAGAATGATACATTGTATTGTTTCTTTCATTCTCAAGACATCAAATTTTTGCTGTTGACAACTTTTCGATAATTTGCTTCAAAACACTGTCAGGTCAGGTTGTGGTTCTCCTACAGAAAAACTTTGGTCATACCTTTATAATTATCATAGGCATATAATAAAGAAAAGTGCTTCACAGACCACACAGCTTATTTTTTACCACAAATTTTGAACATGCAGATTAGCATCCCACTGAACTCATGGTTGGTCACGTTAGATGTAAACAATTTACTTACACAAACATTCTTCAAGGTGAGGGTATCGAAGCTGGGCCATCAATAATCATAATGGGGAAACTACCCCGCTGCATATAAAATACATTATGCAAATTCTGACATTTATTCACAGACCAAATTATTTTGCTTGCAAAGTTTTATCGACAAATCAAGGCACCTGAATGGGAAAATCCTTTGCCCCAAATAATGCCAACATATTCCTTGACAAAAATATAACAGCATATTTTGAACAAAGCTCTGATGGGGCGTAGTCCAATATTTTTTAAAAGATTTGAGTTGCAATAATTTGAAACTGGCCAAATACGCTCTAAAAGCTACAAGAATTTACATTGCACCAAGACCATTCATTAAAATTGAAGCAAACTCAAATACATACTTCCTAAATATAACAATAAATTTACAGAAAGATGTGGAAATTGCCACCTCTCTGTGCCAAAAGCCAACAGAAACCTTGCGAATTCTTCCACTTACTGAATTGTAAAGCTGGAATCAGATTTTTTCAAAAGTACAAGCACTGAAAAACGAACCTCGTCACGAAGGGATATTGTTTTAACAAGACACTGTTATCGAGCACAATTAATTCTGCAGTTTAAGGAAATCAACGCAAATTTAGAAATCTTTGCCGCTCCAGTCCACACTATCGCTGGAAATTCCTATTTGGTTTCAATGGCAGTCTTTATCGTGTTACTTATGGAACAAACAATTTCGAAGCATAACTACCTTTTCGCAACAGCTATATAAGAAGAACAATAAAGCAAATCCATTGGTAGAAAAATTTGGCCTGCCAAAATCAGTTTTGCCCTGCGAGAAGGTCCTATTTTGAACCACACCCCATACCCCCCTCAAGTGACACTCCTGTCAAAAATAACCAGGAAAAACTCATTAAAAGTATTTTTTGAAAAGGATCAAAACAACTCCAGTAACTTTAGTCAACGAAGTCAATGTACATTTTTGTGCTTCTGCTCAGTGTTTTTTGCTTGAGGTTGACTTTCTGTTCTTGCGGCAACTTATTTTCTATGAATTACCTCATAAAGTAATGGTGCTCCTTTGTACTGTTCGAGCTTTTTTCGTACCACTGACTGTGTGGCAGGCCCGTAGACAGCACAGCTAAGCTTGATTGGGGGGGGGGCATGGATAGAAATATAGCTTTTCTATACCTCCACAATTTTCGCAAATTATTGGGGGGGGGCATTGCCCCCTGCCCCTCTCCCAGTGTCTACGGGCCTGGTGAGATGTCAATTGAATTGATTTCACTAAGACACTAAAATTCAATTCAATTTCTACAAATTTCAATTTGCCGCCATCTTGTTTTCGAGAGGATAAATCGCAGATAAAAATGTGGTACGAAATTCTCCCTTCCTTCGGTATAATAGCTGGGGCAATTTGTGCAAGCGGTATTGGCTTGAAGATTGTTGACTGGATTGAGTGTGAAGGAAAGGTATGTTGTTGTGAATTGCCGAATAGTCATTATTTTCTTGACTTTTATTCAAAGAATCATACCTGCGCCTAGGCCCATCACAAAGTGTTGTTACCTTGTTGGTTGACCAGCGTAATTATAATTGTATGATAATTTCTGGCATTATATGATAATAACATTATGTTGCCTCTATGCAGTTTTGTTAACAGGAAAATAGAATGCTGAATTTTGCTACTCACGCACAGTAAGTATTAGGCAGAGACGTATTTATTTCTTGCAAATGAGAAGTGAAGATAAAACAAGAAAATTATCTAGAAGAATTCATAGAGAGTTGCATAAAAAGCCTGGCACATGTAAAAAGTATTATATTTAGATATTAGCAGATGGTCCGTCAGGTAATGCCGGACAGCTAATGAAATGATTCTCTGGCATATGGGTGTACCATTTGGCATGGCCCCATATAATTAACACCAACTTCATTTAACCCCATATAATTAACCTTTAACAAGCACAGGAGAATGAAAAAGCCCTTTTCCCAAATAGAGAAGGCAGGTTTCCACATTATTAGTAATTTTTCTGTTTGTCCAAAATACAGCTACCTTGTTTTGTCTGATTTTATACACATAAATTTTTACCTGATTTCAACAAAAAATTTAACTGTTTGGCAAAGCTTTTTTGGATTCAGCAACACAGCTTTATTTCCTGACTGACGCTATAATTCATTCATGACGCTATAAGATGTGCCCAAGGATCTGTTTTAGATCCAATCATAGTCATACTTTTGTTTTATGCCATAGACTATCTGGATTTAATATAAAGATGTTTCCTGACAAAACAAATCTTTTTTGTGGCAGTGGTTGTTATGTTGTTGTTGTTGTGAGTGTTGAGAATAGTGAGTATAAGACTAGCGTAGCATGTGCGTTGCATATATGTACAGAGATTCAAGTTTAACAGTGGTAGCAGAGGAAAAAAAGTTCTAAGGAGCGTTATATCAGTGTTTTTTGTGCCATGTTGCCCGATTTTTGTGTCCTTTGTACTGGATTGTATTCACTTCCTTCCCTATTTTACGTTACGGAGCCGGTCATGCACTAGGCCTAAATCACACACCGTCAGCTATCATGGCCGCCATGAAATTAAATCCACCTGTGTTCAACAGCAGTGAAAAAAGGTTTGAGCGATGGAAAGTGGAGGTGCAAATGTGGAGTGAAATAACAGATCTGGAGAAAAAGAAAATGGGTATTGCTGTTGCCCTTTCTCTTCCTGAAAATGAGTCAGTACGGGCGCAGGTGATGGAAAGTGTTCCACTCGATGATTTGAAAAAGGAAAGTATATCCTTCACATGATAGATATGTTCACAAGACTGAGTATGTCAGTTTTTATTAACAGCAAATCCCCACCTGTTGTTTTTGAGAAAATCATCCAGCATTGCATTGGAACAGGATGGGGTGGAGAATTCAATAATTCTGAAATGCGTGAGGTGGCTAGTATTCTCAATATCCAGCTTTCCTCTACTCCTGCTGAAAGCCCATGGAGCAATGGTCTATGCAAAAGAAATCACCAAATTACTGATCGAATGCTGGAAATCTTAACAAAAGAGAATCCCAAGACAGATGAAAATACTCTCCTGGCATGGGCAAATGTAGCAAAAAATTCATTGCAGATGTGGAATGGTTTTAGCAGTTATCAGCTTGTCCTTGGAAAAAACCCAAACTTGCCAAACATTATGTCAGAGAAACTTCCAGCACTACAAGGCACCACTTCAAGTGAAATTCTGGAAACGCATTTGGATGCCCTATTTTCAGCAAGGAAAGCGTTCATTCAATGTGAATCTTATGAACGCATACAGAGAGCACTTAGACATCCCATCAGAGCCACTGATGATGTATTTAATCCTGGTGACAGGGTGTTTTACAAGCGTGATGGAAGTCATAAATGGCTTGGTCCAGGAAAAGCTCTTTATCAAGATGGAAAAGTCGTTTTTGTACGCCATGCTGGTGTATATGTTCGTGTGTCAACAAACAGACTAATCAAGGATGTAGACTTGAAAAGTGATGTGTTTGTTGATCATAGGGACACAAATCCAAATATGTCAGTTCCCTTGCAAAGGGATAGTAGCTCTTGTGCTGCAATCTCAAAGCCACAGCTATGTGAAAACCTGGTGCGTGCATTAAGGGTTGGTCAGGAACAAGACCCTGATACCCAGCACCATGCACATGATATGGAAGAGCAACCACAATTTGCATACCAACAAAAGATCTCATTAAGAAAAAATGACCAGATCGAATACAAGATAAATGAAAATGATCCATGGATTACAGGGACAGTTTTAGGGAGAGCAGGCAAAGCAAGTACATCAACTAAATACTGGTTCAATGTAGAGGACAAAGACACAGGCGAAAAGAAAAGTCTTAACTTTGAACAACTGAGTGATTGGAAAAAGGTAAATGAAGAAATTGACTTAGTGACTGTCTCTGATACCAAATCTACTTTAAGTGATGTTTTGCAAGCAAAACATGTTGAGCTAAGGAAATTAAAAGATTTTGATGTTTACGATGAAGTTGAGGATGTTGGTCAGCCTTGCATATCCACTAAGTGGGTCATAACTCATAAAGATGGTGGGATGAAAGCCCGTTTAGTTGCCAGAGGTTTTGAAGAGACCCAATATATTGAAAGTAATTCTCCCACAGTTGCAAAAACAACCATGTGAATACTTCTAGCAACTGCTACTAGCAATGGTTGGACAGTAAAATCTAGTGACATCACATCTGCCTTTCTTCAAGGAAAGCAAATTCAAAGAGA
>NW_027019322.1:12354633-12439500 GCF_013076305.1 Rhopilema esculentum
ATTCATTTCCTGTTATAGTAACCACGTTTCCAGCGCGCGTCCTTAGCTGCTACTCTAATGGGTCGGTTCCCTGCCCCCCTCTTGCCTTCCTCGCGGATTTTCTCTCCATTCTCATTTTGCTCTATACCAACTCCATTCTGTTCTGGTAAACCTGTGTCTGTACCCTCTTTTTTCTCATTGTCTCTACAAGTAATTTCTAAAGGGTAAAGTTTTGAAATTGGACGATTTAAAGTTTCTCTCTTACCACTGGCTTTACGAATACATGCACCTCTTACCAAACCATCCTTTCCATAAATTAATGACTAAACCACACCCATCTTCCAAAGTCCTTTTCTTACATTATCCTCGTGAATCAACACTATATCACCATTTGCTATCTGTTGTTCTTTTGGGTACTTCAGCATGTGAAACTCTCTTAAGCTTGTCAGGTATTCTCTTCTTGACTGGGGTTTTCATCTTGATATGTAATAGGCCTTGAATTAATGGTGCATTCAATTTCTAGCAGTATTGTTGACAATTCATCAAAGGTAAGTCTTGAATTGGCTAATAACTTTCTAAGACCCCGTTTTACTAGACCAACCATTTGCTCAAAAAACCCTCCAAACCAAGCTGCTCTTTCTAAGTTGAATTGCCAGATAATTCTTTTAGAGGACAAGTAGTTTTTTACTTCCATAACAATATAGAGCTTCTTCAATAGTTTTGTTGTGGCCTTAAATGTCTTTGCATTATCTGAGACCATAAAGGTAGGCGTGCCTATTCTAGCAGAGAAACGCCTAAAACAATTAACAAATGTCGATATATTTAAATTTTCAACAAGCTCAAGATGAACTGCCCTGGTCACACAACAAGTAAAAAGAGCAATGTATGATTTTTTTGATTCGCCATTTTCCGCCTTGACGAATAATGGACCAGCAAAATCCACACCTACCTTGCTGAAGGGTGGTGCTTCAGTAACTCTAAACCCCGGGGGGGGGGTACTTGGATACCAAAACGACGGGGGTGTGCACTCCTAAGATTGTTTCGGTGAACCGGCTTCAGAAAAAAAAGCTAAAAATGACACCCGGCTTTAGAATTTCTGGAAAAAAGAACAAAAGCTTTGGTGCCAGTTGCCATGGTTGCCAGAACACCACAAAAACAATGGGCGGGCAGCGAAAATCAGGCAACCGGCTTTAGATTATATCCTTTGAACAGATACCCGGCCTTAGAATAAATTGCTGAAAATGATCAGGGCCGCCGAGAGACGGCCTGGGCCCTGGGGCAAAGTCCCGGTTGGGGCCCTAGAGTCGGATACAAAAAATTTTCGAGACCACGCCCTTTATAAAATGGGAAACGCCCATTATTTCCAAACGTTTGCGCACGTTTGCTTTTTCAGTTGCAAATTGATCTTTAAATGCATTTTCAGTTTCTCAAAAGAAGACATTTTAAAAAAATTTTCAGAATAATTTGGTGGCCCCTTTTATGCCAAGGCCCTGGGGCAAATTGCCCCCCCTGCCCCCCCTCTCTGCGCCACTGAAAATGATACCCGGAAAGACGTGCACATCCCGTCAGCAAAATATACTAAGTGCCCCCCCCCCCCGGGCTCTAAACTCAGGGAATGGTGCTAGTGGTTGTGAATAATCCCTCTAGCTTCTTACATATCGTGCAGTTTCTTATAACTGTCTACCCTGGCTTACCCAAAACGTGATCTTAATTCTGCCAATGTTGCATTTACCTCAAAATGGTGCACTTTTTTGTGACAGTCCCAAATTACAAGTTTGGTAAAATAATGATTCTTTGGAAGGATTACTGGAAATTTTGCCCCTTCATCTAAGTCTGAAAATCCTAATCTTCCCTTACAGACCAAAATACCATCCTGGTTCTCAATTCCCAAACTTTCTTCCATCTTCCCAAAGGTGGGATTAGATTTCAAGGTAAATTGAGCATCTTCTACCCAGTTCTTCTCTGCCTCTCTTACTTCGTCTACACTCAGTTCATCTAAATTCATCTCCTTCCCTTCCTTCTTCCTCTTGATGTTTTCAATAAATCTCTTCACATACGCTGTCACACATAACAATCACCAGGGGCTGTCCTATCTTACCTAGATCCAACTCAAGGGCATCCTTTTTGCTATCCTATGGGATTACTGAGAATGAACGATTCTGTGCGGGACTATAACGCTTCGTCTCTCGATAAAAACGAAACTCCAGTTTGAATCCTCATTCTGGTTTTGCGAAATAAATACGATGATTAAGATGAAAAAATACAGCGAGTTTATTTACATGTAAATTTAAAGCTTCCGTAGCGAATTTACAGAAACTAAAATAGCCCATGAACGAAGCATAATTTACATGAGTATCGTTATGCATCCGTAGTCTACTCGTAGCGTATTTCGACTCCTCTCTTCTAGTGACCTCAGGGGTACAAAAACCGTAAGCTTTCAGGCTCATCATATCTCATAGGCATGCGTTTCTGCATGGGCTGGACACACCATCCGCTTAGCCCATGCAGAAACGCGTTGAGAATTTCAGTGTTGCGTTATGCGTTTCTGCATGGGGCATCTAAAATCAAAACGCCATCGAATATCATCGCAAAAGCAGGTTAACTAGAAATAAATGATTGCGAGAACCTGATCTAAGTTAAATCTTTCCATGCAAGTTGTATTTTTTAAATTTTTATCATTCTTTGCATTTTGCCTTAGGCCTATGCAGAAATCAGAAATGCATAGAGAATTCTAGTCTTGAGCGTATCTGCATGAGGTAGCTAAAATCAAAACGCTATCGACTATCATCGTGAAAAAATATTAACTGACAGGGGGTGGTTTTACTAGCCTCATTCGATTTGAGTTAAGACACAAGTTGTCTCTAGTATATAACGATCTTATATAACGATTTTCATTCCTTTTCTGGATGTTATTTTGATATTTGTAGATATTGTATGTAGATATTTGCCTGTTTTATTGCTGAAAAAGTAGCCCAAACCATTTTGCTTTGACCTAGAAATAGTGGCATATTGATGGAACTGTCGTCTGGTGTCTAGAGTTTTCCAGTGCCGTACTTTGCTACGATGCTTTAATGCTAGAATCATATGATTCATGCTTGGCACATTTGTTTTGGAGAGCTTGCAGAGCCTTAATTAAACTTTGGCTATTTCTATCACCAAAAACAGTATCTCCATAATGAAACAAAACAAACTCCATCGAGTGTATAACCCCAAAAATGTAGACAGAAGGAGTTTGTTTTCACCTTAGGACTCCATTGGTAACATTCTCAAAAGGCAAGCGGCATTGATTGGGCAACCTCAACAGTTATATGATCGCGTTTCTGATTGGCCTATTTCGATCCCCTTTATTTTGAAAAGACAAGACAAATTCAATAAAATAAAATATAACCTTATTTTTCCTGCCACAGAAAATTTCAATTATCAATTTAATTCAGTGTTGCCAGACTTGGGAATTTATCCCAGGATCTTGTTAATTTTGGCGACTGTTGGGATTCTCCTTGGGATTTTTTTCGAAAAGAAAGCTTGGGATATGTAACATCATGAAGCGACACATGGGTAACACCAAGACCAGTCAATTAAGGAACATTTCAAGCTAGTTTATAGCAAATATGGATGGGGAAAGAGCTTCAGTTGTCATTCCCTCGTTCAACTAGAATCAAATCATCAATCATCTGATGTCAGTGATTAATGTTTGTCCCAGTTTTCAAATCGTTAGCAAATAAGGGTGAGATAGTCTGCAGGTAGATTTTGTTGTTGTTTTTGAAAAAGAACATAGCTAAACAAAGACATAAAGCATTCTCCTACCCTAACAGAGAATAACATAATTAATATGAGAGCTAAATGCGAGGGCAGGTGATGGCTGATTTAATGTCTGGTTATGCATTTTATAGCCTTTAATTGGTATTACGTTTTAAATGAGAAGCATCCAATGACAAAGCCCTTACCACTAGCTTATATTGGACGGAAAGGGTTAGAAAATCGATTTATGAACCAAGCTAAAAAACAGTGATTTGTTAGCAAACTTCAAATCTTCATGATTAATCTTTCAAGCTATTAATCTCAAATAGAAACATTTTCCTTTGTTTCGGTAAACCAATGAAGGGCGTGACACAATGTTTATGTTCAGGGGGTAGCAGTGGACCACGGCTCCAGCTTTTCATAGCCAGAAGGGACCCTGCACCCAAGCAGCACCCAAGAAAAGCATCCAAGAAAAAAAATATAAATTGAAAAAAGCTTGGGCCCCTCAGATGTGTTCGGTCCCAGGCACCGCATTCTCCAAAACCGCCGCTTTTATAAATTATCGCTAGTCAAGTTTCCAAAGATGATCCACTGACTGAATTAACTATACAAAAGGATGAAATTGGACATCCGAAATCTATCATTGTATTGGATGCTTTGTAACTTATGTATCATCAATATCTTGCGCTTAAAAGTTTTCGACCTTCATATTTAAATCAAACCAGATAGGGGACATAATTAAAACGTAGCGAAGGGGGCAAGGGGGCGGCCGCCCCCATCAATGCTCAGGAAGTTGGCATCTGAGATAAGTGCATATCTACTATAAAATAAGTACTTCAGGGGAAGGGGGGTTTGTATTTCAGACAAAATTAAAACGTTGTAAAAGACTGGAAGCAAACGACAGTAAGAAATATTCTGAAATTTATTTTAAGCTAATCTAAAGGGCGTGGTCGCATTGCAAGGGACCCTCGTCTGTACCTCTACAGAATGTTTTATAATTTTTCCTCGATAAAATAGAAGCTAAAGTGCTCAAATCCTTAAAAAACTGGATTCTGAAATGCTTGTCGGGATTTTGCAGATTTTGCTCCAAGGAGAACGGGCTCAGTTTGAAACTTTTGAACTGCTTATTATTTTAAGGTATTTTCTTATCACTTTGAGAAACCTGTTTTTGCACGTAGAGCTTTTTCGCCTTACAGAATTCAGAATATAAACGTTGTAGAATAGGAGTCAGCCACAAAAAGCTACATATGATGGTTATTGTGTTTGATTAGCTAACAATTGCAACGTATAAAGCCATATCTTTCCCAAATGCATTTACAAAATGGGGTGCATTCCCAAAATCTTAAAGTTGTGGTCAGCAAAAAATGTTTTCCCTGCTAGCAGATTTATTTTTGTCCCTCCAATCTTTCAACCCTGGCTACGCCACTGATCATGATAAAATTTTTGTCCGCTGTGCCTAGGACCTTTGGTTCTAAATCGATGTTGTGAATATTTCAGACTCATTTTTCACCTGAGTTTTGTAGTTGCAATATTTTTGCCATCACTCGCGGTTTGCAACCTTTACTTTACGTTGTTATAGTGACGCCTTTCTAAATTTTGGTCCCCTGAGTTGGATTTTCCCGTAAGGAAAGAACTTTCCAGTCCGCCTCAGGTGCAGATGAACAGCAATTGGAAACCCCCGTACTTTTACAAGTTTACAGGAATCTGTTCCTCAGAACAGATGAAGTTTCAGGGTGTTACGCCAAGAAAGATTGAAGATTCGTGTTCAGCCACCATATTTACCGAACAGGAGAAAACTTTTAGTCAGAAACCTTCGGTCATGCTCAAACTATAAATCATTGCTTTGAAACAATCAAAGTCAAAAGAAAAACTCAATTGATGTTTTTCATTGACTATGATATAATTGCTTTGAATTTATTTTCATATACCGCGAACAGAGGACCTTCCGTCAGTAGTTAGGGTCGGCCGCATTTTTGCCCTGCGAAAAAACTTTGCCCTACCAAAAGTTGAAAAGCCAAAAAGGAAAATGAAAAAATCTACAGTATTGTTAAAGAATGATACATTGTATTGTTTCTTTCATTCTCAAGACATCAAATTTTTGCTGTTGACAACTTTTCGATAATTTGCTTCAAAACACTGTCAGGTCAGGTTGTGGTTCTCCTACAGAAAAACTTTGGTCATACCTTTATAATTATCATAGGCATATAATAAAGAAAAGTGCTTCACAGACCACACAGCTTATTTTTTACCACAAATTTTGAACATGCAGATTAGCATCCCACTGAACTCATGGTTGGTCACGTTAGATGTAAAACAATTTACTTACACAAACATTCTTCAAGGTGAGGGGATCGAAGCTAAGCCACGATGCCATCAATAATCATAATGGGGAAACTACCCCGCTGCATATAAATACATTATGCAAATTCTCACATTTATTCACAGACCAAATTATTTTGCTTGCAAAGTTTTATCGACAAATCAAGGCACCTGAATGGGAAGATCCTTTGCCCCAAAAAATGCCAACATATTCCCTGACAAAAATATAACAGCATTTTTGAACAAAGCCCTGATGGGGCGTAGTCCAATATTTTTGAAAAGATTTGAGTTGCAATAATTTGAAACTGGCCAAATACGCTCTAAAAGCTACAAGAATTTACATTGCACCAAGACCATTCATTAAAATTGAAGCAAACTCAAATACATACTTCCTAAATATAACAATAAATTTACAGAAAGATGTGGAAATTGCCACCTCTCTGTGCCAAAAGCCAACAGAAACCTTGCGAATTCTTCCACTTACTGAATTGTAAAGCTGGAATCAGATTTTTTCAAAAGTACAAGCACTGAAAAACGAACCTCGTCACGAAGGGATATTGTTTTAACAAGACACTGTTATCGAGCACAATTAATTCTGCAGTTTAAGGAAATCAACGCAAATTTAGAAATCTTTGCCGCTCCAGTCCACACTATCGCTGGAAATTCCTATTTGGTTTCAATGGCAGTCTTTATCGTGTTACTTATGGAACAAACAATTTTGAAGCATAACTATCTTTTCGCAACAGCTATATAAGAAGAACAATAAAGCAAATCCATTGGTAGAAAAATTTGGCCTGCCAAAATCAGTTTTGCCCTGTAAGAAGGTCCTATTTTGAACCACACCCCATACCCCCCTCAAGTGACACTCCGGTCAAAAATAACCAGGAAAAACCCATTAAAAGTATTTTTTGAAAAGGATCAAAACAACTCCAGTAACTTTAGTCAACGAAGTCAATGTCCATTTTTGTGCTTCTGCTCAGTGTTTTTTGCTTGCGGTTGACTTACTGTTCTTGCGGTAACTTATTTTCTATGAATTACCTCATAAATCAATGGTGCTCCTTTGTACTGCTGGCGCTTTTTTCGTACCACTGACTGTGTGGCAGGCCCGTAGACAGCACAGCTAAGCTTGATTGGGGGGGGGGGGCATGGATAGAAATATAGCTTTTCTATACCTCCACAATTTTCGCAAATTATTGGGGGGGGGGGCATTGCCCCTTGCTCCTCCCCCAGTGTCTAAGGGGCCTGGTGAGATGTCAATTGAATTGATTTCACTAAGACACTAAAATTCAATTCAATTTCTACAAATTTCAATTTGCCGCCATCTTGTTTTCGAGAGGATAAATCGCAGATAAAAATGTGGTACGAAATTCTCCCTTCCTTCGGTATAATAGCTGGGGCAATTTGTGCAAGCGGTATTGGCTTGAAGATCGTTGACTGGATTGAGTGTGAAGGAAAGGTATGTTGTTGTGAATTGCCGAATAGTTAATATTTTCTTGACTTCTATTCAAAGAATCATACCTGCGCCTAGGCCCATCACAAAGTGTTGTTACCTTGTTGGTTGACCAGCGTAATTATAATTGTATGATAATTTCTGGCATTATATGATAATAACATTATGTTGCCTCTAAGCAGTTTTGTTAACAGGAAAATAGAATGCTGAATTTTGCTACTCACGCACAGTAAGTATTAGGCAGAGACGTAGGAGTGTTTTTCTTTTTCCAAAGAGGCCAATGCCATTTTTATTTCTTGCAAATGAGAAGTGAAGATAAAACAAGAAAATTATCTTGAAGAATTCATAGAGAGTTGCATAAAAAGCCTGGCACATGTAAAAAGTAATATATTTAGATATTAGCAGATGGTCCGTCAGGTAATGCTGGACAGCTAATGAAATGATTCTCTGGCATATTACACCCATTTGGCATGGCCCCATATAATTAACCCTAACTTCATTTAACCCCATATAATTAACCTTTAACAAGCACAGGAGAATGAAAAAGCCCTTTTCCCAAATAGAGAAGGCAGGTTTCCACGTTATTAGTAATTTTTCTGTTTGTCCAAAATACAGCTACCTTGTTTTATCTGATTTTATACACATGAATTTATTTCAACAAAAAATTTAACTGTTTAGCAAAGCTTTTTTGGATTCAGCAACACAGCTTTATTTCCTGACTGACGCTATAATTCATTCATGACGCTAAAAGATGTGCCCAAGGATCTGTTTTAGATCCAATCCTAGTCATACTTTTGTTTTATGCCATAGACTATCTGGATTTAATATAAAGATGTTTCCTGAGAAAACAAATCTTTTTGTCTCAGAGAAAGTTCTTAAGCTAAATGTTAGCGTACGAAGTTGAAATTTCAAAAGGCACCATGAATGTTTATAGCCAAGAGACAAAAGTTTCACATTGAAAAGGTTGATATTTGTGGCAGTGGTTGTTATGTTGTTGTTGTTGTGAGTGTTGAGAGTAGTGAAGACTAGCGAAGCACGTGCGTTGCGTATATGTACCAGAGATTCAAGTTTAACAGTGGTAGCAGAGGAAAAAAAGTTCTAAGGAGCGTTATATCAATGTTTTTTGTGCCATGTTGCCTGATTTTTGTGTACTTTGTACTGGATTGTATTTACTTCCTTCCCTATTTTACGTTACGGAGCCGGTCATGCCCTAGGCCTAAATCACACACCGTCAGCTATCATGGCCGCCATGAAATTAAATCCACCTGTGTTCAACAGCAGTGAAAAACATTTGAGCGATGGAAAGTGGAAGTGCAAATGTGGAGTGAAATAACGGATCTGGAGAAAAAGAAAATGGGTATTGCTGTTGCCCTTTCTCTTCCTGCTTCCTGAAAATGAGTCAGTACGGGCGCAGGTGATGGAAAGTGTTCCACTCAATGATTTGAAAAATGAAATTATATCCTTCACATGATAGATATGTTCACAATACTGAGTATGTCAGTTTTTATTAACAGCAAATCCCCACCTGTTGTTGTTGAGAAAATCATCCAGCATTGCATTGGAGCAAGATGGGGTGTCATGGAAGGAATTTTTTTTGTAATGGTGGAGAATTCAATAATTCTGGAATGCGTGAGGTGGCTAGTATTCTCAATATCCAGCTTTCCTCTACTCCTGCTGAAAGCCCATGGAGCAATGGTCTATGCGAAAGAAATCACCAAATTACTGATCAAATGCTGGCAATCTTAACAGAAGAGAATCCCAAGACAGATGAAAATACCCTGGCATGGGCAAATGTAGCAAACAATTCATTGCAGATGTGGAATGGTTTTAGCAGTTATCAGCTTGTCCTTGGAAAAAACCCAAATTTGCCAAACATTATGTCAGAGAAACTTCCAGCACTACAAGGCACCACTTCAAGTGAAATTCTGAAAACGCATTTGAATGCCCTATTTTCAGCAAGGAAAGCGTTCATTCATTGTGAAGCTGATGAACGCATACGGAGAGCACTTAGACATCCCATCAGAGCCACTGATGATGTATTTAATCCTGGTGACAGGGTGTTTTACAAGCGTGATGGAAGTCATAAATGGCTTGGTCCAGGAAAAGTTCTTTATCAAGATGGAAAAGTTGTTTTTGTATGCCATGCTGGTGTATATGTTTGTGTGTCAACAAATAGACTAATCAAGGATGTAGACTTGAAAAGGGATGATGTGTTTGTTGATCATAGGGACACAAATCCAAATATGTCAGTTCCCTTGCAAAGGGATAGTAGCTCTTGTGCTACAATCTCAAAGCCACAGCTATGTGAAAACCTGGGTGCATTAAGGGTTGGTCAGGAACAAGACCCTGATACCCAGCACCATGCACATGATATGGAAGAGCAACCACAATTTGCATACCAACAAAAGATCTCATTAAGAAAAAATGACGAGATCGAATACAAGATAAATGAAAATGATCCATGGATTACAGGGACAGTTTTAGGGAGAGCAGGCAAAGCAAGTACATCAACTAAATACTGGTTCAATGTAGAGGACAAAGAAACAGGTGAAAAGAAAAGACTTAACTTTGGACAACTGAGTGATTGGAAAAAAGTAAATGAAGAAATTGACCCACTTAGTGACTGTCTCTGATACCAACTCTACTTTTAGTGATGTTTTGCAAGCAAAACATGTTGAGCTAAGGAAATTAAAAGATTTTTATGTTTACGATGAAGTTGAGGATGTTGGTCAGCCTTGCATATCCACTAAGTGGGTCATAACTCGTAAAGATGGTGGGATGAAAGCCCGTTTACTTGCCAGAGGTTTTGAAGAGACCCAATATATTGAAAGTAATTCTCCAACAGTTGCAAAAACAACCATGCGAATACTTCTGGCAACTGCTACTAGCAATGGTTGGACAGTAAAATCTAGTGGATCACATCTACCTTTCTTCAAGGAAAGCAAATTCAAAGAGATGTGTTCATCAAACCTCCTCCAGAAGCTGCGCAGAGTAATGGGGCACTGTGTTAAACTTAAAAAGACCCTTTATGGGCTAGCGGATGCTGCGAGACAATTCTTTGACAGTGTAAAAGAGGAGTTAATCAATCTTGGGATGAAACAATCCAAAGTTGATTCATCACTGTTTTACATGACATCAAATACACAAGTTACTGGAGATGTGTTCATCAAACCTCCTCCAGAAGCTGCGCAGAGTAATGGGGCACTGTGTTAAACTTAAAAAGACCCTTTATGGGCTAGCGGATGCTGCGAGACAATTCTTTGACAGTGTAAAAGAGGAGTTAATCAATCTTGGGATGAAACAATCCAAAGTTGATTCATCATTGTTTTACATGACATCAAATACACAAGTTACTGGTGCTCTGATTATGCACATTGATGATTTTTTGCATTGTGGTAATGAAGTTTTTGAAGAGAAAGTTTTGAAACCACTTGCAGAGAGATTTACAGTTGGGCGACGTGCAAAGGACAATTTTACATACATTGGTTTTGATATCAAGCAAACCTATAAAGGTATTACTATCAGTCAAGGGGCATATGTTGAAAATATTCAAAGTATTAAAATTGATCCAGGACGAGCCAAGGAAAAGAAAAGCCCCTTAACATCTGAGGAACAGAAACAGTTCCGTAGAATTGTTGGACAGTGCAACAAGGAGCAAGGCCTGATCTTGCATTTGATGTTGTTGAAATGAGTTCAAAATTCAACAGCAGCCAAGTGTCAGATCTTTTAAAGGCCAACAAAAGTTTATTAAGAGTTAGGCAGCACCATTCAATCATCAGAATTCCACATCTTGGACCTTGTAAGAATTGGCATATTCTTGTCTTCTCTGATGCATCTCTTGCCAATATGTGTGATGGTGTATCTAGTATGGGAGGTCACATCATTCTGCTACTTGGAATGAACAATGCAGCAGCTGCTATAGCATGGTCATGTGCAAAGATCAAAAGAGTAGTCAAATCTATTCTTGCTGCAGAAACGCTCAGTTTAGCTGATGCATTAGATCATGCAATTTATCTACAACAAGTTATTTCAGAGCTTACTTCATTTGATGACATTCCTTTTGATGCTTTTGTTGACAAAAAATCAGTTGTAGAAGCTATCTACTCCACAAAATCAGTCGAAGACAAACGTTTGCGTATAGATGTTGGGTCAGTTAAAGAATTGTTAGAAAAAAATATTTAAATAGTGTTCAATGGATTCCAAGGGAACAGATGTTAGCTAATCCATTAACAAAGCTGGGTGCATCATGTCTGTGAAGACTAGCGAAGCATGTGCATTGTGAAGACTAGCGAAGCATGTGCGTTGCGTATATGTACAGAGATTCAAGTTTAACAGTGGTCCCTTATATTGCTATTCTAATAGTGTGATGTATATATTTCACCCATGATGAACAAGCCATTAAAACAATTTAATAGTATTGACTATGAAGAATTTTAGGTGTTCTGAGTGATAAAAATATTCTATGTTATCCAGTTGTCAAAGGCTCGATGAAATGCAGTTTTGCTTTTTCTGTAACTCTATGATAACCCTCTATAAAGCCAATGCCTAACCAGTTTTTTTCTGATATTGCCTAAGCAAGCCAGATGTAATTTCTTCAAATGTAAAAATACACTGTTTTATTTTTCTCAGTCTAAGGTAGGCTCAGTCTGTTTGTTTGAATCATGCCGTTGCATGTGCATACGTGCCATTACATGTTACAAACAGGATATATGAATCTGCAAATGGGTCCATATTCTTCTATGGGAATACTTTTTCAATATGAACCAGAGGGATTAATTTTGATTTCAAGGATTTATAAGATGTCTGCAAAGTACATAGTTGTGTGAACTACCTGTTTGGATTTATAGTCTTTTCAATTAGTAAAATGCATATGATATGATAGGGATTTACTGTGTATGAAAATGGTATGTTGTTCTCCTAGCACATTTCCTTATTTTAATTAACCTTGTATTTAAGGTTGTGAGCCTTTATACCTTGCTCTTGCTAATGACACTACTCAGATGTGCTTGGGCAGCATCTTACTTGAGTGTGGTGCCTGTTCCAAAGAGAGGCCTTATCAAATGATTACATAGGATTTTTTGATGACTCACAATAAAGATTTAATGAAGATTAATCTATTATAAATTAATTCAAACTATAAACAGAATTGTATGCAATCTTGTCTTAATGATGTCTGGAATGTATTTTATGTCAGTAATCTACTATAGTCTTGTACTGATGCTAAACCTGATTTCTTTTAGCCAAAGAGATATAAAATTGACAATTTTTCATTTATGATGATGAAACGAGATGCAAGAATAACTGGTTCAATGTACAAACAACAGGTGATCATTCTTGTTTTTTAATAAACCATTCTCCTTTTCAAAGTATTGAAATAGTTATCAACAAATAAGCCTCTACTGACAAAAAATTCGAAAATTGCACACTGAAGAATAAAACATTTCATTCTGAATTCCTTTCCTTCAAAATTGTTTTGATTATTTAGCAATGTAGTTTTCAATCAATGGCAGATCTTTGGCAAATATTCGAAGGGCAAACCTATTCTTTTGATAAAATGACATCATATTTGTTCATTGTTTAAGAATAAAAAACCATTTTTTTTCCAAAATATGACAGGGGGTGATAAAATGACATCATATTTGTTCATTGTTTAAGAATAAAAAACCATTTTTTTTCCAAAATATGACAGGGGGTGACCACGGCCAAGTTAAAATAAAATTCAACTAAATCTGAATTAAATAGAAGGTCTTTTTCTATTTCTAGCTTGAAATTTCTCGCGATTTTTAATTGCATGACCACTAATGGGCAGTTTCTTGGTATCAAACAATGGAGAACCCAGTAACTTCTTACTTTACTTTACTTTTTTCATTTTTCATTGTTTGTAAGTTTGGGGATCTAAGCTACAAATTATGAGTATTCAAAAGTATCTTATCGAGTGAAAAGGTTGTGATTGTTATTTTAGTGGGTTTTGTATCAAAACCCAACTAGAGTTGATCCACCAGAGACTTTGATATTAATTTTGTCTTTCAGTTGCCAGACTCTGATTCACCATGAAGAGCTAATCTAACATTGCATCAGTGGTTTGGACAGTTAGAGAAAATGTGTGAATATAAGTCTTTATTGTTACAATAATATTTGAAAATGCTACATTAAAATTTTGCCCCTTTTATCTTCAAGCCTTTATTCTCTTACCAAAGTGCGCTTGTATTTGCACGTGTCACAATGATATCTCCCAATTTAGTTTGTTGGAGGATTAATATCTAAATAAACATTTGGCAGAAGGTAAGGACCCATAGTGCCTATGCCACCACCCATCGAAGCCTATGTGAATGGCGTTGCTAGGTTCAAAATCCAATAGGAATTGCACTGACGATGTTGCACTGACTGTCCAATGTTTTGAGAGCTCTCATCTCTGTCAAGCTTTCGAATCCAGTGTCTCTTAGTGATTAATTTTTCTTTTCACCAAAAATAATGTTCTCTAGCGAAAAAATGCTCCTTCCTCTCAGAGTGTATTTTCGTTCTGTTCTCATTGTGAAAGAAACTGTAACTGCGGTTTTGCTTTTTTCTCAAAGCTGAGGATAGCAGATTTTTGTCATTCTAAGCTACTTTTTAATGATCATAGAAACAATTTATATTATGTAGCTGTGGGAAAATCTATTTTGAAATATAAACAATATTTTAGCCCGTGAGCTTGAAGCTGTCAAAAAAGAATATCATGCAGGCCCCGCCATGGATTTCAAAGGGGGTGGGGGGCTAAAAAATAGAATAAACTTCCTAAAAATGTCGCCCACCTTGGATAATTCTCACTAGAAATTTCCATTTTACTAAAGGTGAAAGGTTGTGAAAACGCAAATTGTCTAAGGGAATTTTGGTTATCTCTCAAATGAAATAACAAGGAAAGTGGTCGAGAAGTGTTACGGCACAGCCAGAATTCTGATAATGAAAACTATTTCTATAACTTTAACACAATTCGCTTAAAGAAGATTTACTGCATGCTCGTAATTTGACACAGCTAATATCTTGTTGTTTGCTCATTACAGTAATTCTATGAGAATTCCATTTGTCTAGACTGAATTGAGTGGTCAAACTAGTAATTGGTATTGTGTTCAGCTGCCAATTTGCGTTTGGGTTGATATTGCTGATAATGCAAATTAGCGAATTTTAAGTACACACGCAAGGCTTGAGTTGTCCTAGCATGTTGAAATCTGTACCACTGCGAAACATTAATCAGGATATTAAACGAACCATCAGCAATACAAAAAGTAAGCTACCAAATAGTGAAATCTATCTGTTCTCAGTCGGACACCAGATGAAAAAACAAGAACTTAGCTCAATGATTAGTGTTGATTAGCTCAATGATTCATTCAACATCTTTTGTGATGAAACAAATATGACTTTTATTAATAATGAAAACATTTCTGAGCATGAAAACATGAAAACCGTTCTCCTTCGCAAATCCTTTCCCCATTCTTAGGTAGGCATGTTTAGGCTATCTCCAACTTCTGTGCACATTTTACTCCAAAAAACCAAGTTAAATTCAAATCTAACTAATGGTTGGTCATTGAAAATGAAGATCTTTATGCTCCTCTTTGGTACCCAGACATTGGCAATGCTGATATCGCTTCACATCTAGTTGGCGGCTGAATGACATCTTCGATTACTTCACATCCTTATTTGTTTTTTTCTACTTCTCCATCTGGGTCCCTCAATAAATTTTTGTCGTCACTCACTGTCAATGCCCCAAACAAACGAAAACAGACGAAAAATTATGAAAAGTTCGTTATATCGAGGGCTTTTAAAGATGAAAGGACCCCAAATTTGGTTCGTAATATCGAGAGTTCGTTATATTTGGGGTTTCTTATATCGAGAGAATTTGTGAGAAGTTTTTTAGGCAGAATCGAAGGGACCAGACATTTGCTTCGTTATATCAGGAAGTTCATTACATCCGGTTTTCGTTATATCGGAATAACACTGTGTGTTGAGCAAATGCATCCTACGAGGAACATTTCCTAGTTTGATGAAAATTGCAGTTGTTTCTCCTGTATACAAAAAAAGATCCATTCAACAAAGAAAATTATCGACCTATTAGTGTTCTAACATCTCTCTCAAAAGCCTTTGAAAAAGTTTTAGAGCTCCAACTGTCTCCATTTCTCAATATGAACTTCTCTGACTTTTTATGCGCCTACAGCACCTACAGAAAAATTTCTTCACCCCAGCATGCTTTTACAAGATTAGTAGAGGAGTGGAAAACTGGCCTAAGAAACACACTGCAGCTGTACTTATGGATTTATCCAAAGTCTTTGACAGCCTCCCCACAAACTTACTAATTACAAAAGTAGCTGCTTATGGAGTTGGCCTAGATTCACTTAAACCTTTACAGAGTTATCTCACTGTAAGAAAACAAATGGTTAAAATCAGTGGATAATTTAGTTCATGGAGACCACTTAATAAAGGAATGCCTCAGGGCTCAAAAAAGGACCATTGCTCTTCAACCTCTCTATAAAGTGCATATTTCTCGTCATCCAGGAGCTCCCTATGTAACTTTGCAGACGGTATTACGATTTAAATTTCTGCTGTGAATTCTGATGAACTCCATAGATTATTAGTACAGCATAACACCAATAAATGCATTGAATGGTTTAATTCAAATCAAATGACAGCCAATCCATATAAATTTCAATCACTAATTGTTGGTAATAATGACAATCACATTACCGAATTTGACGTAAATGATGGCTTCAAATATCCGTAAATAGTAAGGTTACTTTACTTGGAATTCAAATCGACGAACAACTGAAATTTAACTCTGTCATACAGCTAAACGCAATCAGAAGTCTAGCTCGGTTAATGAGTAGCAAAGATAGAGTTGTAATTGTAAATTCATTTTTTCTTTGTCACTTCCATTACTGCCCCGCATCTGGTTATTCTGCAGGAATGCAAGTCAAAAAAGCTCGAGAAAGTAAACGAGAGGGTCCAACGATTAGCCCTCTCAGATTAAACTTCATCGTATTCTAAACTTCTAGTCAAGATTAATCTACTTAAATTCATATTCACTCTATAAGGCTGCTAGCACTAGAAGTTTACAAAACTTTGCACAACTTGAACCCAGCCTTAACGAAAGACTATTTTCTCCCAAAACCCAATAGCTATAATCTTCGAAGAATTGATACTTTATCTTTCTAGAAGTTAAATCTTAAAACTACAAGGTTACAACTACAAGTTAAAACCAAGGTTAGAACTACAAGTTATGGTATAAATCTCTAAGCTTTTCGGGTCCAAAGATTTGTAATCCTCTTCCAAATGAAATAAAATCATCCAAAAATGCAAGTCAATCAAAAGTTCTTATAAAAGATTGGTATTCCGAAAATCAATGCGCCTGTAACGCTTGCAGTCAATGAAGTTTGCGTATATTAGTGCTCACACTATTGTTAAACTAACAGTAAAATGGTAGTTTTGTAATTACTCTAACATATAGAACATAAGGCCAGTATGGAACACGTGGCTTCTAATATTTAATTGTTTGAAAGCCATTTAATGTGAGAGTAGCCCTGAATACGGTGTAGGAAGATGCATCCATGCACAGGCCAAAATCAATGTTTATGCTCAAGAAAGAACCGAAGTCTTGTTTAAGCCTATGTCTGGTAGCACTCTTGGCCGTGAGAATAGATGAGAATGAATTGTTCTTTCATAACTAGAGGAGGCACGTAAATACAGGACCCCTCCTAACCCGATTAATTGACCATGGAATGATACGGAGAGAACTTCAGAGAAGAACTCAGAAAGCGTTCTACAGCTTCTCAACTCTTCCCATTCATTGATTGTCCATAAAGTTGAACTCTAATTATGGACATTGATTGTCCATAAGAGTAGAAAGTGAATAGAATGACTAATTAAGTTTTGGTACCTCGGGTATAAACGTCGAATAGAAACCGATATTAAGCAGAAATCTTATATCCAGGGCTGGGCCAAATGCACTTTGCTTCCCCTCATATTAGTTTTATCCACACCTGGCTGGGTGTAATAAGAATGTTTTAACAAAAAGCTGTGCAAGCCACGTCCGATACGAAATTTTACAGCCATAATAGAAAACCTTGCTTACGTCTTTGGGTTATAAAAAATACCTGTGATTCAATGAACTTCTCTCAATTTTTCTCCTGTTTTATCATGGTTTTTGCCTACTCTCGTTTCAAATAATAGGTTATTTCTGACAGGGTCAATTTGTGGTTTGCCACGCCATTAGGTAGTGTTAAGCTGTTCTATATAGGAAAGGAGACGTTTAACAAGAGTTTAGACCAGGCGGAGAATAGAGGAATGGTCGCTCGAGGGCGAAATATACGGGACCAAATGCTTTTGGTCAATTCGAGGGTGCTCATTTCGAGAATCGAGTTTGAAGTTTTCGTGTTTGAAGTTTCGTTTTGCGTGTATAAAAGTAATCAATGAGAAAAAAATTTAAATGGGAATAAGTTAAAGTCCTAATTTCTTGCGCATGAATGCTTAAAATTGAATTATGGTATGTTAAGGGGGCCAAAAGCCTCGTTTTCACGAAAACATTGCGTAATCTTAAAATTTTTATCCTTAAATAGACATCTTTAAAGCTTAATACGTCTTTTGTGAGAGCAATTTTTGAATTGCCGTCCGAAGAAACTATGCAGCGCTATTAATTACTAACTGATGAATGACACTGATAAAACAGCCGGATCATCTAAACATAATCGTTAATCGTTAATCGTTTCAAAGTTGTTTAAGATCGTCTTCTGAGTCACTGCACACGACGCTCTTAGTATAGCTCCTTTTTTACTCTGACGATAGAATCCTCATTCACCCTAATCATGATCTATCTACTAGGAAGCCCAACTGAAGCATCAAACCACCTTGAAAATCATAGAGATTTAGTTTGCATGTAGAATATAAAGCCCTGTGTTTTCGTCACATGGCGGCAGAAGACTGAGATTTATGATCTCTTAATGTCTGTCGACCTATTGCACAAACAACCTGTGTCGGAGAAGATTTACTCAAGATGTTCTTTAAGATGCTTCTCATGTGGATCAAACAATAAGAAGCTCGATCCAGTCTTTTATAGGGATCGGTGACTTCTACTCGTTTACAATTCCCCAGCTGCTTGGCAATTAATATCTCGACCACAGGGAATAGACATTTACACCAATGTGGCCTTGGATTCCCAACATGTATCGATGGTAATGGCTAAAATCGGAGAGACAATTTGTAATGCTTTGTTGCTTCGGAGAAGGGTATTTAGTTTTCGAATCAAAATGTTTGCTTAATATAGCTTTTGTCTTTTATGTCCATTATCATTCATAGGAACTTGTTCGGGAAATGAATCATGCCCGTCCTCCAGACAAGTACTAGCCCCCGATTCAGGGTCATTGCACATGCGCATTATCACTTGAAACACTGGCGAGATTCAAGAATTGTGTGGTCGCAGAAGAACAACTATGCGAATACTGTTATTAATGCGCATGTGCTATGACTCCGCAACACTGATTGGTTTAAAACGGTCTTGTTTCGAAACAAGGAATTGAAGGATTCGTCTCCCGAACAAGGGACTGCTAGTGCATCATCGTGAGGTAATTTCGGTGTGTCTTTTGTGGTAAACTGCATCAGTTTCTTAAGAAAACTAGGAAAGCGCAACGACCATAAACAAATAAACGGCCTTTTCTGCTTTCGTACATAGATTAACCACGGACCCGTTCCTAATTTCATTAATCCCTCAACAAGTTTGAAAATGATTGTTTGCTGCGTTTCCCATTCACCATGGCTTTAGTGCCTTGGCAGTTCTGTCGTCAACCATCCAACCATAATGGTTTATTAAGCCTTGTTGTTTGTTATTTTCCATTTGCGCTGTGAATCAATTGCTACGTCTTTTTAAGCAAGCTTTAATGAAAATATCTTTTAATGTAACGAAACTTGAAATGTCCCCTACTAAACGTGCTTAAATAATTCTTTGCTTCTTTGCAATTCCTCAAATGAATTCTCTCCACCTTCTATGCGGGCTTTATTGTCTTCAAACCAACAAAATGCGCGGTTGAAGGACAGCTGATAGATTTGAGATTTGTTTTCGGCCGTTTCCGCAACATTTAAGAAGATGCAAGCGGTCATAACCAAGAACCATTTACACGGCAAAACTCTTCAACGGATCGGGATAGCAATGGAGTTCAATGCCATCGCGATCCCGACTTCATACCTGCCCCACTTATTGTTGATATTTTTGCAAATTGCATTATTCATATAAAATAATGTGTAGAGAGTACAAGAATGCTGTAGGACAAATGCAGTCAGGGGCGTAGCTTGCGGGGGGTGTAAGGGGGGGTGTAACACCCACCAATACTTCATGAATTCGTCGGTAAATCTTCAGTTTGTCTACAAAACCCTTAGTTTGTCAATAAGATGATTTATCAGTAGGTGAAATGGTACCTAAATTCTTCTCCATCTATGTTTTCGTCGGTAAATTCTTATGTTGAAAATGTTGACCCTCTACCCCCCTAGTCTGGAGGTCCAATCTATGTTGCAGTGGAACACTTTCTGTTTCATTTTTAAATAAGGAAAGTGGTCATGCTCAATTTGTGACAATATCTACTTCGTCTTCTGCGAGCGTCAATTTGTCTTCTGTTTCTTTCTCCGCAATTTGAAGACAGCAAAACTTGTTTAAAGTTAATAATCGAGGCTACTACTTTTTATTCTGAATTTTACACAATGTCTTTGGCTCGAAGGACTGCAAACAAAACGATCGGTATCCTGGTTCGTTTGAAAAGTTTGTTTAGTCCCTAGGAGAGTTTTTTCCATTGATGCTCGGCAATCTCCTTCACTTTTCTTTCCCATCTTTACACATTATGAGTATTTTTCATTACAGCTGGCCTAAAAAGACGTGGTAAACGATTCAAAGCGCAACTGGCAAAAAACAAGCGACAAGGCCTTATACACTTTTTAGCTCATCAAATCAAGCTATATCACAAGGGGCGTCGTGGCGACTGAATTCTAGAGGGGGCCAGAAAGAAAAGATTTCCGACAAAATTTCTTTGGTTTATTTTAATCAAATAGAAGCATTTCGTGTAAGGGTGAGGGGGAGGTGGGGGAGAAAAGTTCATAACTTTTGCCTTAGCTGGAAAGGTATTTAAAATGCACTTTTATCTTTTGTCTGTTTCTTCATACCTACTGTGAACGCCCCTGAAGATCGAAAATCGAAATTTTCCCGACCGTGCATTTTCACGCTTCCGGTAACTTGACTTCCGGTCGTTTACAAGAATGTTCACTGGCTTTTATTGTTATAATTTGAACTTTAAAAACTTATGTGAGGATACGGTGGCCCATAAAAGCAATACAAAAGTTTGCAAACAACTACGGATGTTTTGAAACGAATACAAAAATACATTATATTATCAGAGAATATGTATCCCAAAACGAAAAATTAAACTCCACTACCAAAAAGTAAATTCCACTACAAAAATAAATTCCACTACAAAAAAGAAAGTTCCACTACAAAGAAGTAAATTCCACTACAAAAGTAAATTCTGCCTCGTTTTGAGAAGCCAGCCCCTGTTTTGACAGACGATAGCTCAAAATGGATGATCCTGCGAAGTTTTGCCATGTTTGTTCGATTGAAGAAGCATCTGGTTCATTCAAATTTTGCCCTAGTTGTGGTACATTATTGGCTTCTTATGAAGAGTCAATCATTAAACACTATTTTTTTAAACGGTTTCAGTACAATAGCATTATCCGTATGCTTGACAAGAGGCACGGAATAGAGATGTGCGAGAGAACACTAAGGTATCGTTTATCTGCTTTTGGACTCTCCCGGCGTCTTGCAGAATATGATTCAAATGATATCCGCAACCGCATAGCACAGGAACTAGATGGCCCAGGATGCATGGGGGGTTATCGCTCGACTTGGCACACACTGAGAATGGAAGGTATGCAAGTTCCACGTCGTATTGTTCAAGATGTCGTCAAGGAACTAGTCGTCGACATGATTTTCATCCACGATATTAGACCGGAACAACTGGACTGGAATGCCTAGGCCAGCCTCAAGTTCTCAAAACGAGGCTGAATTTACTTTTGTAGTGGAATTTACTTTTTTGTAGTGGAACTTACTTTTTTGTAGCGGAATTTACTTTTTTGTAGTGGAATTTACTTTAATGTAGTGGAATTTAATTTTATTGTTGTGGGAAACATATTCCCTGACAAAATTATATATTTTTGTATTCGTTTCAAAACATTCGTAGTTGTTTGCAAACTTTTGTATTGCCTTTATGGGCCACCGTAGAGGCAGGTTGCTAGATGTTTATGCGAAATTATCACTCGTTTTTTTTTAAATTGACAGAAAGTTCAAACCAGAAAAGCTTTTTCTGAGGGGATCGACAAAATTGGTCCAAAAGTTCGATTTACAAAGATTCGAATTACAAAAGATTTCCTCTAAAGCAGGCTTTTGCTAACGTACGGAACACAAGGGAATAATCTCTACTTGTTCTTAGTTCTTTCCCTGTAAGCTGCCTATGTTGGTTGTTTTCTCAGGTTCCCTTCTGGTTGGGCCATAAGCTGACGTTATGACGTTAAAAGTTATGAGATAAAACTCGTAAGTTTCGTGGGATCCAACTTTGCACAAATTTCTTCTGTGTTTGACCTACCTCAACATTTCGGCAGAAGAAATAGCTTGGAACATCGCAGCGTCCCATACTTAGGCGGACCAATTCGTGTACAAAAGGACTGACTTTCTAAAACCGCTCAAAAAACTAATTCAAACAACCACTGGCCTATCTCTGTGATGAAAAAATTTGCAAGAATATTTAAAGAAGATTGTGAATGACTAGATTTTTTGAATTCTCATCATCCCATAAAACGTCAGAACATAGATCGAAAACTTTACGCTATATACCCAGTTCGGATCAATATAAGCCAATCTGAAACGCGAGCTCATGACTGTTGAGGTTGCCCAATCAGTGCCACTTACCTATTGAAAATGTTACCAATGGAGTCCTAAGGTGAAAACGAACTCCTCATGTGTACACTATAGCATGTTTATTCATAAACATCAAGCAGTTGTTTCAGTCTCTATCTACTTCAGAGCAAAGGGGTGAGGTGTGTTACTAAGCCTAGTTATAGAAGAGGACAGGCCGTTTTGATTCAAAATTTGGACCCATAATTCTTCATGTTTGAATAATGTGTCCCACAATTTTGCAAACATAATAAAAACTATACCCATTTTTCCGCAATTAAATCTCTATATTACACATACGTACTTAAAACTTTCTTTTCTAACTGAACATTTATTTTGTATATTTCCTGAAAATTTTGAATATTTCCTAAAATGGTACTCATTATTCTGTGTGCTTCTCCAAATGGTACGCATAATTTCGCATATACTTTTACCGATAATTCCGCACTTTTAAGAAAAATGGTGCAAGACACTGTGTAGTAGTTCTATCACAAACCCAGAGAGTAAAACACCAGAAAAAAACTCTGTTTATAACTCAGACACTTTAATACAAATAAAACATACGAAGCATGCTAGGCCCTAACCTAACCTAAAGCCTTACGACGAGTGACAGAGTTTCGTTCAAATAGCTTCTCATGTCTCCATCCAACTGACTCTACTTAAACTACAACTTGTATTTATACACGAATGGAATCTAAAATTAGCAATACACGATAATTATGGTAACTAACCGATAACAAGTAAAAGGAAAGGCTAGGTTAAATGATGCCATGCAACGTAAACATATCTAAATCAAAAGTATGCAAAAATGATAGAAAACTACGCAAATGGTAAAACAACAACATAGGGACGAGAATGAGTAACCTATGACTAGGCCTAAACAATGCTGGGAAAATCCCGCACCTACAACATAAACAATGGAAGGGGGCGTATGCTATGACGCGAGATATACGACGTATGCACGAGAAGTATGCCACAGCTAATGATATGCAAAAAGAAACATAGAGAAAATCCTAACAATGAATGGGCTAAGGGGTATCTAACAAAATGGCCTAACTTTACTTAAGAAAATTGTGACAGTTCTTTGTTAAAGTTATTTCTTTGCGTCTAAAGTTAATTGTCTGTTTTTTTTAAATAGAACATGCAAAATATCTTTTAAAAGGGCAATTTTTTCTACTTAGTGAAAAGGAAGTCAAACGAACTGCGTTGTAGAATGTTGAGGTAGTTTTCTGGTTTTTCGATTTTTGAAATACTTAACTTGCGAAAAGAAAGTTAAATTTTTTTGTTATGAAAATTCAAACAAAGCAAAATCCTTGATATGCCAATAATTTTCACCTTTTGATCAAGCCCCTGATGTAATGGAGCCATTTCGGCTTTGTAATCTGTTAATTCCGGAATGAATAATTTAAATGTTGATCAAATTGTAAAGTTTCTTTCAAATCCTTTACATGAAATTTTGAATATTTTTACTGTTTTCCTTGTAAAAGGGGCAGTTTTTGTACTGCCTTATAATAATATAATAATAATAAATAATTTGTTTAAAGTTGGCGTACTAAATGAACGGCTGATAGCTATAAAGAAGCTAATTAAGGCCAACTATCTATAAAGAGTTAGTATGAAATAAAAATATACGATACAATATTAAAAAGGTTTAAGGTATAATGTTCTAAATAAAACCTAACCCAGCAATAAATTTTTTACAAAATCTACAGTCGCATTCTATAGGTTGTGCTCTTAATTCTTTTTTAAATGTTGCCAATGATTGGGCTCTCTTATACTGTGAGGTAGTGTTTGTCACAGTTTTTGACCTCAATATTTCACAGTTTCTATACCATAAGAAGTTGTCCTGGCTTTTGGAATACAAAGATTATTTTTAGTTCGCAAATCATAATGTACATTTCTTGTTTCAAAAATCTCACTCATGAAACTAGGGTTCAGGTTATGTTTGGTTTTGTATATTTCTATCATCAAGTACTGTAGATTGCGTTGGTGAATTGATACCGCATTATCCAAAGTCAGCAATGCTTCGTAGTCAGCATGACTGTCTTTATAAACAATTCTGATTCCTTTTCGTGGATTTTATTTACTTTAGCATTCAGACATCTGTCATGGAACATCCAAATTAGGGGGCAGTAACTAAACTGAGCTTTTATGAAGCTGTTCATTAGCCTAATGCCTTATATGCAAGTTTAATGGCTTTAGATAGACAGATGAGTAAAAGGCATCAAAAGTGTACCTATCTTTTATTTGACTGCCTCATAAAAATTTTTTCAATCTCATTCATTTTAATTTCCCGTGTTAGTCACAATTTTCTATTTGCATTTCTCTGTAACACTGCCCCCCCCCCCCCACAAAGACACATGTAATTGCGTATTGTTTGACATAAGGCATTTCGTAAGCAACAACCGTAGTGTACCCAGGCACTTCCGTTGACGTAACCTCGTGTATTTGCATTGTTAATATTTGCATTAACGTATTAGTTTCCTTCTAGACGCCCCTCTGGTATTCCGCTAGTTTTTTCCATTTTCATGCTTGAACTTTTGTGGCTCAGGTTCCATCCAGTGGTGGCGCCAGGGGAGGGCTAGGAGGGGGCTACAGCCCCTCCGTCGGAAGCATCTAGACCCCCCGCCCCCCATCGGAGGAAATTTTAGGTTATTGTCGGAGCAAATTTTACAAAATAACGTACGAAAACTGCTGATTTTAGTCATTTTAGCCCCCCTGTCGGAAGCTCCAGCCCCTCTGTCGGAAGATTTCTGGCGCCACCTCTGGTTCCATCTGCGTCCTATCACGGCACGGGGGTTTACTTAATAAGCTGATTACCCGGGGATATGCCTGTTTTCGCAGGGTCTCCTTCGCGTCTGAAAATTCCGGGACAAAAATATACTTTTAGTCTCCTTTTTTTCCGGCACAGGTATACCGTATACCTAATGAAGATTTCCAGGACAGGTCAGATTGTTATGAAAATAACAGTGTTGTCACCTTCATAGACTTATTTCCTTAAAACTCAGATATGGAGTCCAAAAAGAGGTCAACTTTCCATATCAATTCAAAAATGTATTATCATCTTATCAGTCAATTGGTGTCGAGGCAAACCATTAGTTTCCTATATCTTATTCAAGGACTGGTATCACGTTTTCAGAATTTTATTACAGACAGGGTTATAAAATTGTTTCTGGCAAGCACACGTCATTATTCTTCTCACAGGTCAACCATGCCCCTAATTTACCTAAAAATTCATTTTAGAATATTTTTGCAGCCACCTTTCTGCAATCGTTTAAAAAGTTGTACAATTTGTTATGTATTACTTATTGCTTTCACAAACTGGAAACCTCAAGGCCCATGGCCAATTTTCCATCGCCACTACATTTCGGTAACCCTTGTTGTG
This sequence comes from Rhopilema esculentum, assembly GCF_013076305.1. Next base: position 12,380,452 of record NW_027019322.1, read on the forward strand.
AGCTGTTTTTTGGTGTTTCTAAAAGCAGATCGAAAAGAAACATTTTAGATCATCGCCCCAAAAGGTCACCCCTTTGTTCATTTCGTATAGCACCTGTAATAAATTTAAGGGCGCTTTTTGGTTATGCAGTTGGCAAAAAGTGCAACTCGGTGAGGTGCAAAGAGGCAGGTGAGCTGAAATTTTGGGGAAAAGGGGGTACGTGACCACTGTGCCCCCCGTTTCCTACGCCTTTGCTTGAATTTAAGACATCATCAATGCCTTGACTGATATGCGAACCAACGTTGGTAGCAATCTGAAACGAAAATATTTTTGCTGGTCAAATTGCTTTGCAAATCGATTTTCAGTTCTCATCAAAATGGAAAACATTGATTTTTGTCTTGCATGTAGGTATCAAGAGATGCTTGAAATCTAGATTTTATTAGCATTCAAAATATTGTTATGAATTAGTATTGCATGGAAATCAATTTCTTGAAAGGGCACTTTGCTGCCCCCGCACCACTAGGACAATGGGGGCAGCTGCCCCCGCTTCCCCTTGGCTCCGGTGCCCTTGGGTGTATGAGGGGGTGCGGTACCCCCTCCAACATTTTGTTCGTCGGCATATTAAGGATTTTTGCCGCGCAAAAGATGGAATTTTTGTACTCACTCTGTAACATTTTTGCAATTGTAACATATTAACGTTTCTGTGCAGTTAAACTTTAGCACTAGAGTATAAACTTTGAAGCAGAAACGCATAAAAGTAGCATGTAAGAGTATTTATATTTTAACCACTCCCTTAAAGAATGAGACAAGTTTTTTTGTCTGCAAAAATCACCTCTTCACCCCTCCAAACAATTTTCTTGGCTCCGCCCCTGAATGTGAAAATGAAAAAGTGCGATTGCTCGGAAAACCGCTCGGGTTTCAATATTTGAGAAACGATTTGTAGTAGGATAAAGAAAGCAGTAATCAAGAAACGCTGAAATGTGATGACCTTGGCAAGAGGAACTAGAAACTTGTTGTAGGGCCTTTTAGCAGGGCAAAGGTTTTCAGGAAGGCTTTTGCGGACACCTTCCTCTTTGTTCCTGACCTGCCTGACGCATCGAAAACGGAAGTGTCCGCCTCGAACCTTTTGCGTCTTTACACCAAAATATCTACGTTTACACTTACGTCAAAGGTACTGGGTGAGGCTTAACGTCGGTTTGTTGCTGAGGGCTGTGAAAGCCATCGATTTAATCGGCAGCTAAGGTGAGAAAAACCCCGCGCGCACATTGACGTCTCAAAGAAACGCCAACTTTGTTGTCACGTGATTTACCTTTGTATTCAAATTTGCTCGAAGCGGATAAAGTCAAGAGGCTGTGACACTTATCAGACACATCTTTGGCTGCAGAGAGAACGGTCGTAAATATGAAGTTGGCTCTGCTGTTAGCGTTGGCTTTTACAGGTACGCTCGACAGAATTTCTATTTACATTCATTAGGTGTTATTTTTAATGATAGCGAATTTATATAGCTTTTTGTGAAATAGCTTCATCGCACTAGAAAGGTTAGCTGCAATGGTAAATTAAAGTCGTGCATTTTCGAATTTATAACGTTAATCTACTCTTGTTGCTGGTAAACCAGGTTAATTAGGGAAAAGGAAACTTTTGATTTCTTTGGGAAATTAGGGGCCCTGCTCAAAATTTTAGCCCTTTTGGATAATGTTATCAATTTTATAATGTTATAATGTTATAATGTTATAATGTTAATTTCAATAAAGTTATAAAAATTTTTGAAATGGCAACAAAACCATATTCAAAATCCAACATCATTGATTCCACCGGATTCCACAAAACGATTGATTACACAAAGATAATTACATTAAAGACAATTGCAATATGTTAAACCGATTTGTAGGAATCCGAGCAAAACCATAAAACCAGCTCAGTGCATTGTGCTGGCTTATTTGAAAGGTAACAGAAAAAAGAAATACTTTGGTCCATGGCTAATAACTGATTAAGAGCTGAATGAAAAACTAAGATGAACGAGAAATTGATAATTGATATTTTATGTATCATCATTTTGGCCGGCAGTATTTTTATGCCTTACTCTTTGTATGATAACTTGCAAATGATTTTTATAAGATCACAATCCCCCGAATAAGCCCCCTTTGAATTTTCCCACATTTCATCCAGAATTTTTCTTTAATATTCAAATTGCGTGCAAAAATGTTTTCATTTAATTCGGTGTGAAATCTCAAATTTCGGTGCGCAGCTCTACGCTCCCCTCGCGCGTGCATTTGCCATACTCTTGACTCTTGAGACCGGTACTCCTCCTGACCTTTTTCTTTACTTTCTTTTAGGTTGGTAAACCTACACTAATAGCTATATAAAAGCTAATCAAAATAAATATGTTAACAAAAACTGAATTTAACAACGTAACAGTAATAAATGAATTACCCAGTATGGAGCAAGTTCTTTGTTGCCACTACAACAATGTACAGTCGGTTCCCTGTCACTTTATATAGCCCACTTGTCCTATAAATGGTTTACAAATGCGGCATGAGCAAGAAATCGCTGAAATAATTTGATACTTGCTTTAAAAATTTGATACTTGTCTCCCGGTCGGTCGGTTTCTATCTCCATCTACATAATTAGTTGTAATATTAAGCCTATCCCATCCCATGCTTTCTTTTGGGTACGTTGCGGACACCCACCCTTATTAGATTTTTCATTAACTTTAAAGGTAAGGTAAAAATATTTTATTCTTAACGAATACTTTATTCTTAACGAGCCTTCTTCCCCTACCCTTATATCTGATATTCCTGTATTCCAGTGGCGGCGCCAAAGGGTAATTACCTGCATATTTTCAGAGAGGAACAAAGAAACCCAGCCTAAAACGGAGTTAAGGTCCATGGACACTTCCCTTCGCTCTCAGTTAGAATGAATTTTGCATTTCGTTCAAGTTCGACTAGAAAGGATTGGGACAATTTTCCGCAGTGTATTATTTTGATGTTGTTCTTTGATTCTAAAACCGCCAAGTTAGACATGGGGTAACATCTTGGTAAAATTGCAACATTGTAGTTTACATTTGATATCCATCGCATTTAAGCAAGAAAACTGTTGATACCGTGTGAATTCTCATACCCTGGGTGCCAGTGCCACAAGAGCCACAGTGGTTGAGGTAGAAAAAACTTTTGAGTTACCGATTGACAAAGAGTTACCGGCGATTGATAAGACACAATTGTTCTTTGGGCAATCCAAATATATACTAAAAGATGATGTCAGAGTTGTCAAGTACTCAGCTACCCTATATAAATAACAAAAACAAGCTTCTGCTTGCAAGCAAAGGATCGATCGTTTCCGTCCAAGAGTAGACACAAGATTTCTGAGCGGTTTCACATGAATCACAGAGCCAGATCAGAGATGCCGCACACATGAAATATGATGTTTCTTAATTATTTTTAAATATCTTCAAGCACCTATTTAATTTTCCTTTGCTCTTCGTACTCCTTTATTGTTGCAAATTTCCATACTATTCATATTGTGTTCTTATTTGGTTATAAATTAGAAGGAAGGGGCTGAAAGCATCGTGCTGTTAGTAGAAGCTATGATCCTATGGGTTCTGCTCTGAATCAATTAAAACCTTATGTTAGCATTTACAGTAAAGTTTACAATAAATATAGGGTATTGTCATTTTGCTGAAGTTTCCCCGATCGCAGTTTTGAAATATACTTTTAAGAGCTTTGCACGTTCATTGGGGGCCTCTTATAGGGGTCTTTGGCATGGGCACATCTTAAAAGTGTTTTTTGCATTCTCTTCTCTCTCTCTCTCTCTCTCTCTCTCTCTCTCTCTCTCTCTCTCTCTCTCTCTCTCTCTCTCTCTCTCTCTCTCTCTCTCTCTCTCTCTCTCTCTCTCTCTCTCTCTTTCTCTCTCTCTCTCTCTCTCTCTCTCTCTCTCTCTCCTTACCGACACTCTCTCTTGTCCTTACCGACAGCAATGTCTGACGGTAGCTAGTCCAATGTTATGTTTCTTCTATTAGGCTCAGAGCTCTTTTCAATACCTTTTGGTGAAATGTGAAGAGCCTTGCCGCAAGTCGTTATTTCAGCTTGCAGCCGTAGCTGCTTCATAGAACCGTTAAACCGTCGCGAATTTACACCGAAAGATGCAAGACGCACCTTTTGCTGAGTGCAGGAAAACTGTATTCAAATTCGGAGGCCACGTGTAGAAGTAGGGTCTAGGCCGTGAAGCCGCAAACTTTTACTATTACCTTCAGTCAAACTACCCCTATCCCTGCAAAAAATGACGAATGATTTCCCAGGATCCTATAGAAAGAATTTCCTTTTATTTTCACTGTGCAAGTTCAGTTAGTTTTGAAGGCTGAATATGTTGTACTTTGCTGATTGTTTATAAAGGCATTAAAGATCAGCGTGAATATGTTGGATAAAAAGGTAGTGTGTATTTACATAATGATTAGAAATAGGTTGTGTAAATATTGTTTTAAAGATATATGCTGGTAGGAATCCAGCTTTCAATTAGTGACAATATAGAAATAATACTTAGCTAGGTCAAATAAAAAACATAAAATATTGACGAGGGTAAAAGAAAAGGACATTTTCGCTCTCCCTCTCTCTGTTGTCTCTACAGAACAAAGTGGTGATTTCTGCCAAGTCAGGATCAAATATACTTGAACTGTTCCACACAAATGTAGACACTTTGTTATGATAACCTTGATTAGATATACGTGTTCTGCTAGTTCTGGAGAGGAACTGCGCAAAATTTTCCAATTCAGTTGACGGACTAAATTTTTAATAACACTTCTGATTACTAAGCGTCTTGGAGGAACACGCTGGGGAAAATGTAGGCCAAAATTTCTGCAGATGTTGCATGAACTGCCGTGTCCATGAAAGTTAAAATATTCAGTTGAAGGCGTCATGGGCTTCTTAATTCGAACTGGGCCTATAAAAGATTATCAATTGCCTGACTTGTTCATTTTTGTCTATTTTCAACAGATTTACTTAATATTTGAGTTTTATGGATTTGAGCATCAAGTCAAATTCTAGAATGGGTCTTTAGTCCAGCTATTCAGATATAAACTATCTTGAAGTATTGTTCCTATAAATTTTTTTATACAAAACAAACCTTTTTGGAAACAATAGTTCTCTACCTGATTTAGAATTTCACAGACGATGGAAACAGGTTTTTAATGTCTGAAAGCAATTTTTATCAAATTTTAATCTGATGAATAAACCGTTGCCTTCTTGCCAATAAACCACTGTCCTCGGCTGGCCTTATGTGCAAGCTTCAAATGGTTCGTCAAATCGTCTTCGGTGAAATCCTTTCGGCAATCTGTTCTTTAAGGTTTTAGAAAAAATTGTTTAATCAAAGTAACTTATATGCACAGAAACATTTTGGATCAATGCTTCTCATTCCCTTAAAAATTTCAGAATCCACTACATTAAATGTTTTTTCTTCTTTGATTTTTGCAGCCGTTTTTGCACAGAAAGCAGATGAAATGAATCCATTTGACAAGATCATGTTTATCAACAATAATGGTAACACTTTATAATCCTTTTATCAAGATGATTTTGTAATTTACTCACAGCAACCTATTTGACAGATTATGACCTATTATAAGAACAATTTGTTGTTCGGGTACAAAACATCAAGCCAATTTTGATGCTGTGTATTCAAACTGCATTTAATTTTTTTTTGCCAATTAGAGCGATGTCCCTTTTTTATCTCACCAGTAGTAGATGTAAGTTTTTGCAATTAAGAGACGTGAAATATTTCTCATTGAAATGCTTCTTCCCAAAGAGAGAATGCACCTCCGAAGCAAGCAATTTCTTGATATGCACCATAGTCTACAAACTACCAGACTAGCACTCGATATTGCCAAATAAATGTGTATAGCCATCATACACAAGGTCCAGATATTTTCAACTCAAGCTAACAGACATAAAATATCATATCAGTTTCAAATTTCGAAGAGACATACAATAGACTTGCTTGATAATAAGTTAAGAATTAGCCATTTCAAACTGGCATAAATAAGTGAATTCGTTTTGCAGGCGGCAAATCGCGTTCTTTTCCGTCAATAAGTGTCATGTAATGTGTACAAAAATTGTTTGCTTGCATACTAAATTTACACTAATATTTTTTAACAGCCGGGGCAAAGTTTTCAGTGGACAACGAAAATAACCGTGAGTTGATCTTTCATTTCATATTTGTTTAAATTTCTCAGGCCTGCAATAATTAAGGAGTAAAAGATATTATAACCTTGAAACACGATGGTCAAGCATTTTATTTAAATTGCATCTTTCTTTGTATTTGCTTGGTTATCTTCTTAAAATGAAGATGGACAAACTGGAACACGTCCTGGAAACACGAGTCCCAATCACCGTGTTTAGGTCATTAAATGATTCTTTCCCCTCACCGCTACGAAACATGTCTAAGCGTCTTAAGCATGGCAAGGATACCAGGTGTGTGGACTACAAATTTACCTGATTAAAAATTTGTTGCCTGAAATTTTTAGGCTGCTGTCACAAACCTCTGCAATACATTTTGTAAATCTAGCTCTGTATGATAATAACGGACTTTCCTAATAGTCTTGTCAAATCTCTATATCGGGACGGGCTAAGGATATAGTTACTACCTGAGGCGGCACCATAGTTGCCGCCGAAGAGCGGGAAATTTTCGAATTTTGATGCTTCTAGTTTCCTGGAAAATGCACTCTTTTAAGCAAATTTCACTAAAGCAATACTCCTCATCCTATTGAAAATTATTTTTTTTTGCAAAAATTTTTTACAGCAGATAAAAACAACAATTTCGCTGTGGTCTTGTAAAATACCAGGTTGTCAGCTACTTCTAAATTTAGAAGGGTCTGGATTTTTAGATTTATTGCTAACAAGCAATCTTCAAATTTTCAAATCATTGTTTGTTTACCCTCATTCATGTCAAGGAATATCATATTTAACCAACGGAGCAACTACCTTTGCTTGAACCTTTATTGATTTTATAATATGAAGGTCTCTGAAATGCCTAAAGCGTTTCTTCCACCGAGTGGATTTTACCTGAAATTTCCTATTGAGATACTATTGGGGGGGGGGGTGACACCCCCCGGTCGCGACGCCCCTGCCTATAATGATAGCAGTTCTTCATTCTACTGGATATGAGTATCCTGTTCTATCATCAATACTATTTTTATGAACAATTTTTTGGCGGTACAGAACTTGAAAATGGCTTTGAAAAAAGCAAACATTTTACAACATATTGGCCAAAAGCTTTTACGTCTGACACTCCTCAGAGCATAAAACGTCAAAATAAGGGTCCGAAAGAACACGATGAAAAATATATACCCAGTTGTGGATCAAAATAGGCCAATCAGAAAAACGGAAGCACAAGCTACATTTGTAGTCTTTTCACAAATGTCCTTTTGAGTAAGACCATCAAAATATGTGCCGAAGCTTTGTACCGGAGCGAGCTTAATAGCCCATCATTCCCAGAGGAAGTATTCATTGAACTAATTGGCCTATTTTATTTCATAATGTATTTCAGATAACCAATGATTTGGTAATTTTTTTGATGTCCTATTGCAGACCCGGATCTTTTCGAAGGTGACATTGTCATGACAAAATCTCTACAAACAGACATCGACAACATGGAATATGCTGCAAAAAACAAAATTTCTAAATTCGATGCAATCACAAACGGTGCTTGGTCGAATGGCGTTATACCTTATACTTTTGATCGCAATTTCAGTAAGTTGCTTTCACCTTTCATCACTTGGCTGATCGCAGCACCTTTAAAGTAATACCTATCATTTCGAGACTTCTCTCTGTATATTTTTGAAAAGAGGAATTTGGTCATCATTCATTCTTTTAACTTAATATGTCTTTTGAAAAAAGCTAAATTTTCGTGTGTTTTCCATACAGAAGGGAGAGGAAGTATGTGCTAGGAAGAGAAAGTTGTAAATGGATTTGAGTTATTATTAAGGCAGATTATTCCATGCAACTTGAAACACCTTTAAAAGCTCTATATCATTCTTATGGTTCATTCTTATCTTCATAGTAAGATTCTTTGCTATGTTTTGCAAACATGCAACTCTGCAAGCATAGTAAGGCTAACTGAATTTAATAATCACTCCTGTGTATTAAAAATTAGCCTTTATTTGAAAACTTTTCAGATGCCAGGGGTCGCTCGGTCGTGCGCCAAGCCATCGCTGATTACCAAAAATACACGTGCATCAAGTGGGTTCCAAGAACCAACCAACGAAGCTATGTTACCTTTTTCCACGGATCAGGGTATGTGTACATCAAGAGCTGCACTCCTACGCCTTTCCAATCTTGAACAGGACTTCTGCCATTGCTCCCTCCCCCTCCCCCCATTTTTTTTCAAAACAGTAAAGCTTTTTCAAAACCTTTTGTTTTGGCTGTTAATTTTCCTTTTACCCCACCTTCCAGCCTATGTTGGTGCCTATGTTGAGGACACAGAGCCTTACTCCGCACTTCAACTGACTGGTATTGTGTCCCTCGCTTCTGTCATCTCTGTTCTGCTATGGTATGAGGCCCATTAACATTTTTCACGTTACAGCTCCAAAGGCTTCATGTTGCTCAGGCTATGACAAGATTGTTGCTACGGAAGTTAGTGCAAAGGGTTACAAAAGCCGCAAAAAATTAAATTTCTTAAAATGTAAAGTTCATGTTTTTTAGCAAATAATTTTCTGAGATGTGACTTATTATTGCCAGCGTTTTTAAGAAATCTTTCATCAATATTGAGAATATTTTTGCTATTTTTGTTTGTTAATTTGGATATACCATAAAAGCTCTATTAAGCCCCCCTCTCCATTAACCCCCCTCTCTATTAATTCCCCCTCTTTATTAAGCCCCCCTCTTTAGGCTTTGATGTCAAACATAGAAAACATGCGCATTAAGTGGGTCTCTTGACGGGTGTGATGATGATAAGATCGTATGCAGTATATACGGCCTATGTAAAGACCAACTTGTGCGACATAATAGTCAGTTGAAATTTGTTTTGAAGACATCCTAGGGTTATCAATTTATAATGATGATGTTGATGAAAATGATGACCTTATAATTGACTGGTTAAACTTTCGAAGCTGCTAGCAAAGTTTTTTGCGAATATTTGTATGACATTTTCATAACAAGTGGCCAAGGGCATTTTTGAAAAGTTTTTTGCTTCAAATTTTTAATAAGCCCCCTTTCTCTAATAAGCTCGCTCTCTTTTAAGCCCTCCTTTAGGATTAAAAAAATAGATAAGCCCCCGGGGGCTTAAAAGAGCTTTTACGGTATGCAGTATTTACTTGGCATCCGGAAAATTTGATCTTTTTCACTAGGTCTTGGGTATATTCAAGTTCAATTAACTCTCGGATTTCGAAGAGGTTCATTCTAAATTCTATTAGGCATCTGCTATCCTGTTAACGTTACAGAATCGTAAAGCTGCTTTTTGTACAAGATACTGCTTTTTTCATCGCTTTAAAATGAAGCAGAAAGGAACGGAACCAAATTTGACCCGATTTACCCTTCCATTTAAAGAACAGAACTTTTATGTGAAGCAAAAGCTTCTCTAGATTGAGCCACGTTTTCCATCGAAACCAAAAAGAGTAGATGCCTTGTGTAAACGCCAGACCTATGGTCGATTTATTCAGGAACTTTATTTATTCAGGTCGCTTTACCTTTTTCTGTAGTGTAAACGGTATTATTCTTATTCTAAGGCTTATTTTCTCTCCAGATGCTACTCCATGATTGGACAGCAAGGTGGCCCCCAAAGAATTTCTATGGCGAGTCCTGGTTGCCTGTCAAAGGGAATCGCCATCCATGAAATGATGCATTGCGCTGGATTCTTCCACGAGCAATCGAGAACCGACAGAGATCGATACATTAAAATTCAATGGGGAAATATAATGTCAGGTGAGGCCCAGGTCAAATGTCACTGTTAATTCCGCACAGCTAAGAGCGGCTATTGTTGAAACAAGAATTATCCACCTTTTACGGACTAAAATGTCAGTTTGATTCAATCTTTTCCGCCATGACCAATCCCACAACGCAATCATTTCGCAGGACACTACCCCATCAATATAGAAATGCACTGAGTCGTAGTAAAAAGGCATTCTTTATAAAGAGTCATTTGCTTTCGGTGTGATCGCTGTAGTTTCATGTGATATCAGCACCCGTTGTTGACAACTTGCGATTGAACGAAGCTGGTTTGTAAAACATCTTGTGATAAATGTCTGGCCAACCAAAAGCATTGCAGCGCTAAAATGTTAACTCCGCGTATATTGGTATACCCTCTTCTTTTATAAAGACACAATACCTTTAAAGGATGATTTCCACTTGGCGAATTCTTTCGCGTGAATCGAATTTTTACCAATGTAAGCATGCGTGGTGTCATGTTCTCAAATTTCGCAGCGAAAAAATTCGATTCGCAGAAAGTATATCACGGTCCTACTCTATCGCTACGACTTTTTATTCGATTCGCGCGAAAGAATTTTCTTAGTGGAAATCAGGCTAAAGTTGTGCAATAGAGAGCGATGGATTTATGTTGCGTCAAATGTTGCTTTTCATATTGCCACCCTTGACTCTAATTTCAATATCTACATTGTTACTTAGGCTAATGTTACACTATACTGGATTGCTATCGGAGCGGAGGAGAGTAACTTTTACTCCGAAGTGATATATAGGGTAGCCCTTACTACGGCGCTTCGCTCGCCTATACGCCTGCATCCCTCTGCGTTTCTCTGCATTCCTGGTACAAAATGAAGTGTGCTTTAGTAAACTCACGCCTAAAATGCACCAGATTAAATTATTTGATGTTCTGTTCGAAGCTGTGTGCTGTTGCAAATTCGCTTTCAATAACTACTGCATAAAACGACGAAAACAGCCCTGAAAGTTTAGAGATAAGTGATGGGGTTCGCTGGATGGATAGCAAGATTGCATTGCTATCTGATGTGTTTAAAGTATGTTTCTTTCAGTGGCCTCTTCAATAAAATTTGGGAAGAGTTGAAATCCAAATACGACAAATTTGGGACGATTTTGGTTGGGTATTATCCAACAGCAACCAAATCTCAGAAATCGCCATTGTTCACTAATGATCGAATTGCTTCAAGCAAAAAACAATAAGAAAAATTCATGGTTTCGAAGCGGATTATGCGGGATTCGTTCGATTACACTACAACGCACCGCTACGGAGTGACTCCGGAGTGATCACCTCCAGAGCGGAGTGATTTTCACTATCCGATCCGATATGAAGTTAATCCGCTCCAATAGTAATCCGGTATAGTGTAACTGGCACCTCGGCAAAACGACGTACCATGGAAAGTGAAACAATCATTCTGTATCGGAGAGTTTTTACTGAAAAACAAACACCCAGATTATTATAAATTCTCTAAATGTTCTTAAAAAGAACTGATAGAATTGGTTCCTGCTAACCCCAGGTTGAGTTATGCAGAGCGTGTGTGACATACTGACAGTATCCAAAAATCTAGGAACTAATTTCAACTTTATTTATTCAGGTGTCGATTACAACTTCAAGAAGTACAGGTATGGACAAGCATCCACTCTTGGCGAGCCATACGATAAGCAGTCAGTCATGCACTACGGAAAGTAAGTTTCTCCAACAAAATTGTTGGTTTACTGGAAGGAAATCTAAATATACTGAACTGAACGTTCAACTGAGCCCATAATTTGCTCTGCTGAACATATTACATGTTGGGCTGTACACTGAATTGGCTGTGCTGAACACTAAGTTTGCTGGGCTGAATCCAAAGTTTCCTTGTCTGAACACTAAGTTTGCTATGCTAAACGCTAAGTTGGCTGTGCCGAACACTAAGTTGGCTGAACTGAACACTAAGTTTGCTGTGCTGTACACTGGGCTGGCTGGGCTAAACAGTAAGTTGTCTGTGCCGAACACTAAGTTTCCTGGACTGAATCCGACGTTTCCTTGTCTAAACACTAAGTTGGCTGTGCTGTACACTAAGTAGAAGCCAAGAACTTTTGACACGTTTTTGCAAAACATGGCTGACCTTGAAAGCTTTGACCCCTAACAAACTAATTTAACAAACAAAAAGCAAAATGAAACTGGTTTCAGATAACGTTCAGGGAAGCAATGGTTTTTAGGTGTTTATAAAGAAGCTTCTTTAGTTAAGAACAACAAAAAATTATTATCGCAAAAAGATAGGGGCAATGTTAAGCTCGGCATTTGGGTTTCCTCAGAAAGAAAATTTGGATGTGGTATCAATCAATTTCCGGCAACTTGAAGGGCGTAGTTTGCAAATTTTTGCCCGGCTAGTTAACCCCATTTTCCTTTCACCAAAAATAGTGGTCTTGGGAAAAGGCTTGAGCACTTGAATACACAAAAGAATTGCCTACAAAACACATAATTTTCTATAATAAAAAAACTTACTTCCTTCGCAGCTATGCATTCAGCAAAAACAGAGGAAAGACGATCGTTTCTCTCTCGAACCCATCGGAGACCCTTGGACAGCGAAGAGGATTTAGCCGTATTGATATCAATCAACTGAACAAGTATTACAAGTGTAGAGGAACAAAGCCGCAACCGACAAAGAAACCTGGTAAGAACGCCAATTCTTCGATAGCAAGCTGTTCGACAGTAGTGTCGGTTAACGCTAGAAGGAGGCTTTTCTCAGTGGCAATTTTTTTGCGGCCTTTTTTCGCGAATGGAGTTGTCTGTTTTTAATCGAAACATGAACGAGAACTACACTTTGCGGTCTTTTAAAAGCTGTAAAACTTTATTCTATGAGCAATAAACTATAAACATTTGAATATACCTCGTGGCATATAGAATAGTTACGGTTTATTTCTCCTTTCTTTGTTATAGAAAGACACTTAATTTGTGCTATCCACAGTGTGGCAAAAAATTCTTTCAATAATTAATGTAATTAAATATCAACAATATCGTAAGTTTGCAAATGGCTGATGACTTAAAAAGGCGTTAAGGAATATAGGATGGAAACATTTTGTTTTCAATTCAATTTAAACTACAATTACAAATCTCACTATTACAAGGTAATTTGCAATTGGCTAGCCTGGTTTTACAAGAAAAACTATAACAATCGTAAGGTAAAAGGAAAAACTGAAGAAAAAAACAATCAAAATTTCGGGTTTGTCCATGCTTTATTTTTGCAACAAAATATTATAATGTTATCGATAATAATCAGTGTAGATAATATTTTAACTGGTTGACTTTGTCAGCTGTAAAACGGGTAAAATTGTTCTGTAATACTTTCTGTTAGCATTTAAGGACATGCATACATAGAGTGAACAAACTATTTTAAGTACTTTCATGAATAGAAATTTTCTTAATAATAGCTCTTATCAAATTTGGATGACGTCATCAGTCACCACCTTCGTTTATGGCATTGGGTGAAAATAAGTAAGACACGCTACCATTAGAAAATTCATGTTTCTTGTTCCGTTCTGAAAAAAATGGATTCCATAATTCAGATGATAACGGGAATGGCATTTAATTCCAGTAATAAGGGAAAGTAATTATCGACAAAATGCGTTTTGAAAACTCTACGCCAAAACTCAACCAATAGTGCCTTAGTGTTTTCGGTATAAATGTCTTTTTGTGCCTTTTCGTCCATCCCAAAAGTCCATTTTTGACTGTGCAATCCTGTGCAATTAGCTCTAATACAATAGCTCTTACTTTCAGTGTCAACATGCACAGACAGCTACGTGTTTTGCAAAGCCTTGAAAAGCTACTGCAGCCATTCCTGGGTTATTGCAAACTGTAAGAAGTCGTGTAACCGATGTTCTCGACCAAAACCACGCCCAAAGCCGAAGCCAAATTGTGAAGACCAAAACCGCTACTGCCCCGGTTGGGCAAGAGCGAAGTATTGCAACCATCAGCGATACAAATCTTTCATGCAAAGGAGTTGCAAAAAGAGCTGCAATTTTTGTTGATCGCAAGGATAGAGACCTTTTTGCTAACACAAGTGCATTAGTTGGGCATTGTGTTTTTGTATCTTATTCTTTACATCTGTTCATTTAATGTTTCCGATGTCTATAGCTTGATTTATTGATGTATCATTCCAATACCTTGTCTGTAAAAGTGATTGTATTTTTGTTCATTTTTTATCTCTTTTCGCATCATAGCTTTCAATGTTACAAAGTAAAGAATCATGTTCCTCCCAACTGAAGTATTGCCCGAGCTACATTCCTTCTTTGCTTTAACAGAGGAAGGGCACTGTTTGGAAATTCAATAGCACGATTTTTTTAGTTAAATAAAAGTGACGATGTCTCTGTTTTCAAAATTTGAAACATGCTTCAAACCTTGTGATGCTCTGATCTTTCTTTATGAATTTTTGACCAAGATTGAGCCGTTCTTTTTCCTGCGACGAGACGAAATCTGAGGAAGCTAAATGTTACTTTATACCTGCTTAAAGTGGGTACTCAACATAAAATTTCGGTTTCCTGTCTTGTCGCTGCAAGGTGTCTTGCCTAACTAAGAATATAATTTTATAAATCCTTTACCGGCCTTCCAGTATAGCTGATAATCCAACAAAGTTTGATATTTAGTTCGGCATGTATGAAATTTCGGTGTAAATCTCGGTGTAAATTTCGGAGTAAATCTCGGTGTAAATTTCGGAGTAAATCACGGTTTAAATTTTGGTGTAAATTTCGGTGAGAATTTGAAAAATTTAGGTGGAAAGAAAAAATTTAGGTGAGTAAAGAAAAGAAACATTTTCTGTAATCATAATTGCCGTAAGCTTTTTCTGATTCCATCTTCCGCATTAAATTATTTGGAGCGCAAATAGCAAAGTTACAAAAATCGAATATTTTGATGTCAGTCCAATAAATGTAACTGAAGAGTAGGCAAGAATGTAGAAACTCTTTTTTAGAGGAGGTCTTTTTATTTTATATTTTATAGCCTATGGAGGAAAATTAACTGGAAGCGTTTATAATTCGCAATATTTTCGATTGCCAATCGCAACTAGGGGGTTTGAAATTCTGGTCGATTGTTAGTGAAGGATTGAGGCGTCCACATTGAAACCGCTGGAACGGAATAAATGAAAGACACTATGAAATATAAGCATCAGTTCAGCCCATAGATCACTCAGATTCTTGGATGTAGGGGGCGAAAGAGAAAAAAGTGAAGATAAGCTGGATATTGTTTTTGTTGGTGATGAAGGAAAACCAGAAACTTGGTATTCATAGGTTGTGGGTAATATGCTAATTTTATAGGATACTTACAATATCAACAAAGCAGTCTTTGTTATTTTCAAAGTTCATCAGTGTAAATCGAGATTTTTTTAGCGTTTGAAAATTTCGGTAAGAAAAAGTTTTTGTTTAGGAAATGTGCGGTCGGATTTATTTTCTGTTGCCCTGCTTCGCCAAAGTTTCTTAAAAAAGCTTTTCCCAATACCATTTTAACGACTAGTTCTGCTTACCTGTGTCTATTACCTTTTCTGCGTGAAAAATTTCTGGTTGAGTGAAAAATATTCAACAGATCAAAGAAAATGTAAGAAAATGAAATGTTTAACACAGCAAAAAAATTATTCGTTAATGATGGATAATTCATTTTCCTGCCCTTTTCATCGTTGACGAATTGCGTCAGCTTTAAAAGGCCGTAACAGTGAACAACAGTGGACTTGAGCTTTCCATCGATCTTCAAGCCTTTAAAATGTATATGTAAAGTACCTGAGCGCAAAAGAAATTGTACAATTGTAGTTATTTCGAGAGTAAGTTGGGCTGAATTTTCTCTCAGTGGAATTTTGCATTTTTTTCCGTCAGTAACACAAGCATCAATGCCGACAAGGAAATATTTTAACATTGGCTTGTAAAGGTAAGTTCATATTTGTTAATGACGAAAATAAAGCAACTTTTAAGGTTTAAAAGCTGTATTTTTTCTGTGCTCTCCCCCCCCCTAATTTTTATAAGGGTTTGAAAGGGACAGTTTCAAGCATTTTTCACTAACGATCACGGAAAAATTGTTTACTGAGTGCAGCAGCATTTTTCAAAAATTCAATTCTAGAAAAGAATTTAAGTTATCTTTTAGCACATTTTACACGTTTCAT
This sequence comes from Rhopilema esculentum, assembly GCF_013076305.1. The sequence continues at coordinate 12,396,458 of NW_027019322.1, forward strand.
TGGTATTGGTAAAAACGTCCAAAATGGGCCTAAATCTAGCTGCGAGGCACGTTTGTTGTCATATTCTTGCATATTGGCTAATGGGGTATGGAGAATTTTGGTCACTCAGCCTATCAAAGATTTGGAACCTTTGCTTGCATCCTACTACAGTTGACATCCGCTATCTCGACTGCCCGCTATCTTGAAGATTCGCAATTTCGAGCCAGTTTCTGTTTCCCTTGGTTTTGCTTTAGGGTTACGTATAGAAAAACCGTTCGCTATCTCGACTGCTCGCTATTTCGAATATTCGTTATGTCGAACCGTTTTCTGCTTCCCCTGGACGAAAAGTGTTCGCTATCTCGAACTTTTTTGCTTTTGGTTATGTAAGAAAATTAAAAGTACGAGTAAAAAATCTATTGAAACGGCAGATGACAGTTAACAGATTAAAAAGACAGTGTTATTATACAATTTAAATTTTTTATAATTCGTCCTTGCAGTTCTTGACTGTCTGACAATAAAGCGTTTTGACCCTTCTATCATCAATGTGCAAGGGACCTGCATGCTATCACCATCAGTTTACAGGTTTCTCTTTTACAACTGCATGGCACTAACTGTACTGATCAGCTCTCAAGAAAAAAAAGATTGTTTTCGAAAATTTCCCATCTTTTCCCTTTGATAGATGACCAATAATGTCATTGTTTTTTAAAACGCAAACGGCATACTTATCCGTAATATTATCAGGTTTTATTGCAGCTTTAAGTTTTTCGCCAATCTGCATAGTACAAACCTGAAGATATTTATAATGATTTCAATTCTCGATAAACATGCCCCTCCAAAGAAAAAATTAGTAAGAGCAAACATTGCGCCTTTCATGAATAAAGATATAAGAAAATTGATAATGCTGAGATCTAAGGCAAAAAGAGAGCTCAACAAAAATAAAACGGTTTCAAATAGGGAGAGGTACAAAAAAGTCAGAAATAGATGTGTTAAATTAATTAGACGCACTAAAAGAAGATATTTCGAAAATTTAGATGTTAAATTCGTCAACGATAATAAAAATTCTGGAAAACTATCCAGCCTTTATTAAATGATAAAAATGCAAAAGCAAATAAAATCATACTGATAGAGAACGACGAAATCCTGTCTGACAACAAAATAGTTGCACAGACGTTGAACAATCACTTCGTAAATATTACTAAAAGCTTCAATATAGCCCGACCTTTATCTGATAATGTGCAACAGACGTCTGGCGAAAGGACAGCCTCGTCACTATTAGATCAATTGAAATGCTTTGAAAACCACCGTAGTATTTTAAAAAACAAGGAAACGTTTGATCAATTTCCTAAGTTTAACTTTGAAAATGTAACTTCCAAGGAGGTAAGAGAGATAATTTACAACCTAAAGGAAGACAAATCAACAGGAGCAGATAACACCCCCCCCCCCCCAAAAAAAGTTCTTAGAATGGCAATAGACGTTGTCTCTGGACCACTAGCTGAAATATTCAATCGATCTATTTCTGATAAAACGTTTCACTTTCTTATGAAAATGGCTAATGTGTGCCCTATTTTCAAAAAATGAGATTCAACTAGTAAAGAGAATTATAGACCAATAAGTGTGCTCCCCTCAGCTTCAAAGGTATTTGAGAGAATAATGTTCAATCAAATCTACAATTACATCACTGTTGAACTGTTCCCTTTGCTTTGTGGATTCAGAAAAGGTTATAGCACACAACATGCTTTATTACGACTTATTAAAGGTCTGAAAAAGTGCCTGGATAAAAAATATGTGGCTGGTGCAGTGCTCATGGATTTATCAAAAGCATTTGATTGTTTACCCCATATACTTCTACTAGCCAAATTGAAATCTTATGGCTTCAGCGACAATGCAATGGAATTTATGTATAGTTATCTAGATAAAAGAGTACAACGAGTAAAAATAAACTCAGATTTTTGTGATTGGATGGAAACAAAGCAAGGAGTTCCTCAAGGATCAATCTCAGGCCCGTTGCTTTTCAATATTTACATAAATGATATTTTTCTGCATTTGAACAAAAGCAACTTATGTAACTATGCAGACGATAATACAATTTGGCTCTCAAGTACTGATATGAATGAACTAACTGACGACTTATAATCGAAAGCCGCTATTCTTAATAAATGGTTTTATGAAAATTTTTTGGTGCTCAATGGCAATAAAAGCAAGCTTATAACATGTAAAGCCAATCGATCCAATTTAGAGGAATCTAAAATTCAAATAAATGGTTCTACTATAAAAGAAAATAAGAATGTTAAACTTTTGGGAGTAACACTAGACCATCAACTTAGATTAGAAGAACATATTAAAGTTTTTGTAAAGAAGCTGGGAAAATGGTAAACACTCTAGCCAGGATTGCTTCGTATATGGACGAATCTAAGCGAATTCTTTTAATGAAAACGTTCATATTATCATATTTTAATTATTGTCCTCTTATTTGGATGTTTTGCAGTAGGAAATTGGTGCGAAAAGCTTATACTTTTGTATCTTCTCCTTAAAGCCTGGTTGCCATCATATGATCGTAAGTGTGTCGGCGATTGTCTGCAGAGACATATTTAGCAGGAGGGAGTGATGCAGGAGGTGTGACACCCCGCAATATTTCTGCGTCCTTTTGTAAATTTCAAATTTTGCTTCCATTCGATAAAAGTCATTTTTGGTAGTAGTAGCAAAATAGCGTAAAGATTTTACTATATTAATATTTTCATCCTCTTTCCTTAAAAAATAAGACCTGAGTTTTGAAAATTTGCATTTCCATAATTTTCCAGTGACCCGAATAAGCTGAGAGATTGTGTTCCGGTCGCGTGGCGGACTGGCCCACCGGCCCGTGGCGATGTGAATGATAATGCGATGTGAATGATACTTCAACGGGGGTTGCTGCATCGTCTTAAAGATTCGTTTACCGAATAATCTAGTTTTTTGCTGGCGCTGGACTGTCTAGTATAAAACACGAACAGGTAAGGTATTGCCTCAAGGAATGAAAAATTGACATGAAAAAGATGTCAATAAAATGGCAAGAATTAGCCAAATTGCATATAATGGACGAATAAACTTCGAATATCAAATGGTTCTCAGAAAGGAAGGCAAAGTTGATGCAAAAAGGGGACAGGACTAATCACTGGTTTCTTGGAAAGCAAATTAAAGAAATGCAACTTCTGGTAGCATTTGATTGAAACGGTCTTCGAAATGATAAACCTAAAAGTTTTGTGAAAAATATAGTTTGTTAGCACGTAATAAGTCTAAAATACAGACAGCAAACCAATTTAGCGGATGATTACACAAAAATTAAAGGGAACCTTCTTGCTATGATTTAGGTATAATATCATGATTAAGATATCAAATTTTCGTATATAGAAATGATTCGCTTTGGCTTTATTTTTCGCTGAGCATGTTTTTCCATTTTGAATTTTTGATAGAAATTTGTACAACCCAATAGACGTTCAATGTATTCCGCATGTGAGCCACAACTTCTAAAAATCGAATCAGTGCACCTACCTTTCTAGTTTGCTATTTTTAGGTCTGCCATCTTTAGTTTAATTTTCAGTAAAGATAAGGCTTCCTCACACCTCAGATATTCTGAAATTTAAACTTGCTATCCTTTCTGCATCTTAGGTTAGTTTTCTTATCACTTTTAACTGTGTTTCTTCGAGAAAGTCTCTTGTGCAAAATTACTGAATTCCAAATCAGACAGAATTTTTATTATCTAATGTTAAATTTCAATTAGTGTACTTAGCACCCATTTGTAATCAATAGCTCAACTTTGCTATTAGTGCTACATACTGTATGTTATGTTGCTTAGAAATTGATCGATTATGATGAAATGCTCATTTTACCACGCCCTGATTTTCAGACCACACCCACCTGGGCTCCTCTAAATATTTGTGACCGTTTAAAAATTCTGAGCCAGTCCGCCACTGTTCCGGTCTGAAGAAAATTATATTGCATGAGCAAGAATATTTAACAACGACACGATTGAAACTATCCAATAGATTTTACATAAACACAATGCCCAATACAAGTCTACCTGTCTCTTTATAGTTTCATAACAGATGGATGTCAGTTACTATTTGCTTCAAAACTGTCTTTATAAGGAAGTCTTCTTCTTGAAAATGAAACAGCAGCCTAATAATGGCTATTGTAATCGACAGAACAACTTTCCTGGAGTGCTTTTTATGCACATCCTTTTGTTGATTAAATCCGCTTGAACATTTTTACCGTTGTTGCTAAATTACGACATGACTTTTTATCCTCCTAGTACTCAATTCATTAAGGCTGAATATATGACGGTTTCGTTACTCCAACATCTGCCTTGATAACCTTTGTATCTAGTCCACGTGTCTGATCTTCAATTATGACAGAAAACTTAGGAAATTTTCAGATTAGAAATCATCGTCAACAAGTTTACTGTACCCGACTGGACACTTAGATGTTGTTTTAATTAAGGACTTACACCACTGGATGCAAGTTCCCTAGCACTGGGTTAACAAAGGTAGAGTAATTATATGTGTTAAAACATGGAATCCTATTCAGCTGATATACAATTGGCTGTCTTCTGAAATGATAAATGATGAAATGATAAATGGAACAACCAAGATTCTCTAGGTTAGGAAAAGCGCTTATAAGCGGATAATAGCGGTGCCAAGAAGCTAACAGTTAACAAGAAGCTAAAATACTGCTTCAAGCCTTTGCTCCCCTAAAAGAAAATCTTTGTTATCCACAAATGTTTTTCTTCAATGGTAACTTGAGGTCACTTTTGTGTTTTGAAGTATTGTTGCTAGGGAAGTACCCCTCCTCACACCTTCGCCCCATGAATCTTAGAATGGTTCTTAATTCTGCACTTTTTATTTTAATGTTTTCTTTCTTTTTTTAGTTGGTAATAGCAGGGAAAGGCTCAAGATCCTATAATTGAGCCCTAACAAGGGAATGAAGGAGGGGTTAGGAAAATAGAGAAAAAATATCAAGCTTCTTTACCTGTGTTTTTAATTAATGACAGGCTGTTAGAGTGGGAATTAGGAAGAAGGTAGAGCGTTTCAAACCTTACAAGAGAAAGGGAGAAAGGATGGGTTCTAAGCAATAGAGACTATGCATCAGATTTGAAGAGCTTATTTATAACCAACTTGTGCTAGACCATGTCTGGAACCATATTATGCATTCAACTTTATTCTGTGAAATCAATCGTTCTTGGAATATGAAATCAAAATATTTCTATAAAGCCCTTTGACTTTAAGCGTACAAATATTATCAAATAAATCAAATTGATGTTTTGGTCTTAAAAAAGGTGACATTGCCCAATTCAGTGGTGGTGCTAAAGAGGGGGCAGTGACGTGATGCGACACCCCCCCCCCCTTCTTCCCTCCAAGGACAGAAAAACCTATTACAGTCGGAAAGCGTAACAGTTGACTTTTTTCTATTCTTTAAACCAAATATATATGTGAATCGTGTTTTATGAATTTTAGAATTTTAAATGTAAAAATCTTGACCCTTATTAACGATGATAAACCATATCTAAATTCACAATCTGGAGTGGACCAATCCACAAATTGTTTTCAATTGTGAAGCCCCGTCTCAATTTGCACCCTTGGACCAAAACTTGAGATTTTACAATCAGTATTGACAGCTCATAGTTTTGAAAAATCATACCCAGTATTGATCAGAAAAATTAAAGTGGGAATTTTTCAAGAAACTACGATTAGTTAACTTAGTGCAAAATTAAGAATATTTCAGTACTACAAAATTTCCAACGCTTTTTATGAAAAAAGGAATGTATGCTAAGCTAACCCTGTTGTTTGTATATTTCCGTAGCTCTTCATCATAAATTGCTATGCAAAAATCGGTAGCGGAAGTATTTGATCAAAGAAGAGTGTCTAATCGGACATATGCACGTGATCAGGCATCGGCACTTGATCAGGCATCGGCACTTGATCAGGCATCGGTACTTGATCTCACATCACCCATTTCAGTCATTGGAAAATTGGAACGACACTTAGACCTCTTAAAAAATGCTGAAATTTTCTTTCGATCAAGAATAAAGATCAAAGGCTCAATTCCTTGATCCTTCTATATCGTGGAAAATATATTTAAGATGAAATTGATCTGGAGCAAATAGCTTAGAGATGGGCAAAACAGAAAAAGAGAAGAATCGCAATTCATTAGCTCGAAAGGATTTTACTTTTATCATTAAATATATTCAAGATCTACTACTGGTTTGGGTTTGATGTTGCTTTACTTCTTGCAAAAGATTGAATGTTCGTGCTACGTTGATCCAAATTTGGAGATCTCCTTTATCGCCTTCAGTGCTTTCAAGCGTAGGACTAATTATTATGAGTAAAACGTTGGTAATTATAAAGAAACTAGAAATCTGGAATTAGGGATATTTCCAAATATCAATTTAGTATAAAAATAGATTTTACAGTAGAAAAAATTTAAGAACAGTCAGCTTGAACCTAAATTTACTGGTTCTTGTATAAAAAAGAGTGTATTACCCTACATAATAGACAGAGAACTGTGTATAACCATCTAGCAAACTGCCTAACCGAAATTCTCAAAATCTAAGTCATGAAAGTAAAGGCAACTGATCATTTTAGGCCTTCGGTACATTCCAGCAAATGAACGGAAGTAAGGTTTACGAAAGCTTGACTAATTCACGGTCAGCAAAATTTTGACCTTCGAATTTTCAAATCTGATATCATTGCTTCCTGGCGTTACTTGAAGTACTGAATACAATAAAATACAACTCCGACTTTAAAACATCACAAAAACTTTTTTTGAAGGACAATTTTATATTTCAGATTAGTCTTCCTATATTTCCAGGCACCGCACTGCCATTGGGCTAGCAGGGGTTATAGCCCCTTCCCTTTTTTGCAATAATAGGTAAGAAAACTTTTTGGAAAGTTCACTCTTAATATGCTCTAACACAACATTGAATACTTCTAAGAAGCTGCAATTTTTCTTGACGGAAAACCCTTTTTGTTCATTTTCTAGGTGTTTTTTCATTATGTTTTATAATCCCCAAGCTAATTTTATCTATTTTCATTGCTATTGAAATTTTCTTTTAAGCAGAGTTGTTATAAAACTTCAGTAGAAGTAAGCAAGTATTTTCTAAAATGGGCGTTTGCCGGCGTTCTAGAGGGCGTGGCAAAAGTGTTTCGATTACCACCTTTTAAGCCCTCCCACATTTAGACTGGTGTGCGGTCCCTGTATGTTTCCGCTTTTTTGTCGTTTCTGCAACAGGATGGAATATATCAACGATCATAACCACGAAAAATTTAGTGTTCGAGCTGCATGAAATATCGAGGCATGCCATTTAAACCAACAAGCACGCATTTTGGTCGAAGAGGCACATCTGTTTCTGTGTAGGCACATTAAATTTATAGCCTAATGCTGATGCTTTTATCATATTAGCAAAATCAGACAAATTTACTGGGGTACTAACAAATTAACAGTCATAGTATCATATTTTAAAACATTTTTACCGAAGAAAATTTTTACCGACGATTATTTTTGACCGACGATTAATTTTATTCGGACAGTTTTATTTAAATTTTATCGCTTAAAGACACCTTAGATGACAAGATATCTATTAACCATATTTTTGGAAATTGAAAATAAATTGAATGCGTAAGTTTTTGTTTCCGATTATAATAAACGGATGTAGAAAGGTTGTTTTTTTACATACTTTTCAACGTATTAATAAGGCAAGTAAAAAGAAAAACAGGAAATTTTTATTATATGTTTTATATATAGCGACGACTTTTTGTCTAGGTGATGAATATACAATTTGCCTGTAGGCACGTTAAATTAATATCAGTATAGCTTAGTGTTTATGCTTTTATCATGTTTGCAAAAGCGACATAATCTATTGGGGTACAGCAAGTTAACAGTCATAGTATCAAGTTTGAAACATTTTCAAACATCTTCTCTTGTGTCCTACCAAATTCGTTGCTACTGATAAAGGTTTCATTTCATTTTCAATTTTTTGGGCATGGTAGCTCCTCAATTAGAGAAAAACTGATTTACAGGGGGCCATACATTTAAATATCTTAGCTAAGTTAAAATGAATATTATAAATACAGTATAATACAATAAGATTGAAAGAAACAAGATTAAAACAAAACTTCTCTGACCAGCTGATGTCCTTAACTTTGGAGTTCTTCAGTTAAAATTAGAATTCTGCAGTACGCGAGGGGTTGTTTCGCTAACCCTAATGAACATGTCACTCATAAGGACGGCGCCTCGCCATTCAGGGATTTGAAAACCATCTTGAGTGTTTGAAGATCAAATAACTCCCTGACTGTGGGCCATCCAAGAGCACGAATGATTGGCAAGGCTGATTGATCATATCGGCATCCTGTAACTGTTCTGACTGCACGGTTTTGTAACGTAAGTTTTTACCAACATTACCCCCAAAGAGGGCAGCAATATCTAAGGTAGGACTCTACAAGGCTGTTATACATCAGTTTAACAGTGGACTCAGGCACAAATCTTTTAGAGTACAGTGATATGCCAATACCCTTTGAAATCTTACTTATCGTTGAGGTTAGTTGGGATGACCATTTTAATTGCTGACCTACTTAAACTCCAAAGTACTTGGTGTTTTCACCCATTCTAATTCCATCGTCCTCAATTTTAAATTGTGGTTTCACTGAGTCAGGTAAACCTAGTTTTATCAATTTACTTTGGCTACCAATAATCATGCCTTCAGTTTTTGCAACATTTAAAGATAATTTGTTTCCTTGTAGCCATAATTTCAACGCATTTTGGTAGATCGTTAATATATACCAAGAAGAGGAGGGGCCCATGACAGGATCCCTGAGGAACCCCACACTTCACAGCCTCGGTACTAGATTTTTGTCCGTTAACTCTACAAAATTGCATCCTGTTGGTAAGGTATGAACGGAACCATTCAAATTCTTTGCCTTATCTCATGATCAACTGTGTCGAAGGCCTTCTTTAGATCGATAAAGACTGCTGCTGTGTATAAGCCCTTATCGATGTTAAGCACCAACATTTGTGCACTTGAGCAGGCTTGTGAGAGTTGAATGGAGCGATCGAAAACCTGAATGGTCTGAAAATATCAGTTTAATTTCTCAAATAGGCGCGAGACGACGGGAAGTACTGAAATCAGTCTATAATTGGACTTTTCATTGGTGCACCTATGTTTGAAGATAGGCGCAACCCGAGCTGTCTTCTAGTTGTCAGGAAAACGTCCAACAGACAAAGACCAGTATAGTAAAGTTTAAGAACCACACTAGGGATAGGGTAAAATTTCAATATGTTCGATAAAGCTTTGAAAGCCCTTTCAAAGTCAATTGAGGTCAATGGAATAATTTTATCTCCAAAGCCTCCATTAAGTAGAGGATTTATAGAAGCCGTTATATTACCATTGAGATCTTTTCCAATGCTGCAAAAAGTGATTCAAAAATTTCAACTATATCTTGCGGATCAGAAATCACTTTATCATTCTCTTTAATGAAAAAAATGCTAGCTGTTTTGGATCTTTTATTTATCAGTTGATTGACAGTGTTCCGAGTTTCCTTTATGTTCCCCTCACAGGATTCTAGCATTTTGGAAAAATATTCCCTTTTCATTTTGCGGTTCAAATTGTTCGCTTTGCAGTGCACTTGCTTCAGTTCATTCAGTTCAGTTCATTCATTCATTTTAAATTCCACTTCATACAGATACCCTAATATTAAACTAGTTACAACAATTATAATAAATACATGAGACAATAAACATAGAATATAACAAAGATTTGGCACTACACTAGAGGATTTGCATGAAGGGGAATTCTTAAGGAGGAACTCTATCAGTAGCAAAGCTAATCGAGAAGAGAGCACCTCCTTTTAATATAATTCTTTCAGAAACTGTATTTATAAATTTTGAATGTCTATAATACACTTTCAATAATTATTTTCAAGGAAGTAGGTTTTGAGCTTAGAACGAAAGACACTAACAGATGGTGACCTTTTAATATTTACAGGAATGTCATTCCAGCCCTTTGCTCCATAGAAGCTTACTGATCTGAGACCGTATTGACTGGTGTTTTCGGAGTTAGGAAGATATCATCCTTGTCAGCCTGTCTTGTGCCGTATTGATGAACCGATTCCCTAAGGTTTAAAGAGGTTATGGAAACAAGTGGGAGAGATTTTATGAACAGATTCATATACAAAACATAGCAATTTCAACTGAAAAAGATCTTGCAGCTTTAGGATTTTTAAATCGGAAAAGATAGGAGTAGAATGAGAAGTAAAGTGTTCAAAAGAAATTTCCCTTATAACCCTTTTCTGTAACAAGAACACTGGATTAATGTAAGATTCCTATGTAAGACCCTAAACTAAAATTCCATATTGCAGAAAGGGTGACAACAAAGAAAGGTAAAGACAGATTAGAACATCAACCGGTAGAAAGTGTCTCACTTTGAAGAACATACCACATGTTTTAGCAAGTTCTTTAGACAGCTCAGTCAGGTGATACTTCCATGAAAGATTTTCATCCACATGGTTAATGTCAAGCCACATTTTGACTATTTCAAATTCTTTGTTAACTGTATTTTGAAGAAGAGTAAGATTGTTGGCTTCATAATAAATATCTGTATCATCTGCAAAAAGTCAAGTATTGATGATGTTTGAGGTAAATCATTAAGGTGAATTAGGAAAAGGAGAGGACCAAGAACTGAGTCCTGTGGTACTCTACATGTAATATCAAGATAACTTGAGTTTGATCCATTTACAGATACATATTGCTCCCGAAAGATATGATCTGAACCAATCAAAGACAGTTCCTCTAATTCCATAATGGTCAAGCTTGGTCAAAAGAATTACGTGCTCATTATGTATGAGATTTCATTTTCACTATAATGAGTTTATCTCTCGCTTTGAGGAGTTGTTTCAGGGATGGAGTAAGATGCAAGATTTAGGAGAAAACGGTCTTTGTCGGAAATTTTCATTTGTCTCATTTTGATGACCTTGTGATTAATCTTGATAGAACCGCGAAATTTTCGCATCAACAAAGTTGTGATCACTAATAGAACATTTAATCACACCGGATTTGACTACATTCCAAGGTTGACTGACAGCGATGTGGCCTTTGATCGTTGCTGATTCAGACGTCTCAGGGGTAGGCTCGGAGATTAGTTCTTTTAGGCCAAATGAGTTGTAAAACTCAAGGATGCGCTTAGTATTATTAGAAAAGTCAGAGATAGTAGAAACTTCACTCGCAGGAGAGACATCACAGTTGGTGTCTCCCAAAAGGATTATCTCTTTACCCTCAGTCTGGAGGAATCTGAAAACTGTTTCTAGCTTTTCAACTGATTCCGCAGAGTCCGAGGGTGGCCGATACCAAGTAACTACAAAGAAAGGTTTCGCAAGGAGAGGTTCAACTTCAACGCACCTAAGCTCCAAACAAGAAAGAGGAATGTCTTCACAGGGGTTAACTACAAAATTATCTTGTTTATAGAATTCTACTCTACCTCCATGGCGGTTACGGTCGAGCCCATCAAAACGATTCTCTGCAATGTCTAAAAGTTCTCGTGGATAGTCTGAGTCAATTTTCGTTTGATTGAGGGCAAGCAAATGGATTCCTTTTTCATGAAGAAGCAGTTTAATTTTTTCAAGTTGCGCTGGAAGACTATTTACCGGGGCTGTAAATCCCGGGGGGACGGGGGGGACTAGACCCCCCCCCAAAAAATCTGGAGCAAAACAATTTTTTGGAGAAATTACCATCATTTTCCTTGAAAGAAAGAAATCCCTGGTAGCCGGGTTAGAACCAAACTACGTTTTTCTGTGTTATTGCAACAAACCTCAGCCAATAAGGTTATTTTTGTAAGCAGAGTGGTTTTTATAATTTTTACAAGATAAAAACTTACCGTTTTCTACCATTTTTTACCGTTTTATTTTTGAAAACAAAGTACAAAATAAAAAGAGAGCAATCTGTCATTTTATTTGACCTATTTACTAACTTATTTACGTACATTTCTATTATTTATCTATTATTTGCTTTTATTCAGTAAATCACTTTTTGTATCATTAAAATGTATTCATTTTTGATGTGTAAACATGGCCTTCTGAAAGCACTCAAAATAAGGAAGACGCACATTTCTGTTCAGAAAGTAAATTTCTACCAATCAATACAACAGCTTCCCATATTTCCCCAAAGTCTGTCACTAAGGTTTAAGCATGACTCTTCCCCTCCAAAATTTCACCCAATAAACAATAATCTGTGTTCTTCTGAAAAACGCCGAACTTTCTATCCTGAGCGATTCTAGTTTTTTATTAGATTTAGTCTGGGGGATGCCTTTCTAGAAGATAAAATTTCAAAAATTTTCTTCCGCAAAAATTTTCTCACCTACGACAGTTAACTTGATTCTTAGCTCCCAAGGTTCAATTTCTTGGGGCCATCTCTGAAAAATGTTATCCATCCAATTATCAACACAAGTCAATGTACTAAGGAATATCTGTAAATACCTTCTATAGAGCAGAAAGTCTTGAGAAATCCAAAAATATTGACTTTTGTTTTTAAAGTAATTTGCCCCTCAACTGTTTCCATAAAACATAACACATACCCTTGTGGTGCCATGACCCACTGCATACTTTATATTCATTCGCTCTGCTGACCCCCCCAATTCACATAACAGATTTACGGCCCTGCTATTTACATTTAGTGATGCTATCACCGTACACTTTTGAAATCCCAGCTTAAAGCCATCAGGCTAACCTGCCTTTTGACTACTTGTATCGAGTGTAAATCTGGTCTGATTTCTAAGAACGAGGGCTTAACAATGGCATCACTAGAATAACAACTAAGTCAATGGATATTAGGCCTAGTAGTCTCAATTTAAATTATTTGCAAAAATATCTACTTCTGCTTTATTGAGGTGTACCTTACTTCTATCTAAATGTTTAGAAGCGTCCATGTTAGAATGTTCACAGTATTTCAATTTATGTTCTAAGCATAAGTCTTTAAGGATGTAGTTAACTCTTACCCTCTTCGGTTCATATCTATCATGTCTAGGCACGAGACCTGATACAACAACGTTTATTTGATGGCTGTCTATATGTTTAGCAAGATCTATGATATCTTGAGCGATATTGACGTCAGACTTCTGGTTACTAGCTAAGTCATTTGTACCAATGGGTACCTGGATCCCTGATTCCTTAATGGTTTAATATTGTGTGACAGTGTCCACTGACTGGCAATACACTGTTTTTTCTTAATTTTTTTCCTTAGCTGTGCTTGTTTTTTTCCATATGGTTTCAAAATAAACGGCTCACCGCAGCATAGCCCCATGTGCTTCTTTCGGTTATTTCTCGTTGGGCCCTTTTTGCAAATTTCCCAGCAGTGAAAATTTCTTGAAACATGATTTGTAGTTGGAACGCTCTTAACGCCTAGTAGCTGAAAGTAGCTAAAAATATAAAATTACTTTCTAATGGCTTTATATAAAACAGATGCAAAAGCACCAGCGTCGAAAAAGGTTTAAGAGCGTAGAAGAGCAAAGAAGAGCAAAGTAGAACAAAGTTCTAAGTTTGAAATTTCATCAATCATATTATCGAAAATGCTCTATTGCTCTACACCAACCCTAAAGATCTCTGACACAATGGGCAAAAAATTCGAAAACCTTCAAGCAAGAGCCATTCAAATTATTCATCATCGTCCAGAGTATAATCAAGAACATGGGTACAGGACGATATCAAACCAGAAAAAGTTTAAAGCAGATCTTCTAATGTTCAAGTGTTTGCAAGGAACTAACATTCCAAATTTTGCGTTCTATGGTGAAAGAGTTAACCACAATTATGGTACAAAAAGCAATAAATCTACATTACGCATTGCAAGCGTCAGAACGGAAGCTGCAAAAAAGTCCTTCTTGTTCCAAGGCCCATCTTGCTTTAACGAACTACCAATCGACATTCGAAGTTTAGACTCCATGGTTGTTTTCAAGCATAGACTTAGCGAACATTTGAAAGGATTATAGTCGTTTTTTTTCATAACTACGATTTTTTAGGTTTTTTTAAGAAGAAATATTAAAAGACATTTTAAGGCTTTTACTTTGTATTATGTTTTTTTGATGTTACTTAATATCTTCCACAAATAAACAAACTTTGGTCCAAGGTGCAAAGTAGCATGCCTCAGAATATTTTCAATTTCACCATAAGGTATCTGAACAATACACTTGCCACACAGAAAAACCTGAAAAAATAGAGCTTGAGCCAGACCTCTGACTGTTCTTTCTGTTTTCTGCCAGAAACCCTCCTTCACGTTGTTGCTGGCTGCAAAACATATCTGGAACAAGGCCGATACACCTGGCGACATAACTCTATCCTAAACTTTCTAGCTACATCACTAAAAGCTGTCAATGAATCTACCATCTACGCTGATATACCTGGCTTTCTTTCACCATCAATCATAACTGGAGAAAACCTTCGCCCTCATCTTCACTTGAGGACTAACAACAATTACCTCTACATTTTAGAGCTAACTGTTGGCTTCGAATCCAATCTTAACACAAATGCTACAAGAAAACACAGCAAGTATGCTCCTCTTTTATCTGGTTTACAGCGGCAGTTCAAATGTGTCTCCTTTGTTAATCTTTCTATGAGCTCTCTTGGAATTTTTGGCAATTCCTACAATTCATTCTTCAACATGTGTGAATCTCTCTCCATCGATCAGCAACAAAAACGGTATCTCATTTCTAAACTTTTCAACATTGCCATCCGTACTACGTACTACATATTTTGTTGCAAAAATAAGCCATGGACAAATCCGGAACTACATCCTTTTTAACTTTGGTTGTTTTTTTCTCAGTTTTTCCTTTTACCTTACGATTGTTAAAGTTTTTTCTTATAAAACCAGGCTAGCCAATTGCAAATTACCTTGTAATAGTGAGATTTGTAATTGTAGTTTAAGTTGAATTGAAAATGAAATGTTTCCATTATTATTGTTATTATTATTCATATACATATATAAGTAAGATACCGCAACCTTTCTGCATTTATTTTCGCAAGCAAAACGAAAATTATACCAAATCTTACGCAGTAGATATTTTAAATTAAGTTGCCATTGAAAAACATTAGGGACCCCTCCCAAGTTTCCCCACCTGAAGTCGAGTTCACTTTTTACATATGAGATGTTGTACATGACACATGACCAAAACGACAAATTGGTCGCTACAGCTGGCCCCAGTGATTCTGCTTACACATTAGTCATTTTCGATTGTGAGGAAAAGGAAGAGGAAAAAGTAGTTATAAATAATTCGAAAGTAAGTCATGCACAGTTGTAGTTACACTTCAGGTTTTACACAGCTTCAGGATTTTTCAAAGAGAGGTAATGCCATTAAGAGTAAAGAGAATGAAAGAATTTAAGATTTGTCGTAAAGATCAAGAGGTTACAACATGGATACAACAAAATACCATCGCTAATATTTCGTCCATATTTCTAGTTTAACTGCTACATTAAACAATTCAGAAATTGGCTAATACAGTACACTGGGCATTGAATTCACTAAAAACCGATCACCTCCGATTATTCA
This sequence comes from Rhopilema esculentum, assembly GCF_013076305.1. The sequence goes on from NW_027019322.1 coordinate 12,411,987, forward strand.
TTACCGAAATACCGCCCAATTTGAGAAAAATTACCAAATTACCGACAGAAAAGAGGAAAATACCACATTACCGTTAACCGCAAAGACCCCCCTTGCAGCTGCAACCTTTGGTAATGTCATAACTCGAAATCATTAAACAATTTATATATAATTCTGAATTTAGCATTTTAATCTTTAAATTTCATCCCACTTTCAAACGCGCCAGAGATTCAAAATCAACTAAATTTGGGTCACTTGCTATGCATTCCTCGCAGCCACTTTTGCGGTTTGTCACCCCATCAGAAGAATTTTTTGTTCACGAAAGTTCATACAATTAAAGTTCGCGGGAAATCAATACAAATCGAAAAGAAAGGCGTGATGTCATAACTGTTTACAGACCAGCCGTTCCCATCATGCTCTTCCTTGACGTCATATCCACGAGCAGCGAAACAATACACTCTCTGTAGTCATTCCTTGTGAAATGTTATTGATTAGCCGGCTTGTGCTGCAGTTAAATTTGACTGCAACCGGAAAATGGCAAGCGGTTTTTGAGCAGCACACAAGCTTGGTAATCAGTGAGAATGCAACAAACAAATAAATTTCCCGCCCCACCCTAATTAATTAGCAAAACTTAATTGATTGAACTGAACGCAAATAAAATAAATTTTCCGGAGAAATACGAGAATAAGACAACTTTCTTAAAAAATATAGCATGACTTTCAAATAGTTTTTACTAAAATGCAACTTTCCTTGATCAGCTAAAAAATTATGCGATTTTTTCTCTCCCTACCTTCTTTTAAAAAAACTTTTTTCCAAAGCTATAACGTTTCCAAAAAATCGTAGCCAAATTAAGGCTGCATAATTATTCACGCTTTTATTTGTTTCTATAATATTTTTGATCTACTTGTTCCTGATAAAATTATGTACATTATATCTCAATCTTGCTGATATTCTGCAAGCCAGATATTTCAAATCATTTGTTCAATACATTGAGAGGATTGAATAAAGCCTGCTTCTAGATAGCTCTGCAGAGTTTCTTGTATGCTTTATGACTTCAAAAAAGAGTAATTAGTGCAGTTACTTTTTAATGGTTGGCTTGTGTTGAATTTTTATTTTAGCAATTTTCTTTTAGCCTTATAGTGACCCCCTTTCATGTATTCAGTAAAATACAATGTGAAGTGAGTTAAACCTAAACATGATGTGAATTAGATTTTATAATCCTTGGTTGAAGTGAAACAGACTTGAGTTATTTTTAAAGGTTCAAGGGGCTATATCAAAATCTCTGCTATTTACAGAATGGGTGTTGATAAATAAGATACAGAGCCACATGTTTTGCTCAGACAAAGAAAAACATTCCCTTTTTTCTGTTAGCATGTTTGAACTGAAAGGTGATTTTAAACATTCCCCGTATATCATGAACGCATTATTTCTCATTTCTCAAAGAGATAAGAAGCGATTAAATATGTTATGATTCCATGTGTTATTTATTCTACAATCATAAAAATAACCTGATTTTTTACACTTTATTAAAGGCCCCTTTCATCTCATGGAGTACAAATAGAAAGCGATTATAATGGGAGTGTTATTTTTCTTAGCTGAAGTAAGCAAGGGAAGGACATTTAGTAAGGTGAGTGTAAGGCGTAAGAAAGAGAGTGAAACATTTGTCGTTTTTTATCCCTTTAACTGGCTTGTTATTAACCTCTTCAGATTGTTACTTTGTTGAATCCCTTTTTCAGTTTATGACTTCTAAATGTTTAATTTAAACTGTAATTGTCGTCATATGCTAGTATCCACAAAAGAAATGTTTACAAAAAAGTTTTGAAACACAGTTAGTTTTAGCTGTTCTTTTTCTATTAAAACGAAAGGGTAATCCTAAATTAAAATAAAATAAAGCTCTGTCTGCATCCCTAGAAGATTCGGTAATGAAGATTTTTATTTCTCAGTCCACAAGAACTTTCATTAGAATCGGCTCTGCAGACAGTAACAGTGTTGTAACTTTTTAGCAAAATATAATAGCAAAATATGATTGCAAAATATAATAGCAGATTATGATTGCAAAATATAATAGCTAAATATAATAGCAGATTATGATTGCAAAATATAATAGCTAAATATAATAGCAAAATATAATAGCAAAATACAATAGCAAAATATAATTGCAAAATACAATAGCAACATATAATAGCTAAATATGATTGCAAAATATAATAGCAAAATATAATAGCAAATTATGATTGCAAAATATAATAGCTAAATATAGTAGCAAAATATAATAGCAAAATATAATAGTAAATAGCAAAAAAAATAGCAAAATATAATAGCAAAATATAATAGCAAAATATAATAGCTAAATATAATAGCAAAATATAATAGCAAAATATAATAGCAAATTATGATTGCAAAATATAATAGCAAAATATAATAGCAAAATATAATAGCTAAATATAATAGCAAAATATAATAGCAAAATATAATAGCAAATTATGATTGCAAAATATAATAGCTAAATATATAATAGAAAATTATGTGCAAGAATAATAATAGCAACATATAATAGCTAAATATGATTGCAAAATATAATAGCAAAATATAATAGCAAATTATGATTGCAAAATATAATAGCTAAATATAGTAGCAAAATATTATAGCAAAATATAATAGCAAATTATGATTGCAAAATATAATAGCAAAATATAATAGGAAATTATGATTGCAAAATATAATAGCTAAATATGATTGCAAAATATAATAGCAAAATATAATAGCAAATTATGATTGCAAAATATAATAGCAATAATGCAAAAGAAAAATGTAATACAAGTAGCAAAATATAATAACGAAATATAATAGCAAAATATAATAGTAAATAGCAAAATATAATAGCAAAATATACAAAATTTTTTGAATCCAAACGAAACATGAAGGAAACTTGGAAAGCAATTAATGAACTCCTGAACAAAAGATCAAACTTTATCAATATTGATTGTATTAAAAATAAGGTAATGCAATTGATAACAAAAGAAATCCAAACACGAATAAGGGTTTTTTCTGTCATTGGTGAAATATTAGCCAGCAATTTGATGCTGTTCCTTATCCTCTCTTTTTTTGGGAACTTTGATAATTCTGACAATGTCAAGTTCAAATTTAGTTTGATAGAACATTGCATACTATGTAAAAACGTAAGTTTTACGGTATTCAGCAGCACCCGTTAGAATTGTTTAAATCATACTATGCAATCGGAAGCAATATTCTAGTTAAAACAGTGTTGACTCGTCACTTATGGAAATAAATATTGGTGTACCCCAAGGCTCATGTCTTGGTCCCCTATTTCTCATTTTTATAAACGACCTCTCACTAGCTGCCCAGAAAGCAAGTGTGTCTATGTTCGCTGATGACACGAGACTTTGCCATCAGTCGCATGATATCACTCAGCTGAGTGAGGCCATCAATAGGGACCTGGCATACGTTAAAAAGGGCAACAGACCTTCACTAAATGTAAGGAAAACACATGCCCTGCTTTTTCCATCAAACCTAAGCAAAAATCATTAAATAATCAATAAAAATCTCTAAAGCTAAAAATTCAGGATAATGAGCTGAAAGTTGTTCAAAAAACAAATTATTTTGGTATACAGATCGATAACACACTAAATTGGAAGGAACACACTAAACCATTTCTTCCAAGATCTCCAGAGGAATTGGCTTTTTGAAGCATGCAAAATCATTTCTGCCAAAAGACTATGTACACAAGTATTGTGGAGCCACACTTTCGCTATTGATGTTCAGTGTGAGAGTGTTGTATCTCGCTTAAAAAATTGCAATTCCTTGCTGCCGCAATGTAAGTGGCAGCAGTTTTTGATGCACAGGACAACAACTCATAAAGAAGCCTGGCTGGGGACTACAGACGAGCTAACTATTAGTGAATCGAATATCCGTTTCTCAAATCTCTTCATGGACTGGCTCCGCAATACATGTCTAATCTTTTCACAGAAAATCCAAACTTCTAGGAATTTTAGGAACATAAGTATTGGCCTAAGGCTACCGAAGAATAACTTTAAAATTGGACGGAAGTGATTCTTATTTAGAGGTATTAGGTTTGGGTACGGCCTCTCAGCTGAGTTTAAACGGGCATCAGCCCTGAGCACCTTAAAAATATCTTGTTCCATTGTAAATAGCACAATTGTTAGCCACTCGGCATTTTTATCACGAATATTTATCTTAAAAAACTAAATTCAGATAAATGTTCTATTGTAATTTGTATGTATTGAATGGTAAATAAGTAGAATTTGAAAACCCTTTGAAAATCAGCATTGCTGAAGGGCTATCTTTTTTAAGTATAAAAAAAAGAATGAATGAAAGTATAGATATTTCTGAGGGGCAATTCACTCTTGAAATAATAATATGAGGTTTTCACCGAAGCTAGAGGACGTTTAGGGATTTCAAGGTGAAACAACAGGATGTCTACCAAAGGTGCACGAGATTTACATTTAGTGATTCGAATACTTAGCCTGTAAGTCAATAGCTTTTCTAACCACAAAATTTCCACAAAGGTGATGTATTAGGATGATTAATTGACTTTGATATTTCTGCTATTAATTACGACAAGCATTTGATAAGTATCCAGGGCAGCCTCTTTTTCAAAAAAGCAACTTTTCACAAAGAGATCATAGTCTGTATATAGAGAACACATGTATCTGCAACTTCAAAAACTAGGTCAATTGGAAATTGCTGATGAAATTGCACTAAAACCATAGGTATTAAAAGTAGAAATATCACTGCTCTTTTACTGGCCTTTGAACATGAACCTTGTGCTTAAATGGGTGGCGCCAGAGGGGGCTGGGGGCTTTAGCCCCATCACATTTTAGCAAAACAATAAAAGAAAAAATGAGTGCGATAAATCCTATTTATTGCTTAATTTTCGATAAATAAGAGGCCTACAGGGTCTATAGGTAATGCGTTTCACTTTAAACCTGGAATTAATCAACTTACTAAAAGCATGCCTTAAAATAGCAAAATGTTTTAAACTATTGGAAGAAAGTGACTGCAAGAAATATTCTGACAAGTTTTCTAAGGTTATCGAAAGGGCACGGTCGCCCACAGGGAGGTCTCTCTTTTTGGTTATACCTTGGGCCTCTGACAACTTCTCGCAGGCCCTTTTAATGTGTTTTTCAGAAAATGTTTAGTCTAATAAGGCTATCAACTCGAGCGAGACTTTGTATTTCTTGGCACCGTCCTTGGCCTACTAACTTATAATCAGTCTAATTTCTAGCTAATTATGCTTGGTTCTTCTCGTGTTCAGCAGCAGTCTTTTTTCCCCGTCCAACCGAAGTGTGTACTTGTAGCTTGATTTTCTTCACGCCACAACTCTCTTATCAATGGCACAGCGATTCAAGACGAAATGAACACGGTTGACAAAGAAGAAAATTTACTTGTGATGAAAAAAGATACCAAATAAAAAACAACCAAAGGGAAAGTGTTGAGCATGACGATCACGACTGGACATCATTAACCCCTAGGGGTGCGCCTACCAAGGCTTGAAAGGGGTACGGTTGATTTGAGGGACTTAAGCAAATGGCTACAAAATGATCCAAACTAGATATTCCTTTGAAAAGCCTTTGAATATCGTATGAATAGATCAATTTGTATACATTGTTCATGTTTAACAAAAATATCATCTCCAATGAACCTAGAGTAACACTGCTGTCGGCACTGGGACAATTGACTTAGGGAGAGGGATTAAATGTAGGATCATTTTCTTTGGGAAAAGGATTAGTTAATCAGTTTTTCTCTGTGATTTTTCTCACAACGTTCTAAACTGCTGAAGCCAGTGCATGAAAACCCTCCCGGCCATGCGGCAGGGTGGTAGCAGGAAATCTTTCAGGAATAAGGTCCTACAGGAATTTTTTTGAAAATATACCCTTTTGCAAGAAGCATCTTTGGTTCTTCCATGTTCGTCCAAAGTAAAGACATGAAGACCAAAGCAGTTTAACTTATATATGCATCTTGTACACATTGAATAGGTTGCTCTACCTGAAAATGCTTGAGATTGTTTTTCAAAATTCTTGTTTGATAAAAGTTAAAAGATTTTTATCCGGCTTAAGAATCTTTGCTATAATTTGCAGAATTCTCGAAAAAACCCATGTTGATGCGTCCAAGACCACTGCTGTATATTGCGTATCACATTTAAAACAAATTTTTCTCTTATGCTTTTGGCCAAACGTATCTTCTCTGGGTTCTGACCCATATCTAACAGTTTGTTCAAAACTTCCATGGATACAACATCATATGATTAATCTTGTCAGGTTTATTTTTTAATGTTGTTTTTTTAATGCCTGCCCCCATCACCCAAAGTTAACACCTACCCCCAATTTGATCTGCACTTTTACACTTGTCACGATGAAAATGCATGCAATTTCCTGATTGGCTTCCTTCGATCCAAATATATTTTTATATTTTTCATATATTTTTTATCGTGTTTTTTTTACCTTTATTCTGACGTTTTATGCTCTGAGGAGTGTCAAACGAAAAGGCTTTTAGGCAACATGTTATAAAATGTTTGCTTTTTAAAGCCATTTTCAAGTTGTGTACCGCCAAAAAACTGTCAAATTCTGATTGCTAATACTATCACCAGTTAGGAGTTTATTATTATAGCTATGTTCTGTTCCAGATGACTTCAGGCGTTCATGAAAATAGAATAATTTTCAGTCACCAAAACAGGAAAGATTTTGAAATGGTAGTAAAATTGCTTAAACCTTTATAAATCTAAGCTTATAAATCTAATAGATATAAGCTTATAAAACCTTTTTAAGCTTATATCTACATTTGCATAAAACTTGTGACATATCACGACGGCTTTTGGTACATAACCCTTTCTTTGTTTATCTTCACATTCTGGCAGGAAATTTATGCATAATTTTCGTCCGGTCGCAGGAATTTCTTCGTGCCCTAGCTGAAGCAATAACAGATTTACATTGGCTTTTATTGTGCAGACTATAAATTCAAGATCATAAGTTGCCTTCATCTGTTTTGTCACTGAATTGTTCAGTGTCAGTAACCATCTTTATCATCAAACTTTCTTGACAATTATCTGACTGAGGCGTAGTTTAGACAGCGCATTATGGGCGCAGCGAATTAAATTCAATTAAATGCGCTCAAAATGAGCCCTTTGAGCGCCTCAATTTATTGTTTGCTTTTAGACAGCGAAGCGAATTGAATTGATTCATATTTTGATTCTTGATAATGCGCCCAAGTGAGCGCATTATGAGCGAATTCAATTTTTGCGTCGCTCTCGGATTTAGTCAGCGAATTAAGAGCGCATTAAATTGATACTCACAGTACTTTATGGTCAATAATTTGATTCGCTGCGCCCATAAAGCGCTGTCTTAACTATGCCTGAATCAATTGTTCTTCTTTTTTTCTAGATATGGCTCTTCAACCTAGTCTCCAAAAGCTCTCTATATTGGATGAGCTTCCTAATAATTGGGTTGAATGAGCTTCCTAATAATTGGGTTGAATGAGCTTCCTAATAATTACACTGCGTGGATGAATTGAAATAGATCTGCAGTTGTCTTGTCTTTTGCCAACGTTCTTTAAAAATGTTTTCCTCTTGCATCATTCACAGCATCAAGTCGTTTACCCCACACATCCAACATATGTACTTCTCAAAATCTCTGACAACATTAGCACTCGGCTCAGCTTTGCGTTTGGAGTTATTGTCATTTGCGAGTTATTGTCAAAAAGAATCCCATTTAAGAGTAATTTTTAACATCTTAACTTTAGCTCTCTTTGACACTTACAGTGCCCCCCTGTCAGGCATTAATGGGAGTATCATCGCCCTCCCCTAGCTGTCGCAATCCCTCCTCTGTCACAATTGGTCTAGCAGCAGCCATCAAGTCGTGAACAAACGTTGCATGGTTGCACGGAGTGAGGGGTCTAGCGAAAAACCAAAATTTTCATAATCATGAGGCAGGTCTTCAAGCTTTTCAGTTGACAATATTGTACTTGGAAGCTTTTTTCATTTAATGTGTTTTCAAGAATAATATGATTTCAGAAATAAATGAGGAAAACATCAAATATCTTTGCTGATGTTGTAGGTCTTTCAGTTTCCATTACTGGATCTAATTCTTCTTTCATGAAAGAGGCGATCCATTTGCAAATCACCCCCGACGGCCCTTGTCTAAACTCGACCATTTTTTTCTACCAACAAAATTGAGAAACACTCACACAAGAAATAACATTTCGGGTACATCAGAGCCAACCAAGTATGAAAAGTACAGGTTTTATTAAAACATCAAACTAATTCAGTTCAAAATCGAATCTAAAGAAAGGGCGAAAAGAGGAGTGGCGCCAGTCGTAGAGAGGATGGACACGAATCGCAAGGACGCAGTTTAATTGATTACCTCTGCGGGGTTAGCAGCTTGTAAAACAAAACCAGAGCTTTCCGTGACACGCCAAAACCGCAATGCTGTATCAAGGAATTTGAAAAATAACATAGAGGCTGGGTTCCTCTGCCCGTTAAGAGATTAATGTCACTCAGGAACTATAAATGAATCAGGATTTGCGAGCTGGTTTCGTGAGCAGGGTAGGCACCTTGTTTCAGCCTGTGTTTCACGATTCTTTGTCGCATTAACAATGGAGTTTGATCAATGCACATTTTATCAATGCACAATGTCTTAATTTTCATTTTCGCTTTTTGCGTGATATGCACAGCATGATCACATCAGTAGCCGGTTTCATACCCTATGAATCAAAAAATATACTTTACCTGCCGCAATTTTACAATTCCGCTAGTGCCACGCCAACATTTCTTCAAATCCTGAAGAGGCAACGTTTAACCAGAGTGGATGTTTCTAGTCTTCTCCTCCTCGGATTTCATGAAAAATTCTTGACAACATCCTACCAATTTTTCCCTATCTACTAAAAGTAACAAAATTTCGAACATTCTTTTGACTTATTGCCCTCTTACAAAACTATAAATGGGTAACTCTGTAACCAGTAGTGGCAACAGAATCTGCAGCATCTCATACTGCCATCTCATACTGTCAGAATGCGGATAATAAAATTGAACTAAATACAGTAGACCCCGGTTATAGTTTCATCAAATGTTGCTTGGAAATTTGTTAATACAGGGTCTCCGACGAAAGGGGGGCCGGGGGGCCATGCCCAGTGGGAGACTTAAGAGGGGGCAACCAGGGGCAGTTGCACCTACTTAAACGGGTTGAAGCAAGTCTGGCGCCCATTTTTGGAAATTGTGCGACTCTTTTGAAGAATGAGAATCAGGTGAAAAAGTTTCTGATATTTGTACGTTGATTTATTTCAAGTTGAGGTAATCATTGAAGTAAATTAACGTATAAATCTTAGAAATGTTTTTACCTGATTCTCATTTTTCAAAAGGGTCGCACAATCAAAGTATACAATAATTACTGTAAAAATGTCCTTACAAAGTGAATAAATGGCCTTCTGTCTATAGTTAGGGTAGGAAATTGTTGTATACAGCGTGCACTCATCACCAATTTCTGAAAATTTTTCAGCGCCCCCACTACAAATTGTCCTCCTTCAAAATTGCTTTGTATCTGCCCCTGGCCATGCTCCCCAACCTTTTTGGAAAGCCATGGAATTTTTTTTCCAAATCTTTCATTATTGGTGTTAAATATTCGCTTGCCCCCCCCCCCCCATTTTCCAACCTGTGTCGGAACCCATGGAATAGTTTTGCATACTAAGGTCTAAGTTTTATGTGACTGTAATTGGTAGTGTGAGTGTGACTTTAACTGGCGTGACTTTCAGTGGAGTGATTTACCTGACTCTATATACAAGCGTGTTCTAGAATCTTCTCTGTCAAGCTAATCGAGGTAAATTTCGAAACCTTGGTAAGCTAGGTAAACTAGATATAAACTATATAAGCTAGATGAGCAGTGGCGTAGATTAAAAAATTCATAAGAGGGGTAAGAAATTTAGATTTTCCAACAGAAATTTGATAAGCATTTTCATTTTTTCCTATATTTGAACATAAAGACATCAGATCTTAAATAAAACAAGAGATAAAGTCTTTTATTCAAGGTAAAGTGCCATAAATTATACGGATGGCAGCTTTTTCTGGTCGTCTTTTCAAAAGAAGGCATTTTTAAGTATCATACTTTATTGAAAGAGATTGCCAATCTGATGGAAAACGTCCTTTTCAGTTTTAAAATGTTTCCTCTCAAGATGTAATATTTAGATAAAAATAAACATCCGTGTAATTTTTCCCCAAGATGAGAAGTTTGCCGACAACAAAGCAGATTCGATTTGGAGGGGGTTCCCTCGCCCCCTTGGACCCCCTCTATCTACGCAACTGTGGATAAGTTAGGTAACCTAGGTATATACTAAGTATGCTAGGTAAGCTAGTTGTAGGCTAGGTGTGAGCTAGGTGTAAGCTAGGTGTAAGCTAGGTGTAAGCTAGATGTAAGGTGGGTATAAACTAGGTAAGCTGGGTATAAACTAGGTAAGCTAGGTATGAACTAGGTAAGCTAGGTATGAACTAGGTAAATCAGGTATGAACTAGGTAAGCTAGGTATGAACTAGGTAAATCAGGTATGAACTAGGTAAGCTAGGTATGAACTAGGTAAATCAGGTATGAACTAGGTAAGCTAGGTATGAACTAGGTAAATCAGGTATGAACTAGGTAAGCTAGGTATGAACTAGGTAAATCAGGTATGAACTAGGTAAGCTAGGTATGAACTAGGTAAATCAGGTATGAACTAGGTAAGCTAGGTAAGCTAGGTAAAGAAATGTTGACTAAGGTATAAGACTTTAAGGACAGCAAAAAAGTTATCAATGATTCGAAGAAACACACTATTACCAAACGGAGTGTAATTGGACGCGTGTATAAAATCACATATCATCTCACGTGTTACCAACAAATCAATGTTACCAACAAATCAATGTTACCAACAAATCAATGTTCTGTTCACGTGTAACGTATATATAAGCAATTATTTGTAATTGATTAGACGGTTAGTTTTCAGTGTAGTTAAAGATCACATGAAAGGTATTGAGTGCGTTTTTTGTATCTCTCGCTTTTTAGGATGTAACTCCTCTTACGTGAGAGGTGGAGGGCGAGAGGAGAGAGGAGAGTGGCGTGAGTTTGCATTCCAAACAGGTACGATACGTCCTACCCAAAGCAGTTTAGTACACTCATCTGAGTAAAGGGACAAGCTTTCACGCAAAAAACCCAAACTACGTAACTCTTACTTCTCTATTATTCCCCAAGGCATCAAAAGCAGCACATAAAGACTTGATAAAAGAATGAAAGCATAACTATTGACACCTAAATGAGATAATACAATTCAGCTAAAAATAAAAAGCCCTAGTGAAAACCAAATTCTACAACACCCTCACGCCAAAATAGCTCTAATGAAATTTCATTTGATCAGCATCATATACTGTCATCGGTTTGCCCTCTCGCGGGCATCATCAAAGGGCAGGGGAGCCTGCACAGCATAAAGCAGAAGGGTCAGTGCTGGTACCGAGGAAAATAATGGGATTTTTACCACTACCGCAATCGATTACTTGTAGGTGTGGGGGAGGGGGTTGGTGTTGCAAAGGAAAATATTGGCATGGATTCTGTTCAACCATCTAGCTGGGATTTTTTTATGAAAGGCTCTAAACATAGGGTTTTAAATTGCCTTATGATTATTCAGAATTTTTTTAACGAAAATAATGGCAATTGTGAATAGACTGGCTGAAAGACTTTGATCGTCAGCTTTGAGAGTGTAAAAAGGAAAATAAAAGTCACAAGAATAAAATGTAAATCAACAATTTTTTGCTTCATTTTTTATATCAAGACATAAGATAAGCATAACACTCTCATTCTAACGATGGGCAAAATAGTCAGTTTGTTATAAGTTTATTAACGTTTTCTGAAAAAGAATCTTCCATTATCAATGACCGACAGCAACCAAGAGGGATTTTCATTTTCAGCTGCCCCTCCAGCCCCTCAGGGGTAGGAACCGCCTGTCAAGGGGTACAATAAGACGTGCTTTTTAAGATTGTATGTCCTTGGACTTGGGCTAAAAAATGAAGGCATTCCAAGAAATGGAATCTTTGAAACCGTATATCACTATGAAGACTTTTGTTTGTTACAGTTTTTACAGGTAAACAGTAAGTCAGGTTCATGCACCTTCCGCCTGTAGCTTCGGCCAAGTGCTGTTTTTCATACTTAGATTTTGTAGGATAAAATGCATATGCATGCCTTCTTCAAACATTGACCAGAACGCTTCTGACGCTGGTTAGGGTTTCGGCAAAGTAGAGTATTATATAAAATCTAACAAGGGTTTATTGTGTTAAACTTTTGAGTTCTTCGCTTTAGCTTTAATAAGCCTAAATGCCCGACTAAACTGAAGCGGGCTGGCCTGGTAGGCAGGCGTACCTTGTAGCCGAAGTGACCTGGCAGACGGGCTGGTCTGGTGGGTGGGCTGGCCTTGTAGATGGGCTGAACTGGTAGACGGGTGTGTTCTAGTGAGCCAACATAACTAAAATCTGCTATACTCTACAGCATTGCTCATTGCTGGTCACACAGGCAAGTATTTCGGAGCTAAAATGTTGATCTGTACTGAAGCCCCAGCAAAGACTTTCCAAGCGTTGTTCGTCTTGATTAAAACTTTGACATACCCGATTCAATTAATTTCAGGCATGTATCGGGTTTGGCGCCCCCCGGCAGTTAGACATTCTGTCCCTGGAGCCCATTATGCCTCCCTTTTGCCCCTTCTTCACAGCCCAATTAAAAGTTCAGTGGGGGGGGGGGGGTTAACTAAGCCTAACTTTGGTCAGGGACATGCCATTTTGTTTGAAGAATCTTGACCCATAATTCCGCATATATCTGAAACAACCATAATTCCGCTAACATGTTGGAAACTATGTACATAATTCCGCAAGTCAAAAACACTTTCATGGCCCCTTTGCCCCCAAATCTCAATATTGCACATATTTCGTACCTGAAAACTTTTTAAGGAACCTCACCGAGACTAAAAGATTGTTGTCCGTTACAAACAATTGTTTTGGTTAGTTCTATTTAAAAATTTCGGGGTCTTTATAAGACAGTGGTCATTACGAGGCCAACTCAAAATCTATTGTGTAAGACTTTGTTTCATTTAGTTACTTTGAATTTCGAGGAGACAATCATTTACCATTATTCCCTTCACCGATATCTATCATGCGCTGTGATCAAAGCACGTGTGTAGAGTAGAATTTCTTTAATGAAACCAACCACCGCTCCTAGATAATCTTGTATGTTCTCTATGGAATCGAATTTCTACCTAGCCTTTCTTGGAACAATGCTTATGTCAAACAAAATGATGGCTGGTAGCTTATGCAGAAGATGGTAGAAAAGGAAATTAAAAAACCAAGGATTTAGTCGTGCTTTTTGTGCTGCAGATAGCGCTCATCAAATATTGTCTTAGTGATGTTACCAACATAATTGGGGTTGATATCATTGTTACCTGATACTGTGAATGGGTTTCGATATTGAATTAACAAGTTTACATTCATTCTGCTGCTGGCAGGGGGTGTTTTTGCATTATATCGTTTGTAATTCCATGTATATCTTCATATTAATTTCTCAATGCTCACGAAAAAGATCTAATCTCGCTTTAATTCCAAAGCACGCCTCACTAAACCTCTACTCCTTTCCTCAATTCGATAATTTTAGAAAAGTATTTGAGCCATGCTTTGCCTGGGAACGCAGGAGGGTTAAAATGGTTCACATAGCTCAACCTTGAAGATTTTTCAAACGATGAATGAAACTCTTTTGCTGGGGGTTAATGAGGTTTCTTTATCTCTGCACTCACTGTGACACAAAACGTCTCTTGGGCTTTTGTGGTGAATTGGAGAGACTTGACGCTGACAATATATCAACAGAGGCAAGACACTAAATAGCAGGCATTATAAAGATGCAGTCACAAAAAAGAGGCTGTCACAAAAAGAGGCAGTAGTTCAATCGAGGCGGTTGCAAAATGAGGCAGGCGCAGAAATGCGGAATGCTGTAAAATTTTACTTCAAAAGAAATTTTCTCATTTTCTTACTACGGATCTTAATTTTCATGTATTATCTGAAGAGCAGGAGTCTCCCAAACCTTGGTGTAGATGAATCAGGAATTGCATTTCACAACACTGCCCGTATTATGCAAAAAATTGTTCTGTGACATTGTCCGTAAAGTCCAAGTCAAAGTGCTAGATGGAATTTACAAACGAAGGCCAGAAAGATGACCAACTCTTGCAAATTATGCCAACAAAATAACTAGATAAAAAAATGTGCATAAATGCACAGCGCCAGTGTTGTATATATTTCCAAGAAAGAGCCTTTTAAATAATTTCAAAGCTCAAAAAAGAAGCTGAGAATCTTTCGTCTTAAAAAATCCCTTCGCTAATGTTGAAGGTTAGAGAAAAATATTTGCATTTGGGTTCACACTGTGTAGTAGTGCTAGTAGCCCATTTAAAATTTGTTTGTTCATTATGACATTAGATTTTATGTGAAGCAAAGGAGGTTCTCGAAATTTTGGAAAAGGCTGAATTCAAAAGGTATGCCAAAAACATATTTCCATGCAATTTGACTCGGCAAACTAAAAGAAGCCAACCCTTTCCCAAGGAACAAGATGCACACACATGAAGTACTTTATTCCAGCCAGTGTACAGGAGCAGATAGGTTATGAAAAAGTTACGTTTTATTCGCTTCAGCTAATTACAAATGGCATATCTATACTTTGACATATCTATACTCTATGCTGTAATTTGACGTGTAAAATACTGACGTGTAAAATAAGAGGATACTACCTCTAAATGCAACTGCGAAGCAGTTTTTCAAAATAGGCAGAAAAGCATGCGGTTTTGAATGGAAACAGTCTATAATTCGTTCATAATACCGGTGTAATCTAAGCGGGTTTTTCACGATAATATATGATTTGTAAACATTTATTTTTGAAATTCTGATAGGGCCTAATTAGTCAGTTGTCCACTTGTGAGAGATGCCTTAGAAATATCCTGTCTATGATGCTTAGTCCATTGTTGTGCTAAATGAAATGACAAGAAGGGTATCAAAATCAGGGCCACTTGCAGTCATTCTCATGTAATAATTTTAAATGTTTTACTTCTGTAGACATCCTTTTGTTACGTTGGATTAATTCCATTCTTAATTATGGAGTTCATTACTTCCACGTGATTACTTCCCCTTGCAGTGCTTCCACTAGTCTAGGACAAAATTTCCTCCTTTTTTTGCTCAAATTTCCTTCCTAGAAGTCAAAAATTTCCTTCCAATTTCCTTTGATGTATTATTGCAAAATGGCAGAAATATTAGTAATTGAAAGCATAAGACAACTTAAAATTATTGTTAACACCAGCAAGAAATGCTACCCAACCCAAAAAAGCTACATAGCGCCAGCAAGTCAATGGCACAGTAGAAACAGAACTCAAGTACAACAAAGCAGTATTATTCTAGACTGAAAACACAACATAATTTTATATCGTAAGACTGAAACTGAAATATTCATCGAAGTATTAATGTCCGAGCAACGAACCCAAAGTCTTGTTCATTTAGGCATTTTGAATTTCTATTTAGACTCATTACCAAACAGCTTCTCTATGTATATTTTCTTTGCATCTTTTTCTTCTTCATCCGTTACATTTGCTTTCATTTTTTAAATCAGTGACAACAAATCTTTACTGATTACAAAGAACTTCTCTCATATTTTCATTTTTCCCTTCAAATTTCCTTCTACTCTAGTGTCTCTAATAGACGGCCCCTTGTGTATTAATTTCAGAAGAATTCGCCCTCTCCCCGTCGCTTATTAGCATCCCCCCCTCCGCTTTCTATAAGATTTTACAAATCCGTCATGACCAGAACACGCCATTTTCACTTGTCAATAATTCCCCTTGTTATGTTATGTAGTTATTTTTTCATTGTCACAATTCCCCCTGTTAAGTTTGTCTATCTTTATCTCTAACCATCTATCCATTATCAAGTAGCCAGTGTCACCATCCTACTATTTCCAGTGCCTTTTAATAAAAAGATTTACCAACATCCACTTCTTCTATTAGCTCCCCTTTGCTATTGAACTTTGCTGAAATTTTATTGAAAATAGGCCAACCTGAACACCCTCTTCTATGAGCAACCCTCTTCTATTGAAAACTGGTCGAGATGAACACCCCCCTTCTATTAGCACCCCCTTCTATTGAACATTGGCCGGAATGAACACCCCCCTTCTATACCTCCCCCTTCTATTAGAGACACTAGAGTATTTTCCTTACAATTTCTTTTTCTTCTTTTTTCCTTCCAAAAGCTGAAATTCCCTTTTGGAAGGAAATTTCCTTCCAAGTGGAAGCACTGCCTCCTAGACCGCTGTTATTCCCCCATGCCCAGTGGCATAGATAGAGAGGTCAGAGAGGGTGAAAGACCGACCCGTAAAGCTAAACTTTTATTTCGTCGAAAAACATGGTTGTCTATCTTTTATCTAAGTGTTGCATTTTGATAGTAAAGATTTGAACATAACCATTTCTTCAAATTTTTTGAATCAGATGGGCAATCTTTTTCAATAAGGTGTGGTTATTAAGAAAATGTCTTTTTTAAGTAAAAAATCATTAAAAATTTTAAGAGGCATTTGTTTTGACACATGAATTTGAATTATTGATAAAAGTTTATCTTTTGTTGTTTTCTGTTCTAATGTAGTGGTGTTATATCCAAATATAGAGAGTTAGTAGCTTATAGATCTTTGTCAGATTATTCTACATTTCTTGCCCCTTCTATGAATTTTCCTATCTATTGCCCATGCCCCCAATCTTAATAATATCGCGTACCAGAACTTCTAGTGGACTGGTTCTTCAAATCTGAAAATCGAGTTTAACTATATCAATGAAATCTATATTACATTTGTATCGTTAACTTTATTATTGGCAATCGAATTTAGCTACAAGATCATTAACATATAATCATTAACATTTTAAGCTAAATAGTCATTTAGCATGAAAATTTCCTTCTTTGCATCGGGTTTTGTTATGACCAGCATTAAAACAAAATTGATTTTCTCAAATACAGGACAGTTTAAAACATAAGACACATTTGCATTCGCATAGTACGATGTGCCTTGGATCACGAAGTTATTGAAGTAAATCTGCCAGGATGTTCACTTCTGCGGTATTATACAGCAAAATCCGACAGCACCCCCCGGTAGTTTAACTCTACTATCCTCTAAAATCCTCCAAGGCTCATTGAGTGAACTCGATACTCTGTTCTCTTCAATGAAATTTGCTGACCTCGAAATTAAATCCCGTGCACAGCTTCAAGAAGAAACAAGGCTTTAAATACGACTGCATTCACGTGAACGAATTTCGTTCAAGAAGGAGGATGATGGAAGACAAGCAAGGGAAGTTACGTGCACATATTTATCCAGCGAGAGAGAGAGGCGTCATAGGCCATAAGGATCACCGACAAACTACATATCTTTTTATAAAGAATTTAAGAAATAAGGTTTTTTTAAGAAATAAAAATTTCCTGCAACGAAAAATTTTTCAAGTCTTGTCAATAATTCAAAACAATAAATTGTATAATTTCAATAAGCTATGTTCCCATTTTGCTCAATAAAGGCAGCCAAAAGATAGCATGTGCTTATGTCCTTTTCAGAAAAGAAAAGAAATCAAAATTTAATTCGAAAAATACCAGCATTCTTTCTCTAGCACATAAGAATTTGAAAATTTTGATAACAATTCGGAGCTACCAAGTAATGTCTCTTTAAAGTCCATTTTTGGAAAACATGCCAAGTATAAACAAGGCCATGGCTAGCTATTGTGCTCAAAGGGGTTGCTCAGATCCTACTTGCCAACAAAGTGGGTAAGCCATTCTTTATTTGCCGAAAAATCTGATGATTTGCCGTTGAGGCACCCCTACATGGCAAAAATCTTCTCGTTTCCACAATGAAACATTTTTCCAAGGGGATGTCACACCCCCACACCCCTAGTAGAGATGACCCTGTCAATAAACTTGCATTTCAGAATCACATAGAATATCCCATCACTGAGTAACTCGCGGGCTACTATATAAGAAAGAGGCGAATATTAAGAGATGAAATTCGGGTGCGGTAAAAAGTTTCTCAAAAGTCTTCCAACAAATCAAATTGATTTTTCATTAGCTAGCGTTAGTTTCACCGAAAACGGACTGAAATGAAAATTTCAGCTTTCATTCTTTGCCGTTGCTGAAATCGCTAAAACTGGAACTGAGTGGAATTCATTAAGATTCTCTACTTTTTAGTATATGACCGCAAATTTCACGCCTCCGAGGCTGAACTCCATATTGCCTATTGTTAAATTGTCATTCGTTGTCTGTTGTTCTTTTCTCAACTGTTCATTATTTCAAGGCCATCAAAATCAGCTGGTTAGGCAACTCTAACTTTTATTTAGCAAATACAAAGTTGCTTTTTGTGCTAGACTTGCAAACAAAACTGACAGCTGTCATTTTATTTCCAAATCAAACCAGGCATTCTATTTTAGAATAAATAGCCAAAGCAGGTATCACCCCTGATAAAAACCGGGAGTTTTTAAGTCACTTTGTTTGGTGGCCTATTTTTATGCATTTCCAAAATTTAGGTATACAGTTTAAGGGATAAACTTTCCAGTTCACACGATCAAGGGGCAGCTGCTCTACCAAACCCTCCAAATTCAAACCATTAGCTAAAATTCATTTATACATTGATATAGTCTTTTTATAAGCACAGGACTCTCTAAGCGCAGACTGGAAAATTCTGGCAGGGTTGGGGAAATAGACGTTTTGCACCCCTCCCCCTGCCTTTACAAAATTGCAAGGAAGCCAGGAAACAGTCACATTTATTCTGGGTACTAGGGCTAGGAATAATTCCAAAAGATCAGAAAACAATTGATACTCCTATCTTGATTGTACACATCACGCCAATAACACAGTTTATACTCTCAACTTACACTCTTATTGGAAAAAATTTTAATAGAACACGAGCTTCAAAATTGATCAGAATTTAAGGACAACCCAAGAACAGGCTGAGGTACTGAAAAAGTGTAATTTTTGACGCCCTTAAAAAATTCCACCTTAAAAATTAGGTGTTTTGGCCATTTAGGGGTGCTTCTTTGGTGAATTTAAGAATTGTGCCTGCAGATTAATCTTGCTTGCATATTTGCATATTAAGGATTTTTTTGCAAGTGGGGCCTGAGCATTCCCTTTTAGCACATTAGCTAACGACTGCACTGCTTACACCCTAAACATTTAAGAAAAAATTAAAAACTTTTTATCCTCAAAATTTTGGAAGAATTAAGAACAACAAGCCTGAAATACAATCTACTGGTTTTTTAAAAAAACAGTGTTTATGGCTGCTCGAAGGCCACTCATGTCTGCAAAACAATGAAATGAAAGGAAAATCGAAAAGAAGAAACCAGCTGCACAGTGGACTGACGTCATAGAATGACTGTCAGAAAACAAATAATATCAAATTCAAAATGATGGTATTGGCCAAAATTGCTTCTGATTCAATGCTACCCTAGGTACCACAGCTGCAAAAATTTAAAGGGGCAAACAGCTCTAGTTATTTTTTGCTTTTGTTAATTTTTTGGAGATCTGGTGTTCAGGGTAATGCAATGCAGTCTAAATATTACTCATGCCAAAACCTTCCTCCCTGGTTCTCAGGATTAACAATGAATGACATGGGTTTTGGAACGTTTGGGGTGCTGCAGCTCCTACCCTTGGCTCCAAGATCTAATGGTTAAAAATGGAAATACACCCTAAGTGTGTTTTACGCTCTTTCTTGAGTATTTTCCATCTGTCCATCAGCTAATTTAGAAAAAATTGTGTTGTTTATTCTAAATATTTTGTACTTTCTCTCGCAATTTACATTTACCACCGTAGTTAAACAAATATACATCAGTGTAACGTGCAATTAACTTGATATACTTAGAAATATTTCAGTTTGAATTTCGGACAAATTTGAAATTTTTGAACAAACAGCCACGTGATCCGAAGGCTGTTTGCTAAATTGGTTTATACAACGATTAAATGTGATTATGGTTATCACTGCTGATTTCAAACATTATGAGTTCAACTTTGCGACCAGCATCATAACAAGGTCATGTCTTTGCAATTTCCTATGAATATTCTCTCCTTCTACAGCATCGTGTTCAGAACATTTTCGTCTTCCTACACAACTCTTATGTCACCCCCTTGACAGATCTTCCTAAAATAACCTCTATAGTGGTGTTAGATCTCTCTATAAGAGTATTTCTCTGTTAAAGTTTAACGATGCTTTTAAAAAGATTGTTCCTTTTTCGCTTTCTACTCATCTGATACTGCTTGTTTGCTTTCGTTTCAGATTGCTGTGCGTACAGCTATTATCAAAATACACCTTGAAAGCACAATGAAATGCAACCGCAAAGGGCACTTACTGTGATCGAAACCCTGAAAATAGACAATGGTTTTTTTGTTTCAAAATCTTTAGAGAAATATGATTGGTTTTGATTAGCTAGGATCTGATTAATAGCTGACTGTGCACGTGTTCAATCATTTCCGGGGGTGTATCTTGCTCGGTTGATGCCGGGGGTGAACTGATTGTTTCAGCAACTTCCATTGTATTTTTCGATTAAATTTGGCGCGTTGCGGTGGCAGATAAAATTTGATGAGACGGGCGATCATATCGTCGCAGGATCATGCCAGGTGAGATCGAGTGATCAAAGGAGCAGCCATCTTTGGAGCTGTTTCGCTCACAATTTTTTAGATGGATCTATTTACCTAGTTGAAAATGGAACAGACAAATCAACGCTCGTCGACTCTTTTACGTGGTGACTCAAATATATCCACAACTGCAAGCTGTGCGTGCTTATCTTTGCGTATGATTGTTACAGCCCTTGTAGTACTGAATGTTATTTTCATCGGGTTGTTTGGTGGAACGTTTTACTTTCTGTACGAGTTGAAGCAGCAGTGCAATTCAAATACTGATGTTTATAGGAACGGTATAAATACAAATGCACCGGCTCATTCCGGATTCAGGAGTCGAGGCGAACCAAATTCTACACCTCGGACGGGTGATGGGCCTAGCAAGGGGGAAAACAGCCATATTAAAATATCTACAACACTTAACAGAATCAAATCTGATAGAAGTTTTGATAACAGGAAAGAGACGACAGTAGCGCCAAAATCGGTAAGTGCAGGGAACAACTGGAATTCAACGAAATTTGAGTTTGTTATTTAATCACACATTTTGGGTTTCTCTGTGCGATCCGATACTTGTCTGACGTGTCCACTGCACTCCTGATCAATGGAATTCTCAAGCGAGTACCACACCAATTTTGAGTCGAAGTTTGTCTCGACTGGTTTTTATAATGTTTCTAGATGTACAGCAATCTTGGAATTTTCGTGCTCTAGAGCTTGTTGTATTTATAAAGCAGTGACTTCCAAACTGTCACTTGCTGCACGTGAGCCATTTGACAGCCAGGTACCGCTCACATTCTGTACTTGTCCCAAGATTTTCGTGAATCATTTTGCTCGTTTTCCAACCAAATATACCTTATGTTTCATCTCATGACGAATTTATCTGATAAGTTTTCAATTTCATTTGATCATTCACAATTATCGCTTGATTTTTCCCAGAAATATCTGATAATCAAATTGTTAAATTGTGAGGCTCAAATTTCACTTCAACTCCTAATCAAATCCGGCGATGAAAATGGACGGTGATTTTTTCAGGAGAGATGGCTAAATGTGAGAAAGGATGAAACTAAAGCTTTACAGCCAACTAGCATCTCGGCATCTTTCGAGAAGAGAAAAGAGAATGCGGATAAAGACTGCTCATGTCGAGGTATGTTGATGATTTGTAAAAAGCAGTTTTAGCCGAATGTCAACGTAAATAGCTTGATTATTTATTCTGATTTACGCAGTTCTCAATGGATATAAACCTGACCACTGAGGGGCCTTTCATTGAGAAACTCCTCAACACGAAACCATTGTTTACAGTGTTGGAGATTTAGAAGCTCGACTTTCATTCAGTCGTTGCCTAACAATTAAATAAGTTAACAGGGTTGGGTTTCTCTCGTTTAAGATGGCAGTTTTTGCCAGTTTACAACGAAATCGCGTATTTATGAAAGAAGTTGGCTCATTGTCCGAAATTGTTTTTCAAACCGGGAATCGATCAAGCGGAACAAATCGAGAGCCTTGTTCAGTTTCAAAAGCAAATCTTTCCTTAGTGTTTTTAAATGACGAGAGCCTTAACGTGTCGATACAAATATAAAGCATATATACAGAATTTGTCGAATTATTAATTTTCAAACTATTACGAAAAGTGGTAAAAACGCACAGACTGATCCGTGTTTTTGTTGCAGTAAATGCTAAATGGGAAAGTAACTTCGCTACACTCAATATTTTGGAACTAAAGCGGTCATTTTCAGAGAAAAATCTTGAAAGGCACTCTATTTTTTTCTCAATGAATGCATGTCTTTCTAAAACAATTGAGCAGTTGAAACATAAATTTTTAATGAGATGTTATCTGTGCTAGTCTGTTATAATCAGCATAAATATTTATCAGGTTTGCTTAAACAAATTGTATGTCATTAGGTCTATGATAGAGTGAAAATTTAGCAATGATATGTGTGTAAATATGTAAATAATGAATTATAAAGAAATAATGTGTAAATTTTTTTATTTGATAAACAAGTTCACAATGAGATCTTGTGCTTGCTAAACCATTTCAACCACATCCACAACATTCAAGCCACCTTGCACAAATAATGCAGAAGATAAAACTTTAATCATATTTTAGGTGACTACAAATGTTTTAGAATTGTTGGGTACACAAAAAAAGTATTCACAATGATAGAAACTATATGTTTGAAACAAATTATTTAATTCATTACTTCACAGTGTTTATAAATGCGCAATTTAATGGTGACTCTAAGAGAGGGTTTTATAAAAATGTAAATATTGCCTGAAAAGTCTTATATAGTTATGGTCTCTTTATACTGATCTGATCTAGATTTCATGTCAACTAAAGTGCAATCCACTAAGTTAAGAAATATTTACATTTTTATAAAACCCTCTTCTAGAGTTGCCATTAAATTATGTCATTTATAAACACTGTCAGTAAATGTATTAAATAGATATGTTTTAAACATATATTTTCCATCATTTTAAATATATACCTTTTTTGGTGTACCCAAGACAGCCCTTGCCTTTTTTATTTTGTAATGACTTTTATTGGAAGAAGCTTTCTTCAGATTCAGTTGTTTGCTATATATTGTAAACTGCTGCTGTGATTTGGTAGTATTTATGTAAGCAAAGTTATAGTTATGAACTCTGAACATTTCAACTATGATAAAAGAGTCATTTATATAGTGCAGCTATGATTGTGGAAAACCTGTAAAATTCAATCTGAATTAACCATAAAGAGACAAAGAAGATTTAAGTATATTTTTAGCTACATTTTAATGCAAATTCAGTACAGAGAGTGTCAAGTCATTTAAAAATGCTTTTGATAAAAGCAAACAGTCTAGACATAGTAAAGCTCTTTGTCTGAAATGCAACAAGTTACAAAACATAAAAATGAGGATTGAAAATGTGAAATAGGCTATGTATACGCTATTGTGTGTCAAAAAGGCCAATCAGAATACAATGTATTTTTTTATTTCCATTTTCAATCCATGTTCTGACATTCTGATGCTCTTGGATGTTTCAGACCAAAAGCTCTATTAATGTCTGATAATGTTTGCTTTTTTGAAAGCTGTTTTAAATTATGTTCTCATTGTAAAGTTATTGAAATTCAGCACAAGAGAATAGCATGCTGGCCATTTATTCAGTTCAATTTTTATGTCAGCTAAAAGTAATTATTTTCCTTCTTCTACTGACCAAGAGTTTAAAAGTTTCTTTATGAGTACAGTTACTTCAGTTAGTTACTTCTCATGACTGATATCTAAATACTGTTATATTTTCCTAATTTATTTCTTAATTTATACAGTCAAAAATATTTGAGCATAGCTTTATTTCACAAACATATTTTATCTATTCTCAAAAGAGAACATACATATTAAATATCATATGGCTTATATTTGTATGATAATTACATTTTAGTGAGTACAAATTTTTAAAACTCATTTAGGTATCAGTGGTAAAAGAGTCAAGAAAGGGACATTCATATATACTGCATTTATTTATTTGCAAAAATAGATACTCTTGTTTCAGCTTAGAAACCCTCATTATAGCATGTCCACCATAACTAGTGAAAAAAAACTGATGAATTTAGAAACTAACTCTGAAAATCTATACCAAATCATTTTGTCTTCTGTTTTGGCTCTATGAGCCTTTGTAACCATAAAGTAAATATATTTGTTCACATATTTCAATAGACCAAGATGATAAGAGGGAATTTTTCCTCAAGGGTACTGCCCAAGTGTAGTTACTGCACTTGGTCCAAATCAACTCAAGTTTGCTGCTTCAAAAGACTGTGATCATTCCATTGAACAAATGACTCAATGAAATGAGCAATAGGCTTTTGAAGCCAATCCTAAAGTTTTCAGACAATTCAATGTAATCATTTGTTTTGTGCTACTGAAAGCCTTTGCAAGAGCCATTTTAACTTTAGATATCACCAGGTTTATTCCAACCAAAGGAAACTGTTCAGTTATGTTTACTTATAAGTATGTACCTATTCATGATATTCTGTATATATTTGTATATGATATGTTTTTGTTTATAAATATATGTTGGACTAACTAGCAACATGGAAGGCAATTCTGTTAAGCAATGTTCCATAACTTTCTGTTGTGTTTAAGTCAAATTGTATTTATCAGTTTGGATGGAAGGAAGCTCTGTTTATGGAAAATGGATATCAGCCATGCACTGCAAACAATTGTTCTGTTGTGTGTACATCTACAAAGTACATAAGCTGTGTACACAAGTTCATGGCTGTTTGCACTATTTTATAAATAGAAAAGGACAATATATCTCTTATACCACAAGTTTAAATTGTCCAAAAAAAGGTTTTTTATCAGAATACCTTTGTTAAGGTTTGGGAATTTCTGAGTTTCATTGCTCATTTCTCTCAAAAAAAGCAACAGTTTTTCACTTCATATGTTGTTCTTCCCACATGAATCATTGAAGCATGTGATAAGCCTTCAGATGTCATTTCTGGGAATTCTGAATAGTGTTTCCTGACAAGGAAAAAGGAACAGTAATTGTGGTAAAACCCTCCACCATTTTCCTGTAAATTTCCTGATTTCAAAATACAAATCATTCATTGATCAATAAAATTCCATCTGATTCAGACAGTTAAGATTCCTCTCTGGAAACAATTAAAAATCAAATGAATAAGACAGCAAGTTCTCATTATGTTCGAAAAGATGCTGCACTGATTTGGATCTAACATCATTCTTTACAATTTATTATCTATCATACAGATCTGTAGCATTTCAGTTTTCCTTTTATTATAAATTTCGTCACATGTTCTGTGACATGTGTTTTGCCTTGCTACTTAGCCAAGTAGGCCCAAGTGGAGCATGATGACTGTTTAAATTGGATTTTTGTTCTTTGGAATGCAATGATTAAGTCAATATTTTATCCACCGAAGCAGAAAATAACAGATCATTTTATCATAAAATCAACTGATTAAACATCATACAGCCCAAGGCTTTGTCTCTTGTCCTTAACCATCATACCAGCGTTCGAGTCAAAAGCGAAGACCCATGACGCTCAAAAAATTAATCCAGCTGTTCTGTGGCCACATCCGCTTTACTTTTCTATTTAGAGTACAACTTGCACACATTGATTTATGTAGAATCAGGAACTGGCCTCCGTGTCTTTGCCACTGTAATTGTGCATAAGTATTAAGTGATATTTAACCACACGCCCTCGGTCTTGTTATCCAGTTAGATTTTAAAGGAGCGTACTTGCAGCTTAAAACCTCTTACGCTTTTCAGTCAGCTTGTGGCAAGTTAAGGTGGACGTATGGCAGATTTTGAGAAAGAATGAAAATTTTTTCAAATTTATTTTTTTGTGTTTTCTTGAGAGTTTAATATCTGTAGCGATAGAATCACCTTGATTTGGTTGGAATTTGGCTCAAAAAGTTGCAACAATTGGCGTTGCAAAATGCTTACTACCCTTAGCAACGCAAAAATTGTGTTGCTAAGGGGCCGTTTTGGGACTTTCCCCTCTAAAACTTGTTACATTTCGTGCCGTGCCAACTATTTTCCTACTTCATTGAATTGAATGAATTGTGTGTCTTCTACATCAAGAACTACCGCAGCAAAATGACAAGATTTACTTTGACAAGGTCATTTCTTTCGCTCACATACTTTGTAGGAAGGAAATAGAAGATTTTTTGGTACTTGAATATTATTAAAACTTGTTTTTGGAATGCCAGGGAATAAGTCGAGAAGTAAGTACGCCAGGAAGAGAAAGTCTGTTGGCCTTAGAAGACAGGATATCAAGAACGATGACGATAACGAAGAAAGGCCTAATGAGAATGACTCTAGGCCAGGTGGAAGCTCTACGCCAGATAAACTCAATAGGTCATTTGAGAAAATTTCCGAAAACTGTCCCATTTTGAAGTCAGAAAGGGAACAAGTCCTTACACGACAGAAGACTTTTAATCTTGGTTTGACAAGCACTGTTTCACATCCAAGCACAGAGGCATTTGGCAACAAGATTATTAATTCAAAGTTGTTGGATGTGGCTCTGGAAAAGATAGCCGTCTGCAAAATGTGTAAATCTTCAAATGGCTGTTTGAAACTTTTTCAAGTGGATCGAAGGAGATCTGGGCTGGATGAGTCACTTTATTTGGAATGTCAAAACTGCCATTACAGTGTCAATTTCCATACAACTGAGAAGGTTGACTGCCTTGGCAAGCAACATTCAGAAATAAATCTCAGACTTACTCAAGCAGGTTTTTATACTGGCAATGGACAAACCAACCTTCAAAGACTTTGTGGTATGCTAGATCTACCTCCCCCAGTAAACAATTCTTCATACAATGACCATCTTAAAGATCTAGAACTTATAAGTGCTAAAGTGGCAGAAAACAGCATGGCTCAAGCAGCACTTAGATTAAAAAGTATTCTGAAGGTCAAAGAAGAGGAATGTAAAAACTTAGATCTTGAGGAAGATGTTTTTCCCATTGCTGTTTCTGTAGATGGTACTTGGCAAAAACGCTATGGGCATTCTTCCTTGCATGGTGTGGTATTTGTCATGGCAATTGAGACAGGGGAGGTTCTTGATTATGAGGTCAAATCAAAAGTTTGCTTTGAATGTAAGGCCAGAGCAAAATGGGACAAAGAGTCAGAGAAATTTAAAAGCTGGTTTGATAAGCACAAAGACAAATGCCTCATAAATCACACACTGTCGTCTGAAGCAATGGAAAAAGAAGCAGCAATCACTATTTTCAAACGCTCAGTAGAAAAGCATAAGCTAAAATACACCATTTATGTAGGAGATGGAGACTCTTCATCGTTTTCAGAAGTTTCCACAGCATTGTTTGAAGAATATGGCTCAGAATACCAAATTTCAAAGGAAGATTGTATCGGCCATATAC
>NW_027019322.1:12439600-12501998 GCF_013076305.1 Rhopilema esculentum
TTAAAAGCTGGTTTGATAAGCACAAAGACAAATGCCTCATAAATCACACACTGTCGTCTGAAGCAATGGAAAAAGAAGCAGCAATCACTATTTTCAAACGCTCAGTAGAAAAGCATAAGCTAAAATACACCATTTATGTAGGAGATGGAGACTCTTCATCGTTTTCAGAAGTTTCCACAGCATTGTTTGAAGAATATGGCTCAGAATACCAAATTTCAAAGGAAGATTGTATCGGCCATATACAAAAACGCATGGGAAGCAACCTAAGAAAATATAAAAATAAATCCAAAGGCAGAAAGCTCGAAGATGGTGCTACAGTTGGCGGACATGGTAGACTCACTGATGTAGTTATAGATTCAATTCAAAACTATTATGGTCTTGCTATTCGCAACAACCTTGGCAATGTGAAAGCTATGGAAAATGCCATCTGGGCAATATTTTTTCACATGATTAAGTGCCAAAATGAGGATATTGCTGTACAACACAAGTTCTGTCCTTCTGGAAAGGATTCCTGGTGTAAATACCAGAGAGATATTACAAGCGGAACAAATACATACAAGCCATCAAAGTGCCTACCTGATGTGTTTAGAAAAGAATTGAAGCCAATTTTTGAAAGATTGTCTGAAAAGTCACTTCTACAACGATGCTTGAAGGGTTACACGCAAAACCAGAA
This sequence comes from Rhopilema esculentum, assembly GCF_013076305.1. The sequence continues at coordinate 12,440,274 of NW_027019322.1, forward strand.
TGAAGCTTTGAACAATATTCTTTGGAATAAGTGTCCAAAACGAGTTTTTTGCGGTAATCGCAAGATGAATTCTGCGTGTGCTAATGCAGTGCTGATTTGGAACCAGGGAGCAGGAAGCCAGATCAACTTGCTAAAAGCAATGGGGATAACAGAGCCTGGGGTTAATACGATCAAGCTGTTGAGAAATGAAAATGCGAAAAGAATTTTTGATGCAAGCAGGAAGTGCAAAAGCTCATACCAGAAACGCCGAAGGACCTTAAGACACGAGAAGAAAAAGGGCACTAAAACAGGAGAACATTATTCATCAGGTGCATTTTCCTGTAGCAAACCAGCAAGTCAGAGAAGGTCAGGCAAAAAAAGAAACATATCATTGATTGAAAAGCCTTCTGAAAGAGAGGTGGAAATAGAGTTTGTAAACGAAGAAAGTATTTCTGTCAGCATACACCCAGCAAAGAAAAGAAGAGCAATGAAATAAACTTTATATGAAACTGAAATCAGGATAAGAATCTATCCATTGTAAGTTAGAAGTCACTTTTTCATTTAACATTAAAAAGTTCTTTTCACTGTACCTAATATGTCTTATTTACTGCATGGAAAACTTTAAATGCGATTTTTGAATTTACGGACCTTTTTACTCAAGAAAGGTTATCTGATGAACAGGAAAAGATATCAGCACCAAATTTGGCAAGAAGAATGGTTTCAATGAGCTTATTGTTTTGTACAGACAAAATTTTGCCAAGTCAAATAGATGAACCAAAATCAAAGAAAATAGTGTTTCTCTGTGTATCTATGGCAACGGTTGCCATAGAAACTTTTTATCAATACAAAACAAACACTATATCATGAGGACCTTTTTTACATATCAGCTGCTTCTGTAACATTTTTATTACATTTTTAATAATTTCTTATGCATGTTTCACTGCCGGACTATTCTGGTCTGTAGAATACACCATGGTCATGTGACCAATTATTTTAAACTTCAAAAATTTTCTTTAGTTATTAATGATCATTATTGGAAAGTTTCATTTCAAAATTCTCAAGTTTGAAGGTTGTACAACCATTACTATCAAAACCTCCATGAAAATGAAAATCTGCCATACGTCCACCTTAAGATGTGGTTCTTTTATAGCTATTTGCATTTCAAGTCATTGAAGAGCTTCGATGCTACTTGGTTAGCTTAATTCATGATTTAGAGGTTTCTTCTTAATTCTGGGTCCTTTTAATCAGAAAGGGCATTGATCGGGAGCCAGCAAAGAATGTTTACCGTATTTCGATGACTTCTAGTTCATTCTAAATCAGCGAAGCGTTCAAACTGATGAAATGCATCTTGAATTAAATATAATCCTTACGAATGGTTGGCGGGAAAACGTGCGGTTTTAGGTCATATGCCGACATCTTTGAGTCGGTGCGAAGGTGAATGTTATCATCCCATCATGGTCGAGGACCATTTCCATTCGAAAATAGTAGACTGTGTCTGCTAACGGGCTCGCCTCTTTAAACCGCTTACCACGTGACCTTTCCGAATAAAACAATTGGTTTACATATGTTCTCAATTTGGGTGTGGTGATAATTTTTCATCAGCAAGCAGTTATTAAGTGCCATGGAATGATTATGGGCAGCATGGCATTATCTGTTTTGCATCTCACATCCTTATGTAGTGAGTGACGCTTCTTTTTTATCGCGGAAAGTGTCAGCGGTATATAACAAGCATAACCCCCGTCACTCCTTCGTCTTCTTGGCTTTTAATTATAAGGTAATCGTCGTGTTATTTGATTGATATTATACATTGATTTCTTTCCTGAAACCTATTTTGTTGATCATTCACAAGATTCCCGTTAGATAAGCATTCAATTGCTTAATCCATTGCACGATATACTCTCGTGCATTCCCAAGATTCCAATCCCGTACCGTTGCCTCTAATTTTCTGTTCACAGTGATGACGATGACTGCGACATCGATGATTGTCATTGTGGTCATTATGGTTATGATGATTGTAGTTACACTCATTTTTTTTTATAAAAAACAAAGGTCAAAGTTAAATAATCCAGTTTCTTACGCTTTAGGAAATTCCAATGCTCGTTGTTTTTTGAGGGTTACTTGTTATGATGCCATTAACTTCAACAATCAGGGTCCTATAAAAAACCTCCTTTCTTTCCAATAATAAGCAATCCCAGACAACGGTCAGAAACCTGGGGCCCACTTGTGTCCGCGCCCACGTGCAAATTCGCAAGCCAAAATATCGTCACTATCATCATCATCATCGTAGCCGGGTGAATGTGGTAGTGAAGAACTTGTATCCCCTGATATTTGTCATAAGGAACCAGAGAGAGAGAGAGAGAGAGAGAGAGAGAGAGAGAGAGAGAGAGAGAGAGAGAGAGAGAGAGAGAGAGAGAGAGAGAGAGAGAGAGAGAGAGCGAGAGAGAGAGAGAGAGAGAGAGAGAGAGAGAGAGAGAGAGAGAGAGAGAGAGAGAGAGAGAGAGAGAGAGAAAGAGAGAGGGGGGGGAGGGAGATACGGTTGTCCTTGTTGTTATTTTACCAACACTGGAAAAAAAGAATGTGTCCCCGTTTCCACCCAAGTCTCTAATTAGAATAAACTTGTATTTTCATCATTAGCTTCTGTTGTTAAAGGTTTTGATGCAGCTCTTCGTATGTGTGCTATATTTAAGATTTTAGCCAAATACGTTTTGTATGTCAACGACTAAAACAAAATCTAGTGCATAATCCTGTGTTTATTTTCTTAGCAGAATAATTAATCCCTTTTATTACTGTTTGCACTCTGATCGCCAGGATAAAACCTTCATTGTCCTAGAGTTGTTTATGACTTTCACTCCTTTCAATTAGTCCGTGCCCTCATGCTGTTTGCGGGCAACGGATGCTGCAGGCTTCATTAAAAGTAAAATCTTTGTGAACTTGCCTTTTTATGGTTTTGATGACGTAATGATGATGGTGAAATTGTAAGGCGCTAACTCTCCCTCAGATCTCCCGGTATTGGAAGGTATCTAAAAATTTCTGTACGGTATAAATTTTCACTAAATGAAATTATGCGCCTGTAGGGTGCGCTGAAGAGTAAATTATATTGTTTTGTCAAGTTAGTTATTAAATTATGTGCGTATTCGTTCGTTTGAACCGCCTTGAAATATCGGTTCTATTTTTTACCTATGATTGTGTATATTGCTTTGTCGTGAATTTTGCTGTAGTTTGAGAGAAATATGTTGATTCAAAATTTTCGTCAAGCCGAAAAAATGTTGGCACCATTCTTATTCCAGGAAGCCAATATTAGAGCGACATTGCTGTTTTATCTCCGCCCCATGAGCGTTTCTTGTGTCGAGCTTTGGCCATTGTCACCGGGTCGTTTGTGGTAGAGCAATTATATTCAGGCAGTTTGAGACTAAGAGAAACTCATTTATATCATTTAAGACTTTAATTGTTATAGCGTGTACCCTCTCGCAACTCCCCCTACAAACTCGATTACGAAGCTTTTATATCTGCGTAATAGCTTACTGGGCATGCGTATATTACAGTACTTATATATACGTACGCAGCGATTAAATCCTACTACAGTTTAGGGGGAGGGGAGCTATAGTTCATTTGTTTCCATTGAACAATATTCTTCTTTCCATTCTTGTTTCCAATGTTTCCAAACAATAGTGCCTCCGTCCTAAAACCTTATCCTTCCTATAGCCATTGATTTTCTTCTTGAACCATTTTAATACATCACATTTTTTAAGCAATTTCATGATGTAAGGTCCACACCAGGTCGGCTCGTGGCGTGCATTTTTGTTCTGCTTGATGTTGATGGCTCATCAATTTTGCCTGTTTTATTTTGGCTTTCTACCACACCCTCTTCGCTTTGCTTTTCACATCGATGAATTTCCTAACATTTCTTCTCTTCGGTAGCATATTCATAATACGTATTCTTACTCGTTTCCTTCTTTCCTTAAAAACCCATGTTTTCATCTAGTCAATAATTAGATTCATTTCGCATTAACATCGATGATATCCAGTGTTTATCTTATAACGTCCTGAGTTATTTTCATCTTTTGTCAATGAAATATTCTAGACAATGATATATGATCGCATTTGCAATTATCTCATCTCTGTAACCGAGTCCATTCAGTCTTCGCCTATTAAGCGATCACAATTTCCTGTTTTGCAAGTTCGTTGGTTGCATTGATTTACTGTCATGGAGCACTTTGTTTCTTCTACCTGCTGCAGCCATTACCGAATCAAGCACCTACGTAGGAACAACTGAAAGGGGGTCGGAAATCGATGAAATGTCGGTGAATGGATGAATTTAAGAGTCAGTGGGCAATAAAGATCGAACAGTGGGGTCCAGGGTCGAAGCCCATCTGTAAAAGAATAATTTTCCAGCAGTTTCTTAATGCCAAGGGTTATCAAGGTTTGGTTATCTTGGCGCTCGGTTTTTATAGAGGGTTACTTTTAAAAGTGCGTATAAACCGATCACTTCATAAAGCAATTATTGATTCGATCGTGCCATGCTACTGTTGTTGATGCTACTGTTGCTGCAGTTGTGCTTGAGTTGATAAATGGCACCGCTTCTCACCAGAGGTCATAGTGGTTTAGTGGTTGTTTCATTCATAGATTCGCAAAACCGCAAAAGATACGGATATGGTGGCAATATTTTTCTACATTGGCTGATAAATTCTTGAAAGTGTCTTATAATATTAGATACTAAGTTCTATGAATCTTGACCTCAACCCTAAATTTATCTTTTAGTTGAGATGAAGCTTGTATTGCTGACATTGCGAAGCAGCTGAGAGCAAACCTAGTTGATATCCTGTTTCTCTTAACGTTTTATCGTGTTTAAATGCTCGTTTATAGCTCGAAGCAGAGGCTGGCACAATATAAGGATTACAATCAATTATGACCAAGAATTATTATCAATTATGATCAAATAATTGTCACCATATTTTTATAAGCGGGCATTGGATGTAAATCAGCCCTCTGCTGCCATTTGCCCTGACGCCCATAATCTTCCGGTAGACACATTCATATTACATCATCAAAATACGACGTCATCAAAATACGACGTCAACAAAATACGACGTCAACAAAATACGACGTCAACAAAATATGACTGTAAATGTGATTGGTTTATTTAAATTATCATCTATCTCGTCGATTATGCTTCATGATATTGAGGGCCTTTCCTTTTGAAGATGAGCATTTTATGATAGTGAAAAGGCAACTGTTTAGCTGATGTCGTCACAGTTTATTTGCCATTGGCTCTCTTAGGAAATTGGCCAAAAGAAGAAAGTCTCTTTTTTCCAAATTGATGTGGCCAGGAGAATCGAACCCGATTTACTTCATCTCTTCGACCTCATCAAGTTTCTGCACCCGAGTCATTCAGTTGCCACTGCACGCACACCCCTCGGGGAGGCAGAATTCATTTTTCGATCTTATTCACAGAAAATCATTTGTTTATTATGTAAATACGAGCTTTAGTAAGGTTTTTAAGTTCAAAACGTTTAGGCCAGCCCTGCATTCACTTTATGAATCTGGGTCGTTTGTTAAAGATAAAATGTAATAAGCGAATAAAAATGGTTCGGATCGAAGATTAGAAAGATTTTCGTACGCCTGTGTTTTCTATTTGTACCAGACCGCCGTTGATTCAAAGCTCGTTTCGATATGGATTTTATGTTTGACCTTGGAGACCTTTAATGGTCCAATTTAGGCCTGGAAAGCACCGTTGTAACCAAAGGAAAAGGTGGATGCTATACCTTCATTTCTTGTTGGCAGTATTTGCAGTGCATGTTTCTCTGGGACCAGGTGGAATGTAAAAATCGAAATTTTCAAGTCCCTAAGAAGCTCATGATAGTCGAAATAAAGATAATAGAACAGATGAATTGTTGTCTCTATTTGGCACCTTACAAACTGCCTACATGTAATTTTTTATTGTCTTAACTGTTCGTTTAAAAAGAGGTGTTCATTTTGACATCATTCATAATTAACAATGTTTAGAAAACAACTGTTTGTTAGATCCTTTTTCGTGTAGCACATTTCGAATGGACGACGTCAACAAGCTTAGGCACGTAGTAAAGTATTATGCCGCGAGGTTGGTGTGTTTTGCGGCGAGCCTGAGCTCCTATATGGTGCAGCAAAAGCTACCCAAAACCCGACCATGCCAAGTACCCGCATAAAGTCTCGAGGCCCTCAAAACGAGACTGTGAATTAGAGTTTTTGCGGCCTTCAAATTGGTGTGGTTTGCCGCAATATTTTGTTAAGGCTGTTGTTCATTTTTAATTCATTACCTCTGGGTAGTTCCTAGTTTATGACATAATTGGAACCGATAATTTTGTGACAAACCCGTCCTGGTAAACCAGCAAGGGGCTGCCAAATGGCTTCATCGTTTTCAAATGTTAGTTTTGACGAAGACGATAGATCTTTTTGAGAACTTTTACATGTAGCTACGAGAACGTCCCTACATGGCGTGGGCACATATTTAGATAGCTTTGAGAACGTCTTTAGATAGCTTTGGTTACGCTTTGTCGTTGTCATATCAAAAGCTACATATTTTTTTAGGGTACCGTACACTTTCAGGTTTTTAGAGGTTCTTTGAAAATTATGCAGAAGTATTTTCTTCTAGTGATCACTTCTGCTGCTGAGGTTTCGTCTGCCCCTTTACCGTCTGCCCCTCACCTCAAACCGGTATAATTTGTCCGGTGTAAATGGACTTGTATAATTTCTTTAAACCACAAACCGTTTTCACAAGTATGTTGTGTTTGCATCGCTTAAAGTGTTTGCTTTTTCAATTACCTGTCGGCAGTTTACATATTTTTGACCACCTTTTTGCTTTTATAGGGCCCCCAGGGGATCGTGGTTTACCAGGACCGCAAGGCCCTCCCGGCCCTGCTGGCCCCAAAGGCTCTGCAGCAAGTGAGTTTTTTTAAATTTACTATGTTTTGCGTCAATGTTTTTGTTGTTGGGTGGAAGCCAATCATGAATTTGAAGAGTGTTCATTTCCGAATGATTGTATATTTGGCTGATTATCTATGAATTATTTATGTGGAATATTTTCATATACCTTACTAACTTTGAGTCATAAGTCCTAGAATTTTGTACTACCGATATCATATATAACTAACACATTGACAGATGTTTTCGATCATACGACCCTTGTGTGACTTGTGTTGAATGGTAACTTTCAGTTTTTCCGTCGCTTTGTGCTTCTCATCTTTCTGCCTTGGTTTGTTACGCTTACACAGACTTAATGCTCGTTGAAGGCAACCTCAGTAATTTTGTAGGTTCAGAAAATTCATTTTTCATTTTTATTTTTCGTCTTTATTGCAGGAAAGAAAGGAAGGAAAGGTAAGCCATTTGCTGATATTTTCTTCTGCTGTACAATCTGTATTGATCTTTTTTCGTATTAATCAAATCTATTTGCAAGACCTTTTTGCCACTACTAAACTAGTCAAAAAGTTAAATAATGAAACAAAGAAAATGCTGATAGACTTTTTATCAAATCTCTTTCGTAAAATCAAATATATTTCAGCCAAATTTCCATTTCTGCAATTATTGAAATTTATGAACACTACACGATGCCTTTGTTGTCGTTCTCTCTCACTCTTTCTCTTTATCTTTCTGCTATTCTCATTCACACGATGTTCGAAGACTGCTTTTGACCAGATTGTTTTGCTTCTAGGCGATCAAGGACCTCGTGGCTTTGATGGTAATTTTTCATTTTTATTTTGCTTCGCTTGTCTTTCTTCATACCCCTAACATTGCTTGCCCTACTTCATGCTTTTTGTACAGTGGCGCTTTCATATCCTTTAAGAGCGTGTTGACCATTTGTGGCAAAAATGTCTGCCCCTTGTTGGAAGGCGTTCGTTGTTTAGACGTGTCCCTACAAGGATGTTCCGCTGCATTCGCATTGACTTGCAAGAACACCATTTTACGAGGAAAAAATCAAGAACAATTACAAGAACACAATTATTTGTTAAGAAAGGATGTACAGTTTCCCATATCTGAGAAAAAAGGGAGGAAACCATGCGAATTTTGTATCACTGTGACAATATAATAGTAGGTCCTCGAGCGTAGTGAACTGATGGCTCAGTGAACAGATTAGTAAAAGTATAAAGTAAAATATAGATGTAGTATTGACATGTAAAAATGAAGATAATACGATGTGGCTCTAAACCTTAGGTGCTGCAGGCCCACCCGGGGACCGTGGCGATCGCGGAGCAATGGGCTTACCTGGCAGCAGAGGAGAGAAAGGTCCTCCAGGTAAGATTTTTGGCTCAGTTGGATATGCACGAAAATGGAAGTATTTTTTGTTGGTTTGATCACACTTTGTGACAACAAGTAGCTTAAATTGAGACTCAGCAGGGGAAACATTTATTGTACATGGTTTTCGAAAATAAGTTTCATTTATCATTTTGATTTTTTTCGTTCAAGAAGCATTGCCCTCTAGCATAGCATAGCTGATTTCGAAAGGGCACTCCGTATGGCGAAACTTCGTATGGCGAAACATAGTATGGCGAAACCTTCAAATTCATCACCTTGTTTAGTCACCTGCAAAATAATTTATAGGAAACCAATATATGTTGTCTTTAACACCATAAGATAACTTTCTTCTTTAGGAGGGCTCGACATCTGACAGTTAGTACTTCGGTTCGAAGTGTTCAGAGGGGAAATAACTTGAAAAACATTGTGTATGATTAATTGTTATCAACCATTGCTTACTGACCCGGAATTCTTATTCAGCTGTTTACTTTAGATTTGTTTTAATGCTGCGCTTTTGTTTATCACATTTCTTTTTTCCTTATAAATAGGAAAGGCAGGACCACAGGGTGCTACTGGACCTCAAGGAATGAAGGGAGATAGGGGAGCACCAGGCTTAAAAGGAGAAAAGGGAGATAAGGGCGATGGCACTGTCACCGTAAGGGTAAGACACATTGCGTCACAACCTTCGTGGGGGACGAACAAATCTTCAAAAGTGTAACGCAATTTTAGTAGAGTCAAAGAATTTGCGTATTAATGATATCATTCCGTGCGCATGCTCTTTGACTCTAGGACGGAGGATGGCCTCTATCGATAAAAGATTTTTTCTTGTTCGTCTCCCCTACAAATATGGACATTTTTTGCACCAATTGGAACTACAGAGATCTTTAAATTTTACATTAATGCCAACCACTCTTCTTTGGTGTAGCCAGGTGTCGTCATGTTTTTCACAGTATTGTGTTCTTGCAGCATCTAGTCAAAATTTTAAGTGTGGTCGTTTATCATTTGAAAAAGTGCAGAAAATCAACCCTTGTGACACGAAAATATGATAAATAGTGCATAAAAATGCAGTTTCAGCTTATGTCATCAGTATGAAGACAGGGGAGTAAGAAAAACTTAAGGATGTGTGATTCATAAACCAAATAAGCAGATGCGAATTAAGTTAGTTCAAGATCATGATATCGTAAGGACGAAAGTTCTAGAAGATGATCCATTAAGTTAGTTTGATTCTAACAACAGTTATTTAATATGACATTTGAGTAGATATTGTGAGAAAGGCTTTTGTACTAGAGCCCAACAACAATAACTCCTCTATAATTTCGGACAGAGTTGTGAATGTTTTGAATCACGAGCGATGTCATTCAGCTCTTTTGCAATGCGTTGTCTTCAGTTTGTTAGCACGTGACCGGAGAGCCTGGTGTAGTAACAGACTGCAGGTGAACAGTGACAACCATGCTTTTTTCTTCTTTCCTTATAGCCTTTCTTTATACTAGAGGGTATCGGATAATTATTTCTCCCCTTTCGGAAGTTATCACCCTCCGCGATTGGAAGTTATGATGTCTTAATGCTCCAATTTTGGTTAGATTAAGAAATAGAAATATAACAAATCTCAAATGACCCTTGTCGCACCTCAATCATACAAAGTTAAGGAATAAGGAGTCAAAACTTGGAAAAGCTTCTTTTTCATTTTTTTATAACCCATACGAAATTTTCATAAGAGAGGAAAATTTAAACGCTGCCTTCAGTCATTAAAATCAAGTCCTTTGCTGCTTTTCACTCAAAAAGGCTATAAAACTCCAAAAGTTCTCTCATATGCTATAAACTGCAATTGCTTCTAAAATGAAATAAGATTTTATCAATGCGTTGACCATAACTGCTCCTAGATGCATTTTTCCCTCTAATAGAAACGAAATTTCACCAATCATTCAAATAGATTTATGCTCAGCAAAAAGCAAATAGTTGTTGAAAATGTTTTTTGTTTAATAAGAAATATGTCGTCGTAAAAAGAATAACGCAAGCATGTTGTAGCAGCCAGTCATTGAAATCGTCAGAAAGTGGTGTTTGGGAATATCTAGAAACTTGAATTATAAGGCAATCCTCTTGTTTTTCATATCCCCTTTTCCTTAGTTAAAACTTAGTATAAGTAGGATTTCCCAGAAAGCCACGAAATAAAGAGCACAACATTGCAAAGTCACTTTAGATTTTTAATTTGTACAAAAACTGTTCTCAAGACAGTTCTAAGAAGGTTTTTAGAAACTTGTAGAGGGTTTCAGTAACGAAACTTTTCTGTTTTTTATCAAAATCTTTAAAAATGAAGTTAGCAAAGTAGAAGAATTCATATTTCTAGGCTCTGGCCCAAAGGGTTATCAAAACTCATTTTAAAGCGAGTTAAAGCTCGTTAACGTTTATTTTGTGAAAGCAGTTAATTTTTAGTAGCTTGTCTTTGCTTAAATTCATACAAATTAGCTGATTGTTGGTATAAGTTGCATTTCCATTTATAGATTGTCATGTCAATTGTCATTGTCATTTCTTCTGTTTTGTTAGGATGACCCGAAGCCTTACTGTCATATCACTGGTAGAATTAGCAGGCGGAAGTCGAGGCACGAACCCAAAGGTAAACCGATCTTAATATATACTCTGAGCGCTTGCTTGATATATATATCATCTCAGCACTAGTGTTTAGTTTTTTAGGAGAAACCGTTTTCTTGCCTTTCTCTCCACTTGAACTTTTTCTTGTTTCATGTTGACATTTGCCTGGGGGTGCCTTTTCTATTTCCCTGAGTTAGTTTTCAACGAATCACTGATGAGCTGTCTTCGGTTTATTGCTTTAGGCTGACGATCGCTTTAATTGTGCCAGGTCAATCGTAAATTGAAGACCAACCTTATCTTAGGCCTTACCAAGGCGATCTTCTACCAGCTATAGTATCAGTGTAAGAAAATAGCTTGCAAAATGTTGCCCACGGTTTTTGCAATGATTTTTTTATTTTCGAATCAGCGGATATACCTGTATTTATAATGGATATACCATTATAAACTTTGGACACAAGCACTTAACTCGCGCTTGGATTTTGTTTTGCGTGCTGGCAGTGCACCCGTTCTGTTTCGTTTCAAAACCTCGTCCTCTCTCGTTGTATTCTCGTCCATCATGTTGTAGAAATTCCGTCGATTCTGTTTACTTTTGCTTGAGATATCTCCAGTCTTTGCTTTTTTAGTTGCCTGTCTCTGGCTAGGACTGTGGTTTACCAATTTCTCCAGTGCAAATTTTGATTATTTCAGTTTTGGTTGTAGAGGTTTCCTAATTCCCACGATTATCTTTCTTTCGCCAAGTTGAGGTTCTGACCCTTTCCTGTTTGGAATTAGATGGGTGGATGCAAAAGAATCGTTCTTGTTAATCCATGTTCACTCTCCATATAAAGGCGCTCTACTCCACAGACAACATGACTAAATGTGGCCTTTGACGTTTTCATTGTCTATGTTTAATCTTAGCAGCCACAATATGTCTTTAAAGCCAGCTTCAATTATCCTCAGACGCCCTTTCTCACTTGTGATCGTTAAAAGTCTCACTGTTTGTTAATTTAATCAAACCTCCCTAAATCAAGTCATGTAAACAGCATTCAATATGCGATCAGTTCTGATTAACAAATTTTGGCGACATTTAAATTGAACATGGTTTATAATATGTAAATACAGATGAATGCACGCTGCTGCTTGGCGCGAAACGAGGAGCTGAAACAGATGCTAGTGTGTCGTGTAAATGTTTGTTCTTTCCAGACATTGATATGTTAAATCATACTGATTGATCGATTGTTTTTCGATTGTTTTGATTGGTTGATCACTTTTTTGTTGTACTGTTTGGTTGATAACTGATTTGCTGATTGGATTTTTGCAAAATTACGATAAGCGTTGAACGAGCCCTTTTCATTATCCTAGAAATACCTCTGCCCTATTTTTAAAGTAATATTTTAGATATTTTAAAAGGTTCTGTTGCCAAATGAGTTGAAGCTTCTGTTGCCCCAGTTTTCGCATGTATTTTGCCCAGAAGCAAGAGCTGCCCGCTAGACCTTCACTTTGGTTGCCATAATCATAACTCAAGACGCCGGTAATCAATATCCGCAAATGAGAGGAAATTATATTTCACGTGATTGTAGACATACATGACCGGTTTCCGTCCTTCAGTCTCTAGCCGCATGGACAACGGCTTTTTCCTCCCTGTTTCGTCGTCATGCATTTCTTTGCTTGTTTTATTATGCTGGGTTTTCTAGTCAGTTGCGTATGACTTGAAATGACATCTGATCATGCGAAAATTACCTCTGTCCACTTAAGACTATTTATGTATCTGGCTCATTCACATGTTTATTAATGGCGTTAACGCTTGCACCAACTGTCTCGCCGTTCCTTTTATGCATCTACGCCTACATTTCCATTAGCACTCTACGTCTCCTTGAAATGGAACGATGATTCAGCAGAAAATGCGACTGCTTCGCTATCAGTGCCAGTTTTGCTGGGTGACTGCACGTGCTCCAATCAAACAGTAGAAGTGAAAAGGCTATGAAAAATCATAGAAGGTTTAATCACAGAAAATCACAGAAATGTTTTCTGCCAAATAATGCCACGATGAAGCCAATATTCACAATTGTTTAAGGAAAATGTCAAACGGCCATCTTTATGTCATATAGACTTTGAGAAAATGATAAAAGAGAAAAATCATGAAAATAGGTATCGTTGTTATTTGTGTATTTCTCTGTTCACCATCTTTCTTATACGACTGGTTTGATATTTATACCTAACAACGGCTGTGAGGATGAATGCTGCTAGTTATCAAACATCGTGTCCCTACGCGCCCACTTTTCTCCCGACCGCCTAGAAGCATGTTATAAAGATTTTTCAGACATCAGTCATTTTTAATAACATTGTGGCCATTTTACATGCTTTTGACTCAAGCGACGACGATACGCTATTAAAGTAAGAGGAGATGTCGCATTTCCTGATAATACTGAGTGTTTCAATGCTTCTAAGATTCACAGTGGTAGAAAATCCAAGTTACTATTCCGGATTCATAATTTGCCCTTTGTGTAATTTCAGGTTTTTACGACTACCCGTAGTAGCAAGGAATCGATGCAGTTAAAACCATTTCACATTGGAATTCGGTCCCAGATAAAATGCCACTTCTTGAATGTGGCTTACTGCGTGATTTAGCCAAAGCTTTTTTATTGATTTCGACGTGAAAATGAAGGTGTTACGGGATAGTTCCTTCAGCTAACACTACTTCTTTCATGCCTCTTCAGCGCCCTTTTTTTTACCTGTCTTCATTCGGAAATTCCTTTACCTGTCTTGTTGTGGCTGAATTGTGGAGAAAATGCATTGATATGCTATACTGAGCCAGTTTGAATGGCCAGTTTGAATGGGAAGCTGATAACCAATGGATGTTGTAAGCGTTGGTACCTAGTACTGTGGTCCTTTGCACAATAAAAAACGAAGCTAAAAGTCATGCCACCCATCTTCATAAACAGTCTTTACGCCTTTTAAAAATCTTTTAGCGGTTTCATTAGTTTTCGTTCAATGTTGTGGTCACTGTTGCCCTTCTCTATCAAACGTTTTGTTTTAATTTAGACGGGCGTTGGAGATCGTGTCAAAAGAATTCATCCGCCACAAAAATGAAGGCTATTTTCGCTATCCATCTCACAAAAACTAAATGATCCAATTTCATTCAAAAAGCTAATAACAATATTTTAACTTTCTTTGGCTTTTTGTCAGGCGACGAATCAAAGTAGTCCGCAGACCTCCAACCCAGAAGTCTCAGAACTTGTGTTTATAGCACCGTTGTCATACCGAGGTTGTAAGGCCATTCAGGGACAAGTGACATAACTGTAATGTTTGCATCCTGTTTCCCGGCTCCTTCTGGTGGTTCAAAGTTGCTATTTTCAATGAGATTGAATTTATCATTGATAACAGTTTAAGATTTGAGTTGCTTTTAAAAACTGCTCAACAAATATTCCCCACCATGAACCTTTGCTCTCATCTCTTTTTCCGGCCACTGTGCGCTAGACACCTTGGTTTACATGACAACACACCTTTACTTGTAACAATGAAGCTTGAAAACTTGGACCACGCGTGATTTTAGAACTGTCATTGGCAGCCGTGTGAACTACATTACCTTCGACATTACTTGGACCTCGTCTTTTTATCAAAAAATTAAGAGAAGAAAATAAAACGTGATTGAACGTTATTTGTTTAACGAAGTTGTATTTAGCATAAATCGGCTGGAAGAGGTTTCCGTATTCAGTCTTAATGCTTATGTTTCTTTCTTAGGAATTATTCGAAAGGAATGGCGTGATTATGGGTTGTTCGCCATGAAGGGACACGGGTTTACTTTCAGGAACGGAGAGCTGATCGTGCCAGAAAATGGAGTGTATCATGTGTATAGTCAGGTCTACTTTAATCACAATGATATTAAAAAAGACCCAAATATTGCCCATTTTGTGTATAAAAAGTCAGGCTCGGATGGAGAGCGGATACTAACTAGTTTGGTCACGAGGAGTGTTAAGATTGGAAACAGTCCCGTGCTTTTCAATGGTTATACAGCTGGAATGTTCTATTTGAAGAAAGGGGACAGACTTATGGTTGGTGTTTCAGAAGAACTTCTTCGCATGGCCCAGTTTGTTGAAAGCCTAAGCTACTTCGGTGCATTCCTTATTGAAAGGTATTGAGCCATGTGAAACCCGTTCGATGTAGACTGCAAGTGGCTATTACGCACTTCGTGTTCTAGACCGGCCTGACGCGTTTACTGGTCTAGGCCAACCACTACAGTACATTGCAGAGTCAGTATTCGTCTCGTATTCACGTCAGACTGACACTGAGTTGAAGCACATCCAAGATGGTGTACATTGAAATGGAAGTTTGCAAGTAAGACTAGATTTATTGGTTAGCGTTCTAAAAATGGTGTTGATGTAGCGATCGGTAACGGCAGAATCGTCAAGGGCAATAGTCTGGCCCAGAACATTGTTTATCGTGGTTAACTGCAGAGTGATAACCTGGTCCATAAAGATATGAGCTGTTTTTATACATATTGGAAATTGAATATAATTACCTTTTATACTTTCGTAGAATTTTCTAAACAACAAAGGAAACATTTTGAGGTCGATTTTTAAAGCTTTTTGACGTTTTTGCATTGGAATAGTCATCATCTGATGCTCCTTCTTGAATGGCCTAAAACTGGAGGATATCACCTTCAAGGACATCTCCTTCAAGGAGTGTCATTGTCTGGTCCTGTAAAGTTCATTTGTTTGATTGAGAGTCGGTTATTTTAACAACACTTGTACCATTTGCCAAGCACCTTGTACAGCTAATCTTTTCAGCATTCGTTATAAAGAATTTTTACATTAGATCATTAATATTTTCATACGTATTCTTTAAAGATATTATAAATTTTTTATTCGTTAGATTCATAGCTCTTTATATCACCGTGATGTACATTAGGCATTTAGTACAGCCGACGTTTTTCACTGCAGAGTTTTCCTCTATCACTCTCCGTTAACGGTTCATTAAGGCCACTGTTTAAGTCCCTCCTTTCGCCACAGTCAAAAACCACAATATTACTCTGGTATTTCCATTTTATGTTCCAACCTCTTTCTGGTTATTTGGGGATGTGTTATTTTCTTACCCTGTCATGAGCCCTAGCCCCCTGTCTTCAATATTCTCTTTTCCAGAGCTCTTTGTAGGAACTCGTCATTCACACAAACGCAACCCCCCCCCCCCCCCCCCCCCCCCCCCCCCCCCCCCCCCCCCACGCACCCCCCCTCCCATCTCTCTCTCTCTCCCCCCTTCTCTCTCTCTCTCTCTACTTCCTCTCTCTTCTCTCTCTCTCTTCTCTCTCTCTCTCTCTCTCTCTCTCTCTCTCTCTTTAATCTAATGTCTTTCAAATCTAATACTCTGTTCCTATCTATTCTTTCTCTCGATTTTCTTTTATGGGTACATTGTGACAAAATGTTTCTTAAGGGAATGAAAATTTTCAAAACTCGACTGTGATGTTTTGTCAAAACGATAAACATGGTGCTATTTAAAAAAAGTAATTACCAAGTGACATTGATAAGTGATTTTCGACCAAGCAAGTCCAAAGTGCTCAGCGATAACAGGTTGACGTAAATTTGCAATTAGCTTTAAAGAAATATTAACAAGATGAACTCGTTGTTTCCACTGTAAGGCCAATTTGAGCTGCAGCTAATTATTATATTCTTGTTTGTTTTTCCATTATTTTCGTATGTTGTTCTAGCAATAACTTTAGATCCTGGGAGTCCCCCTTTCACTGTGTTGTAAGTAAACCCCCTATTTGAGAGTGTAAATAGATCAAACCCTTTTCACTTTCTAAAACCCTTGTTCAGCAAAACAAGCTACAAGCTACTCGCTGCAGGCTACTAGCCTAGCTTAAAAGGATACAACAATCCATGCTTACATCGTATATAAAGCGGAGCGGTGATGATCCATTTTGCCCACTGAAGAGAAGATGGTTATAACATTATGCTTCTTCATTACCGCCTGTGTTGATAGCCGCCCCTCCTTGATAGCCGCCCTTCTTATGAATGATAGCCGCCCGATGTTGAATTGGATCTTTAGGCTTGGTTGAATATAGCGTTTATTTGATCCAGTTAGTACGCCATGTGAACATGGGTTTGTGCGAGCATGGTGTGGACTCCCTTTGCCAAAGGCCATTGTTTTCTCTGTTATTGCTACCCAGTGTTCATAGTTTTGAAATTGTAAATTGTTATCGCTAAGAATGAAATTAGAACAAAGATGGTCAAGTGCCTTCAGCATTTTGACCTTTATTTTGTAAATAAGCATCAATGTAGAATTGTGATAACTAGCTTCACTAATTATTGTCAAATGTCAATTTTAATTACTTTACGTTGTCGGCTTTGACATATTTTCTGATAGGAAATATTTTGCCTTCTTAACTCATTTCTCTCTTCTAACCGACTAGGTTATGCCGAAGCTTAGTATGCTAGATTTGCAGCATCCCTGCTAGAACATTCCTTACTCTAGAGACCGAGAACAAATTTGGGGTAATTGATTCGACTGCAGGAAGTGACTGTTTCCCGTCTCTAGAAACCCTAAGAGCCTTTTGAGCCCCCGCGAAAGGGTCTTTCGCCTTCACTAAGTGTAAGTAAAACGCCCTATACTGGCTGCGACATCCACTCCGCTTTCTTGTATGGCCTGATGAAGTTTTCTTTCGTTTTTAATGATGAAGCTGTATTGATAGATTATATGTTTGTACATAAAATATACTGAATGATGTTTTGTGTCGTCCGTCTCAATCCGTATTTTATTTCTATTTCTAGTTTTAAGTTTGTATGAAGAAAAGATGAGAAATGTTTTGCTTGCATCTTTCATTTTTTTGGTTTCATTTTCACTTTTGACCACATAAGTGTAATTTTCAGTTACGTGAAAATGGGTTTAACGGGCGCATCAATAATGTCAAGATCAGTTTCTCTGTGGATTGAATTGGATGTGGTATCAACTGAAATTGTTAATAGCAGTGAAGGGTGAATGCACGAAATTAATTCGTTCAGTTCTCTGATCCATCCAGTAAATCAGGATTAATTTGTTAAGCAAAATCAGTTACATACTTCAAGTGCTAAGATCCTAATTGATTGCATATGGATGGAAGTTTCCTTCGAGTTGACAATAAGATCCTTATACTAAGATGAATAGTCAGATAACGCTAGTCGTAACGCTCCCGTTTATTTTCTCTAATTTATTTTCCTACGCTACATAACACCCAAATTAATGGGCAGTAATTAAAATGACATAATGTAAAAGAATTGATAATAATAGTTTATCTTGCCCCCCCCCCATTTGCTCAGCTGTGGCTTTAGGGGGTTTAACTGGGCTTGGCTGCTTTTTTGCCGATTTTATCGAATGTCAAACTTGAGATATTCGTCAATCAGAACTCCAAGTAAAGTTACGTAGATACTTACTATTATTAATAGACAGTGCGGGAAAATAACCGACCCGAGCGAGGCTCGAACTCACGACCCCTGACTTTGTACGTCAAGTGCTCTACCGCTGAGCTATCGTGAGTTCGAGCCTCGCTCGGGTCGGTTATTTTCCCGCACTCTCTATTAATTATCTTCGAAATCCTGTTGTCTGTAAACTTACTATTATTGTAAACTCATTGATAATTTCAAATTTTTCTATCTGTTAACCTCGATTTTAGACAGCAATAGCTTGAAATTAATTTAGAGGGATTGCAGTCATTTCGGTCAGTTTAAACCATTCCAGGCAGTGGCGGTTTTAAGGTTGGTCCAGGGGGGGCATGGCCCCAGGCCCCGCACTGATGGTGGGGGGCCCACACCTAAGAAAAAAGATAGACATTGTAAAGAACAAGGGCCCACATATGTTTTTTGGCCCCGGTTCCCGCAGTCCCTAAAGCCGCCACTGATTCTAGGCATTTATCGGTGTTTGTCTTTATTAGTTGTAAAAGCTCATCAGCACTAGTTGCAGTGACAGTAAGGCCCGAGTTACACGACGTTTTATAAGCCCGTTCTTAAGGTTTGACCACCAGCCGCTGCAGCGACCGGGCTTAAGCCAGAAGTGACGCTGGGCCTTGATTTTTCTCCTTTTTCTGATGCGATAGCTACAAGAAGCTATTTGTTTCATTAACAATTTTCTTCGTGCCAGATAGTTGTGAGTAATGATTTCAAATAACATGCTGTACTGCTGCAATAAAGTGGAAAAACCCGTAGGCATGCCAATAAAAATTTTGATTTACAATTTGATGTCAGTCATGTTTATGCTGGGTATTTCCTTCTTCAAAAAGCGTGCACATTTTACACATAACAGAGGCAACGTGAACTGCAACGAGGTTTCGGAGTGGAAATCACTTCGGAATCAGTGTTTACACGAGAAGGAAAGCGAAGCGAAGTACTTCGGATTGATTTTCACTTCACCTCTAGAGCGGAGTGACTTTCACTCCGGTTACGCCCACCGAGGTACTTCGGATTGATTTTCACTTCACCTCCAGAGCGGAGTGGCTTTCACTCCGGTTACGCCCACCGAGGTACTTCGGATTGCCTCAGCGTCGTGTAACTGAAACCCCTATCCGAAGTGAAAAGCAATCCGAAGTGAACCCAATCCGACGTCGTGTAACTCGGGCCTAAGTATGTTGTCATCAGCAAAACTGCTCATTGATCCATTATCGAGGTAGTAACAAATTGCGGTACTCTTTGTAGTGTCCTTTAATAGCTTACCCTAAACGATGTAGTGTCCTATAACTTCTTGCGTTCTGTCGGTAAGATTACCTTGTATAAGCAAGAGAGAACTTTTTTCTAGTCCGAAGCATGTAGTTTTGCCAAAAGAAGTATTTTAATAGATGGCCAAAAGCTTTTGATAACTCTAAGGTTGTTATCGATCTATTTATTGCTTTCTAACTTTTTTCCAGTCTTCGACGAGTCTAAATATAAAATGCTAGGAAGAAAAGTATTTGCTGAGGGCACATAAAAAAATTGAAAATACCTTTTCAAGAAAAGGCGAGAGTTAAAGCAACATTGCTTGTTAAACGTCTTTCGAAAATGCTGTTAGTAGACTTACAGATATATACCGTATTTACTCGAGTGAGTGCCGCGGCGCTCTTTTAATTTCCGGTACTTTTGATGCGGCGCTTATTCGGGGGCAGCGCTCTTACGGGGGCGGCGCTTATTAAAAACCTTGTAAAACAAACAAACAATTTTAAAGAATTGTTTAGTTAATAAAACATACAAGTTTGAAAATGTCTTTAAAGGTTTATAAAATTTCAATGTCACTGTCGTCTTAATTGTCGGAGACCAACTGCATGCCAACCATTGTTGGAGATGCCTCTTCGACATCAGATGACGTAAATTCGTCGCATTGGAAAGGATTTGTGTCAGGGTTCGTCCAAAATATCCAACTGCGATCAAAGCATTTCCCTTCCAGTGCTGCATGGCTGTCAGTCTTTCAGGCAATAAACTGGTCACACAAGTAGGAAAAAGTAAGAGAGAAACTGGCCTGGTTGTTCCAGCAAAGTTCTCTGCCTTCACGCAAATGTACACATTGCCAAGATTCCCAAGAGAGATGTAAATAAGAAAGCTTTAAAATATTCTCACTTTGAACTTAAGAGTGTTTTGATACAAGAAAATAAATTCCCGAGGTTGATTTAAGATTTGCACTTTTTTTCCTGTTTGGTTCTAACGATTCTAACGGTTTTTCGATCAAGCGCCGCATTTACAAAAGAGATAACTGCGGCGCTCATTCGGGGGCGGCGCTCATACGGGGACGGCGCTAACTCGAGTAAATACTGTAATCTTCTTTGCTAAAGAGATCTTTAACTTACATACAAGGAGACTATGCCTTTTTTGAAGATTTAGGCAAATTTTGTTGAAGAATGCATTTATTTATGATGTCTGATAAAGGCTGCAGGATGACATCTATTTAAACTTTTAAGAACATTTTCATTTATCATATCGTATCTAATTGCCTAATGTACCTTGTAAATATTTATGAAAATTACAAGTTGAAATGACAACGTTGATTTAATATTAATTGTTGACTCATAATGTTGTACTTCCTTCACAAGGATAATGACGTCAGTTTTCTATTGCATGTTTTGGTTTTGGTGTGTTTTTTAACTAAATCTTTTTTTCAGCGTAAAACTTTTAGAAACGTCCTATACACATAAGCATACATGTGCACTCGGCTGTCTTTCTTGACCTTGGTTTGAACCAGGTCTATGTGGGACAGGAATGAGAGGTGCCATTTTCAGTCTGAATGTCTAGATGTAGGAAATCAGGTTCTAAGGCAATCAGGTAAAAAATCTGAGGCAATATTTTCAAGTTTTTGTCAATATATCGAGTGGTTTTGTTTGTTGTAATGTAGACGTGAAATAGGAAAGGGGTTACAAATTTTTAGAATAACCTTTTTCATGTAGCTCGTAATGAAATTTCTTTTAGATTGTAAAAGTAACCAAAATAAGATGGAAGCGAGAAGTAAACAAAACACAGTTTTATAAAAACATTAAAAATGAAAAATCAACAAAAAAACTATATACTAGAAAAAAAAGATAAAGTTAATTTGTACAGTGGGGGTATTATTATATTTGGTATTATCTTAAGTTTTTCAGTTGCAAAGTGCTTTTAACAAAAAATGTTCTGGATTTGAAAAACTCTCAAACTTTTCTGGCCAAAACAGGTTTTTAAAGAATGTATATTCAAGTCTAGATTATCTTTTTTAGCAGGAATGGATTATCGATACAACCAAACTTTGAAGCTTTTTTGATGATAGTTTTGAAGAAAAAATTTGCCGATTCTTGATTTTTCATATTCTCGACAAAGTATTTCCCAGCAGTTTCTTTTCCTTCAACAACTGATTTATCTCTTTTTCCAGCGTTTTTAAGAAACTTTCCGTTAACAAATAGGCCTTGTGAGTCAAGTTTATGCCAAAGAAAAACAAAAAACTTCATCACTTTATGCTGACGTCAAGTTATTTGGATTTTTTTCACTATATAGTTTCTAAGCCAAGCTGTTACTCGTGGTACAACTTAGACAATGGCCGATTTCTTCGACCAAATTCCCATGTTAAATTTCATATTTATTTTCTATGGTAAAGACATAGCAACCAAGCTAAAGATAAGGGCATATTTAAGGGAATACTAGGCATGGTTTCTAAGCACAGCTAATGGTAGACTACAATCTTTTCCACTTTTGCTTAAAAAACCTTTTGCGCAGCAGAAAAGTGGAAATCCTCCCCGGTTTCACCAGCCCTGTATCAGTTAATTATAAAAACATTTCCTCAAAATTTAATTGAAATTTTGCTTGTATTTATATACAAATTTTATAAAAAAGAAACAGAGCAAAGAAATGAGATAGGAGGAGCAATTCAAAACTGTGAAAAATAAGATTTGTAAGGGACTGGCTTTACTTAAGAAACTCAAAAATATCCTCCCTCAGTCGAAGCGTTGTAGTGTGTATTACGCTAGTGAAAATCACCTACGCTACGCAGATGTAATCTGGGGTAGGCTTCTAACGAGAAAACTCGAAACCCTTCGAAAATTTCAAACTAGAGCCCAGTCGATAATCGAAAGTGCCAGACAAAAAAATATCTGCTCCTGTGATTGGCTTAACGTCAATTATCTTATCTTGTTCGATCGATCAGTTATGACATATATGATAACGAATAAACTCAGCCCTGAAAGACTTTGGGATAAATTTCAGCTGAAAGATCAGCGCACCCGAGCTATGCAACAAAGAAACTGCCAAGATCATCAGATCTCAATACTAAATACAGAATATGCTAAAAAGGGCTTCAAATATCATATCATATCATATCATATCATATCATATCATATCATATCATATCATATCATATCATATCATGTCTTTTTTACATATATTGCTTATTAATATATTTGGGCTCAGAATCATCCGATTGTTAAGGATTTTGTAAGAATATTGCTCAAACACAGGTCTGATATTTCTGTCTCTTTCTGGTTTTTCAAAAAGCCTGGCTTTTATTCATAAACAGTCGAAATTGGCGTAGATAAAGGGGGCCGGGGGCAGCCAAATGAACTTCAAAAGCCGTTCTAGGGAAGAAAAAATTACAAAAATATTTTGATAATAGGCCAAGTTAAGTGCTGTTTGCTTTAAGTTTTTTCTATCATCTGACCAAAACTAGTCAGCTTTTCATATTTATTTTTAGATGAGCTTGTTATAATTGCAGTGCTTTAATGATACTGTATATTAGTATAATCTTTTTTTGTAAGAATCTCAGGGGGGGGAGTAATTAAGCCTAGTTTTGGACGGGACATGCCATTTTGGTTCAATATGAACTAAAAGTTCTGAGAATCGCAAGCCTGACATGTCTCATTTTTCAAAAAGCGTCGTTTTTATTCGGGTAATGTTCATCTAAAACCATATCAGATTTTAAAAAAAGAACACTTTAAGAATATATTCAGGCTCAAAGCGGAAATTTCTTGAGAATATCAAGGCTGGAAAAATGTTATAGTATCCTATCAAAAAAGAATGAATGCAATATTGCAGTTATCTGATGTTACTGTTACTTGCAGGTAACATTGGTGTTTTGATACTGCAAAAATGCAATTTCTGTCTATATCGGCGGCTGGTGTTGTCTGAGTTACAGACCATAACTGGGGAGCAGGTATGAACTTCCCGTTTGCACGTAGGAAATAAAATTTCTGTCCATTGTGAAAATATGAACTCCCGTGCGGGGAATCGAACCCCGGCCACGGCGGTGAAAACGCCGGATCCTAACCACTAGACCACACGGGATCTTATAATACACACATTTTTCATAAGAAATTGGCTATAAGAAACGAGTACTCGAAACAAAACAAAATTAAAAAACTATTAAATCGCGATAAATTTGAGAACAACGAAATTTTGTAAAATCCAAGAACATGATTGCCCTGATGGCCTAGAAATTAAGACACAAGGGATAAAAATATACTTCCCAGGTCTAAATACAGCGTCAGAAAGGAAGCGAATCTCTTGACGTGAAGAAAGGGTCACGAACATTTCATAACATCATTCATGACAAAATAATTAAAAAACTCTTAAGAAACAGTGAGCATTGAAACAGTGGAGTACTCAACATCGACCTTTGTTTCTTATGAAAAAAATGAGTGAAGTCTACAATAAAAATACAATGAAGTCTTTGCAAATTAATCTTTTTGTAATAGTTATAGTAATAGTAGACACGCCAAATCTCCACCACTTCGGAGCAGTAACTGTTATACCCGAGTGCATTTGGGGAAGTAACACAGGTAGTTTTGCACACTTTATTATAACTATTTTTGCATGATACTCGACACTTTGGGATAGTTTTTTGTCATGTTTGTAAAGTTTGGCAAATTGCTATTTTCAAATTTGGAGCAGTAGCCCGTGTACCAGGTCTGGAACAATGGCTATCCTAGAGATGCACGACATATTCATTTTTCCCTTATAAGTTTGCCTCTAAATCTACAATATTTAATTTCAATGAATTTGCAGCTTTATTATGTCCTGTTCAAAAGAGTTTTTCCAATGGATCTTGTTTTGATCCATTTTTTCTACTCAGATCATTCTCTATAGTTTTTACTATACTTTGTTTAATAAGCTTTTCCCTGTCTGTAATTGGTAGACTGCTAATTTGTTTATCTGTAAGATCAATTTTGAGGTCTTCGATATCTTGAATTTAAGCCTTTTCTGCTTATTCTATACTTTTGGTTTATTTGGTTTAAGGCCGCGTTTGGTTATTTAATTGGTTTAAGGCCGCATTTTTATTTCAGGCCTAGATAAAGTCTTGAGACTTGGAAACTGTTACTAATCGTTACAGCATCCCTTTGTCTATTCTAAAGAATCTTCATTTGCTTTTTGGGTATTTTTGACCAAGCCTATCTTTAGATTATCCCACAATCTTTAGATTGGATCTATTTTCTAATAAATGCTGCCTGTATAAAAAGAAAGCAACTGTTTCATTTTAACAGTATGCTCGCAATATCATTAAAAGGGCAGTGTAATGATGTGACCATTGGCTATCAAAGTTGGTGATTCATTAGCTTTACTCAATCGTTGATTGTAATTCTTTCGTAATTCCTTGTTGGTTTAAAATAAAAATTCATATGTCTTAGATCTAATGTTTTAGCTGATCCGACTCCACACAAAAAAGGCAACCCGCCTCAATGGGACAGCCCTATCTGGACAAGGGATATCCAGCAAGGTAGGTTGACCCGGAATGGCTGCTGTTATCATGTAAACGTTTGAAGACTTTTGACTGTAGACGGGGTTACCCTTCAAAGCGAGTAGCAGCCAACCTGGGCTCGGGTAATATCCATGGTTTGATAATCGGCTTGATATGCAATCAATTTACATGCAAGAAAAAACAAACGTTTAATATGTTTCACAAACACGCAAAAGTTTTAGCATAGAACCTTTTGATACAAGATTTAGGCAGCTCTTCTTAACTATACATAATGAGAATAATATCAGAAGAAACTCTTTAAGCAACGGTTGAAATATTCAACAATCATAGAGCATGTTTTATCCCTAGAAAGGCTTCAAAGCCTAAAACGGACGATAAGAACCTAAATTTGGCTTCAACACTCTATAATTTTAAATTTTACCCTCCTAATCTTTAAAAAGTCAAATGAATGGATTGTTGGGAGCTGGGACAAATGATCCAGAAAACAAATAATGTCTGTGCTCATTAGATCGTCTGAAACAGCATCCAAGTTATGACAGGCTTGCAGGAAAACTTCCAACCAGTGATGTGGTAGTGGGGGATGGGGGCTCAGGGGGCTCAGGGGGGCAGGGGGCTCAGGGGCTCAGGGGGGCTCAGGGGGGCTCAGGGGGGCTCAGCCCTCTCATCGTTTGTGCTTGGATACAGCCAAGAATCATGTAACGCAAAGAAAGCTGTAAACAATTGTTGCTCCACAATAGGTAAAAATTGACAACTAAACCAGAAAAAGAAAAGAGATACAATAGACAAATTTAAATGCGTTGTAAGATTCATATGCATGTATAAAAAGTTTGACATATATTAAAAGAAAAAAATTCTTGAAAGATTTCTTACCGAGTACATACGTTAATAATCAACAACCATCGAAAAAACAATCATCAATCCCCGTCATCCTCAATTTGCAATGATTACAAGACAAGAACATCTAGAAGTTTCATAGAGCCCCCTTGTTATGATATTTTAAGCTAAGAAATACTAAGTTAAAATCCTCTAGGGCAGACAAATAGAAAGATCACTATGACTGTACGAAGTAAATATTGACTTATTGTCAGTCGGAAATTTCTACCTTTCACCCTCTCAAAAATATCCAACAATTTGATTCTTAACCCAAGCAGTCAAATCCTAATGTTACGTTTCTTTCTCTATTTTTTTAATTAGGAAAATCAAAACCAATAAAGTATCATGTTCTCCAATGCCTGCCAAAAGTACTTGGAACACCAAGCAATTTACGCTGCATTTGATATTTTTCATTTCTTTCATGAAAAAATTGCTACTTCCGCCCCCTTCCCCCTAAAACAATGTTGATGATTTAGAGAAATATCATAAAAGGAGCGCAAAAGAAAGTGCTTCCTAATATTCTAACCCTTTTAATAGTAAACAAACATTATTCGGTAGGGGAGAGGGGGATTGATTTTGACCTTGGAAATTGATGTCAGTGTTCTAAGACTTTTGACAGGCATTGTCCCTTATAATATGCCATTTTCACCCTTTATAACTTCGCTTGAGATCTGAATGCAGAATTTCTTGATTACACCCCTGAAAGTTCATCTTAGTTTTACTGGTAACCTAGGAAAAGTAAGCTAGTTATAGTTAAAGTTCGTTTTTAGTTGCTTCCTTTATTTACTGTCTTCTAAAAGTAACTGTAAAAAGAGAGACCCCGTAAGCAAGTGGCTTCTAATTTTCCCATTTTTTATCTTTAATGTATTTTTTTTATTCATTTTCTTTGCTTTTTTCTAGTGTCATTTGCATTTCTATTATCTCATTCTTACTGTTATGCAAACCAAAATGAATTGTAAACTCTTCGTCAAATCACGTCAACCGGACACATGGCTTTGATAGCTCTATCTTGAGTTTTTTTCATGTTTCCCTCAGCCGTACACAGGGTTGTTTTTTTCTTTAATGTGCTTATGTAATTTTGGATTTAATAATTGAATTTTGAACAACTTACTTAGATGACGTAACGTGTAATTAATTGATTTGCTGAAAAATGTTTTTGAGTTTGAGTTTGAGTTTCTATTCTTTCGTTCGTAGAACGAGAGTTTGTTTTCTTCGAACAGCAGCAACAACACAGGTCATCACAAACGATAAAATGGCGTCGTGTTAGGCAGCGCCATTACGTGTTTCTAGATGCATCTAGTTTCTTACATTATAACCTCAGTTGCCAACGAACTATACTTTGATATTTTCTGAAAACTTCATTATGCCTGGCAGTTTTATTAGTTCTACGTTTACGACGTTTTTTATTGGCTTAAGAGACTCGTTTTTGGGCGCAGTGGCGTTGTTCTCTATAGATAAAGCCCCATCAAACGAGGAGACTTTAACCAAAGACGATGACTCACAGCTTACACGACCGCCTGGTAGACGAGGTCCAAGACCTAGAAGAAGCAAGGAGTAAGTTCCCATCTTCTCCAGCTCATTGCTTTTTGCTGTTTAAGTTTCCTTATACTTAAGGACAGTATCGACCATTTCCTAGGTGCAATTTTCTTGTTAATTTTTTGTAGCTTTTTTTGTCTATATCGCTTGGTTTTCAACCACGATGTTTACTGTTTAGATGCTTAATATTTTCAATCTGACATTTTTGTCGTTCATGCCGTGTATTTATTTTCTTTCAGGGAGCCAAAGATCTTGTCAATGCTTATGCAGTGCTGTTTTCTAAATGGAGGAGTTTTTTTGGTAAGTACCAAGTCTTCACCAAAATTAATCCAGCTATTTAAATCACGTTTGCGAAATTTTTTTAGCTGAAAAATGACATGTTTATTTATTTTTTGTTTTTTCATACTGCAAGGAAAAATTATTTTAGAATATGTTGTTATTCCAAAGGAGCATTTTAAGAATTAGGTGGTGCAACAAGGAACACCTGTTAACTATTCAGTTGGTAAACTTTATCGATGATATTTTCTGTTCTGCTATGCTGGTACTGAAGTATTCAATGATTTCCATACCTTGTGGCTGTGGTAAATGAGTTACCAAGACAGGATAATGCACCAATGTTGGGCTATAAATAGTTTTAAAGATAATTGATAAACGCATGAAATAGTGAAGAACTTTTTGTTTGATACAACAACAATTATGGATGTACAAAAGTCTCAGATAAGCCAGAAATGGATGAGCCTAATTCATAGGATATAATACATAGATTAAAGTCATGGCAGACATAGAAACACGCCAGTTTTATGAAGAAATTTCAATCCATAAGTGACTTGCTAGAAAACTGATGTTGCCAGCTCTATAAGTTGTCAAAACAAAATGAATTGTTGTGCTCTAAGGACATAACTTTTTTCTTGACCAAAGTCACTTTTTGTGAACCATGATATATGATAAAGATGTTAATGAATGGAACATTTGTTTTTATGCACAATCTAAATTGCAGAAAAAGTGGAACATTTATTTTCAAGCACATAAATTATAGTTATGCACAGTTTATTTATGCATTTATTTATTTGAAAAAAGAATGTTTGACAAAAACAAAGCTACATAACAATGCCATTGGAAGCATGATAGACATGGCTACCCATTGACTATTAACAAATAACAAAACAGTAGTACTAAAGGCTAAACTGAAATTTTGTATAAATCATTCCAGGCCTTTTCGTTTCACGTGGATGATGACACTCTCCAACCCTCTTGATCATCAAATTATTGACAACTAAACAGGCTAAAGGGCTATTGACAGTCTTTGCAATAACATGTCTCGACTGCAAGAGAAACAAAAAGCATTTAGGGATAAGCTAGTAACCAATGTTTTTATTGTTTTTGTCACTATTACTAAATTCACATTTTTGCTCAATAGCCATTAACACATTTTGTAAATTTTAGCATGCAAAGCAGTGTCATCAAGTATTTTTCCCTGGAGGCCTTTTAGCTGAACATTCTTTAGATTGCGAGTGTTATCTAAAGTTGGTTCTTTAATTGAAATACAATTGAACTATAATAGAAAGAGCTATTAATTTTTATTTGGGGAAAAGTTGTAGACCTGTTATACAGAGGACTTTGTCTTGAATTTCCAAAGTATCTGAAAACATAGATAATGCAGTCAGAAAGGATGTGAGAGAGAATTTTTCAACCAAATCTAAATCTTGTTAGGATCCATACCCTGAAAAACAACCTCAAAACATCAAACGTGTAGATGGTGGTTTTCATTGAATTCAAGTTTTATCTCATGATCTTTCACAGGAAACTTGGGTGCAGCTAGTGTCATCACACATTTATACACATTGTAGAGGGAAGGGTATGCCACTATGTGCATGTTGTATTCACTCTTTCTTTATAAGAACCAGAAAATTTTGGTTCAGGCTGACTGTTCTTAATTTTTGCAAAAATTTGAGGCTGGATTGTTCTTAATTTGTTCTTAGATTATTAGGGTGTAAGCAGTGCGAGTGCTAGCTTTTTCGCTCTAGGGGGGTTTTCAGGCATCATTTGCTAACAAAGTGAGTGATACAACCTTCATTTGAGGACAAGATTGAATATTCACCGAAAAGCACCCACACATGGAAACAATTTTTGTTTTGGGAAAAATGGTGTTCAAAATCACATTTTACAGTAGCTCAGCCTTAACTTGTTCTTAATTCGTTCTCAATTTTTGACCAATTTCGATGCTCATGTTCCTATAAAATTGTTTTTATAGATAAAAAAGGCAGCAGTTCTTCCCTGAGCATTTCCAAACTGAAATTCACTTAATGAGAAATCTTGTAAAGAAAGCTTTTATTGCTCTCCTGCTTTATCTTTATGTCAACAAATGTTATTGGCTCTAGCATTCCTAAATCCTGATACAGGTCTCTATTCTTCGAGAACCTTCTGTCAATCTCCTCCCACCTGAGTTTGAGGCTGAAACCAGATGGTAGCAATGATCTTCTCTATTCTTATTTCCTGTTTTGAATTTACATTGCCCCTCCCCTCCCCAATAATTGCAACCTAAGCTTCATATCCTGTATAACAGTGTACTGCTTGGCATTCTGTTTACACGCTCGAAATTTTGTGGCTCTGGTACCCAGAGTACAGGTTAGAACTTGGCTGATATAACGAAATACAGCGTCAGAACGGAAGCGAATCTCTTGACGTGGAAAAAAGGTCACGAACATTTCATAATATTATTCATGACATCAACATTAAGAAACTGGAGTACTCAACAGCGACCTTTGCTTCTTATTAAAAAAATGAGTGTATTTTGAAAACGTCAGGTGCGCTTAAAGCAGAAGCCACAGTTGTAGCCAAAGCCATTGGCATTATTTA
The DNA here is from genome assembly GCF_013076305.1 of Rhopilema esculentum. Next base: position 12,470,484 of record NW_027019322.1, read on the forward strand.
TTATGCTTTGCCTAAAATCACTGGAACACGCTTTGTTTGCCGCAGATATCGTTGGTTCTCCCTAGTATTGCAAATTCTTTCAGCTTGAAGATAGAATATGGGAACTATGTGGTGATGAGGGAAATATTGTGCTTGCTCAAGAATATTGTAGAGCAGGGCAAGAGCAACGGTGTCCACAAGAAAGGGAATACGTCAAAGTAAGGATGCCATTTCTGTCAAGACACTGTTTTCAAATCTCATTGAGCAACATCCATGGATGCTGATTCAACTGATAAACTTGGGAATCGAAGATTTCGAATCTCTAATTTTCATTGCAATGCAATAGCTTGACCTTAAATATTGGACAGATTCGAAAGGTTATGGTGTTGAACAATTTGAAAAAATCTATCTACATTGCAACAAGCCTTTGGGTGATGCTGTCTTTTATTCGTCAAAGTTGGTAAGGAGTGGGGTTTGTTGCAGGCATTCGAAGAAAAATATTGTCACGAATCGAGAGGATGAATATCCTAATGTCTTCCTTCTAGTTTCTTTGCTGACTTTGTTGCTTCACAGCAGAGCGTGTTTACACTGAGGCTCAGTGACCAAGGGCTTTTTCTCCATCATAAAACGATGGAGGATTTGATGCTTACAAAATGCAATCATAATTGGAGATGCCAAGTAAGAAAAGATCTTATTGAAAAGGCTCTTGAAATCAAAATGACAGCTTGAAGTGAAGAGAGGAAGAGTTCAGGGAAATTGCCATCTCGAATGTTTTGTTTTAAAGGGTTGAAAATTTTTAGATTTTTATTAATGCTAGACAAGGAAACTTTGCAAGGAAAAGAAAACGACAAATATTTCCTGTATGGATAAAAATTATAAAGTGATTGCGATAATGGTGAGATGTGTATTTTGTCACTGCATTCAACTCTGCTCTGAATGGGTAGGTGATTTTGTATCTTGTAAAATGTGTTTGTGACCTTTTCGAAATTTTTCTTTTTCAGCTTAGTGTGGTGATGTTTGAAAATTATCTCATTCCAGTTGCAAAATACTTGGCACAGAAAATCTTTAGTGAGTTGAAAAGTCAGGCCAGATTTTATGTTTTCTAACTTTCTTCTTAATTTTGTTGATCTAAATAAATTATCTATAAAGCCTTTTTCTTGAAAGTGTTATTCAAAATGTTTTAAGATTTTTCGCAGCTTATTGAGTTTGCAATGAGTTTGGTTAGTTTGCAAACATTTTTTTCATCTGATGATAATAATACCTCAATATATTACCAGTTTTCCTTCTAAAAGAAACTTGATTATCATCAAATAATCATATGGGTTTCAGCTGTTGTATATTACACAGATAAATGGTATATTAATCAACTGTGTCATTTATTTTATTCTGCTATAAAAACAATTAACTGTGGCTTATATTGTATCTTGCTATAAAATCAACCAATTGTGTTTCTTTTTTTAGTGATTTTGACAAGCAGAAGTAGCAATGATAACAGGGTGTGGCTTCTCATAGAACCAATCATGGCATACACATTTGGGTCATTGTGGGTCATACCATTGTTTTGGCTCAGTAAAATTCTTAATTCTATCTGGTTCCTGGTAAGTGTTACTGTTATTGAACAAGGTTTGCATCCTTCAACATCTCAAGCTAGTGGCTAGGGGCCATATATCAACGATGTAATGGTTAAGGTGAAAGGATGTGCAAAATTCAATGAATATAATGCAGTTCACTGTATACTAAAAACCACTCCGGTGATGACATCTTCGGGAAAATCTGAAAGAGTGAGGCACAAAATCTGTTTCGAAATTTCACTCTAGGAAATCCATTTTATGTCAGGTCTGAAAGAACCTATTGTTTTCTTGCTGAATTGACAATAAAGCCGTCAACTGTTGCTCTTATTGGCTTTCTTTGACAATGCTTTTGAAATTCAGATGGTGAAAGCAAAAAATGTCAAGGGAAGAGAACCTATACGATAACTGTTTTTCCTTTAAGTTTCCTAACTCCAGAATTCTCTTTCGTTTACTTTTTTGATTAAATCGAATAAGACAAAAGCTCTGTTTAAGCTTCCTCATTGTACTGGTCTCATTACGAGTGTGTTTGTTTGCTTCTATGTTACTCGTCTTTTAGGAAATTGCAGACGTAGCTTATAGACGGAAACATGGACGACCATTGACAAGCATTTTAGCGTCGAGAACGGACAGGTTTGTACAGATTTTGTGCTTTCATTCTGCATTCTGTTTTATTTGTGAAGCCATTTATCATCTCTAACGACTTTTGATGTACTTTTATATAGATGTACTTTTGTCTTTCAACAATGCTCTCTTGGCATGGATGAAATTGTCAGCTAGATAAATGCCAAATTTTTATTTACGTAACAACCGTTATGCGAAATTATAAATAAAATATTTTTTTAATTTTAACACTTGCAAAACAAGTATTTGATTTTATATAAATGGTTTGAAAAATAATACGATTTGAGAGAAATGGAGATATAAATCAGCTGGAAGAGAGTTCCTATAGAGACCAATTTGTTGTGAAGTTAATTTGAATATCTTTACAATTTTCTAAACGAAAGCGACGCATTAAAGCTTCATATTTTAAAGGATGTAATGAAATTATTGTCTCGATATTGTTTCTAGTTAAGTCTTGCTTTTTGTTTTTGAAGCGTGTTCAAGTATTTGAGCAAGATGATGTCGGATTTTCTGTTTAGCATTGTCATTGAGATCATCTTCCTCTTTCAGGTGGGTATTTTGTTTTATTTTATTTTATGTTACTTTATTTTATTTTACTGTTACTGCTAACTGTTATTTGTAGAGGCTCTTAATAAGGTAGCCTATTTGTGCAAAGCATGGAATATAGGTTAGAACTACATAAAGCATTTTGTGCTCAGTAAAAGCATATACCCAAGCATTGTATCTAAGAGGCAACTTTCTGGTGCTAAGTTGAGTGTATAGACATACGTGTAGGTGCGTCTGCAAAAGAGTTAACTCGAAATTTATAAGGATCAAATTCACTCATTAGATACATATTACGATTCGAGCTGGAAATAGTATTTGTGATAACATAGAATATTTTTTCCAAAACTTACAATAAAGAAACATTTCAGACAGTCAGTGAGGCATAATTTGTTATATTTCATTAAACTGTATTCAGATCAGGGTACATAGGGGGGAAAATTCATAAAATAGTTATAGACAGTAATAATGAAAGGCTATAGAGTAGAACTACAAATAGAATTTTAGAAACGAATAGAGAAAGAAAAGAATTGTCGGTCATTATTCTGATGTTTATACGTGGAAAGAATGTGGAAAGAAATGTCATTTTGTAAGTAACCAGGTCTAGTTAGTATTCCCTTAAATATGCCCTTAGCTTTAGCTTTATTGTCTTTACCATAGAAAACATATATGGAATTGAACATGGGAATTTGGTCGAAGAAATCGGCCATTGTCTAAGTTGTACCACGAGTAACAGCTTGCATAGGAAAAAAATCGAAAAAGGATCCAGAATAACTCGATGCCATTGCAAAATTGTAGAGTTTCATTTCTTCTGTGGCCTTCTGTGGCCTATTTGTTAACGGCAAGTTTCTCAAAAGTGTTGCAATAAGAGATAAATCAGCTGCTGAAGAAAAAGAAGTTGCTGGGAAAAAATTTGTTGAGGATATGAGAAATAAAATCGGCACAATTATTCTTCAAAAGTATCATCAAGAAAGCTTTAATGTTTGATTGTATCGATAATCCATTCCTAATAAGAAAGGGGAAAATCTAGACGTAATTATAAGTTCCATTAAAACTCATTTTGACCAGCACAGTTTTAAAGTTTTTTTTTAAATCCAGAGTCCTTTTTATTACAAGCACACTATTGCCGAAAAGATGAAAATTGCTTAATATTTCATTTTTAGTTTATAGTTGTTCTGTTGACATTTCAATTTTAATGTTTTTTATTAAGCCATATTTCATTGATTTTCTACTCCATCTTATTTTCGTTACTTTTTAAATCTACAAAAGTTCCATTACGAGCTATATTATAAAGGTTTTTCCGTCTTAATGAAAAACATTAACATGAGCTATATTGTAAAGGTTATTCTGAAACTTTTCAAGATCTTTCCTATTTCAAGTAAACATTACAATCAACGAGACTATGGGACAAATTGCCTTGGATTTCTTTAGTCAAATCCTTTCGAGATACAGTTCCTGGACATCCTTAAGATACCATATTTCTCAAACTTTTTTTCAAAATTCCAAAATAATTCCAAAACTCTGATATTTTGGGCCCTCTGCTTTCAGACACGTTTCGCCCCCCCCCCCCCCCCCTTCCCCCCTGAGCTATTTTCAGTGAGTCGTCATTGAAGAAAGTGAATGAAACCTAGCTTAGATTTGGACTAATTTACCATTGCGTCTGGATAAGGAAGAAGATTTTTGAAGTTTGCTCAATGTTTTAAAGTCAGCTGTTGAAATATGATGATGAATCTATCATATTTATGCACTAGCTTGCTTCCACGCAATCATCCAGAGCCAAATGACACCTAAAACTTAAGATTTCTTGTTACTTGTGACGCTAACTTCATGGAAATATTCAGTTTGAGAATCAAAAAAAGAAAAACTGATCAAAGTTCTATTAGGATGAGACTCAACTCAGCGCTGATCGTTGAATGAGGCATTGATACGTTCGTAAAATCGGCGATTTACAATGTATGAAGACACTGCATCTGGAATTGATTTCCTAGACTGATTGTGAAAAACCTTCGAATTGCTTCTAAAACAGCGTTGTTCCTTGCGACACTGCCTTTTCCTTGTAAATATCAGCTTTTTGTAATTCGTTTTCTAACTAATGCAATGCAAACTCCGATTGCAAACTGTAAACGGAGCTTACCTCTGACCATTTGCATTTTAGGCAAACTTGATAGGTCTCGTTCCGGTGATTGGGCCTCCATTTGCCTTTCTCCATTTGTCGCTACTTTACTCGTTGTACGCCTTTGAGTACACGTGGATGAACCTTGGTATGTGCATTTCTTGTAGCATTTTGTAATTATGATAGCCTCAAATAACCATTTGCTTATATAGCCAGTTGCATGCTCGAATTTCACACGAATCAAACAGAAATGTGTTTATGTTTTTTATATGAGACATTCATTTGACAATAATCGAAAGTCCTTCGCCGAAAATTATTCATATTCATCAGTTTCGTATGTAAAATGTTCGCCTATTAATCTATAAATGCTTAATACTTAATCTTGTCATTTAAATTCTATTCATCTCGATAGGCTGGGGTGTCGTGAAAAGAATCTCATATGTAGAGAACCATTGGCCGTACTTTCTCGGTTTTGGCTTCTTGCTGGCTGTCCTCTCAACGAGCTCGTCCACGGTTATCAGGTAGTTATTTTGATGTTTCCGTGCATAATAAAGCATATTGGTTCTGCGAAGGACGATAATCTATCATAGATATTTGTAAATGCTGGAAATAAATGAATAAAGCTAATGACTAAGCCACTTGAAATGCTTTAACTTTTTCCATGGCCTTGGGTGAAGGAAATTAGTCGCTGTTTACAAGAGTTTCTTACGCATAGCAATGTTCTTTGGTATTGAGTAATGCTCCGGTTGTTACCGCAAGATATGCCGTTTTTAATGACGCGATTTTAAATGCTTTTTACACGTCTAATATGAGTTGCTGCATTTCCGAAATGACAATTCTCCGATATATTACAGTCTCTTTTGAATCACTATGTCAATTAATTGGATATTTATCTGCAGTTTGCGATTAAGCCTGCAGCTGAATTGAAGCCCTCGGACTCGCTTTATCTTACCGGAAAGTTTAAAGTCTTATATGCAAATTCTTATATGCAAATTCGCAGTGCCTGTAAAATTAAAAGTTATAGATGCCTCATTCAAACCAAAAAAGTTCGTAAGATAATTCCTAAAGAAAATCATTGACATTTGCACAAGAATTGTGATGAATGACAATTGTTTTGATAAACTTCAAGATCAACTTGAGAAATTTCGATAGAATCTGCTTTTTGTAAACCATCTGGATGCTAAGTCACAATCAAAATCTTGCAGTAAGGGTTTATTTATCAAACACATTTGCCCCAAAACATTAAAATCCTTTTTCGGCGTTGATAGTGTCCAGGTCACGCAGGGGTTAGGACAAAGTACCATTTACTCAAACACGGGTTAACAATTGTAAATATTCTAACGAAACGTTTAGTTTTTAATACAGTTTAAACCATTCTAATTTCTTTTAGCTTCTCCATGTAAGTTTCATTGCAATTGCCATGCATTGAGAGGTAATATTAAATAATATTTTTGAAGTGGCTTATGTGATGGAATTTATGATTGAAACGATAATTTCATTCATTCCAGTGCATGTCTATTTGGTGTTCTGTTTCCTCTGTTCATATTGAGTGGTTTGGAAGCAAAACCGTCAGAAGATTGGTAAATACATTCATTTTTATAGTGAAAATAGCATCGTAAAAATTCCCACGTTCAACCGATATCTCGTCCTTCCAATGAAGTCCTCGCTGTGATCTTGGTTTGTGACAATTCACCTGAGGTTTTTATCTATGTTCTAGATTTTGTCATTTCTTGCTTGATGCTACAAATAGCTCTCATCTTATTTTCGCAGCTAGTTTTAGATTTAAATTGCTCTTCATTTTATTTTGAAAATCCAACGCTCTCTAAATATTCACAAAAATACATTGTTAAAGTTTCTACTCTGAATAATCGAATTGTTGTTTCCGAAAAAATATTTGTGTCAAAATCAAGGCCACTTTTGTAACTTCAGAACCTCTTGTCTTTCTTTTGTTTAGTGGTTATCCGATCAAAGTTTTCTCGATGGCAATATGGCTGACCAATAATTTATTTTTGCGCTCGAAGACTCGGCGGGCTGCAGCATCGAAAAGCAGTGTAAATGCAGCTGTTGGTGACGAAGATCAAGTCAGATCCTAGCGAAAACCAAGGCGACACTCTCCCTGCATGTCCACGTGAATCTGATGCGTGCCCATGAGGAAATCAGCTGCTTCTGTCCTGGACATGCCATCTTCTTTGATATTAGATCGTTTTCCCCAATATTGCAAATGTCCTTGTTATCAGCTTTTAGCAGGATATTCAGACGAAAGCCCTCGAATTTCTACTGATAGTGTATAGTTATTCATTTTTACAATATATCATAAGATTTTATTATTGTTTTCACGTTGATGTAACATTTTGTTAAGAGTATAAGAGAAATTAGTCAGCAGATGGAAGTCTTAATAAACAGAATCCCCGATGCTTTCTAGATTATCATGATTACTAGCATATTTCTTAACTTGTATTTCCATTCAGATTTATAATCAACCACCTGGCAGCTAATGCCGACACTAAGTGACGCCTTCCTTTTTCAGTCACTGCTGTCTTCTTTTCCTATTCAAAATACTCTTTCCACGCTTTAAATCCCCCAAGAAGATGGCGAGAACTGTAAAGAAATCAACGCAATAAGGTTCTTACTTGAGATTTCATAAACACTATCAATCAACATCATCAATCGACATCATCAATCACAATCATTAATCATCATCATCACTCACTATCGTCAATCAACATCATTAATCATAATCATAAATAATCATAATCATAATGGATCGATCGATCAATGACTTTATCTTCCTCAGTTGCACAACGTCAATGAATGAATTACTAGAAAATGTCATTTTTTGTAATCGAATAGTAGAACGCACTTACCAGTACCATCCCATTTGCCTTGCAAGTGTCACTGCCTTCAGGCTTCTTCCCCCCGTCGCGCAATGGAAGATGAGGTTGCAGTCATTTTTAGCTGGCAGTGAGATTCCATATCTCTTTTTGAACTCTCCCGAGGATAATGACAATGCATATTTGAGTTTCCAACCTGAAAATAAGAAACACTGTTAATAGCACTGCTCCACCAATACACCTCACTCTTGAGGTTGTCTGTATACTAGATTAATATCCCGCAAGAGAATAACCTCCGCTGTTAACAAGCACATAAAGATATTTAAAACGTTGTTGGCGATGTCTGTCTTTGCATGGAAAAATAATTATAATTATCATGGTGAAAGTCAAATATAATGTATCGCAAAGTCAAGGTAGTAATTTCAAAGATTTTGCTATATGTAATGCAAATTGCTTATAAAAACTTGAGGACTTCTCCAGCCCTAACATTCTTAATTACCAGGTTTATTTCATCGCGCAAGTATTTTCCCGCCGAAAGACTAGCTTACCTTGGATGTTAGTTGATCCAGCGATTTTTCCCATGACCGAAAGTTCCCATGGCTCTCGCACATCAATTAACGTCACATCCTCACTCCGCATCAATTCAAACAGTTGCTCCACTGTCACCCCAATCGGTGGCTCTTCCTTGCTTCCTGCTTTGATAATGCAAAACCAAATATTAATAATGTGGTTAACGAAATTATTACCTTTTTCATATAACTATTTTTCAACAAGTAATGTAATCTGGGGTTGCCAAAGAAGGGGATTTAGGGGTCTTATAACCCCATCCTTTGAAGGAGCTCCATGTATCTTTGAGTTCGGCGGTGAAAGATCGGTCGCCAATTTATCACACTTTACTGTTTCTATCAACCCCCTTCAGCACATCTGTGATCACACTTTACTGTTTCTATCAACCCCACTTCAGCACATCTGTGATCCAATGTGCTTGAAGCTTCCTACTCGATCGAGATCCTTCCGAGAGCCCTCCTTGATCGCTATTTCGCTGAGCGCTACTTTTTCTTCGTTGCTTCTCTGATCGCTACTTAGCTGAAAAGAAAGAAAATCTCATCTGTTAGACGCTTCTCCGCTTCTCCACTTCTCCACTCCTATTTTCTATTTCCGCGCTCTAATTTATGTGGCTCTGGTACCGAGGGTACACAATCTGTCGCTAAATTTTATTTGCCAGATAAAAAAACCACGCCCCTCTCCCCTCCACTGCGCCCCTTCTTGAGCTCACAAGTTCTTGAATCTTTTTCTAAGGACTGATGTTTCGAGCCGGATTCCTTTTTCGAGGGACACCTGGTAGTGAAATCTCATGAGACTTGTTACTCTCAATTGGGTCACAATTACGCCAGCGCTCGTTTTCTTCGACTCATTTCTGGTTTAATAGCCCGTATTGCACCCATTTTCAAGAGTGGCACACGAGATGACGGATTGTGACTGGTTCAGGACAATATCAATACTTTTTCACATCTAGGCTATTCGAGAAATTATTTTTCCTCGGTGCAAATAAATTCTTTATGAGCATCAGTCTGGTTTCTTATTTTTACATTTGATCACCACAGCCCTTATAGCTAGTGCCAATGATTTTTACTCAAATATAAATAGAGAGAAATACACTGTTTTAGTTTTTATTGATTTGAAGAATTCTTTCGACACAGTTGATCACGAAGTCCTACTGACAAAACTGAACATGTATGGAGTGACTGGCCTGGAATGTGACTGGTTCAGATCATACTTAGATGACCGTAAACAATTCTGTAGTGTATATGGCACTTTTCTGATGTGAAGGGAATATACACTGTGGAGTTTCTAAATACTCTTGCCTTTGTTCACTTTCGTTCCTGATTTCCATCAATGATTTGCCTTTTTCCCTGCAGAAATCTCATGTCAGCATGTATGCTGATGACACGGCCATACCTTTTTTTCTAAAAACATTGATGACCTATGAAATGACCTTTGATCTGTTGAAGCTGCAGGATTGGCTGCATGCAAATAAACTTTCCATAAACGTTGTGAAAACACAGTTCCTTGTTATAGGTTCTGGTCCAAACACCTGTAAGCCTGATGTTAAACCATCTTTCTCTTTTGTTAATCAGGACATTGAAATGATTACCAATGCTAAATACTCAGAGGTTCAGATAGACAGGGGTTCAGATAATCGCTCTTAATCAAAGATTGACGTCTTGCGAAAATCCAAAATAGAGTTGCTAGAATTGTAACTAACAATCCTTACTATGCTTCTGCTCCTCCGATAATTCAGATTTTTGGCTGGTCAACTATCAGTAATCTTTTCAGAAGAGAGACAGCCACACCAACTTTTCAGTTTTTAAATTCGCTCGCCCCAGACTACTTAATAAAATTTCTGCGCTTATCTGAAACTGGCCTTATGAGTTATGATACAGCTCGCATGAGCTAAAACGAGCAGTGGCCAAAAAGCTTTTTCTTATCGAGGCCGGATTGGTTTTCACTTCGGATGGCCCTCCCAATCCGAAGCGATAGCACCCCGCTTTAAGAAGTGTTTACACGACTTCAGATCGCCATGTTACACGACGCCGGGTGGCAAAGCTCTGCGCAGAAAAGAAGCAGTTTTATGATGTTTTGGCGAAGGAGCTCCTTTTAGGTCACATTATTGGCGCCAAAATATAATGGGGTAAGGTAGAAAACGGTCATATTCTCTTACTGTAGTTAAAATGAAGAGAGAAACATTAAAGACGAGGCTTCCGCTTGAAATTGATTGGCTTCTTTAAAGATTGGGTTTCTTCTTACCTGTTCAACTACTCTCTGGAGAAAGTGCCCACTTTTTCAAAAGATAGAGGTGAAAGAGGCTGCTTGGATACGAGAGACACCGAAATGTAAATCACTTCGGAATGCACTTTTACAAGGGATGAAATGCGAAGTGGAACTCCTATCCGAAGTAAAAACAAATCCGGAATGAAGACAATCCCGCGTCATGTAACTCAGGCCCTAGACAAAATCTTCAAATGCCATTAAAGTCTCTAAAGCTCCGGTCAAACGGTCTCAAATTTCGCTGAACAACGCCCAACAAACGCTGTGTCAGTGTGATCTGGCCACACAGTTTCAACCTGACCAGGTACAAATACGTTCCAAGAACAAATTCTTTCTTCCAAAAATGAACTTTATCATACATGTGCCAGCCTTATCTGATCCTTTTAATTTCAAGCAAAAAATCTTTCATCACTAGATTTTAGATTATATTATGCTTATTCGGTACTGCACCAACCCCCTTCCCCCCGTCTCCTTCATGAACTTGCGTTGGTGTATGTTGATGAAGGATACCGTAGGCCTAAATTTCTTCCTATTCTCGGCCCGAAAATGCAAGTTCAGCGCTGACATAACTGCAGGGTCTCCTGGATAACTCTTTTCTGTTTTCTCAATTGATTTGCTTTCCTAGTGGAATATAAACAAGTTCCCAAATGAAACGATTAAGTTATGCTATGCTCAATGATAAGTGTAACGAAAAGAATTAACTGCAAAAATAATTCATACCATGTGCAACTAAAATGAGGTTCAAAATGAAGAAAGCTGCCCGAATCATGTTTTCCTCCTTTTTTATTATGAACTCGTCCAACTTGCGCGTTCTGTCGCTTTCCACAACACCTGACCTTTACTTGGGTTTTTTTTCTGGCCATGACACCACAAAAACACGACACCCTGAACTTATCAACAAAGTTCCTGATGCCCGTTTCTCTTACGTAGAGTCAATATATGTTAATTTATTTGAATTATTTGCGGCTTTTATTCTTCTTTCAATGGAAAAGAACGAGGGGGATTCGGTACGAAAACCATCAAATGTTTATGCATCTTCGGATTCTTACACTCACGGTTCAGTAACTTCTGTTAGTTGCCAACGGTAACGAAAGCGAGATTAATGAACCAGAACGGTCTTTTAGAGCAGTTGTAAACAAATTAACCTGCGTACAGACTCCACAGGTCTTCCAGAGATGAATTTAGTTAAATGGAAAATTTAGGGCTTCAATCCACTGGCTTCAATCCCGTTAAAGTCTGCCTCCTTTCAGATAAATTCCCTTCTTTTCAGATAATTTTTCAACAGCTGCTCCTCGGATTTATCAATTTATAGACAAAGTGCATCAGCGACCGTGCCAAAAATTCTCATGAAAAATCTTTCCCTGATGCTCTTAAAACAAACACACCTCAAAATGCTCGGGAAAGGCGCTGGAAAAGCATGGTTTCAGCTGATCGTTCCCTGTCTTTTTAAATTCAGCAAAAAGGCCCCATGAGAGGAGTCATTAGAAGAGCAATGTTTGGCCTAAGACGCCGTTGTCATGCAAATGGTACCCCTCATGTCAAATACAACGTATGTATGTACCTGACGTGTCAAATTTTCAAACTCTAAAAAAACAGCAAAAAGCAAATAATATTTATGTCTTTTTGTCTTAGATGGCAACTCTTTCTAATCAGCTTTTATTTAATATCAACGTCAAACGCCTAGGCAAGAGGAGGACTCTCTACTCAGACATGAATTTTCACAGGACAACGCTGTGAAAATTCACACAAAGAATTTAACCTCAATCCAACATTTATGGAAGACATACTTATTGCTAAACGCCCCCAATACAGCCTCAGAACGGAAGCCAAATGCATCTTCCAAAAGTCAGAACTACCACCTTTGAAATAGAAACCATTTCATATCTAGAGGGAAAGTTATGGCATAAGGTGTCCACAGAAATAAAAGAGTCATCTAATCTTGCCCAGTTTAAAAAATGGAAAGGAGAATGTTGTTGCAAATTATGTACATAGATGCTACGTAGCTCAGGTTGGATTCCTTGACTAGAAAATAAATAAAATAGTCGTCTTGGTTAGAAAATGTTAAAACATATAAAAACAATTATAAAAGCATTGTAAAATTTTAAAAAGTTTTTTTAATCTTCAATTTAATTTCTTTCGTTAGTTAACCAATTGTTTTATATATGTAATTATTAATTACTCATTCTTAATTGCTTTCTATTCTAAATTTTTGTAGAGTAGGCCTAAATTAGCTTGTACATACATTGTACATAGATGGCTATATTATACCCGCCTACTGTAAGTAGACTGATTATTATTTTTAGACCAGTTGAAATTTAGATTCTAGTCCAGCCATTGGGCACTTCAGTAAGCATGTCATTACGGAGAAAATAGTCTAAAACACGACTGGTCTGAGTAGAGAAATTTCATTAACAGTGAAATAGTTAAATGCCTGATCGAAGACTGTGTTTTCAAATAGGCATAGAAATATTTCTATAGCTGAATCTATCTTCGGTGGGGCAATTTAGAAGATGGGACCCTGCCCTGGCAATCTTCTTTATTCCTTGAAATTAAACTTTGTGAAATGGGCGCATTGAACATACTGCACAATGCTGTAGCAAATACAGGCATCCCAATTTTGAGAAATGTGCATTATATACCATCAATGCCAGAACTATGAGCAGTTTTGAACTCGCATGGTTTTCGTTTATTGATTGATCCCCATTGAGAAAAGGGTTTTCAATGTCTGGTATTTTCGAATTAAGTTAGTCATCTATGTTGCAGTCGTTCATAAAATCTGCCATTTCACTGCTTTTCGTCAGGCATTTCTCATCAAACACAAGGGGAGAGATGTTGGTCGTTTGGGAACATTCATTAGTTAGTTGGTTTATGGTGTTCCAAGTTTCTTTCATGTTTTCCTGACAATTGGCAATTTTTTGGCAAATTAATTTTAGCAATTAATTTGATGTTTTAGCTATTTGCCCAGTTTCTTACAGTCCATTTGCTTGCATTAAGAAAGCAGACCAATTTTTTATAAGTTTGTCCCTGAACCTTAGAATGGCTTTTAGCTCAGAGGTTTTCCATGTGCATCTACCCGAGACCCTGCGTTGGTGAGTGGGTGCATGTTTTTCTTTTATCAACGAGAGCATAGTTGTTCATTTCTCCACAGCTGAGCTAATATTTGCACTTCTCTCGATAATAAAATTCCTCTCTAAGCACTTGCCCCGACAAACTTATATTGAATTATTAAATTTTTACGTTGGACCACATCTTGATTATAGTGATGCCATATATCACATCCCCCATAATTCCAGATCCCGTTTACAATACCCCATGCAAGTTTGAAACCGTGACAAAACTGTCGCGGTTCACCCTTCCGTTTATACTAGCTGTGGAACCGAGACGATTTTGCTCTGCTATCCGGAACAGTTTTGTTCCTGCTTTGAAAGCGAACAAATTTTGTACCGTCACGGTTCCGTTTTGGGACAGTGTAAACACCTATCCGAGACGAATTTGTCACGGATTCAAATGAGGTCTTTTGTATGGCTGTTTCAATTAGTCGAGGCTTTAATTTTGGCATGATATTTTAGGGAATTGTCAAGATGGCTGTTGAAACTACGTTGACAAATTCCCTATCGTCTTGTTAAATCCAGCTCTGTATGAGCAACCTTACATGCCTTCAGAACGAATTTGCTGGGTTTTTGAATGGACGACGTCCCTAATGCTTTTGTTAGGATGCAACTTGCTGTCAGTTATAGTTATGTTTATTCTCGTCTTCTGAGATATTTTTGCCGCTTTGGAAAAAAAACTCTAGCTGCCACCGACAACGATAACTTTTTCGCCATATGTACATGCTTTATCTTGTTTCCGTGCTATGCGCGGCGTTGGATGTGCAAATTTCAAAGGGGAATGCGAGAGCAACAGTCACATTTCCTCAATAGTATCTCCATTGGAAATTTCAGGTGAAATCCGATCGGTGGAAGAAACGCTTTAGGTATTTCAGAGACTTTCCTGTCAGAAAATCAATAAAGGATCAAGCAAAGGTAGTTGCTCCGTTGGTTAAATATGATACTCTTGTTGGCATTAAATCTAAAAATCCAGGCCCTCTTTAGGTAAAATTGCGCCTTATTTCCATTTCCCCTAAAGTTTCTCGAACTGCAATTCACTATGAGCTCCAGATCTTTTGAACATTCAAAAGGCATGCTAAGATGGAAAGAGAGATCTAAATTGACAACCAGTGTTGCTTGTTACCTAGAAGTAACTGACAACATGGTATTTTTCAAGACCATAGTGAAATTGTACCAGTTGTTTTTAACTGCTGTTCAATTTGTTTGCAAAAAAAATTATTTTCAATAGGGTTAGGAGGACTGCTTTAGTGAAATTTGCTTAAAAAGTGCATTTTCCAGGGAACTGGAAGCATCAAAAATCGAAAATTTCCTCCTCCTTCGGCGGCAACCATGGTGCCGCCTCGGGTAGAAACTATATCCTTTACCCGTTCTGATAGATATAGAGATCTGACAAAACTATTAGGGAAGTCTGTGGAACAGACTCGCCTCAGAAGTTAGACTATTTCCTACAATACTATTTTCTCCAAGAGGAGGCTTTTGTCATTTTTTCGCGCCAATCCTAAGCCAGTATTCAGGATCCATGATACGAAAGGCCTTGCTGCTCTTACTCGGTCACGTATGGGTCTAAGCAAACTAAATCTCCGTAAGTTTAGATATAACTTCAAAGATACACTTGATCCAATGTGCCCTATTACTAATGGCATTGAGGATACGGAGCATTTCTTTCTGTCCGTCCTGCCACTTATATGATGCCGATGGACATGATCTCTTGAACAGTGTCAATGCATTATTGCATAAACATGACCCGCCAAACATTCCAATGAAATGCTACTTAATGTATTGTGGTATGGCCATGAAAGGCTACCAGTTGCTGTTAATAGCGAAATAATCAAGGCAAATCTGAGATACATAAATGCATCGCAACTTTTCCGGTAAATCGCCGCTACCCTCCCTACTCGCAGAGAGTTACTTTCTAGTTTTTTTTTCTTTTTTGCTTCCATAACCAAAGCCAAAAAGTAGCTGGATGTATATATGATCCTTATACCTTTGTCTTCACACAATCTTCCCATTTTAATTTCAACATAGCGGTTGATGACGTCGGCGTGTTCTCACTCATAGCGGTTGATGACGTAGGCATGTTTTCAAGTTCTCTCTCATTTTGTTATGCTTTCAAAAAGCCGAACATTTTACTGTTTTTTTCATAAATTGATTTTTTCCATCAGTCTTTTTGTCATCATCGATCAAAATTAAAGCCAAAAATCAAGAAAAGTTAGAATTCGTTTCCCATATTTTCTTCCTAGCAAAGAGTTTTAATAATAAGTATATAGTTTTGCAGTCTGCGTAAGCTTGCACGCTTTGGAGCTGTTTACTTCCAAAGACACGACTATAACAGAATGAAAAGTACAACCTGCAGTATTAGGGAGAAAAAAACGAAAAAAGTGAGGCAAGACAAAAACGCTGGGTATGCCCATGAAAGAGAGTAGCATGACGGATGACATATCTACAGAAAAAGAAAGGTAATGGAATATTTCTATTAATTGTAGTGTTCTGTTTACAAAATATTTACCAAGCTCTGGTGGAGAGAGATAACAATATTTCGCAAAATCAAACAAACAGATTATTATGCTCTATTACATTTTGGTGTTTGGATCTTCAAGGAAATTTTAAACGTTTAAAACGACGGATTAAGCATGTTAACTTTCTGTAAGAATTTATGATAATGCTAATATAATGTTAGCATAGAGAAACTGTCGAAATTGTCAAAATAACTGCTTTTATAACATTTCTAAAGAAACTGTGGAAAATGGAGTCTTTTTTTATGAGAAATATTAGTTAGATAAATGTTAGAATATAGCAGTTTTGTCATAAAATTTTTTTGAAATTTCTTTGAAATTGCGACAAGGGCATTGAGTAAAAACAGATATTCAAATTCTATTACATGGTTCAAGTCTATCACGGAAGCATTGCCATTAAAAAGCTATTGATCCTTTTTTACAGGCAATCGTCAAAGTTGAGACTCAATCAAAGTCATTTGTCACATGAACGTAGCTATGCAGCTAAAGTACGTCACAGATGACAGAATTTCCATTGATCTATTTCTTATTTCCACATTTGGATAATACCAACATTAGGATAGTTCCTGGTAAAGACCACAGACAAATCCGGTAATTTGTAGAGTGTGGATATTATTGATGTTTTCCATTACTCTTCGCGACTATTAGTCACAACCCGTCGCTTTCTATACTTGCTATGAGCTTTGACACAACCTCTACAATGAATTACGGTAGAGACGCCCTTCTTAAATAGAATCGTTAAAAGCAGGAATTATTTTAAGGAGAAATACCTATATCATCAACATTCTTAAAGGTAACATAATTTCGACGGCCTAAGAAGCTCAACCTCTGGCAACATCATTTATCAGCTTTGAATTCATTAGAAAGTTTTGCCTTTGTTGTCAAGTCACAAAAAAGAGCCAACAGTATCTAAAAAATGATCACATGCCCAGAAACTTCTGGCACATCCTGGGGCGCCTACAACAGAGGGGCTGGAGGGGTAGCTGCCCCTCCTGCTCTCTTCGGAGAGGAGCAGAGGGGGCAATAAGTTCCCTGAAATGTAAAAAAATATTATAGAATCTTATCGATAATTGATGACCACTTTGACCACTCTTGTGATGTTAATTTCTTTAGAAAATATAAGAATGATGATAACACTAGCACAACAACGCAAAAGTTGAAAATTTTGTCTGTGACAAAGTAGGCCACAAGAGGAAGAGCTGCAAAGATAATAGTAGATAAACAAAAGACTTGTTCCCTCATAAGTACTCAACGAACCTAACTAGGATAAATCGGTAATAAAACTTAGCGGGCAAATAACATTTTACAACTAGCCCCTTATGACAACCATGATTTTTATAAATCCAAATACTGTTAAAAGTGACAATGCCATTTAATACCCATTCTTTATGCTTGGATAATTTCGTTGGATGTTTAGAATCATTGATGGTAAAAAAAAGCAAGCTGTATGGGTGACACATATTCATGTTAATATGTTAACAAGTTATCCCAACCTTCGCCCCCCCTCCAACCTTTGCCTCCCCCCAACCCAACCAGGAATACTCGATCATGTTAGTACAAAATTTTACGATTTGCCTTCAGCAGCAACACTGCCCCTCTCGCCCTAATCTTGTAGAGGCGTCCCTGCGCACATCCACACAAAAACATGTCTCTTTAACACAAACGCCTTGTTGGATCCAGCCCTGCGGCTCATCATCCGGGAATTTGATAAATCAATTGATGAGGTATGGGTGGATGTTTTATATCTCCCTTTCATTATTTTCTAGTCCAGTTTAGTTCACTAGCAACTGTATGGCAGCAGCAGATACTAAGAACGGAAACTCACAAAGATATTTATAGATTTCATGAACTTCGTGCCTTATTGTGCATCTAAATTTGAGTGCAAAACAAAGAGTTGAGAAAATGTATCAAATAATTGTGTAATGATCTTAGTACTTATCGAACTCCTTAAAATCACAACACTTGGTTTATCCAAAAATTCTTCAGCAATTCATTCCAAAATTTTGAATATATTTATGCCTGTAACCCTGCCTTGAAATGCCGCATTGAGCTTTTAAGCAATACTAAGAAACGCTGCAAGTTATTTATGAACCGTGAGCTGGATAAACGCCAATCGACAAAAAAAATTCGATATCACGAGCAAATAATCCAGTAACCTGAGGAAACAACATGATAGCGTAAGTAAAGAACCCAATATATTACCAAGTAAAGAACTTGATATATTGCCAAGTAAAAGATCTATTACATTGCCAAGTAAAGGATCTAATATATTGCCAAGTAAAGAATCTAATATATTGACAAGTAAAGAACCTAAAATATTGCCCTGACATACTTGAATTCTTCAAAGTAAAATGAGATTTTCTTCTAAAGTTTTCGTATCAAGCTGTTATATCTTGCTACCCTATAATCTAAACCTATTCATTAAATGTCAGACCAAGCTGCTCCTTGCATAGAATCATAACTGTCAATTTGATATTAACTTTACAACATAAGTGTAAATGGGATGAAGTAGTGGGATATAACATATGGTTTCAACAATCTTAGTTTTGAAATGAGGAATTACATTTTAAAATTACAAATCTTTGTTATATTATTGAACCAATCTATACTATATTTATCGCCAAATGGTATCTTGGCTCCTCAAAACTCAAATGATTTTCAGCATAACAGCAGTTACTTACGACATAAATGATACAAGATACAATAGAGGAGTTAACTAGGAAATTGCATTTGAAATTGTAAAGCTAGCGGACACATGAATAAAACTCAAGAAGAGCTATGGAGCCATATGCCCGGTTAACTAGAGAAACATGTGCTTACACTTTGAAACCTAATGGAAGTGGTTTGAAATTTTAACAGCAAGAAAAAAGAAATCCTACACATTAGATGAATTTAAAGAATGATGAAAAATTCAGCAAAATCGTTAAAAAGTTATGGCATATGATTAATCATAAGCATACGAAAACTGGTTTCCACTCAAGGAAAACATAGAAAATGTAAATGTTGCAGTATCATAATTCGATTGATGTGCTTTGCAGAGCTAGGAGAAAATCCCTGATTCTTTTACTTTGTTTTGCCATCAACGTAGACACAAATGCTGAACCTCACCCTGCCCCTCCACCTTTGTTAGAATCCGTCCGTCTGAACCGCAAGGTGGTCAGTTCAAACCAAATATGGAATTAATTGGTACATCGTCAATATGACCCAATGATCTGCATTAGCAATTATTGAATATCTCAGGCTATTGGCCGTCTGATTGACGTTGCTTTGCCTCAGACGGGAAGGGCGTCTCCGCCTGCCTTTATGGCTTGTTGACAGTCGACCAACAATATATTCACGGATGAAATCATTCGTTTAGCAATCCGCAAACAGATGCTTTTTTGTGAAACTCCATACAAGGTGTTTGATTAACAGAGTGTTGGATCAACTCACCGTGCACGCAGGCGAAGACACAGCGAGGTAGAAGGGCTTAACGAAAACAACTAACACAGAAAAACACAGAAAAAAACGATGAAACAGCAACATAAAGCAACATTATGGCAAGTAGCATTCTTCTTGTTCATCGTCAAACAAGTCTGCTCTTTTACCGCGTCAGATCCATGGTCAGATAAAAGAAAAGTATCTAGCATTTCTTCAAATTCGAAGCTAAAAGCATCAAATGAAGAGTTCTCCATCAAACTTTACTCGTTGTTAGCGGATGGAAATGGAAGTAATCTGGTTTTCTCCCCTTTGAGCATCTATACCGCTCTGGCAATGCTAAGAACCGGTGCCAAGAGTAAATGCAAAAAGCAAATGGAGGATGTCTTGGGGTTCTCGAATATAACTGACATTGACACAGTTTTGAAAGAACTATCGGACAATTTGCACGAAGAGAGTCACAACCTTGAAATCTCAAATAAAGCATGGCTGCAAAAGTGGTTTTGTTTCACACAATGCCGTAAGTTCGTCAGACAGATCAAAGGCTTATTTCACTCTGAACTCGAGGAAGTAAATTTTTATGGGGATGCAGAAAAAGCAGTTACAACCATCAATCGATGGGCATATAACAGGTCCAAGGGCAGAATACAGAATCTTATTCAGAAAGAGAAAATCAGTTGGAATACTAGGCTTATTCTTACTAACGTGATTTTTTTCAAGAATGGCTGGAAACAAATGTTTTTACCGAAATATACACGACAAGAGCCATTCGAAGCTTTAGTCAACAACAAACCTGTCCACAAGGCAGTGCCAACCATGTTCACTTTTGGTATGTTTCGCTTTTTCGACGGCCATCAGGGCGCCTTCGGGGCAGTCGAGCTTCCATATAAAGACGAGAACTTCGCAATGATTATTTTATTACCACATTCAGCCAGTAGTTTTGTTGATGTTGAGAAGTCAATTAGTTCTAGCCTGATTACTAATGTCCTAGAAGGTCTCAAAAGTCAACAGGAACGGGACGTTTTGCTCTCCATGCCGAAATTTAGTATAGCCGCTGCGCTTACGCTAAATGGTGTTTTGAAGACGATGGGCATCACTGATGTTTTCGACAGGGACCTCGCTGATTTAAGTAACATACTTGGATTCAAAGGGATGTTCGTTTCTGATGTCAGACACGAGACCGTGTTGAAAATCGATGAGCGTGGAACCGAGGCTGCTGGTGGCTCCGCCGTATCTAGTGGTGACTTGAATTTGTCAGAATTCATAATGAACAGACCATTTATATTCTTTATCAGACATGGACCCACTAACAGCATTGTATTTATGGGGAAAGTCACCGATCCGTCGTCATTATAATGTTGACCTATATATTTAGTTAAGTTACACAAGATCTTTTAGCTCCAGCTTGTGCATTTTTTATGGTTCGTCTCTGTTGCTTGTCCTAACAAATCGATGAATTGAGGAATCTATGATTCAAATGCTTTCATCCTGGGATATGCCTGCTTCGATGAGAACTAACTACGTTCTCCTTACAAGCGTGACCAAATAATTGTCTGACGCTGACTGGATGAAAACCGGCGGCGTCGTCATGGGGTGGACTGGGTTGGACATGTCTACCCCAGTTTTCCCAGAAGTCCATTGTCTTATTTTTTATAAATCGTTTGAAAAACCTTTGTGGGGGAGGGGGGGGGTTGGGCTAATCAAATCGATTTCGATTTTCACACTAGCAAAAAAGCCACCGTTACGTAAAATGCTGCTTGCGAAAGTTGCTTGTCCGAAAATTTCAAAATAGATGAAAATACTAAAAAAAGGATTTTCCAAAAGTCTGAAGCTGAAGGGCATGGACGGGAAAATTTGTTCTTGTCCACCCCAGCTTTTTCGAGCTGGCGACTCCACTGATGAAAACATCCGTTTTTTTATTTCTTTACATCCTAATAGCCGAACTTTCAAGGCACACAATGATACTTTGTTTGAAACTAACAGATATTTCGAAACTGGCAGAAATCCCATGCTAACGAAGGTTTCCATAATTTATTTATCAAAACTTTTAGTCGAGGTCTGAAAATCTCTTGACCTGCCGATTATCGTTGCTTTGCGGTTGTTGTCAAATGTCTCATTTACCATAACTAGTTACAATCGCATTGCACATCTTTGTTGTATCCCATGTATGGCTGTGTTTATTTGAAAAAGCATGCTGTTCTTTGAGCTTCTTACTGATACTTGTCCCGGATTACACTGTGATTTACAATTGTACCTTTGAAGTGCCATCAGAAAACCCCTGTTTTCTCTAGACTCACAATTCCTCTACATACAGGTACAAAAAAGTTATTTTGAACCCAAGGCCAGGACTGATGTCGGTTTAGCAAAGTGTCTCAAAATCTTTGTATTTGTTCTGGTCCTTCTTTAATAGCCAAATAGAACTACGGGAGGATAGAAAAATTGATTACCAATTTTTTTTGTATTTGTTCTGGTCCTTCTTTAATAGCCAAATAGAACTACGGGAGTATAGAAAAATTGATTACCAATTTTTGACAGGGTATAGTTTCAAAAAAAGAGAAAATTGAAAAATCTGAAACACACACTTTGGTAGCTAAGGATTTGCGCTTTCTGCTGGTATAAGTCAGATTTTGATACCTCAAAACGCAAGGGTAAAAAAAGCTTTTGAAGGTGGTACACTCATTTAAGCAATAAATTTGCCTGGAAAGTATCATTTTGCAATATTTGCCAATGATTTTGATATGGTTGGAATCATTACATTCTTGTGCATCGAATGATGTATAGTTTAATCAGATGGCGCTTCTGTCTAAGGGAACTTCGCGGGCGCACATTATTTTGACGTCATGTTTTGGTTTATTTGCTAAGAGATGTTATTCGCACTAAATTAATTAATATTTTCACCTTTTAAGTTTTGACGCACATCCATTGTCACATTTGTAAGGAGTAAACAAGCTACACCCATTTATGTATGATCTTGCATTTTGATTGGTCAATTAGTAATAATCCTGTAACGGTTTTTCGTGGGAATATTTGATTGGAGTTTGGTAGTTTAAGAAAGTTGGAAAGTTGGAAAGAAGTTGAAGAAAATGATACACAGAAAATGTTGAGTGCTTCTTATTCGTGGTTTCTGATCTATCGCATCCTCAAGAACTAGCGAGAATTAAATATCGCTGCGATGATATTCACGAAACAGTTTGGCTTTTAGAGAGAGAAAACCAAATATCGTGTCAAAAACGTTTACCGTAACCTTAAGCTTCTCGTTTGCTTTTCTTTTCTGAACAGGATGTGCCGTCTCGTCGTTAGAATTGCAGATCGGTGCTCACTTCACTATTGGCGTGCCTTTCTTCGTTTACGCTTTTTTCTTTTATAAGAACACACTTTAGAAGAACACTGAGCTACCTTAAACTCTAGAAGAACTACCTAGAAGAACTACCTTAAACTCGATTTGCCAAAAAAATAAGAACAAGGCTAAAACATGCTCTGCTTCAGATGAGAAATTAAAAAAAAAACATTTCGCATTTTGAAATTCGCAAGCACTGGACTACTGTACCGACATTCTCTTGAGAAAAAAAATCTTTGATGAATTTGTCCATAAACACTAGCAGCCATTGCTTTATTTTTAAATTTTACCCAGTAAAACATCTTGAAAACTGTAGTAACCTAATTGACTATGCGCAGGAGCATTACTTTATGTGACCCATGTTTATATAGTTTCAGATTACAGTTGACAGTATTACAGTTATGTGTGTAGGCCGTTTGAAGTTAATATAAAGTTATCGTTTTGTTTCTGTTCAACCCATGCGTTGTTCTATCTCCTTCACATCTTAACAAAAACTATATACTTAAGTAACTTCTCAAATATATGCAAAAAATCACTCTTAAAATAAGAACAATTTTAAGAACATTGTTAAGAACATCGAGGCTCGGCAAAAATTATCTGGTTCTTATATAAAGAAAGTAGACTCATTAAAAACGGTAATACTTAAGGGCTTTCGAATATAGGGGTGATCAGGGGCGTTGTGGCTCCTAGAAAAGGGCCGGGAGAAAATGATCACCGGGAAGGGGGAGGGGGGGTGCTCTTCATTTCCAGTCACAAACCACAGGTAGCAAAAAATGGCACTTACCTCCAGGTATTACGTAACCTAGCGCTAATCCATGCACCAACGAAAAACCCCAAAAAATGCCAGTTTTTATCATCTTTAAAGGTTCGTCTGCTATATTGGTTGTGGTGCATCCCCTTTTCTCTAACCATAGTCTCTTTAAGACTGCAAAAATGTGAAACCAATCTAATGCCGTAGTGCACAATTGATACAAAAATAAACTGAGAGCGAAGCAAACAGAAAAATTTTTGTGGCCATGCTTTTCAAATTTTTATAGCTTTAACAACATTTCAGAATGTTTCTCCAGCTGTTTACCACGTTTTGAAATTTTTTAGGCATACTTTTTTGCGTTTCGTTTAACATTCAGCTCTTAAATCAAAATTCGTTGCTTTAAGAGGCCCCATAAACCCCGAGGCTCTGGGGCTGTTTGTCCCTTCTTATCCCCCTCTCGGCGGCCCTGTTCAAATTCCACGCATCTCTTCGCAGGGGTCTTTTTGTATGTTGACTTCCTCTAATTCTGAACTGTGAACTTTAGTCTACATGTAAGTGAGAGGTTTCTCACTGAAGATTTTCCGGGATTTTACAAACTCATTTTAAAAGGGCCCACCGGGAAATTTCCCGGTGTCCCGCCTAGCCTCAACGCCCCTGAGGGTGATACAGAAATTCCGGGCCACAATGTCGCAATTTAAGACAATTTTGGGGTTGACAGCGCCACATTGGACTTGATAATTCTTTGAAAACGTATGTTGAGAAGTAAGTTTCGAACAGAAAAACACTTCTTGAAGTTTTATTTCTATTTTAAAACTGAACGGAACGATAAAATAGTACAAAATTAAGTAGTCTTATAATTGATGTGCGTAGGGACTTCAAAATCGAATACAATTTGCATAAACTTCATCATAAAGTTAAGCCATATCCCCCCCCCCCCCTTGTCATGTATAAAGTCTCATATTGTGTTTCCCAGCTTTAAAACAGAATTCAACGAAAGAAGCAGCATATCATTGAATTGCGACCAACCCAATCCCAAACCTCACTAAAGCTTCATGCAAAGCGATAATTAGCATTACTTCAACAGAACAACAGCAATTACAAAAGAATTTCAAACAGTCAATTAAAGACTCAAACTTGATTCATCAGTACAATTAACAGAACTAGGCAAGCCATAGCATGCCGATAAGTTTTGCAGACTAGAATTTCTCCGTCAAGTTCCTTTGCAGTACAGTTACGTTCCCTATTTCGATTCTTGATTTGTCTCTTTGGCGTCCGGGACCATTTCAACAATCATCCAGGTGAATCCAAAGGGGTCAACAAACGACCCGAAGTAACTTCCCCAAAACTGCACTTCGTATTTAAATTCAACCGTTCCTCCATTTTCAATGGCCTTTTTCCAATACTTCTCGCCTTGCCCTCTCTCAAACTGCAAGCTGATTGCAGAACCCCTGTCTGAAGTGCATTTTTCTGACGTTCCAGGCATGTAATCTGCCATCATAACAGTGCCACCATTTTGTACTTTGACGCACGTGTGCATAATTTTCTTTGGGTCCTCCTTGAAATAGTGCATCTCTCCTACTTCCACGTCAAAAACTTTTCTCAGCCATTCAAGGTGAGCCTTGCAGTCACGCGAGAATATATAAGGGTTTACGTGCGAACACATCTTCAGACTTTCGTGACTTTTTCTGCCTTTTCCTGCAATGTGTGTTTGTTTATCGACTGACCAGCACAGGCCCAAATAAACATTGCGGAAGTATGCGAACACAAATGGGTTTAATGACCAAGAACGGGGGTATTTTTGGCATTGAGCGAAATTCAATTCATTGAGAAATCGAGAAATTGTTTTGTTCAAACCAAATCAAATCGAATAGATACTGGAAGTCAAGTACCAGGTCAGATTCAGGGGCGATTCTAGCCTGAGAAAACTGGGGGGGGGGCATCTCAGAAAATCCTTGGATAGTAGTGTACGAACACAATGTATTTATAAAATAACGCCTTACTTTGAAGGTGATCTAAATCTTCTTGTTTCAAAAAATTTAGCGAAGAATTAATGCATGCAGCAGTTTAGAGAGAATGCCCGAGCAATTCATATTATTTTAATCAAGCAAAAGACAACTGCAGAAGAGGCAAGGAAAGTCTTACAGCAAACGCTTGTCCTTTCCATCAACAACAAAGATTATAAGCAAAAAAAATAATCTGTTACAAGTAAGAAAAAATTGTTTGATAAAATTAAATGTCATATTAAAAGCTACGTATAAGGCATATGGGCGGAAACACTAACCAACAACCAAAAATCTTCTTAGAAAAGTAGGGGGCAAATGAAGGGGCCAAACAAATTCTGGGGGGCAAGGCAATTTATTGAAGGTACTGTAAAGCTATCATGATTATCTAGCAACCCCAATAGAACTGACAGATCAGTGAAACAAATTGCCCAATGTGCAGTTATAAAAACGGTGCTTTGTCATTTTCGTCATACTTGGAAAAGGGTCATGACTTTTTCTGTAACTGCTTGACCAATTTTAGAATTTTCGGACTTTCAGAATTCTGAATCAAACAGAATTACAAAATGTCAAAAAGATCATCAAGATTGTTTTAGAAGAGTCTTGATTGAGTTCCAAAACCTATTCAAGTGTTTATATTGCCCAGAATAAAACAAGAAGGAGGCGTAAAAACAAGATAGAATATTTATAGTTAAATTAACGTTGGTATAAACGTCTTAATAAGAACGTTTACAAAAGCAAAATTGACTTCAAACTACTGAACATTGTCGTCTAAGAAGCAAGGTACGATTGATAGATTTTTTAATTCATCAACGACTGGAAAAAAGACATCGAAGGACACGAAAAGACAGAAAAAGAAATTAGCGAGGACGAGGAAACAAGCTCTAGCCGCAACACGTGCGATGATTCTGTCAGCCCTTGCTCTTCCATTCAGAGAAACGAAGTTGATGCCGAGCCAAAAGCATTGACCCATTCAAAGGTAGATAGATACACAAATCAGTGACAAATGTATCCAGTGTGTGCCAGGACCAAAAGCTAAAAGAAAGCGTGTGCTGTGTGCTGTATGCCTACCGTACCCCACCATACTGAAGCGTTTTTGCTACAGGGGTAGAGTGCCACCAATTTGTCTTCCCGAGGGCACAGAGGCAAGAACTCGCGCAATCCAAGAGCATCTACAAAGTGAAGCACATAAAGAATGCCTCGAAGCCGAGCGCTTGAAGAAACTTTCATCTGTCGAGAAATCTCAAACTGTGCCTTTGGTTAAGATGTTGAGTTCGCAGCGCCAGAAATTGGCCAACAAGATAGGGTCACTAATAATCCATGTGTACAATGACGCGAAATGTTTGACATCATCGGCATTTTCTTGGCCAGCAAGAGTAGTTGCCGCAAAACTTGCTCATGAATTCAACTACAATCAACCTTTCCAACCATACACGCCAACCATACATGCTACTTAATGTAGTCGATGAAAATGAGAAATCAGATCTCAAGTTTATTGACATTTGACACGTGACTGATCGTGGTGCCTCTTGGCATCTCGCAGCATTGAAATTGGGAGCAGCGATACTGTTGGCTTCGACGAAGTAATGAAAGTGATAACTCATCTTTCAACTGACGGGGAAGATAAGAATGTTGGAGAGCATCGTGGTCTCTGGAAGCTCCTAGATGACAACCAAAGGAAATTAGACATCGACACTCCCCTTCTAAAGTCTGTTTGTGCAGTGCATTCAACTGCAAATGCATACAAAGACTTATGTAAGAGTGTCCCAGAAATTGATCACTTGGTTAAGAAAATAGCAGCAATTTTCTATCTATTTTCACGTTTCAAACGAACCAGTGAGCTGGAAAAAGTTGCAAATGTGGAAGGGCTAACAGTGCGTCGTTTCCCAAAGTATTTTGAGGTCAGATGGGCAGAATTTACAGCTGCTCTTCTTGATGCTATTCTGTGCTCGTGGCAAGCACTCATAAAGTTCAACGTAGAGCAATGCGATGCTGAAGGCAAAAAGTTTCCTTCCTTTCGATGCTGAAGGCACAACCTTATTTTGATGTGTTTTGTTGCAGACCTGCTTTTCTTAATCAAAGTGTTCCAAAAAAGCTTCAAAGCGACTCACTAACAATTGTGGACATTGAGCCAGAGGCAGAGAAGTTTCGCGAAAGGGTGAACAAGCTGAGCACTGGATCCTTGCTGGGAGGTTCGGAAAATGAATACGTTTTGCGGGATCAAGCTTCGGGAGAAGGAAAGACGCCGACCAGATGCCAATCAGTTTGTAACAGATCGCAGAAAGTTTAGTGCTATTCGGAACGAATCAGTGATAGCAATCAACACATTCGTAGACAAGCGACTTCAAGTGGACAGAAATGCTTCCAAATCATTTACCCGTTTGTTAAGATCATGGCCACAGAAGATGAAATAAAAAAAGTTCGCCGCTCTATTGCTCCTGACTTGGATTTGGCAAATGTAGCCATTCAGTATCAGGATCTGCAAGATTGTGCCGAAATGCAAAAGGCCGATCCCTTCAGCATGCTGCAAAACATGCTACAAGGAGCAAGGGACGAGTATTCAGATGTCTGTATCGTCCTTGGCCGCATTCTTGTATGCAAACCCCATTCAGCTGATTGTGAGCAGGTCATTTCTCTTTATAACAAGATCAAATCAACATGCAGATCATCTTTCAAGCGCCAAACCGTCAGCGATTACCTTTACATACATATGAATATGCCACAACTATGTGACTTTGATCCTAGGCCTGCAGCATTGAGGTGGATGGAGGAAAAAGATCGTCGGGCAAGAGAAAGCACAAAAGCAGGAAAGGAAGAGTGGTTTAGCAAAGTTTTTGCGAACGACGATAAAGAAGACGGAGAGGTTAAGTTAAGGAGAAAGAGTTGAAGAGAACGTTTTGAAGACGTTGAATTTGTTTAACATTAAACAGCGTTGCGTCATTGTTCAAAAAAAATATTACTGCTTGAATGCCAAGGTTGACCTCAACCTAGTTTGTTTGTAAAAGTCTATAGGATTTATTTGCGTTGATTTGCGTATCTATAATGAGACACTGTTACCGGATCACGGAATGCACTGTGAAACGCAACAGCTCAGTTTACTTGACTTTTCTTTTATGGTATCCCTGTTTACTACTAATGCCAACGTTGTTTTTAAAATATCTCAAAATAACCCATAATGAATTTGCAGGATCCTAAGCCATTTTAAGGCCTCAGAAATGGCAAAATCTCAGAAGCTTCCGCAAATTATTTCTTATTACCTACAGCCACCCTTGATTTCTTGTAAAATGTGCAGTGATAAGATTTCCTGAAAATTAGGTATGATCCAATGTCGATTTTGATATGAAATAAAGCAAACTAGAATAATGGTTAGGCCAAGTGAGAGGATGGCTCGGTTGTTAGAGGCGCTGTCTACAGACCCAAGGGTCTGTGGTTCAAGTCTCTGGCATGACCAAACTTTCACCCAGATTGAGGAGAGTCACCAGCTCTCTGTAATTCAAGGCGTATGAATCATGAGGTGTGGTCACATCGAGAGGAAGGACCAAGACACTGTTCGATAAGCATAAGCTTCTTAGTGTCCTAAAACTATTTTCAGATATTAGGTAGAAACAAATACTGACAAATAAAAATGGATTGGCCTTACTAAATCTAACAAACAAGGGTTTTAAATGAAAGAATTTGATCTTGTGCATTTTCAAATACATGAAAAGTTATAATAAAGATATAAAACTGTTTAAAACCAGCAGTCAGCAACTTTAAGTAGTGAAAAGGTACTTTCAACTACAAGTGAGGTCAGTAGAGGTTTGAGTTTGACTCTAATTCTATGTAAAAACAGTGTTATTGCATGTGATAATCAACAAAAATTTCAAGAACAACTCAAAGTTTTGGCGTTCTCTATCTATTAAATGCAGCCTTATTGTCCTTATCATGATATGGAAACAATGCCCTTTAAGAGCTCAACATTTTTGAATATGCTGCCAAACGTCTGGAAAGTTTAAGCTCTCAAACCAGTTGGTTTTGGCAAATTACACTCTGCTATCCGCTCCATCCATCTCCAATGAACAGTACCCAGATTTGACATTCATTAAATCAAAAAAATTATCTCCAATTGTTCATCAGTAGCAATTGATTATTGAAAAGGCTGAGGGTTTGGTTTGGTTGCATAAAATGATCCGATTTTATGTCCCTACATAAAGCATCTCAAGAAAGGGCCTTTCGTGCCTTTCACTTCCCCACATAGAGCAACACTTTTCAGGCTAAAAAATTCTGCCATTGTCACAAAATGTTCCGGAGATTAACATGAGTCGTGGCTGCTTGGCTATAAGCTTTTGCTTGCACTTTACTTACAGAGAATTACCTTCCATCACGTTTGATTAATTCCAGTCTTAAAATGGATTTCATTACTTTGTAATAGGGAAAAGAATCCACCCTATCGTTGTATCGTCGAGACAAATTGGCCCTTCCATGAGAAATGAAGCAAAGAGACAAAATCTACTGACCCCCACATGAGCACAGGGACGCAAATAGAATAATTTTTCATGGGGATGTCAGGACAAGTTGGACCGACTCACGTACAAAATTTACTGTCTCTTAGAAGCCAATCCAAGCAGATAAACTAAATAAAAATGTGTCAAGAACATGTTTGGGGAACTTTCAAGAGACCCTACGATGTGGTAGAATGAGGGTTTTGTTCTCTTTGTAAATGTTGTGTTCATTTGGCACCTTGGAGGGGAATCCAAAGCGCCAGATAAAATATTTACCTTTGTTTTGCTAAACTTGTACTTTGGGGGCAGCTAAACAAGTTCAAAACATGCATACAACTCAACTAACAGTCAAGGGGCAAATTAGGAGAGTGTAGGATAGTGTAGGACAAATAATGGAAAGAGTCGGTCCTAGCCAATCATTGGAGGATTCCAGTTACTCATAAGGCTAGAAAATGCGTTTCTAACATATCTTTGAATGCATCATGTCATTTGATACAAAATTCAATATTTAGTGGCGTAATGGAGCAGTGTGGGGCCCTTACTAAAAGAAGTGTTTTGGGGCCCTCTGCTTAACTAAATTTGAGTCAAATTTTAGAGCCTAAGTACTCGCTCTTTGAGATTTTCCTGAAAAACCCAAAGAAATAATATACAACATTCGAAGAGAAATTCTATCGCCTTAGTTATTTCTTATCATCTTTATCTAAGCTTTTTCCATGTTTCCATGGATTGAATAACAGAGCCATAGCCTTGGAACTGAAATGTTTTTTACCTGTTTATTATAATATCTAGCACTAAAATTTGAAGAGACAGATCCATAGTCCTTTATGCACTCGAATGTACCACCAGGTCGACATGGCCCATGCTGCAAAATCAATTTCCCAACATCAGCATCAAGCACATCTTCAAAAAGATGGCCATGATCAGTTGGATAAGACTTTGGAAGATCTAGCTGACATGATTTTGCTTTTGTTAAAGGTTGATTCGCACTTCATCGCTCTTTTCAAGAGTTTCAGAAGATTCATCAAAGACATGGCTCGTGACTTTTCTCGTGATTTTTGCGGAGGGAGACATGAGTTTGGTAGATCTTGGTCTGTGCTTTATCAAAATAGTGAAAATTTCTTTGTCTTTGGTGTAGCAGCTTCGACTTTTCGTTTCATCTCGACTCATTTGCTCGCACAAGATTCATAAACGCGCGTGGGATTTGAAGACATTGTGAAATGTAAGCAAGAACATTGATCGATGCATTTGAAAACATTACTAGACTTGAAAGATAAACATTTTCAAACTGTTTAGAAATCTATTAGATTTTAGATATCTGTGATATCGTGTTTGCTCACAAATCATATACAGTCTTATGCTCATTTCAATGCTGCTGTAAATACAATTAAGAAATATATGCTTACAACCAAAACTATTTTTTTT
>NW_027019322.1:12502098-12662710 GCF_013076305.1 Rhopilema esculentum
CAAAAGCAAGACCCTGCTATTTTTTGTGACGTTTGTGGCTTTTGCTTGATAAAAAAAGCTTTGTATCGTAGCTGGAGTCTCGCAGCTTTTCCTTACGAAATTTCTGTGCACCACCTTTGGTTGAAGTCTTCTTGCTCTTCCCTTGTTCTACGTATGTCCTCTTCATTACTACACATCACAGAGCAAATCGCGTAGTGAACTCTAATTTTTGGACTTTTAAATTTATTACATTCAGCAATAGCTTGTGCTTAGGGAAAAACATGTCCAGCTTCAAGCAAAAGCTAAGTAAAAAGACATCAGGGCAGGTTAAAATCTTAAGACCCGGCAAAACGACTGGACATTTTCACTGAACATGCACTGGACAAATGTCCAGCGTAAATGTTGCGTCGTTTTGCCACCTTGTCCAGTCTTGTTCAGCGATGTTGAATGTTGTTCAGTCGATTTTGAAGGCAGCCAAAAATTTTCAGTGGACAGGATTAAATTTATTTTGTCCACTGATGTTATTCAGAAATTGTTCAGTCGTTTTGCCACTCTACTGAACATTGTCCAGTTCGCGCACGCGCAATCGATTAATGTTTTGGATTTGGCGTCAATTTATTTCCCATTTTCAAATCTTCAACAAACTTTCCTAGTCAACACCGCGAACGAAATGGAAACAACGTGAAAATTCAATTCGACCAATAGCAGAAAAAGGCATTTCATTAGTAACGACGAGTCTTCTGATCAGATTAGCTTTAGTTCCGATAAGGAAAGCGATGTCAGAGAGCACGAGGACGGTGATTTTGATGAACCTAGCCCTAGCCACTTTTCAATAATACACTCTAATTCATACGATAACACGGTTAGGGCTATGAAAAGTGTATTTTCAAAGGTAAAGAGATGTCCTGTTGCCAGTTTTCCCACCCGCATTCTTCAACAGGGAAAAAGTTCACTGGACAATGTTCAGTCGTTTTGCCATAACCAATAATTTCTGGATGTCCATACTCTGAACAATGAGCAATGTCTAGTGTGTGACCAGTGCAAATGTCCAGTCGTTTTGCCGGGGCTTTTTGTATCGCTTTGAAATAGGGATGTTACAGTATAATATGTCGCCAAAAAGGAAATACCGTCGAGAGAAAATATAACAAAATGTCAATAACATGTTCCCTGAAGAAGTGTGTATATTTATTCTTTCCCAAAAAGTCTCTGAAAATTTAAGGCAAACAGATTAACGCGTGGGTGTACTTTTTTGCCTCGCATTCACTTTTTAAGCTAATTTATTTTTTTGCACTTTTATCAACCGGCCCTTAAACCGACCGGCCCTTCGGGCGATCGCCCGAATAGCCCGACCAGCCAGTCCGCCCCTGTTCAAGTGTTTATATTTCCCAGAATAAAACAGGAAGGAGGCGTAAAAACAAGATAGAATATTTATAGTTAACTTAACGTTGGTATAAACATCTTAATAAGAACGTTTTCAAAAACAGAATTGATTTCAAACTACTGAACAATGTCGTCCAAAAAGCAAGGTAGGATTGATAGATTTTTTAATTCATCAACGACTAGAAAGAAGACATCGAAGGAACATGAAAAGACAGAAAAAGAAGTTAGCGAGGACAAGGAAACAAGGTCTAGCCGCAACACGTGCGATGATTCTGTCAGCCCTTGCTCTTCCGTTCAGAGAAACGAAGTTGATGCCGAGCCAAAAGCATTGACCCATTCAAAGGTAGATACACAAATCAGTGACAAATGTATCCAGCGTGTGCCAGGACCAAAAGCTAAAAGAAAGCGTGTGCTGTGTGCTGTATGCCTACCGTACCCCACCATACTGAAGCGTTTTTGCTACAGGGGTAGAGTGCCACCAATTTGTCTTCCCGAGGGCACAGAGGCAAGAACTCGCACAATTCAAGAGCATCTACAAAGTGAAGCACATAAAGAATGCCTCGAAGACAAGCGCTTGAAAAAACTTTCATCTGTCGAGAAATCTCAAACTGTGCCCTTGATTAAGATGTTGAGTTCGCAGCGCCAGAAATTGGCCAACAAGATAGGGTCACTAATAATCTATGTGTACAATGCCGCGAAATTTTTGACATCATCGGCATTTTCTTGGCCATCAAGAGAAGTTGCCGCAAAACTTGCTCATGAAATCAACTACAATCAACCTTTCCAACCATACACGCCAACCATACATGCTACTTAATGTAGTCGATGAAAATGAGAAATCAGATCTCAAGTTTATTGACATTTGACACGTGACTGATCGTGGTGCCTCTTGGCATCTCGCAGCATTGAAATTGGGAGCAGCGATACTGTTGGCTTCGACGAAGTAATGAAAGTGATAACTCATCTTTCAACTGACGGGGAAGATAAGAATGTTGGAGAGCATCGTGGTCTCTGGAAGCTCCTAGATGACAACCAAAGGAAATTAGACATCGACACTCCCCTTCTAAAGTCTGTTTGTGCAGTGCATTCAACTGCAAATGCATACAAAGACTTATGTAAGAGTGTCCCAGAAATTGATCACTTGGTTAAGAAAATAGCAGCAATTTTCTATCTATTTTCACGTTTCAAACGAACCAGTGAGCTGGAAAAAGTTGCAAATGTGGAAGGGCTAACAGTGCGTCGTTTCCCAAAGTATTTTGAGGTCAGATGGGCAGAATTTACAGCTGCTCTTCTTGATGCTATTCTGTGCTCGTGGCAAGCACTCATAAAGTTCAACGTAGAGCAATGCGATGCTGAAGGCAAAAAGTTTCCTTCCTTTCGATGCTGAAGGCACAACCTTATTTTGATGTGTTTTGTTGCAGACCTGCTTTTCTTAATCAAAGTGTTCCAAAAAAGCTTCAAAGCGACTCACTAACAATTGTGGACATTGAGCCAGAGGCAGAGAAGTTTCGCGAAAGGGTGAACAAGCTGAGCACTGGATCCTTGCTGGGAGGTTCGGAAAATGAATACGTTTTGCGGGATCAAGCTTTGGGAGAAGGAAAGACGCCGACCAGATGCCAATCAGTTTGTAACAGATCGCAGAAAGTTTAGTGCTATTCGGAACGAATCAGTGATGGCAATCAACACATTCGTAGACAAGCGACTTCAAGTGGACAGAAATGCTTCCAAATCATTTACCCGTTTGTTAAGATCATGGCCACAGAAGATGAAATAAAAGAAGTTCACCGCTCTATTGCTCCTGACTTGGATTTGGCAAATGTAACCATTCAGTATCAGGATCTGCAAGATTGTGCCGAAATGCAAAAGGCCAATCCCTTCAGCATGCTGCAAAACATGCTACAAGGAGCAAGGGACGAGTATTCAGATGTCTGTATCGTCCTTGGCCGCATTCTTGTTTGCAAACTCCATTCAGCTGATTGTGAGCGGGTCATTTCTCTTTATAACAAGATCAAATCAACATGCAGATCATCTTTCAAGCGCCAAACCGTCAGCGATTACCTTTACATACATATGAATATGCCACAACTATGTGACTTTGATCCTAGGCCTGCAGCATTGAGGTGGATGGAGGAAAAAGATCGTCGGGCAGGAGAAAGCACAAAAGCAGGAAAGCAAGAGTGGCTTAGCAAAGTTTTTGCGAACGACGATAAAGAAGACGGAGAGGTTAAGGAGAAAGAGTTGAAGATAAAGTTTTAAACGTTAAATTTGTTTAACATTAAACAGCGTTGCGTTATTGTTCTAAAAAATTATTGCTGCTTAAATGCGAAGGTGACCTCAACCTAGTATACACGTTTGTTTTTGAAAGTCTATAGGCTATATTTGCGTTGATTTGCGTATCTATAATGAGACACTGTTACCAGATCATGGAATGCACTGTGAAACGTAACAGCTAAGTTTACTTGACTTTTCTTTTATGGTATCCCTGTTTACTAATAATGCCAACGTTGTTTTTAAAATATCTCAAAATAACCTATATTGAATTTGCAGGATCCTAAGCCATTTTAAAGCCTCAGAAATGGCAAAATCTCAGGAGCTTCCGCAAATTACTTCTTATTACCTACAGCCACCCTTGATTTCTTGTAAAATGTGCAGTGATAGGATTTCCTGAAAATTAGGTATGATCCAATGTCGATTTTGATATGAAATAAAGCAAACTAGAATAATGGTTAGGCCAAGTGAGAGGATGGCTCAGTTGTTAGAGGCGCTGACTACAGACCCAAGGGTCTGTGGTTCAAGTCCCTGGCATGACCAAACTTTCACCCAGATTGAGGAGAGTCACCAGCTCTCTGTAATTCCAGGCCTAGGAATCATGAGGTGTGGTCACATCGAGAGGAAGGACCAAGACACTGTTCGATAAGCATAAGCTTCTCAGTGTCCTAAAACTATTTTCAGATGTTAGGTAGATACAAATACAAACAAATAAAAATGGATTTGCCTTACTAAATCTAACAAACAAGGGTTTTAAATGAAAGAATTTGATCTTGTGCATTTTCAAATACATGAAAAGTTATAATAAAGATATAAAACTGTTTAAAACCAGCAGTCAGCAACTTTAAGTAGTGAAAAGGTACTTTCAACTACAAGTGAGGTCAGTAGAGGTTTGAGTTTGACTCTAATTCTATGTAAAAACAGTGTTATTGCATGTGATAATCAACAAAAATTTCAAGAACAACTCAAAGTTTTGGCGTTCTCTATCTATTAAATGCAGCCTTATTGTCCTTATCATGATATGGAAACAATGCCCTTTAAGAGCTCAACATTTTTGAATATGCTGCCAAACGTCTGGAAAGTTTAAGCTCTCAAACCAGTTGGTTTTGGCAAATTACACTCTGCTATCCGCTCCATCCATCTCCAATGAACAGTACCCAGATTTGACATTCATTAAATCAAAAAAATTATCTCCAATTGTTCATCAGTAGCAATTGATTATTGAAAAGGCTGAGGGTTTGGTTTGGTTGCATAAAATGATCCGATTTTATGTCCCTACATAAAGCATCTCAAGAAAGGGCCTTTCGTGCCTTTCACTTCCCCACATAGAGCAACACTTTTCAGGCTAAAAAATTCTGCCATTGTCACAAAATGTTCCGGAGATTAACATGAGTCGTGGCTGCTTGGCTATAAGCTTTTGCTTGCACTTTACTTACAGAGAATTACCTTCCATCACGTTTGATTAATTCCAGTCTTAAAATGGATTTCATTACTTTGTAATAGGGAAAAGAATCCACCCTATCGTTGTATCGTCGAGACAAATTGGCCCTTCCATGAGAAATGAAGCAAAGAGACAAAATCTACTGACCCCCACATGAGCACAGGGACGCAAATAGAATAATTTTTCATGGGGATGTCAGGACAAGTTGGACCGACTCACGTACAAAATTTACTGTCTCTTAGAAGCCAATCCAAGCAGATAAACTAAATAAAAATGTGTCAAGAACATGTTTGGGGAACTTTCAAGAGACCCTACGATGTGGTAGAATGAGGGTTTTGTTCTCTTTGTAAATGTTGTGTTCATTTGGCACCTTGGAGGGGAATCCAAAGCGCCAGATAAAATATTTACCTTTGTTTTGCTAAACTTGTACTTTGGGGGCAGCTAAACAAGTTCAAAACATGCATACAACTCAACTAACAGTCAAGGGGCAAATTAGGAGAGTGTAGGATAGTGTAGGACAAATAATGGAAAGAGTCGGTCCTAGCCAATCATTGGAGGATTCCAGTTACTCATAAGGCTAGAAAATGCGTTTCTAACATATCTTTGAATGCATCATGTCATTTGATACAAAATTCAATATTTAGTGGCGTAATGGAGCAGTGTGGGGCCCTTACTAAAAGAAGTGTTTTGGGGCCCTCTGCTTAACTAAATTTGAGTCAAATTTTAGAGCCTAAGTACTCGCTCTTTGAGATTTTCCTGAAAAACCCAAAGAAATAATATACAACATTCGAAGAGAAATTCTATCGCCTTAGTTATTTCTTATCATCTTTATCTAAGCTTTTTCCATGTTTCCATGGATTGAATAACAGAGCCATAGCCTTGGAACTGAAATGTTTTTTACCTGTTTATTATAATATCTAGCACTAAAATTTGTAGAGACAGATCCATAGTCCTTTATGCACTCGAATGTACCACCAGGTCGACATGGCCCATGCTGCAAAATCAATTTCCCAACATCAGCATCAAGCACATCTTCAAAAAGATGGCCATGATCAGTTGGATAAGACTTTGGAAGATCTAGCTGACATGATTTTGCTTTTGTTAAAGGTTGATTCGCACTTCATCGCTCTTTTCAAGAGTTTCAGAAGATTCATCAAAGACATGGCTCGTGACTTTTCTCGTGATTTTTGCGGAGGGAGACATGAGTTTGGTAGATCTTGGTCTGTGCTTTATCAAAATAGTGAAAATTTCTTTGTGTTTGGTGTAGCAGCTTCGACTTTTCGTTTCATCTCGACTCATTTGCTCGCACAAGATTCATAAACGCGCGTGGGATTTGAAGACATTGTGAAATGTAAGCAAGAACATTGATCGATGCATTTGAAAACATTACTAGACTTGAAAGATAAACATTTTCAAACTGTTTAGAAATCTATTAGATTTTAGATATCTGTGATATCGTGTTTGCTCACAAATCATATACAGTCTTATGCTCATTTCAATGCTGCTGTAAATACAATTAAGAAATATATGCTTACAACCAAAAATATTTTTTTTTCGAGAAACTTCTTAGGGGCCCCTTCAGGGCCCAAATGTTTTGGGGCCCTCAGTTTTTTTGCTTAATAGTGCATACCGTGCGTTACGCCACTGTAAATATTCCATCAAACTTTAAAGAAATATTATTAAAGGCTAAACAAAACTCAACCGTTCAGAAAATTAGGCCCAACCCAACTTTCTTGTCAAAATCAATACATGCCTCTTGAAAAAGAAGCCTGAAGTATCTACGCGTTAGAAACACAAAGTCAATGTTTTGAGTTAAAAGTCATCTGTTTAGTTTATCCTTTACGAAATAACCTAACAAGAGCTGGTTTCATTATGTTTTAGCTTTGAATGCACTTTTTAGGTTATTTCTTGTTATCTTGTGCACTTAAAACTACGTTCGTGGAAGCGACTTGAGATATAACATATGGACTAATCTAGGATGAAGCAATTAAACAGCCAAATTGTCTGTTAATTAGGTCTCTGAAGGCCAGCAGAGCCAAAGAGGCTCATCGAAAATCAAAATTTTCCATGGAAGGGGGCATGAGTCTGAACACAGACTGTCCCCTGACACCCTAAACACAGTCTGTGTGCACTTTAAGTGCTGTGTTCTCCACACAAAAGAATTTAACTGTTTGTTTTCTGACAATCCTCTAAAAATTTGATTAATTTTTTCACCCCTGGTAACAGTACAAATGTTTTGTCTGGATAATACAGTACTGAAGGGGGACAAAGACGTGCCTTTGAAGTGAGACTCTATTCTAGGGGGTATGGCAGCGTGCGTCCCAATTAAGTTTTGAATTTTATGGCATCTTCTTTGTCTCTGCTGACCTTTTAGAGACCTAATAATCAGACAAATCAGTCGTATCAAACTTTTTTGAGTTTTTGGCGCCCTATACAAGCTTTGGTGCCTCTATAAAAAAAATTAAGCTAGAGGCGCCCTGGCCCCCCGCCCCCCCCCCCTGCCAGGCCGCCACTGACGGTCATGCTGGCCACGCCACTGGTATGGAACAAGAGTGTATACACTAAAAGTAAATCAGCAAAACTTCAAGTAAAAATCAAAACAAACTGGAGAAGCAAAACCACAAAATAGCTCATTTTGCTTCATCTAAACATTAAAAGTTACTTCATTTCACAACACTTACAAAAATGCTTTTATAATATTTTAGAAATAATGCGAACTGGTTTTTTTCATTGGAATCATTTTCATTTCCTTGCCCATTTGCATTCTTTGTTCTCTTTCCATTCTCCTATTCCATTTTCATAAATCTCTTTTTTCCAAATAGGTACAGTCTCTTTTAGAGTATTGATTATAATTTGTACAGCCTCAAGAGATTCCTTTCTATGTACAGATGAGACTGCTATCATGACACTTGGTTCTCCAACCGGAACTACCCCAAGTCTGTGCATGATGCATACCTTTGTAACTTCAAGCTTCTTGCGTACATCTTTACAAATTTGCCTCAATTCTTTGATGGCCATGGGCTCATAAGCTTCATATTCAAGTTTTGCAACTTTCTTGCCCTCAAAATGATCTCTTGTGGTCCCAACAAACACAGAGACGGCTCCTGCAGAGTTTGAAAGCACCCTTTTATATGCACTGTCAATAGAAATTTCACTAACTGTCAATTCAATATGGTCGTATGACGCTTTGTCCTCATCTAGTGTCCCTTCCTGCATCTCCTTTTGTTGGTCATGGGCACACCACGCCTTCTCAGAGATTTGGATTGACTTGTGAAGCACACGATAAACAAAATTAACCACCGCTTATTGGAGGTATGACAGCTACTTCTTCTCCACCTGCTAATTCAACAACTTGGTCACTTTCTAAGTATTCTTGGTTACACGATAGAAGAAGATTTTCACGCAGAATATGCAGGCCTGGAAATTTGGTCACAATCGCTCTGAGCAACTCCTGACCAGTTACTACCGAGCTAATGTCAATGTGTGTCTCGTGCAATCCGACAATATCTCTGCTTTTTGCAAAGAACAACAGTCGAACACTTACTTCATTAACAGCATCCATTAAGCCCCTCCCCTTCACCTAGCTGCAAGAAAAAAGTGGCTATGCAGAGGCCATTTTGCATTCTGCTTGCCTTTGATTCGTAAACTCGTTATCAACGTGAGGCTGCACTTGTAGCTAGGCGAATTCAACATTCAACAAAGCAACATCATCCTGAATAATTATTCATCAGAAATATGGATTGCTGATGCCAAAGCCTGCTCAAGTTGATACGGGTCCTATTTTAAAGATCTCATTCCTGGAATTAGAAACATTTGTCTAAAGTTTTGAATCAAATGCATGAAGCTACGG
The DNA here is from genome assembly GCF_013076305.1 of Rhopilema esculentum. Next base: position 12,511,017 of record NW_027019322.1, read on the forward strand.
AGGAAATAAATAACGACATTAAGACATGAAGTTGAAAGTGGAGCTGAATCTAGGCAAGGAAGCAAAACATATCCAAAAGCAAAACCTGGAATTAGAAATGTTTTGTTTTGTTTACATGTATTTCTATTGGGTGGTAAGAATATTGAATTTTTCTAGGACAAGAGAAATTTAGTTGAAAAATTTCAACCAACTTGAAAAATGGGTAACTTGGAGTGAAGGAACTAACATGATGGCCAATTTAGCTGAAGATTTTTGTGCTAAACTTATTGGAATGTCAATTCTTTTTTTCATTCAAGTTCTCACCTTCATCTAATTTAGAAGGCTAAATGTATTTGTTTGGGGCTTTTGGAAGGCAGTAAAGCAACAAAATCTACCTTTCTGATATTTATACTAAGGATTTAAAATGTTTATGTATACTGTGTTTTCAAAGATATTAATTTATCTGTTTTGTCAGCCAGTTTGTAAAAGTCACCATGAAAATATGTTGAGAGGATTTAGTGTTCACTTTGATATGTAGCAATGCTTCAATAATAAAAAAACTACCCAGCAGTTTATTTTGAAGAAACTATTAAGAAAGTTTCCTTCATAAATAAAAAAAGATAGAAATTGAAAGAATCATTTTCTTTTGGAGAAAAACATTTTAAACTTACCTGCTTATTAATAAGTTCAAGCGATACATTAAAGTCAGACTGGGAGTACCCAAAGGTGTCAATTGAACTGTAAAAGACTGGTCAAGTTTAGACTGTAAAATTGTGTTTGTTGTATCCTGAGAGTAAAGCTTTTTCCTTAATTGAATGTTCACATGAAGAACTTGTCAGCTGCATTTGTTGGTACACTCCAGATGAAGTTTATTCCTGTGGGTAAGAAAATTTCTGTTTTCCTCAATTATCAGGCTAAAGAAACTTTTTTAAATGTTTAAGCATTTTCAGCATAAAACCTAAACGCTACTAAATATCACACCTAAAATTTTGAATCAATAAGATTTGCAAGCTTTCCAAAGGAATCTGAGAAACCTTGGTTTAAAATGATTGGGTATAGAGTTTCAAAGTGAAGCAATTTGATTACTCCCTCCTTTATTTTGTTCTATTTGTAAATGGATTACATCAAAAACACCAAGGAATTCAAGAGATGTGAATTACACCTCTTTTCCCTACCTATATTTACTTTGTCACATTTTTCCATGGTATCACCTCATTGATGCACTTTAATAAAACATCTACAAATATGCAAATGCTAATGATGGCCACTTTATTTTCTAAGGGATGACCATCAAGTTATTAAATGGAACCTTCTAAATGGTGAAACCACACAGGTTTGTCAGTAAACATGGACTCTGAATTAAATTTAATCTCTGGATTTGCTTTCCTTCAGGAAATTCACAAACTCTTTTTTTTCAATATCATCCTACCTATTTGTGATGTTTTGAGTTTCGAAAACTGAGGTAGAAACTTTTGTTGTAAACAGTTGACAGTGAAGTTGCTTTAGTGCCAAAAGCAGCTTTACGTTGGTTGAATTCATAGAAAATCAAAACCAGCTACTGGCTGCGTTGGAGCTTCAAATGGTTGTGTTGGTGATCATGACAGAATATTGAAACAGTAAAAAGTACACCATGTATTTACAACTTGCCTGTGTCAAGCTCACATGAGCACAAAAAAACCCCAAAAATGGTATTCATGGTTGTTTTGAAAAGGTATCACTACGCACTTTCTGCTATAATTTATACACACATTTTGTTATCGGTTTGAATTTTATTTAATAGGCTGTGCAGTTACCAAAAGACTTGTTTCCAACTGATATTCATTGGTTCCCAAGAAGTATTGGTGGAAAAAAACAAGGCCAGATCGACATTTTTGTACTTGCTGCTACGGATGGTGAGAGATTTTTTTGGAAAAACTTTTCAAAAAAATAAGTTTGATTTCTTTTCCATGCGATATAACATCCATAGTCTTTCTCATGTACTTTTGTTCTTTGTTGTTGGTGGTCTGCTGTAATCAGTAAATTAAACTTTGAAATTTATGTCTGAAGAACATTTGGTTTTTGTGGGCTTTTTGTGCTTTAAAAGCTGCTCCAAACAGCTCCAATTGTGTGTGTGAATTCTCCTTTTTTCCTTCTACACTTTCCTTTAGTGAATATTTTGTCTCCTTCTATAATTCTATGTTTAATTTGTCTTACATCTAGGAAAATTTCATTTGATTTCACGATCTGGGCGAATTGAGAAATCAGTTGAAGCTCACAGAGGGGCTGTGCTTGCAGCAAAATGGAGTTATGATGGGAATGCTCTGGTAACTGGTATGTTTCTTTTTTTTTAAATCCTTCAAATTTAGTTGAGTTTTATTACTTTTCTTTGCATTTTGTGTTTGCAAATTGTTTTCAAAGTAGGTGAATTTAGAAGATGTTTCATTTATTGAGTATGCAGTTTCAATAGAAATATGACAAACTGAAACAGTCAAAAACCTGGCCTGTGATTTGTAAGGTTAAATTTAAAAAACTAGTTTTGATTTCATTGATGAACTGATTTGAGTTATTTTGCAATTCTAGCTGGGGAAGATGGACAAATAAAGATTTGGTCTAGAAGTGGGATGCTACGCTCAACTTTGGCTCAGCTTGGTAATTCAATTTTGTCTTTGGCTTGATCAGGCAACGATATCAACACTTTCATTTCATTCTCAATGGGACTGATACATTTACACCTGATGAGAAGAAAACCCTGTTTCTCAACATCATGAAAGACTTTATAATTAAGAAAAATAGCAAAGGGTAGTCCCAAAGTAATGTGAATAGACAATCTATCAAAGGATGGAAAAACAGGAAGGAATATGGACAATTTAATAGAAAATCACAAGACAGAAGATATGCAACATACATAGAATAGGCATGTTCGTTTTGATTGACCCAGACTCTTACAGAGAATGAAGCATGCTTGAAAAATCTTTGTTTCGCAAAATTTTGAAAGATACCAAAGTGGCTAAATGCATTATTTGTCAGTACTAATTTTTCCTCTAAAAGGCACATTGCTAAGTCACATCAACCTAGTGTGGTATGTCTATATTGTATATTGATGCAGGTTAAATTTCTGTCTTTGTTACAGGAAATCCAGTTTACTCAGTTGCTTGGAGCCCCAATTCAAACCAGATCATCCACACAAATGGAAAACAAATAACAATAAAACCCCTTCAGCCACAAGCTAAACCACAACAGGTGATTTTTTGGCTCATTGCAATAATTTTATTTTCAAATGTGCTGAAAGATTGTTTTTTATAATCTCTAAGTTAAGTGATAATTTCGAATCTCAAAAAATGTAGTTGCTAGAAAGTATTGCAAAATTCTTGGTGTCTATTGCGAGAGAGGCAGTGATGATGGTTGATATTTTGACAGTATATATGCTCTGTTTCATAGAGGGATCTCTTTCAGGTTTAACCTGAAGGTGACTAAATAATCTCCTAGCAGCTTTCAAAGTCGCAATTTTGCACAAATGTATCAATTGTAGAGTAACAGGCTGCGCTCTGGTTTACGCTTTCTTTTTTTTCTTCTATCATCATATGGCCCAACCATGTTGCTTTTAACATGAGTCAACAGCCATATATTATATTGCTGAGACATTGGAAATCTTTTATTTCTGGCAGTAATAACATATTGATGATGCATTCTATATTTTTAGCTTGTTCTCATTGCATAAAAATTCCGCTGTGGGATGAACTCAATAATCAGCAAGTTTTTTCATTTTTCAGTGGAAAGCTCATGATGGCATTGTGTTGAAGATTGACTGGAACTCGCTGAACAACACAATCATTTCTGGAGGAGAAGATTGTCGATACAAGGTAGAATTGCCGTTTTTTCATCGAAAATCTAAGTTTTTTTATCTACTGTACATTTTGCATAGCATGGTGGAGTTTTCTTGTCATGTGCATATAAATTCCTTGAATTGGAAATTATATCAGACTAGTAAGTTCATGGCCGGTGAATCTTAGCTTCATTAAAATGTTGTCTTATGAGTGTTTACATTCTAAATGGATCCAATTTCAACTTTTAATCCAGAAATTATTGCAACAAAATGTGAGATGTTTGCATCCCACATTGTATATGATTCTGTAAACGATTAATTTTTAAACCTGAGATCTTTCTAGCTCTTTCTTCGCATTTCCCATGCTTGATTCTGATTTGCTCTGTACAAACAGTTTTTTTTATCTTTGGTGCTTTTTATAAACAACGTTGACTGTTGACAACATCAGTCGACTTCAACTCCAGCTTTATTCAATCGCTGTTTAGCTTTAAATGAGACTGGTCCTTTAAACGAGACTGGTCCTTTACGTGATGTTGTTAGATCATCAGTCTTGAAGAAGCCTTAAAACACTCTCATACCATATTTGATCTTCACTGCTTTGTATTCAAGCTGAGTCAAATGGAAATTTCCATTTCCAGGTCTGGGATGTTTATGGTCGCCCGTTGTACAGTAGTCAACTTCACGAGTATCCGATCACATCTTTGGCTTGGGCTCCAGATGGTATGCACTATTTAGTTTTTCGTCAATTTTTTTGATGAACCAGGAATATCTGCTATGAATAAAGGAACTTTCTTCTTTTCGCTGTATTTCATAGTATTATGTTCATAAAGATCATAACGATATCGTAAATATGTTTTCACATGGAAGGTTCACACTTTTTTAACACCAATGATAACTTTATTTCTAATCATCAGGAAATATAGGTTGCTTGTTAGCTCATCACTTGTAATTTTAAGTAATGGTTGTCTAATTTTAAGTAACATTTCACTGCTTTAGTTCATTTCTTTTCATTTTTTACACTTTGTTTTGTCGTAGCCATATTTTAAGTAGTTTACTCAAGAAATGATGCCTTGATGTCGACTCTTCATTCTACGGTTTCTGACTTTTCAGGTGAATTTTTCGCCGTCGGATCCTACAATACGTTGCGGCTCTGTGACAAAAAGGGGGCAAGTACCCAGCTTTTAATCACGTTTTTTGCTGGATACTGTATTTCAATGTTATTTCATGGTATTTTTCATTGCACTGATTGTGTTGAGCATAACTTTTTTCATTTTGTGATTCCATTCGCTGAACTGAAATATTACCAACAGTGTCGTCTCGTCGTAAACTGGTGTTATTTTCTGTGCTTCCAAATTTTCTTGGACTGACAGGAGTCTCCTTTTTTGCAGTGGTCATATGCTTTAGAGAAACCAAACACTGGCTCGATATTCAACATTGCTTGGTCAAGTGATGCGACGCAAGTGGCTGGCGCCTGTGCCAATGGCCACATCATCTTTGGCAATGTCGTCCAAAAGTAAACTCAAATTCCCATACTTTGAACCTTTCGTTAGCATATTTATAGATCACGGCTGTTGGCGGATTTAATAGAGGTCAGGCCCATTATAGTCCCTTATTTGCGTATAAAGATTTTCAGATGATAAACCCTTGTGAGACCCTACTTGAGATTCTTTACAAGATTTTTACAGTTATTGCATCTGATCTACCACGCCTGTCCCCACAATAAAGTAAACATATTTGTTCTTATAGTAAAAATTTCCTGGCTCTTCCTGGGGAATCGTATTTTGCCAGGTTTTTAAACATCTTTATTTTTCATTTCAGGAGGTTAGAATGGAAAAACTTTGAAGCAGTTGTGACTGAACAAAAGCATATCAAAGTCAGAGATGTTATCTTAGACTCGAAAGAAAACCTTGGTAAGAAATTCTTATTTGCCTAACTAAATTTGCCTAACTAAATTTGCCTATTATCTCCTAGCTAAAACGTTATACATTTAACTTAGTGTATTGCATGCAATGTTGGCAAGCTTTTGTATTTGTGAATTAACCTGCTTCCCCATAGGATTTGATTGAGAAAAGTTTTTTTCCAGATTTCCGGGACCGCATCATAAAGCTGACTCTTGGATATAATCACTTGGTAGTCACAACCTCGTCACAGTGTTACATATACAGGTAGTACCTTATCTACGCCCCTGTCCAGGTGTTGTGGCCCCTGTCCAGACACGTGTCTAAAAGGTTGCACCTAAGGAAAGCCAAATCTCACAAAAGGCACATTTTTAGAAACGAAAAAAAAACTTTTGTGTAGTGAAGCGATGGAATAGGTGCTGACACATACGTACAAATTTCTCTCCTTCTTCATTGCCCTAAGATCAATTGGTGGAGCTGCAATTGGCTTTCGGTCTCAAATTTGACAGGGCAGTTATGATCTACAAAACAAGAAATGGTCTCTGCCCCTACAATTTGAAAGGAAGACTTGTCACTAGATCGCAAATATCTAACTATTCAACAAGCAATTGCCTTCACATAGACATCCAAAGGCAATACCTAGAATTCTCCAAAAGAGGTTTTTTCTATTGTGGTGCACAGACGTGGAACGAAATCCCATTACAAATAAGAATGAGCTCCACGATTACCACGGTCAAAAAGAAATTAAAAGAATTCTCGCAAAATTAGCATCCTTTCCCGAAACACGATCCCTAGGAAGACCAGCATTATATGTAAATTAATCTTTACTTTTTTGGACTTAGTAGCTGATAGAGTTTCTGTGTTTAAATATGATGAATGATAAATAATGAAATCCTGATGCGGTACATGTATGTTATTCAAAGTGCGATTGTAGACAAGCGTTTGCTTTTCGCCTGTTTGTTTGTGTACCAGAACATTTCTCCATTTTGTTTCAACACTTTTTCCGTCATTTTGTTTAATGTTCTTTCTTCATTTGTATTGCACAGCGTGAAAAACTGGAACACCCCTATGATATTTGATTTGAAAAGCGGTGCAGTCTCTTTGCTGCATTTGGCAGAAAAGTAAGTTTATTTTCTTTTTGTTTCTTTTAAGTATGCCATTTTTTGCTCTCGAAGAGATAGTTTGTCCGTCGAAAGGAAAGGTTACTTTTCTTCTTTATCAAACTTGCATTGACTTAATTTTTAACTCGTCTGGTCATATTTTACCGCTCCAGTTGAGACTGAAAACGATTCTATAGCGTTGATGCTGCGTGAAGAAATCTTTTACATGTTAAAAAACTAGTACAGTAGATAAAATTCATTTTTTCTTTTCATTTTAATCTTTCTTTTAAACTTTTTTAACATTTTGAACTTAAAGACAAACTCCTAGCGTTGTTCTCTTGCTGCTGGTATCTTGTCAGTGGCAGGTTTAAGGGGGCAAATAGGGGCATTTGCGCCTTTCTCGTCAAGTTGAAGCAAGTCTGGCGCCCCTTTTTGGAAATGGTTTGACACAATCATTGTGAAAATTTCCTTTAGAACGTGAAAAGAGAGCCTTCTGTCAGTAGTGATGGTCTGAAATTGTTGTACGTTCATCACCAATTTTTGAAAATTTTTCAGTGCCCCCACTGCCAACTGCCCTTCTTTCAAATTTGTCTGGATCTGCCCCTGCATCTTTTCCTAGATTTTTTTCTTATATTACTCGATGCTGAACCTTCCTGTGTTTTGTTTCTTTTCAGGCACTTTGCTCTTGTTGATGAAATGAGTGTCCAGATTTATTCGTATGAGGTAACGCTGTTTTTTCTAAACTTAACCTTTCTTTCATACTCCAATACAGTATTACAACAAAACGTCATTTCTATTCGTCTCTCTGTTTCAATGAATTGCTAATGTCCACATCATGTTGTTTCTCTTTTCATAGGGGCGATTGTTAAGCACCCCAAAGTACCAAGGGATGCGACCGGACATGATGAGTGCTCAGACCATTGCCTTGTGTAACGATACTTTGGCCATCAAGGACAAAACTGACGAAAAACGTAAGCTCGAACATGTTCTTTTGTTTGTTTGCGATACAAAAACTTTACTCTCCTCCGCAGAGGCTTTTGGGGAGGGAGCTGGGGATTGAGAAATGGTGAAGCTTTTTCTCTTCTTCTTTCTCCCTCGCAGCTCCTCCACTTTTTTTTCTTCCGCAGTTCCTTTTATCCTATCCTTTTTCCTCCCTTTCTCCCTCCCCAATTGCCTCTGCTAGAGGAGAATACAGAAGCTTGTTTTAATACTTCAGGTTATGTTTTTGTTTTTCCCACAACTTCTCTTTTCAAGATGATACAATTAATTGGATTTTTATACAGTTATAAACGATTTTATACTTTTGTCTGTTTGCAGTTATTTATTTGTTCGATGCTGTATCAGGAAAACCATTAGGGGACGGGAAACCAATCCAACACAGTGTGAGTTGTTTCTGCGCTTCTTCTCTAGAAAATAATTTCTTTCAGTTATCAGAATAATACTTTTGAAGATGGTGATTATAATGACGATGATTAATTATTTCAAAGCTGAGTTTTTGGTGTCCGTATGTTCGTTTTGCGCACAACTACCTTACCTGTAACATTTTTCTCGCTCAAAAACATTTCTCTGATAAAAGAAAAGTTTAGCTGGACTCTTGTTATTTGCAACTTATAACAAAGAACTGTGCAGTTGTTGCAATGGGAAAATGAATAGGCTTAGTTGTATGATCAATTTTTATGAATACAAACTATCCAAAAAGGGTTTTGATAAAGCCTGTGATTTTGAATATTTCTTGCAGGCTGAGGTTTTAGAAATAGGGCTGAATAATGATGGACCAGGTACAGAGAGAAAGTTGGCTATTATTGACAAGAACAGAGATTTGTACATTCGAACAGTGCGACAAGTTGGGGCTCCAAAAACCACCAAACTTTGTATGTCTGCATTTGTTTTTTATCCTTATCATCTATGCTCTTGCCACGTTTGTCTCTAACGCGTGCAGTTAGCAAAGGTTATCTGGTAAACAGTGTCACTTTTTTCCTTTGCTTGCAAGTAATGCAGCCCTCAAGTATCGAATAATCATTCTAGTAATGTTACCATTGCTATCGAGTATCGGTACCATCGCGATGCTTCAACCGCACATGCGTTATTAGCATTATTTTCGGCAACCATTGAACCCTTGAACCTTGAAATATTCATTGAACCCATCCACCTCATTGGATATCTTGATTCTGTAGCTTGATTAAGACTTTTACCCTTTGTCGAACGTTTAAAATTGGTTTGTACATGTAATGCATTATGTATCACCCTTTCTCTCACATGACCTTTATATTTTTGTTTGCTTGTGATGCTATCGATAAGAGTGGTCGTTGAACCAAATACGATTAGCACTTATAGGTATCTTTAAAAAGGCATTGCGTGTTCGTTTTGTCTTTTGATTTGGTTTTTCCGTAGCCACAATGGTATCCACAATGGCCTGGAATGACAGCGTCAATATGCTAGCTGCGGTTGCCGATAATAAAGTCACTGTTTGGTACTACCCTAATGTTGCCTTTGTCGACCCTGATATTGCCACAAGGACCGTTTTCCAGTTAGATCAAAGGTTTGTTAGTTACCTAGCACTGTTTGTTCCTTTTTAAAACTGAATGATTGATTAGAGAATCAACAAGCTAGTGCTCTATTTATTATCTTTTCTTAAACTCTCGTTGACTGTGAACTGTTTCAATTGTTTTAATTTCAGCGAATTCGGAAAAAACCTCCAGATAACAAACTTTGTTGGTAACGTTTGCACGATGAGAAGAGGCGATGGGGCGCTTTGCAGCTCGAGGTTTGGGACTGCAATTGTTTCCTCTTTTGTCACCATAAAGCTTTGTTGTGTCTTGTGCTGTCACGTGTCACGTTGTTCTTGTGCATTTGCTCGTATGTGCATTTGCTATCTAGATGCTTCAAATATTTTTTTCCCTGTCTATCAATTTGACTTTTCTCCAAATAGTCGAAACAATGCATGTTTCTATTGAAGAAACCACGAATACAAATACTTCACTGTCGGAAAATCTACGAAACCTTTGCTAGACCACGTAGAAAACTTCCAAGTTCGTTAGTAATGTTGGTTGAGTAACTGCTCCGAAACAGAATTTGAGTCGAATCAACTTTTATATCAAATGGTGTCTTAGAAACCATACATATCTTTTTAGAATTTTTTAGTTTTCACCACATGAGCAGGAAGAGCACGGTGAATACCTCTAAATGTGATAACAAGTTAATTTCCTACAGATTTCCTGAGGAATTGCCAATGAAAGATTTGAACTTTGCTAACTGATTACTGTTGTTTTGGCTTGATTCTTAAAGGCATTGAGTCATGATGAAATGGATTGGGCATACCCTAAGTGCCAAAATCCGCTGAGTCATGATTTGCATGACTGCGATGCTATTGGTTGACCTGGAACTGGTCAAATGAACTCACCTCGTACTGATTGACAAAACAATTTCCATCAATAGCAAGTTGTCAAACAACGGATGCAAGTATCACATGAAACAGCAGCGATCACGCCGCACCAAATGGCCCCTATAGAGAAGGCCTATTTAGAGAAGCCATGACTCAATGCCTTTAAGTCTTTAACTAGGGCCAAAATACAGCGGTTTGATGCGGAGGGAGCCTGTACTTATGTATTTTCTCAATTGTAAAGATAAAAACTTTATAAAAGAACCTTAATAAATGCCTAACAAACTCTCTCGAGACCACAGTTTGAAAAGCAAATTCGGGTTCCAATGAGCTCTTTCTTTTGATTGCAGTATTTCTCCGTACCCGGCATTTCTCCATGGCCATGCCAGCGAATCGAAATGGGACGACGCCGTTCGACTCTGCCGTTTCGTTAAGGTAGGCCTCCTTATCAGTTTAGCCTCCTTATGAGTTTTCTGCTTTCTCATTTCCTACGTTTAGAAAAACCTTTGGTTCCGAGGATGGCTCAGTGTTAGAGGCGCTGACTACAGACCCAAGGGTCCGTGGTTCGAGTCTCTGGCATGACTAAACTTTCACCCAGAGTGAGGAGGGTCGCCAGCTCTCCGTAATCCCAGGCATAGGAATCACAAGTTGTGGTCACATCGAGAGGAAGGACCAGGACACTGCTCAATAAGCAGAAGCTTCTCAGTGTCCCATAAACTACCTTCGGATGCTGGGTGTCGGATATTGAAGAGTGAACGCAGATAGTACACCATTTTGTTGTCTGCCTCGTGTATCAACTCTAACTTAGATTCCGGGGGGCCTGGGTCTTACATATGTGATAATAATTATAATCATAAAACATTACATCATTCCCCCTTTTTTTTGACAACATAAACATAACATAACGTGTTTGTTCTTTGAGTCCTGTTCTCTTTGCATAGTATTTAAAAATAAAAATAAAGAAATAAAATAAATTCTCCTCCTAGTCTGTTGCTACAACTGTTCCATATCTTTCAGGCATTCGCCTTTGTCTAAGAGGATATCTGTTTTCTCTGTTATTCTCTTCGACTGTTTCTGTTCTTTTGTGATTGTCATCATCAGACAAATCATCATCATCATCATCTTTCTTACTAAACATTTTGAAAAAGCTAATATTTCTAGTGACTTTCCTTCCATCTTGTCTTTCTGCTGTTACTCTGGAACCTTTACGATATATAACTTTGTAAGTAGTGCTTTCAAAGTTTGCAGAAAACTTGTTCTTTTTATCTTGTTTTAACAAAACTGTATCACCAACTTTGATATCAGAAATCTTTGTGTGTCTTCTTTTGTCTGCATAGCTTTTCATCTTCTCTTTCCCTACTGCATCATTTTCCTGAGCTTCTCTGTGTCTTTTAGATTTACTTGTCTTGATTAAACAAGGTAGTTTCCCTCTAATGACCCTATTGTATAACAGTTCTGAAGGTGCAATCTTTGTGGTTGCATGTGGGGTGGATCTATAACTCAATAAAAATCTTTGAAGTTCTTGTCTCCAATTTCTATTTTCTATACATGCAGCTCTAATTGCTTTTCCTAGAGGTTGGTTAAATCTCTCTACCTCTGAGTTCCCTTGGGGCCATAATGGTGTAGAAGGGTCAAACTTTATTCCTAGAGTCATCAAGTATCTTTTAAAATCATCACCATTAAATGGTGGACCATTGTCTGTTACTATTTCTTCAGGAAGTCCATGCATTGCAAAAACTTGATCTAATTTTGGAATAATGGTTGAAGCAGCAGTAGATTTTACAATTTCTGTTATGGGGAATCTAGAATAAGCATCTACAATAACAAGTACATACTCACTACTTGGAAGTGGTCCATAAAAGTCAATATGCAGTTTTTTCCAAGGTCCAGATGGCATAGGTCTCATTCGCAATGGTTCTGGTGCTTTTTGTGTTCCCACTGCTTGACAAGGTAAACAGCTATTAATCTCTTCTGTTACCAATTTTTCAATAAATGGAAACCAAACTTTTTCTCTGATCAGGGCTTTAGTCTTAGCAAGGCCCTGGTGACCCTCGTGAGCTAGTTTTACTGATCTTTTCCATAGTGATTTAGGCATGACAATTTGGTTTCCCCGCAAAATAATTCCATTTGCATGATTTATTGTCAATGAATCTTTGGCTAACTTGTAAGGTACTAAAAACTGGTTACTCCAATCTCCTGTTTTAATTGCTTTTATGACTGCTTGGAGTGTCCCATCCCTTTCTGTCTCTCTTTGTACTTCTTCTATGGTCATGGCTTTTGGTATCGCATTTATCGTTATATATCTCACATACTCATCTGCCATGTTTTCTTTGACACTGACTGTTGTAGGATGTCTTGACATGAAGTCAGCCGGATTATCTTTTCCAGGCTTGTAAATAACTTTGAAACAATATTGCTGTAAGCGGAGCACCCATCTTTCAATGCGTAATGATGGTTTTGATTTAGGGTTCCCATAAATCACCTCCAAAGGCTTGTGATCTGTTATCAGGTTGAAACTTTTTCCATAAAGATACATATGAAAATGCTCAGTACCCCACACAATACTAAGTGCTTCTTTCTCAGTTTGTGAGTATCGACGCTCCACAGGGGTAAGTGCTCTACTGGCATATGCAATCACTTTTTGAGGCTCATCTTTGTTTGATTGTGCAAGAATTGCAGAAATACCAATGGGACTGGCATCTACAATCAGGTATGTTTCTTTGTCAATATCAAAATATGTCATAACTGGACTGTCTGTCAGAACATCTTTGAGTTTCTTAAATGCTTGTGAGTGTTCCTTCTCCCATTTGAATACAATGTTTTTGTGAGTTAATCTTCTCAGTGGTTCTGTTATATCTGCAAAATTTGGTATGAACTTTGCACTGAAATTTGCCATTCCTAATAAACTTCTCACTTCTGATGCATTGTTTGGTATAGGAGCATCTACTAAATCTGCAATCTTCTTTTGATCTGGCTTGACACCATCTTCTGAAAATACCATACCAAAGAATGAAAGTTCTTGTTGTAAAAATTTACATTTTTCTCTGTTTATTGTTAGCTTTCTTGCCTTTAATCTTGCAAGACATTCATTCAATGCTTTATCATGCTCTGCTCTGGTTTTGCCAAAAATGATAATATCATCTGCTAAGTTTCTGACATTATCTATACCCTTTAAAGCTTCTTGTAATGTATGTTGGAATAACTCAGCAGCTGCATTCGTGCCATAGTTCAATCTTTTGTATTGGAATAAACCAATGTGCGTGCTGAATGTAGTGATATATCTGCTATCTTTGTGCAATTCTAATTGATGGTAAGCTTGACTAAGGTCAATCTTTGAAAAGAATTTGGCTCCATTTAATTGTACCATAATTTCGTCAACTGTGGGCATGACATGCCTAACTCTTTTTATGGCTGTGTTTGCTGAACGCATATCAACACAAATCCGAATTGACTTATTGTCCTTCTTTGGTACTGCAACTATCTGGGATATCCAAGGGGTTGCTTGCCCCTCTGGCACTCTCTCTATTATTCCTTGTGCTTCCAGACTTAGCAATTCTTCTTCTACTTGCTTTCTGATGTGGAATGGTATGCGTCTGGTATTTTGAACAACTGGAGTTACATTTTCATCAATGTTTAATTTAATTTGAACTCCATCTAACTTTCCTATTCCTCTAAAAATTTCTTTATTTGCAAGTAAAGCAGCATCAACTGATTTATCATGGGTAGATCTGATAGGAATCCATGAGCAGGTGGAAGCAACTTGTGGTTTCACATTTTTATCTTTCACTTTTGAAACCATTGGATTGATATGAAATGTAACAAGACCAAGTTCTTGGGATGTCTCTGAACCTAATAGTGAACCAGAGTTCCCTTCTGTGACATAAAATGTGGCTACAGTAATGCGCTTTTTGGTCTCCACAGTGGCTTGGAATTTTCCTAACAATTTCACAGGGCTGTTGCTGTTGTATGGGTACACTTTAACTGTTGTTTTCTCTAATTTAGGATCTGATGGTATCTGACTAAATGTTTCTTCATCAAGAATATTTACTGAGGCTCCTGTGTCCACAAGTAAATCACATTTGTAATCACTGATTTTGGCAGTAACAGCGTTACCAGGTTTTTTCTTCTGTTTCACAGCATAAAGGTAATCAAAATCTGAATCAGAATCACTTTGTGCTTTATTCACTGATTTTGTTGTAATTGGCCTAACATGTCTTTTGAAAGGCTGTGTTTTCCTTGGCACTTGTTGAGTTTTGCTCATACAATACTTTGCAAAGTGGTTCTTTTTCCCACATTTATGACATATCTTACCAGCAGCTGGACAGGTCTGGTTTTTATGAGGGTAAGATCCTCCACACTGATGACATTTCTTTGTTTGTACATGTCCTTTCTTGTGCTGACTTTGTATTACACGATGCACTTCTTGCTTTATTTCAGTGTTACCTTCAATGCTACTTGCTTGCTGTGTACTTGTTTCATCTCTTTGGCCATCTAATAACATTTCTTTCAATGTGTATTTTGGATCTCGTAAAGCTTTCTTTCGTAAACGACTTGATGATCCATTTGTGACAATTTGTAACAATATTTCGAACTCTTTTCTATCCCCAAAGTCACAACGTGATGCTAAGTTCTGTAATCGAACATGGAATTGACCTAAAGTCTCATTTGGCTCTTGTCTGGCCTGGCGAAATAAATATGTTTCATGAAGCAAGTTCTTCTGTGGCTCAAAATGTCCCGTGAGCTTTTCTAACGCTGTTTTGTAATCATCTCCATTATCTGGGATTGTATTCAGGATATCTGCAACTGGTTCTCCAGCCAAATAAATCAACAGGGCTCTTTTTCTTTTATCATCTTTGATATCAGCAGCGACCAAGTACTGCTCGAATCTTGAAACCCAACGTTTCCATGCGTTACACGCGTTGGCAGGGTCTGACACTGCATCAAACGGAGGCACAGGTTGTATTAAACCAGCTCCTGCCATTTTTTTTCTTTCCTAGTTTATCCTCGTCGCCATTGTCGGATATTGAAGAGTGAACGCAGATAGTACACCATTTTGTTGTCTGCCTCGTGTATCAACTCTAACTTAGATTCCGGGGGGCCTGGGTCTTACATATGTGATAATAATTATAATCATAAAACATTACACTGGGTAGAAACAAATGCAAATACAAATATTTTTTGTGGTTTAATCATTGTTAGCCAAATTCCTTCACTAGCATTCCTTTTAACTGGAAATTAATGAGAATATTTCAGCTGCTTCTATCACTAAAACTAACAAAATTGCGTAGAACAGAAAAACATTTTTTGTGTATCGATTTAAAATCGACAGCATTTTTGCTTTAAAGGATGACAGTCTTTGGGCTTGCCTGGCTGCTATGTCCGCTTATGCGAAGGAGCTGTCCACTGCTGAAATTGCGTATGCAGCCATTGAAGAAGTAAGTTTGTCATTATATCATCGTGCTTATCTTGTGTTTATAGAAAGAATTATAATGCATAAGCAAAGGTGCACGAGCCTGCCTTATTTCAATACCGATGCTAAACAATTTCGCACGTATATGCTCGTTGTTAGCCATGTTATGCCTTTACAAAACCTCAGCTTAATAGTCCCATGCTCATTTTTTCCCAAACCTCTCTAGGCCGACAAGGTGCAGTACATAAATCACGTGAAAGAGATTCCATCGAAAGAAGGCCGTCTCGCAGCAATGGCATTGTTTTGTCGTCAGATCCCGGATGCAGAAGCTATGCTGCTACAAAGCGGTCTGATATACCGTGCAATCCAAATGAACATTGACTTGTTCAACTGGGAAAGGTAAAGTAAAGTTAAGTAAAGTAAAACATTTGCGCTCTCAAATGGTCTTTATTTCACATAATTCCATATAACCAAAGGTGTTCATGTATCCTTTGTGTTTGCCATGATCTATTTCTTTACCCAGTGCAATAAGGTTTTCATTTAGTGTTGAAATATCTAAGTGTTTTTCCAATCGCCCTTAGAAGTGCTTAATCGCGACCACTACCCTGTACCATTCTTCACTGCTGGAACGCCTTCTAAAGAGAACATGTTGGTTTTGATGTTAATACTTTGTTAAATCTTTCTAGAGCTTTGGATTTGGCAGTCAAGCACAAAACACACGTGGACACCGTTTTGGCATACAGGGAAAAGTACCTTAAAAGATACGAAAAGAAAGAAACAAATAAGAAGTTTGTCCAGTATTCGCAGGGTGTAAGCATGATATCATTATAATAAGTATTTGTTTTAAAATCAAATGTTTTAGCCGAATTACCTTATTCCTTATGGACCTATTGAAACCTCAAGAGATACCCGCTTGCATTGAAATAACCAAGACTTCAAAATTTCCAAGATTCCTCCGCAATAACCGGCTAGGATAGCATTTACAATGATATCTTTATTCAAAGCTGTCAGATTTCTACGGAAATCAAAACCTGTACCTTTTGTCGAAATATCGATTTCGCCTGATTACCTCTTGATTCTGGAATTTTAATTTCACTGGCAGGTCGAAGTTGACTGGGAAAAAATCAATGCGAAAATCGAAATGGAGCTGCAAAAAGAGTCTCAAAGAGCTGGCACTAAAACCTTTTAGTGCGGCAATCTTAAAAGTTCAGTTTTCGTAATTCAACGAACAAGTTCATAAGCTGTATTGTGCGTAGTGTATGACTTTAGTCTGGTTCTGAAACAGGCTAGGTTAGGTTACATCACGACACATGTTTCCAGTAAATTGTCTTCTGTCTACCTGTCTCGCTTTAATAAAAAATGCGTCTTTGTCTTACTTCTGGAATTCAAGTAGGATTTTGATGGCTAAGTGCCACGTTACATCAAGCCTTGTAAATAATTACTGACCGCTCATATGGTTTGGTATTAAGAGATTTATTGTTATATAAGCTAAATTTAAATTATGAACAGCACGGACGGATTGAGTTCTTTTATGTTTTGTCGCCTACATCCAATTTGGAACACTGCATAGATGATCTTAGAGTCCTAGAGATACCAGTCCCAAAGTGTTAGATCCGGATCTCTTTCAACTAGCTGGAATTTTAGAGTGTTCACAGTTCGCTCTTGTGGGCCATTGTAGCAGTAACAGGCAGCTAGACGATAGAGAAATGTTGCCGGAACAAGCCTTCTCGTTATCCAGGATTGATTTCCGGGCCATTAGAGCCGTAACAGGCAGCTAGACGACAGAGAAATGTTGCTGGAACAAGCCTTCTCGTTATCCAGGATTGATTTCCGGGCCATTAGAGCCGTAACAGGCAGCTAGACGAGAGAGAAATGCCACTGGAGCAAACCTTCTCGTTATCTAGGATTGATTTCCGGGCCATTAGAGCCGTAACAGGCAGCTAGACGACAGAGGAATGCCACTGGAGCAAACCTTCTCGTTATCTAGGATTGATTTCCGGTCCATTAGAGCCGTAACAGGCAGCTAGACGACAGAGAAATGCCACTGGAGCAAACCTTCTCGTTATCTAGGATTGATTTCCGGGCCATTAGAGCCGTAACAGGCAGCTAGACGACAGAGAAATGCCACTGGAGCAAACCTTCTCGTTATCTAGGATTGATTTCCGGGCCATTAGAGCCGTAACAGGCAGCTAGATGACAGAGAAATGCCACTGGAGCAAACCTTCTCGTTATCTAGGATTGATTTCCGGGCCATTAAAGCCGTAACAGGCAGCTAGACGACAGAGAAATGCCACTGGAGCAAACCTTCTCGTTATCTAGGATTGATTTCCGGGCCATTAGAGCCGTAACAGGCAGCTAGATGACAGAGAAATGCCACTGGAGCAAACCTTCTCGTTATCTAGGATTGATTTCCGGGCCATTAAAGCCGTAACAGGCAGCTAGACGACAGAGAAATGCCACTGGAGCAAACCTTCTCGTTATCTAGGATTGATTTCCGGGCCATTAAAGCCGTAACAGGCAGTTAAACCACAGAGAAGTGCTACCGAATAAACTTTCTTGTTATCCAGGGTTAATTTTGCATCGCTCTGACCAAGATTCATTCCTAAAATGAGCTGCAAAGCAATCGTTATGTTGCTCCATTCTATCTTATTATTTAGCATTGCTCATCGTGTGCTTCTGAAAAGGTGTTGCTAGATTGCTATATTCTACTGACCTTCTTACGTATTGTGTTTTTTCTACATTTCTATGCTTATACAAGCTAACCTATATTAGACTGGCCTGAAGCTCTGGCTCTTTCTCTTCGCCTTTTGTATTGAGAAGATTTATAAAGAAATTGGCTTATAATTTATTCAATACACCCGTAATTTGACCCAGTTGCTAGGCTAGCTTATACAATGCTCAACAACAGTCATTTTTTTAATTCGCGAATATATGTACAGATGGACCAGATATTTGTCCGATCCCAGCTCAAATTATAGTTAACCTGTACGTAACTGTTAGATTTTTTGGTAAACATGGTTGTTTGGGATTATGCGTTAGGCTGTCGTTTCTTTAGTGCTTTCCGGTTTTGAAAATCCAGCTACAACAGGATCCAGGCTATTAACTTGGTGTTGTTCGGGAGACGAACCTATCAGTCCTTTGTTTCGAAACAGTACCGCCTTGAGCCAATCAGTGTTGCGGGGTCATAGCACATGCGCATTAATAACAGTATTCGCACAGCTGTTCTGTCTGCGACCACACAATTCTTGAACTTCCTGCTAGGCCTTCAAGTGATAATGCGCATGTGCAATGACCCCGAAAAGGGGGCTAGTGCATGTCTGGAAGAGGGGCATGATTCATCTCCCGAACAAGTGCTAGAGTTGCATATCATTGAGAAAAGGCTTAATTTTTTGGCAAACTTGTGCCACAAATACAGTATTGCACCATCAATTTTATTGTACAGAGGGGAACGTAGTTAGTTAAGCTACAGAGGCGGCTGTTTATTGAGGCTGCGAGAGAATTGGCAGGGCTGTGCGGGGAGTTACAAATGCCGCGCGCAAACATACCAACTTTCCCATTGAAAGAATGAAAACTTGATAATAAATCTGACTTCTTTAACTGGAATAAGGATAGCGTTTTGATAGTAATGTTAAGTCGTAAATCCTTCTAAAAATCGACATAAGACTCTAGAATAGAAAGGTAACAAAATGTAAAGGAGAAATGGAAAATATCACTTTTTTAGTTTCAATGCAGAAAACACAAAAACGACCAAAAAAGAGTATGAGAAGCAATAAAAAAATTGGGTCTAGCGTTTCATTTGTTTGCTGAAACTGCAAAAAGTTTAGTTGCAGCAAGTCTACAAGGCATGTTATTTACAAGAACAATAAGTTAACAAGGCCTACTAAAATTCAAAGAATGGTAGGCTAGGGCAGGCCAACTTTTGATTGGGCCTAATGGCGGTGGCAAGCTGGTGTTGTGTGGGAAGTCAATCAAAGCTGAATATTTTGTCCAATTATTTGTGGAAAGCCGACAGACAAGTACAGAAACAACTAATGATTCTTTACAAAGACCATTTTAAGAACCGTTTGTAATTTAGATTTAGTTTATTATAGTATCATGTATTTAATTTTCTGTTGGCTTAAATTAGCATGTGAGCTAGCAATAAGCGCCAATCTTAAATGAATAAATTATTATTATTGTTATTAGTATTTTTAAGCAAGACAATAAACCTAGTTATGTTGCAATTGTGACATAAATTTCCAAAATTATTAACATCATGGTCTATCAAGAACCACGTTAAAATCAAAGCCTTGATGTAATTGAAAACAACTGGTTTCCATTAAAATAATACAAGAAATGGAATCTTCTAAGACCAAAAATAAGCTCTTTTAAAATTTTGCTGAGATTTCCTCCTGTATCCGAAGATATTTCGTTGGAAAATTATTTCAGTGAGTTTCAATGCAAATGGCGGCTGTCCAGATTCTTGGAGGTCATCTGACAAAATATAAAATAAAGCAAATGCTACTTGTCTAAAAGATTTTTTACAATTTATTAAATGTATGTTTATTTTTACAATTGAGTAAAATTGCAATCGAAAATCTCAACCAGCAATCTCGTTATGTTCCACCAATTTTCTATGTTATTCTTTGAGCAAAGGATTAACCACATTTGCTTCGAGGCGATCGTCCAAATAGTTATGCCGCGTAAGTGTACTTGTAGCACTGACGGGACCGGAATAAGGTGGTACTACTGGCATTAGAACGATTTTCCTGAAGCTTAATCGGGCTAATAGTAGGGTCGTTTTATGCTGCAGCATCAGGCCCAATTGGGGAATAATCCGGCACTGAGCAATGGCAAGCTGCAAGAGTGGCAGTCTTCGTTAAACAAATGATACTAGACCCATAAATGTTATACAATGTGTTTTAACGGAATGCAAAAGGGCAAGAAAAGCTTGAATCAAGAAACAGAGTTTTATTGAATCAAGAAGCAGAGTTTTATTTCAAATGACTAACTTTCTGATGATATTTTGCTAGAGAACCAGTCGAGTTTAGACCGCATTAAAATAAATTAAATTCATACGCTTGCTGTAATTTTCATTGCATCAGTCGAATTCTCGAATTCGGCACAGAACGTTGAGTTTTCTATTCTTTCTCACAACTCGTGTTGATCTATGGAAATTAATTTGGAACTTTAAGCAATTATGCCTTACTAGAGTTGAGTAATATCAGAAACAATGGAGAAAATTGCGGTTGTTTTGGTAATATTTTCAGCTGTGGCTCGACCAAAGGTATCTGCATCAGGTAAGCTTATTATCCGTCTGTCAAGTCGCGATTATCAAAAAAATTCGTTTTGAATCTGGCCATGATATCAAAATTTCAAGATCATGATGCATTTAAGTTTTCTCCACAGACGAAGTGTTCATCCGTATCGTCCCATCTTCAAGGCTTGCAATTCCAAAGCTCGTAGCAGCAAACTTCCCGTTTGATCCTCCAATACTTGTCGAGGTTGTCAATAATCGAAGTGAACGGATTACCACTGGATCAAATTCAGCTTTGGTAAGAACGATTTGCTTTATTCCGTTTACTCTACCCCAAATTACCAGTTCCTATGAGAAGACACAAGCTTATGATGGTTTTATAATTCCCAGAGTTCAGAAAATCCTCACAAGTCCACGTACATGAAGAAATATGACACTCAGTAGTACTCCCTTTAATATTCTTGATCTGTTCCGTTATCATTTAGGATGGTTTCCTTTTCCTGCAGGATCATAAGATTAATTTCTTCTCTGAATTTAGCAACTCCAGTTTGCTAATTTTTCAGTGAATAAATTTTGCAACTTGAAAAGTTTAATGAATTTTACTTCGTTGCATTTAGCTCATGAAAAATACCCCTTCGTCAGATTTCTTTCTAAAGACAATTGCTGTTGAGAATAAGCCTGGTTTAAGTTTTAGATAAATTATACAGCTATGAGAGAAGAAAATGAAATGACACAGGACCTGTCTAGAATTAGCTGGAGTTGCTTGTTGTATCGATAGTTTCATTGCAAAAAACATTGCACTTCGATTAAGTATGTGTTTGCACTTTGCAGATTGTATGGCCAGTTCTATCCAATTCATCTCTGTGCATATCGAATGATTCAAGATTCGTTTTGCAAAATGGTCTAGGTTCATTTTCTGGTTCTATTTGCTCGTCAACTCCAGAGGTCAGTATAACCTTTGCAGCAAGCACTGCCAATGGCACTGCCATTGTGTCAGAAGCAACACCGAACATCACTGTCACCGGTGGGTAGCGTTCAAGTGATATTGTGTAGTTGCTTGCAGTTTATTTCATTGTAAATTTGCTTCATTAATTCTTTGAGACAGAATCTTGGGCAGGAGTTTTTGAATTATGTAATATTTCCTGGCCATCAGAACAGTGCATAGAAAGATGTGAAAGGCCATAAACCTTTAGAATTTGAGCATCCTAACAAATGGAAATAAAAAAAATATTTGAAAGCTTTATGGCACTGGTATAGAGCGACTTTTGAATTCGGAGCATTGACTCTAGATGTGCACAATAGAGTGCTTCTGAACTTTCAAAATGAATTTTCAAAATTGTGATGTACTTACAGAATTCATGATCAACGTTAAAATTTATAGGGAATATTTATGACTTGATTGTTTATCCTTTCTTAATGGAATGTTTATTGTGCATTCCTTTCTTCAATCTTACTTATCCCAATGCGGCAGCGAAAATTATGGCTTCGAACCTTGAACATCACAAATTGATTAACATCCCACTAAGCCGTAAAAAAGCATATCTACATCCTTGAAAAAATTGTTTGATCGCAAAAATTTGAACCGTGAAAAAGGAAAGGTTAATTTCTTTGCCTCCATTTTGAAACTTTTCACCAGCATCGTTCTCGGACTAAAGCTATGTTCACATTGCTCCGGATACATTCGATAACGGCGTGAAAACGATGAAGCGTTCACATTGCTAAATAATAAATCTGGATAAAAAGGAAAAATCACGAGCTGGTTTACAGACCTTGCGACTGCTAATAAACTTTTCAAACAACTAACTGCCACTAATATTCCTCCAAGTAGTGTACTAACTTCGAGTGAATCAGCCATGTTAAGAAAAGTTGGTTGTTCAAATTGGCGCGGTCTACGCATCTTGCTGTGTTGTTGTTGTTGCTGTTATCGTTTTCAAAAGTATTCGTTTTCGGTGTTCACACTGCGTTTTGCGTTTTCGAAAGTCTTCGTTTTCAAAGTGCGTTTTCAAAAATCTCCATTTTTGCAGAAAGGTGAAAACGGATTCT
This sequence comes from Rhopilema esculentum, assembly GCF_013076305.1. The sequence continues at coordinate 12,533,864 of NW_027019322.1, forward strand.
TTTTTATCCGTTTTCACTGGAATCTGGAGCAATGTGAACGGGGCCTTATATGAAAATATCGAGCTGTCATTTTTAAAAACGTTTTGATAATTCCGTCCTCAAAAATAGGGGAAATCCACATAGCACATTTTGTAAAAGGCGTGGCGAGTGGGAATGATGTTGCTCAAGTTTTGGTAGAAGGAGCTGTTTCGGATATCAATGAAGGAATTTCAAGATATTCGGATGGTGGATTTATTTTACCTGGTGAGCTTTTGTACTGACACCTCTACTTGAAATACTTTACTTTATCTTCCATATACACAATGACAGCGCCAGCTACTACAGAGTGTGAGAGTAATGGGCGTATCCCACGAGAATACCTACTTTTTACCCCCATTTCAATGCTTTATGCCTCGCGTATTTTCCTTAGGCGAACCTTAGTAAAGTACGACATACCCCTATCCAATGCATTTTTATCGTTTTGACAAAAGTTTGGTGCTAATTTCCCTCCATGAATCCCTTGGCACCACTCTTGTTCATATATTTCCAACGATTCATATCATTATCATTGCTGAAAGTGTACGATGTTATTTATTTCAGCCCCCTGTTTCCTTATATAGGAATTTTAATTCCATTGACTGCACAACAATCAGTTGAGTCTTAATTTTATAAATTTTGCTTCATTCATTCCTATTTATTTACTCTAATGTTTATAGAGACATATAACCTATAAATCGATTTGGGATAACATCCAAGCAAGTGAAAGCTAGATTTTCCATACTGAAATCGCTCATATAAAGTATTTCTACTTTTTGTAGGGCGCAAAATTTTCATCAGAAACTACAATCATGCTGGAAGCAGAGATGAATCAATAAATGCTTATCGAAAAATGATAAAGGACCGCAAGGTTTCCTGCACTCATTTGCTTTCTTAATTTCAATTTCTGTCGGTGTTATTGATTTTAGGGCTTTGAGCGTGTTCAAGTAACTCATTTTGGCCTTTTAATCCTCCAGGAATCTTGAAGATGCCCTCAAATTCTGACACTATTCTCTCAGGGTAGTCGGGCATTCTAAATTGCATTTTAGAAAATTGAAATAGACAAACGTTTGGCAAAACTGTAATATTATGACTTTCCACTACCAGATACTCAAAGTAACCTAGAAATTCGCAATAAGATTGCAACCTTGTAACCCTCGAGCGAAGTCTAATCAAACTACAATTGCTGCATCGGTCTTAAACTTCGTGAATAGCTGATACAAAGCAAGTGCACTTGTTGGGGAGACACGCTAGTAATTATCTGAAGGGCTTTTGGCTTTCCAAATGTTTTATCATATGTAAATGCGCAGTTGTGATGGATGACGTTGCCTTCGCGAAGTGCTTGTGGCATCGTGATGATAATCTGGTTCTTATGATTGAACTGTGATAAAATTAATGATATTTGTCATTAATGGTGTTAAGCGCCTTGAGATGTAAATGGATGGAACAATAGAAAACTAGACTGGAATGGTTTATTTTAAATAATTTTGGTATCGTTGGTCTTTAGAAACAAGCTTTATTGAAGGAAGACTTTTTCAACATAGAAATGTTTTTTTGCAGGTTGATCCTGCTTCGAGAGCGCAAACAATATTAGGCTTCAACAGTAACCTTGCCTCCAGAATGCTTTTGCCAATGGCAATGATTGATCAGATATCTGTTTTGAGTTACGCCAATGATACGTTGTCAGAATTCTCCGATAAGGTATGCAAAGCTCCTTGAATTTTAAGCTCAAAATTTTTGCAAAAAATTCGTTGCTTATGAATGTCTCGCATATTTATCTGCTCACAGTTTATTCCAAAATATCATCATATTTTCAAAAGTCGACAATTATATGTATTTTTATTTCAGGACAAGTATCCTTATTTCAGTCGCCTCACTTACAGCAAATCCACAAGGTACCACGGGCTAATTGTGTACCTCGTCAGCAGAAAATGGCAAGACATTGTAAGCGCTTATTCCTTGCTCTAGCTTGCATTCAAATGATTAAATCTGTGGAAAATATTTATATTAACTAAGACATGTTTATCGTAAATAACGTAAACCTTTACTTCTATAAATAGATCTTAGTGGAAACAGCCGATTCAAAAATTGGAAAGGAATTTGCTGACCAGTGCAACAAAAGCCAAATCCGAATTCGCTATCAGGTGGGCCCATTGGTCTTTCTATACCGGCTTGGGACTACATAGAATTAAATGACAACGATTTTTCAGTGTTTGGTATTATAAAATAGAATTGTTTTTATGATGCATTTATTACTTCGGACGATTTACAAACAATGCATTCAAAAAAATTTGTCTTAGTTGCATTTCTCATCTCTTTCCAAGCCTCTTGCTTTCGATTACAAAAGGATTATTTGAGAAGCTGCAAAGCTCACACAATCGCAAGATTGCTCTCATGCAAAGATGTTAGTTAGTGCCACCAGGAAAACTTATGTCGAAGTAAAGATTTTTGTTCATTTTAGATGAATTATATTTTATGCTATGTCTGGAAAAAGTCACTTCTTCAAAACAGTTTTTTCATGGCCATTATTTTGTCACCACATTTCCTTTTTAAGAATTTTGATGTTCATCCAAGCAGTCGCTAAGTACCTAATGACAATATCTTTAGGTGACATTTCCAGTTATTGAAAACTTCAACCAAGAGCCGGCTGGGAAATTTGCAAAGCATTTTGCAAGAATTAACTCTGTTGGTACAAAGATCATTGTGACTGTTGCTAAGAAACCAACCTCGTTTTACATGTTTGCAGAAGCCATGAGGTCCGTCACATTGTTTTATTCTTTATGAAACCTTTTTTTAATTGAACCAACTCATATCATTGGCGATGGAATCATTTGAAATTCAAAAGAAATAGCAACCCCTGCCTGTGATTTCCACTTCATAATTGGTAAATGTTTTGAATAAACAGAAACTTCCGATAGTTCGAGCCCTGCAGATTTTTCTTATTTTGTCTATGAATTATTACACAGAGGTTATAAAACCATGCATAATTGTTTCTATTTCAAGCTTTTGTTCTGAACAAAAAAATGGAGTGAGTAACTTATTGGGATGTAAGCAGGAGTTGGCTTAGGTATACAATGATTGGAAAAACTTTTCGTTAGATGCATCAATTCTCCTATATTTTTTCACAGCCAAAATATAACGTCAAAAAACGGCTTTCAGTGGATTGGTTTCGACTCGGAGGAGGATTTTCCGCATGCTAATCAGCCGAAAAGATGCCATGAGAATATGGTAATTCAATCAATCACGATGAAAATCTTTAAACAATTTTATCAATAGAAGTTTGTAACGAATATTTGACTTATTGTTGGTTTTAGACCTTGTAATTCGTACTAAAAGTAGAAGCTTGTCTGCGATTATGCTTTAATTGGTTGTATACAACAGCATTACCTGCAAAACAATAGATTGTAAATAACATGGGGAATTTCGTAATTTCAAAATCTAAGACATTCTTGCCTAAATCTGTTTTCCAACTTTCCATCTTTGATTCTTAAAATATATGAAGCTTGCATTTCGGATCTGCATTATATTTTAGAAACAGCTTTGCAATTTCGCATTCAAGGGGATGACATTTGTGTCGCCTTATTACAACATCAATGGTTTTAGCTCACCTCAGTGGCAAAGCTTATGGAAAAGGTACTTTGACGTTGACACTGAAAATGAACAAATGGATGCGATGACACTTTGGAAGGTCTGTTAAGATAGCCAAACTTGAATCTCATAACAATTAAAATCGTTGTATGCATAATCCTTCTAATTTTACATGTGTATTTCATACTTTTATGACTTTGTAGTAAATCGTCTTCTTGCGGTGCATCATGGGAAGTTCGAGCAAGAACACCTATTGATACCGCGTAACCTCGCATACACGCCCATCCTCTTTTCAAGCCAATGGCCTTGTTTATTGACCCGGAGTCATGGGGATGGGGCTATTTCCTATGATTTAGAGACAGTTGTTATACCATACATTACATTTCACCTCTCTTTTTCTTCTACTAGCTCTAAAAATGCCATTTCGGAAACCCAAAACTGCTTTAAACTCACATTTAAACCCATGGGCTAGTATTCAGGATAATACGGTATTATCATGCGATAACTGAAAACTTTTCACATCTCCATTCTCTCGACTTTTGCAGAGTGGCGGTGCCGGGGGTCTTGCTTACGATGCAGTTCACATGTATGCATTTGCAATCAGAAAACTGATTGATATGAACATGACTGTAACAGGCCCAGCCGTAGCAAAGACAATCCGATCCGTAAGTTTATGCATGAAATTTTCCTGTTGTTTTGCTAAATTCTCGAAAATTTGCATCAAAGCTTCGACCCAGACAGAAATTTCAAACGCTTATGTTTATCGCGATAAGAAGCAGACTCTAAATTCTCCCGATGTACACGAAAACTAGTTTTTCATTTGCAGTTATAAAGTCATCTATGAAATTTTAAAAATTTATTTGAAAAAATTAGTGCTTACGGTGAATTCAAACGGAAATTATGGAGTAATCGATGCTGAATTTCTTTCTAGATCCAATTTTCAACTGGCATGATGTCGAATCTTTCAATGACCTCGAATGGGGAACCATCTAAGTTTTTAGGTGAGGATGTTTTCAAGTGTCAGAAAGTGTTTTTAATGTCTTAAGACTGTTTGCCTTGCGTTTCTATCACTCGGGTAATTAATTTAGCCGCCATTATTGATATATTTTGAAACAGAAAAACTTGTAGGGTCTTTAAGGCTCTATCGAAACTTGCAATAGTTGATGTTATTGACTCCCCGTTGAATGAAGCTCATTTCTTTTTCAGGGCCTTCGACGAAGGGGGCTGGGGCCATCCCCCCCCTCACTTTTTAATATAACTTTTCGCAACATTTTTTGTTAACGTTAATAAATTTTCCCTTGGTGTCCACCCTACTTTCCAACCTGTGTCGGGGACCATGTCTGTGACGTACAAACTTTTCATCAGGCAGATTGTCGCTGGTCTGGCCGAATCAAGACTCTTTTGATCATTTTCACGGTGGCAAAGTCCAAGCAGGTTTGATTGAGCCATGGGACTGGAGTCTTGCAAGGGTTCTGGTAATTATCACTAAGTCCAATCACTCAAATTTATAAAAACTGCTACAAAATATAAGTTTACCTAGTCGTTTTTGGCCAGTATTTTTACAAGCCATGCTCATTTACCAACCAGTAACATTTCATTGTATTTGCATTCTCTGATTTTGTCTGAGTAACTTTTGCTCCAACATTCAATCAGTTTGAGAACTCTTTTTTAGAGCAACCCTACAAATGGTTTCTTCATTATTGAGCCCCCCGAATCAAATTATTCCGTCGAGGTTAAATCTGATGGTGGGCCGCATATGGTGCATACAATTGACTGGATGCATGATGCTGCGTTAAAAACTGGCTATATAAAGACTGGACCTACATTTCGCAATCTTAGAAGGTATTGCCAAGATATATTACGTAAATGTAAAAACCCTATCCTCGTTATGTTAAAAGATTCCTTAAAAGAGTCGTGCACAATTTTCCAATGTAGGGTTTATTTAATAAAGAAATTCTTATCACTCAACTGTTCAGGAACATCTCAATGTTTTTGTGCTGCCTTTTGATTTTTATATGGCAATTCATCTTGAGCTTACGGAGTGTGACAAATAAGAAAGGTAGGCCATTTGAATTACGCATTGCAAAGTTCTATTCTTGAAGAACAAAATATTTTCATCTTTGAAAACTGTTAAAAATTTGAGTTTACAATGTTTCAAATTACGATTTATCACTGCACTTTGAATTAAGCCATGGAATCATGTTTTAACGGCTTATTTTTCTTTTCAGATATCGCTCATTTCGTGGTCTATTCTCTCTTGGTGACCAAGTGCAAGTAGAAGAGAGTTGGGAATTTTCCCAACGTCACAAAAGAGAAAGAATATGGCTAGAAGAAATTGAGAGGGAAGAATTCATCCTTTTGCCATTTCGTTGTGAGTTGGGATGCGGAGGAAACAATAGTGATCCAGAGGACTTCAACTTGTACGACAATGGGTATTGCGCAGGAGAAAACATGTGCATGTGAGTCTCTTATTACATGTGAGACATGTTTAAACATGTTGCACTGTTCTGGAATTTATATTTTATAGCCTTACATGGTTAAGAGTAGCCTTCTCACAGACGAAGACGGCCAGGCATTTAAATACCGAGGTTGTAGGGGTGACGTTATTTGAATTAGTCGGAAAATTTAAGAGTAATCGGAAAGTACAATGCTTATTTACATCGAGGAATGATATAACATAATCTAAATCCAAGAAATCCTTCATCTCAGAAAGGAAACGACCCAACTGTATAATGCTAGGGCTTCTGTAATTAAAGGTTTAATCTACTTCAAGAACAAAGTTACAATTAGCTTATTGTGAGTCCGAAATTTTGTAACCTTCATCCCCCCCTCCCTCCAAACAAATTATCCCTTAATTTTCCAGTGAAGCCACTGAAAATTTGAAAGCTATTTATGAAAGACAAAAACATTCATAAATCGATGATTTTATCCATGGTTCCTAATATCTGGGGACCAAATGTCTTATTCTTTTCGGTTCTTTTTAAACTTTCGAAAGTAAGTAAAGTGCTATCTTTTACCAGCTCATTTATCAAATGCTGATTGCTGAGCCATTGTTAAAAATTCAATTTTCAGATGTTTCAAAGATTCAGTGGGCAATGCATTATGGGATTCTAAAACATGCAGTAATCCTGTATGCAAAAGCGGATGCATCCATGGAAACTGTTCAAGGTAACTTGATTGGTTGCCTTAAATCGTAAAATGTTGTGTGCAAAATTTTACTCCAAAATTATTGAGATATTCAGTAACCGCTTGAGATATCAGTTTGAAATTTTTTTGGTGGCTTGTACCATCTATTTCACCCATGTTTTGTAATTTTTGTTAATTTCAAGCGCGGGAAAAAAATAAAAAAGGGTTTTGAATTTCAGCACCTTAGATGTTCTTATTTGTTAAAAATGGAGCTTGAAGGATGTGATTTTCGCGCAATGATTTATTATGATTTTAAAAGGGGGCTGAAACAAGAAGAGTGCCTAGCTCAACTTCTGCAGACATTTGGAGATAATGCACCTTCAATGGCAACAGTTTTTCGATGATTTGCCGAATTTAAGAAAGGGAGGGAGAGCCTTAAAGATGAGACCCACCCAGGGAGGCCCCCAACTGCTGTTGTGCCAGAAACAGTTGCCGCTGTGGAGAAGATGCTAAGGCAAGATGGTCGGATGACTTATTCTATGATGCAGGATAGCGTAAAGATTGGATCAGCAGCATTGCACACAATTTTGCATGAAAACCTGCAAGTTCGGAAAGTGGCTGCCCGCTGGGTGCCACATTGCTTGTCAGATGAGCAAAAAGAGCAGCGCGTCAATTGGTGCCAGTTTATGCTGCAAAAATTTAATGAAGGGGAGTCGAAAAGGGTTTATGACATTGTGACAGGCGATGAAAGTTGGGTTTACCAATTTGACCCGGAGACAAAGCGCCAATCCTCAATTTGGATCTTTCCAGGTGAAAACCCGCCGCAAAAATTTCGGCGATCCAGAAGCGTCGGCAAAAGAATGGTTGCGTCATTTTTCTCAAAGACGGGTCATGTCGCAACCATTCAAGTTGAAGACCGTCGTACAGTGAACACGGATTGGTATGTTAACCACTGCATACCACAGGTTCTAGAAATTTGGCGAAATAAACGTCCAAGGACCGGCTTAAGAGGTCTACTTTGGCACCATGACAACGCTTCCGCTCACACAGCTGCTTTGACCATCGACTTTCTGTCCGAAAATTCAGTTCAGTTGATGACCCACCCGCCTTATTCACCTGATTTGGCACCTTGTGACTTCTTTCTCTTGCCAGCGGTGAAAGAGGAAATTCGCGGAACCAAGTTTGATAGCGCTGATGATGCAGTTAGTGCCTTCAACGAGGCTGTTTCTGACCTGGCTGCAGAAAAATAGGCCCATTGTTTTGATGTGTGGTTTTATCGTATGAGACTTTGTGTGGAAGCCAGTGGAGAGTATTTTGAGAAACTGTGAATATTTGAACACGATACCTCTTGCGGTTTTTGAATATCTCAATAATTTTGGAGTGACCCTCGTATTAAGATGTTATAAGTTTATCTCTTCTGTTTGTTTAGTTTTTCAAAGTTGGGCAATGTCACATTCTAGGTATACTCTTGTTTAGGGCAATGTCTCTTCTCGAGCACAATCGACGAAATGAATTTGCAGCGTCTACAGTTATAGACTTGATTTTCCCAACAAATTTCAGGTTTTTTTGCTGAAATGTACAAATTAATGCTTCTATTGTGCTAGTTTGTTGCATTTTGGAGAATATTACGTGATAACGGTAATCCTTTTGACTGGTAAACAGGCCTAATCATTGTCAATGTGAAGCTGGATGGCAGGCAACAGATTGCAGCGTTCCCATCTGTACTACGTAAGCATTTTGCCGTGTTTTTTTAAAAAATTCTTCAAATTACACAAAAGTTCTCTAAAATTCTATTTGCAAAAATTTAACCACGTTTTTCTAGGGAGATTTAATACGAGAGATTGAATTTTTTGATCCTCATTCCTCCATTTCGTAAACTTGCCTCACCCTTAACCATGCCCATAACCTCACACAAATTTTACCTTGATTAACTAGAGACATCTATTACGAGAGATTTAATTGCCAAATTCCTCATTCCTCCATTTTGTAAACTTGCTTCACCATATCTACAATTTCACTGCTGTATTATTAGCATCCGCATACTCTTAAATGCAATATTATTTTAAATTTCTTTGATAAATCTCTTTTAATAACAGCACAAGCTGCAGTCCCGAAGGAGGCTACTGCATTGCACCATCAGTATGCTCGTGTAGAAAGAATTTTTACGGCTACGGCTGCTCTAAAAAATGTGCATGTAAATATGGAATGTGCAACTCAGGTACTTGTTTAAGTTCTTGTTCAAACTGAGTTCCAAGCAACCTTTGATATTTCAATTTGACGATTAGGATCAATTTTGCAACAATGAAAGTGCAAAATGCATGATATTACGGATAAATTGATGGGCATTTGGTATGAAATTGTCTTTACTATTTAGACAGTCTTCTCTCAATGTATTGCTAGAAAGTTTCAAAAGTACTTTAAATCATCCGTTTACGGGCATGCCAAACGGATTCACCCTAACTTGCTCCCTCCTGCAATTCACAATGTGCTCTATTTTCTTTCTCGTTCCTTCTAATAGTCTTGTTTAAGTTACATGGGGATGTGTATTTTATAATGGAAATTCTGCATTGCTCTTTCAGGGCAGTTTGGTGATGGAGCATGCTTGTCGTGTGATACTGGCTACGTTGGTGAAAATTGCACAGTCAGTATATATGCTGTCGTGTTTCCCATGATTATAGGCCTGGCATTACTTTCAGCTATTATGACGTCATGCATTAGCTGCTACATGCGAAGGTAGAGATCCTTGACAAATTATTTCATATCTTTAATATTTTTACCGAATCTTTTACAATGTAGCTAAAATCTTAGATTGACCGATTTATTTCCAGATGGCTTCATAAATCTTGCTTTACATTAGACATATGCGTTATTCTAAAATTCGATGCAGTGGAATCCCGATATAACGAACCCCGGATATAACGAACTTCCCGGTAGAACGAACTAAATGTTCAGTCCCTTGGATTCTGCCTAACAAACTCCTTACAAATTCTCTCGGTATAACGAACCCCGGATATAAAAAACTCTCGTTATTACGAACCAATTTTTAGGTCCCTTCATCATAATTACCCGCGATATAACGAACTTTTCATAAATTTTTAATCTGTTATTTTTGCTTAATTATTTTTTGTGTTCATTTATCACTTTCTCTTGGGGAAAATCATTATTATCATCAGCAAAAGATGTTGATGATTCATATCCAGCACTGTCTGATGGACGCAGAGGACGAGATGAAGTTTGATCCCGTCAAAAATTACGGCAAATGAGTACATCGACGCTAACGAACACCTTCTTACAAATGAGACATTGGCAACGAGTGACGACAAAATTTTATTGAGAAACCCAGATGGAGAAGCAGAAAAAAGAATGTGAAGTAATCGATAACGAAATTCAGCCGCCAACTAGAAGTGAAGTGATGTCTGCTTTGCCAATGTCTGGGTCCCAAATTATAAGAAGGACATAATGATTTTCATTTTCTATGACTAACCATATTGACTAACCTATGACTAACCATTAGAAATATTTGAATCCAGCTTGGTTTTTTGGAGTAAAATGTGCACAGAAGTTGGAGATAGCCTAACAAGCCCACCAAAGGAATTTTTGGTGTTTACTACGAAAAGACCTAAAAAACGCTTCTCCCGGCTTAACGAACTCCTAATATTACGAACTATTTTCTGGTTCCCTTCAGAGCTCGTTATATCGGAATTCCATTTAGTTGAAACACGACAAGGTAAAAAGTATCATTTGACTAGACCTCATCCTTTTCGCAGCATATATCGATATAATTGATAGTCAAAAAGCTTTGGTTCAACATCTAGATCCAAAATAAAGGCAGAGCTGCTTAACGATGACTGGGTTGTGACGTGGTCTCAAGTCAAAAGATCGGACAAACGAGCAGAGAGAAACATGTTCTTCGGCAAAGACACTCTCAATGAGTCACGTGCCAGGTACTTTTCATGCCCATTTTCTGAGCTAAGCTTATATATTGCCTTATCAATGAATTGCGTTTATAATAGGTCATCTACGAAGAAATCTACTCAAAATTTTGCTCTTTTTTGGGATCTTATGTCTGCATGTTATAAATCTTATTATTTGGTTGTAAATTAAAGTCATTTGATGAAAAGTCGTTGTTTTTACTTCTATCAACATCCCCAGGTCAAAGAGACTAAACACAGGGACTTGGAAAGGCATTGATGTATACTTTCAGGTAAAGAGAATATTGATTTTCATCGTATGCCTGCACTGTTAGGAAACTGAGCTGAGCAAGGCCTTATGCTGCTTAAACGATTAATTGGTTAGTGAAGTAGCTCTTTTGTTTAAAAAAGGCTATAGTTTAATGGCTCTTTTGTTTAAAAAAGGCTATAGTTTAATGGCTCTTTTGTTCGAATAAAGGTATAGTGTAGTGGATGTTTTTGTCAAATATGGATTTTGCAGAGTATCACTTCAAAATGTTTCAAAGACCAGTGCTCTTTAATACCTTTAAACATTTGTGTTTCATCTACAATGTCTTCCCCAGATACTTTTTATTAATTTTTTTATCAGCGCAGAAATCAATTGATATAAGGAATTAACCATTTTATTTCATAGAAATTCAACAAACCATCGATAATGGCAACAGATTCACTGCGACTAGATGTGAAGATTTTAAAAGTTCTGGAACACCAAAACCTCGTTCGTTTTGTTGGAGCTTGTCTTGCGTCACCCAACGTCGCTGTTTTAACAGAGCTAGCTGCCAAGGTATCCCTCGCTCTGTTTTGTCTACAATGTTAGGATATGGCATTTTGTCAATGGACTATCCTGTAGACCAGCCACATAGTAGAAATAAGTAGCAATTATAGGAGCGACTAGAAGTAGTAAATTGCTATATTGCTCGGATCTTTCGATTTAGATTCGCTGCATCGCTACTTCCTCAGCAATGCAGTTCTATATTGCATGGTGAGATTGATAAATTATAAACCTAAAAAAGTATGAAGCTACTAAAAAAGTCAAATTTCAGTGATGTTATTGCGTCACATGTCAAAGTTGAAATTTCTTATCTGACCTCGCTACTCCTGATTTAAAGAAAAAATGACTGAACATACTCGCTGCCAGTGGATATATGCATTGCTTCAGAATATGTGCATTGCTTGATCGTCACTCTGCAAAAAACAAAATGTGCCAATGCCTCTCGCACTGCAAAATCTCAACAATTCGTACATTCTGGCTCATTACACTTTCCAGCTTATCTTATAATACCGAGAAATAATTAAGATTAATGTAAACAAGAGGTTTGTTTTCTGCTATTTCTGCTAATTCGGAAGACCTTTCATCCTAGGGAAGTTTGGACAACATTCTCAAGAACAAAGAAATAAAACTGCCCTGGATTTTTATGTACTCTTTGATGAAGGTGATCGTTTTCTAGCATTATATCTACTCAAAATATTTTCCTTTTCTGCCTTATTCAAATTCGTTGACATATTCAAAACATTCTAATTTTCATTCAAAAAATATTAATTTCATTCATGTTTATTATTCACAGGACATTTGCTGTGGATTGGAGTATCTTCATCAAAGTGAAATAGGATCTCACGGACGGCTAAAATCTTCTAATTGTCTTATTGACAGCAGGTGGACATTAAAGCTATCAGGTAAAGCATCTGCTCTGGTTTGGGAGCACTACAAAATATTATTGAGAAAAATTCAGCCTGACATAAGTAACAGCCCGATGCGATGCACAATCAGAGATTGGTCTCAATCTCCAATTTTGCTTTGATTAGCTGAACGGAATATGCTCCTACTTATCAAATTCATTTGCATCTGTATTTTGCAATAGGATTTGGTTTACGAAGTTTTCGTGAAGAGAGAGAAGATCTTTCCAAAGTCAGCCTGGCAAAACGCAATACATTTCCCATTGACATTGAGGCAGCAGAAGATGGCTATTTGTACGTACCGATCTCTTGTTAAGATAATGTCTTTTTTTAGTGTGGTTCTCGCTGAAAGCTTTCTTTCATAGCCTTCTTCCTACTGCCTTTCTTCTTCTTCTTTCCGCCATAGCCATTCTTCACTATAATTCTCCAAAGCCTTCGTTTTTACTGTCTTTCTTCTTCTTCCTTCCGCCATAACATTCCTTCACTATAATTCTTCAAAGCCTTCTTCCTATTGCCTTTCCTCTTCCACTATCCAATTAAACCATTCTTCGCTGTTATTCTTCCATAGCCATCTTCCTCTAGCCTATATTATACCCCTTTCTTCCATAGCCATTCTTCACTTTCATTCTCTAAAGCCTTCTTCCTATTGCCTTTCCTCTTCCACTATCCCATTAAACCATTCTTCGCTGTTATTCTTCCATAGCCATCTTCCTCTGGCCTATATTATACCCCTTTCTTCCATAGCCATTCTTCACTTTCATTCTCCAAAGCCTTTCTCCTATTGCCTTTCTTCTTCTTCTTTCCGCCATAGCATTCCTTCACTATAATTCTTCAAAGCCTTCTTCCTATTGCCTTTCCTCTTCCACTATCCAATTAAACCATTCTTCGCTGTTATTCTTCCATAGCCATCTTCCTCTAGCCTATATTATACCCCTTTCTTCCATAGCCATTCTTCACTTTCATTCTCTAAAGCCTTCTTCCTATTGCCTTTCCTCTTCCACTATCCCATTAAACCATTCTTCGCTGTTATTCTTCCATAGCCATCTTCCTCTGGCCTATATTATACCCCTTTCTTCCATAGCCATTCTTCACTTTCATTCTCTAAAGCCTTCTTCCTATTGCCTTTCCTCTTCCACTATCCCATTAAACCATTCTTCGCTGTTATTCTTCCATAGCCATCTTCCTCTAGCCTATATTATACCCCTCTCTTCCATAGCCATTCTTCACTTTCATTCTCCAAAGCCTTCCTCCTATTGCCTTTCTTCTTCTTCTTTCCGCCATAGCATTCCTTCACTATAATTCTCCAAAGCCTTCTTCCTATTGCCTTTCCTCTTCCACTATCCCATTAAACCATTCTTCGCTGTTATTCTTCCGTAGCCATCTTCCTCTAGCCTATATTATACCCCTTTCCTCCATAGCCATTCTTCACTATAATTCTCTAAGGCCTTCTTCCTATTGCCTTCCTTTATATATTTTTTTCAGGGCCCATGCCATGAAGTTGAACGTAGAGGGGCAAGGCTAAGAAAAGTATGGGTCACTGCTTCTTTCACTTTTTATTGCAGCTTTGAAATTATTTGCTTCGGAAACAGGTTGGGAGGCCATGCCCTGCCTCCCCCCGGTGGCGTGGGCCCTCTTCTTCCATGGCCGTTCTAATAGTTCTCCACTGTCATCTTCCTATTGCTTTTCCACAGTCTTTGCCTGTCATTTTTATGGCAGCCTATTTCCATGATAATAGTTCAGAATTAAGGCAATTTCTATTGCTACAAGAAAAGCCTTTTATTGCAGGCTTTCATTGAAGTACTGCCATCGTCTCTTTTAGTCACCTTCTATGGACTGCTCCTGAAATTCTGAAAACAGGTGTCCAAAATTTGGACCAAGTTGGCTACGGCACAAAGGAAGGAGATGTCTACAGGTGATTCAAGCATGGTTTTGATAAATTATGCACAAAAGTGTTTTGTTATTCTGTTAATGAGACATTGCGACGTTCGGTTGATGTTTTGTCTTCATTATTGACTGAATATTACCTTTGTTTTGTTCAATTATAGCTTTGCTATTGTATCCTCGGAAATTTGCACGCGCGAAAGCCCGTTTGAGAAGCTGTTTCTTACCAACAAAGAAAAGATTGAACTAATTGCTGGTAACACCACTCCTGCCATCACCCGGGTAAAGTATTTAAAAACTCTAGCAAGTTACTTTGATTATCGTGGTTTTTTTAACCTATAATATGGTTGAAAAATTGCTAGCAACGTGAATGTGATTAGCATCTCGGCTTCTGGATACAAACAAGCACTTAAAATGCAATTTTTTGATTTTAAATTAACAAGCACTGCTCTGTTTGATTTATTGCTGAACGGTTTAAAGCTCAAAATTTTGCAAAACCATTTTTTTCCTTGGACCATGGCATTGCAGTAAAATTTTCAAATTAGTGTCTGTTCTTATTTCAAAGTTAATTTCCTAAGAATACTTTTAACGCACACGATAGAATATAACAGCAAACAGTAACGCTTTAATATTTGTTTTTATTCGAAAAAAGATTTGGAATACTTACCTCGCAAGCAAGAATACTGAGGCTGGCTCTCCAGTAAGGCCGTGTATTGCACAGTCACAGTGGCCCGTAGAGCCAGAGCAAAGCAAGCCGTTGAGACTGGTGAGACTTCTTATAAGTTGATTTTTAATTGGGACAGGGTAGGCAGCTAGCGTCTTTATTTAAAGCAAGATTTTCAACAAAAGCCTGTTTGTGGAAAGACTTTTACTTTCTAACACTGATATTTAGGAACTGCTCGTGTTTGTGCTTTCATGCTACTTCCGTAAGAACGAGGCTCGCAGCTTCTCTAGGCCTTAGACCTTACGCCGGTCAACCATGTTTCAAATCTAAACGAGAAAACTAGCAGGATAGTCCAACTATTATCTGGTAGTAGAAGCGAATATATTTGGACAGGTGCCGTTATTTGGACAGGTGCCAGGAAACCTCGATTTTTGCGTATTTGAGAAGAGACATCAAGTCTTTGCAACTACTTTTCCTCATCAAGAAATAACTTTGAAAATTGAAACAACATGGCACAATGCAAGCTTGGGAAGTGCTTTTCAAACTTCTTCTTGAAAGTGAAGCTTGTCTTGACTGCTAAAATACCCAGACTACCAGATGAATAAAAACCAAACTGCCGACAAAATTTGAGCCTGTCAAATATTTCTAATTAATTAATAACATTAACATTAAACATCTAGGGACGGGGCTTTAGGGGGCTAAATCTGTAATGTAGTAAATTTGTAAAGTTATGCAAGATCATGCAACTTCTATAGAAAATTTGGAAGCATTGATTCATACCTCTAATAGTTGCAGTGAAAAAAGTAACTGAAAGGTTCAGTCTTCTAATTTCAAGCCACTTCGGATGCATGAATGGTAAAATGTGGTAAAATGGGTGGTATAAAACCGCTATTTTGACACATAACTTTGATCAAGATGATTTTTAAGGGGAATGGAAGTGAAAACCAACATCTAAGAAAAACAGAGCATTGCTTCTACGATTCCCTTCTGGGTTATGATGTCAGAACAGATTCGATTCTTCTATGTTCTGCTTTATGGTTCTATAACAGCCAAGAGCAACCTGTTGATTTCCTTTACCATGACTGGCAGTTTCAAATAAGCTCTTAATATGCTTTGCGTCGCTTGGTAAATTTTCTGTCTGCTCCATTACACCAGAATTGTTCTTTAATCCAACAATTGCAGCTGTTAATCTTAAAATTCTGCAATCTTTGCAACGACCAAGTAACAAA
The DNA here is from genome assembly GCF_013076305.1 of Rhopilema esculentum. The sequence goes on from NW_027019322.1 coordinate 12,549,991, forward strand.
GCAAGGCATTTATGAATTATTTATCTATTTCTTTTTTCCAAAATAATGCGCTTATTCTGTAAGCCTTTCAACTTATTCAAAGGTTTCTTCGTTCCTTGCTTTTGCATACTGCAATTGTGTCTTGCTTGATATAAACATATGTCATTATGCAACTATTCAGAAAGTGTTTGCGAATTGCAAAATATCTTTGTTGCACAATTTTGAGCCTCCTGAACCTTGGTAAGCATTTGAAACGGCTGCTTCATCTGTTCTTTCAGTTGATTGATCGGTGCTGGACAAGTGATCCTTCCCTGAGACCAATCCCAAAGGATGCACTAAAGAACCTCGAAAGAGTCGATCCTGATAACGGGCAGGCTATGAACAAACTTGTTACCATGGTGAGTTTTCGGTCTATTTTCTTTGGGTCTTCAAGGTTTTGGTAGCAATGATTGTCCATGAAGTATCCTAGAAATACTACTTGCCTTTTATATGGCTATCGCATCTAACCTTTTTTCATTTACAATTGTTTATTTTTCTAGAGAAAATCGACTCAGAACATAAGAAAATTCTTTTCATTTCTGAGACACACTATTTTTCCCTTTATACACAGTTTTTTGCCTGTATTAGTAATGGAAAGCTTTGTTTTTAGCTTGAAAGATACTCTAATAATTTAGAGGACATTGTCAACGACAGAGCAAAGGCACTCAACCAAGAGAAGCAAAAGACAGAAAACCTTGTCTCGCGTGGGTGTCATTTTCCGATTTTTTTATACCTTGCCACATCGCATTGCTTTTCGAGCCAACAAGTTCTTTCATGCTGCTGTCAATCAATATTTAATGGCTAACTAACTCTAATGTAAAATTTTAATTTTTCCGAGAATAATCCTAAATTAATCCAATTTGATCTATCGTTAGAAATGAGACAAGAAGTCTTGCATTTGCCTGTGCCTCACCTCACCACAAAATTTACGATTGTTCTAGGTTGAAATTTTTTCAGTTATTTCAACGGAGATCGATGTTTGCGGCAAGTTGCAATGGGCTAAGATACGCTGAATCGTTAAGTTGCTGATAACATTTCGACAATCACAAAATTTTTTTAGCTGAGATTTGCAAAAATCTTTCTTCTAGAGGGAAAAGATTTCAAGATTGAGTTGCGTAATCAGTTAGGTTCTAGGTAAAATTCAATATCCTCTCCAACATTTTTTCTGAACACTCCAATGACTTGTTGCTTGAAGCGATCTATTTCTTGTGATTTTAGGTTTATTACCAAGGCCTATAGTTGAGGACCTGAAACTTGGCAAGAACATTGAAGCTGAAAAGTTTGAGTGTATTTCGGTTCTCTTCAGGTATTCATTTTTAGTCATAGCAGGCTATGCTGTTTTAATTTACATCAAATTTTGCAAAACTCCATTGGAAAGCGTTTTCACATTGACAAAGCAACTGTTCGCTTCTTATTACTAGATTTTATCTCCTTTCAGTGACTTGGTTGACTTTCACACGATCTCCGACCTCAGTAGTCCGTTTCAAGTTATAGAGACACTCAACGACCTCTACAACCGCCTCGATTCTGTTGTCATGGGTTTTGATGCGCACAAAATCGAGACTGTCGGTTCCTCCTGTAAGTGATCTGTTCAATTCTGCGATATTTTCAATGCATTTAAAATCTTCAACATTTCAACATTTTGAATGCGTTTAAAATCTTCAAAATGACTTTTATATCTTAAACTTTGACATTTTTTGGCAAAGACAGTACCAAGAGGTTAAAGCTTGCTAGGACCTAAATTTGCCTAAAAGCCAGAAAATGATTTAGTCTATTCATTCCATCTCTTTGCATCGATACAAAGTACGAAAATTTGTGCAGGGAGGAAGACATAACAAATATGAGAACAAAGCGAATCAAAAGCATCTGTTTCCCTACTGGCTTTTTTCGATCCATATCCTGATATAAGTGTGAGAAGGAAGAACCGCAGGATAGGATGTCCGCCGGATTCTGTGAATCTTGCAATGAGTGTTGTTATGAAAGATATAAAGGAACAAAGCAATATGACGACGAGAATCCAATGTCACGAGAGAAAATTTTCAAAATAAATCGAATTTAAGAAATATAATAATATTCGCCCCGGCATACGGGGCTTCATCACAGTAAATGAAACGAACGAGTGAATGAATTTGAAATGTGAGATGATGTTGAATGGTGTGAATGCAGCGCAGTGGAGAAAAAAATTGGATGATGGAAGTGGGGGAGGGAAGGATGGTGGATGATGTGAGGGAATGTGGTTGGTGCTGTAGAAATTGATGTAATGGGATGATAATGATGACTATGAATGAGTATAAACAAACAATAATAATAATAATGATTGTGCTGGAACTGAGAATAATGGAATGTTGATGTTATAATGGTGGTGATGATGATTAGAATGTTAGTAAAAACATGATTTGGGTTGTGAAGATGGTGTGATAGGTGATTAATTGTGTTGTAAAGTTAATGGTTCGGGGTTCTGTTCATGCCGTTGAGGGTGAGGGTGTTCGCCAGGCCAATGAGATATTGCTCTTTAGCTCGACGAACACTCTCTCGTTTGTCATTAAATCTAAGTAATGGTGCAATGGCAAGGTCGTTGATAGTGTGTGCTTGGCTGCAGAAATGTTCTGCACTGTATGCCGGGGCGAAATATTAGTATTCGTTTAATTTAATTCATTTGAAAATTAATCTCATAACATTAGATTCTCGTCGCCGTTTTGCTTTGTTTCTGAATTTTATCCTCGTCCTGATATAAGACTTGATCACTTTGTAGTCATTATCAACCTTTAAATTCTCCATTCAGATAAATAGTATGAATGATGACAAAGTGCTATTAGATAATATGTTAAATGTCACGAGAACGACGTTTTGAGCATTCAAACTCTGTTTCATTACAGACATGGTGGTATCAGGCCTCCCTATCCTGAATGGCGACAGACATGCAGAGGTGATTTCCGACATTGCCCTTGAGTTTATAGAAGTAGCGAGAAGCATGCGCATTCGCCATCTACCTGGAACTCAGCTGCGCCTTCGCATTGGCATCCACTCAGGTCCGTGCAGCTCGCTGCAATGTACATCCGTGCCTCTTTCCTTTCACGTCATTCATTTTCTGTGTACTTATTATTACTCAACATGTATTGTAATTCTCGTATCAAACACGTAAACAATTTTACCTTCAGCGTTTTGGACACGGAAACTTATTCATGATATTAAACTTTTCGAATGTTGCTTTAACTCAATGCTTCTACCGTTGCATTGATGATTCTTGTGTTTTTAGGCGACGCAGCTGCAGGAGTGGTTGGTCTGAGAGTGCCCCGCTATTGTGTTTTTGGTGGTACAGTCAACATTGCGTCCAACATGGAAGCGACGTGTGAACGTAAGGCTTGCTTTCTTTCAAAATTGTGGAATTTTCAATAAATGACTTCTTGGTCCATTCAACACCAAAGGGTTTTTCAGTTAAGGCTACTTTTGCTTTGAGAAAGCCTGAATTTCTGCAAATTTTAAAATACAAATGACTTTTTTTGCTTTTAGCAATGAGGATTCAGTTGACAAATGACTCAATGCAGCTGATTAGAAATTCTGGAAACTTCAAAGTTGAGTTCCGTGGTGGTTTTGATTATAAGGTAATCATCTTTCGTGGTAACAGACTAATAATGGTAATAACAACGATAGAAATGTAAATACCCAAAAACTACAGCAACTTTCTCGTAAGAAAACTGGCTTACAATCACATCTTCGTGTCATCACTGCAAAATTATCACCGTCTTCGAATTGAATGATTTAAACCTTTAACTATTTCTATTTGAAGTTATTTTGACTGTCTTAGAAAAATAATGTAAAATGTTTTATCAAGATAAGCGAAATTCTATACAATGTTATTTTATAGGATTGTGGCTACATCGAATCATGGTGGCTGATTGGCAGAACATCAAATCCTGATGAGGAAAATTAGAGCGAAAATTATATGCCCTAAAGGCCTACAAATTCCTTGTAGCTGTAACTTTATAGAAAAAAGCGTATAGAAAAAAAGATAAAAAAACCTAGTTTCTTTGACAAATACAGCCTCGAATCGTGTAATTAACTAGCATTTATATAAATTTCTGCAAACATCTCCACGTTTTTCAGTTGTTTTCATTTTCTTATGACCATATGATCATAATTTAAGCCATATCTAGAAAATCATTCTGTGTTACCTTCACAGACATTTCTGCGATGGACACATGTGCTGCGATTTCTCTTAAGAAAATTTTGATAATAGATGTTTTCTCTGTTAAGATTACATATTTCTGCATTAAGCAGAATGCTACATTTTTTAGTTAACATTTGCTGTCAATACATAACTCCATAGAAAACCAGCAATTGAATAATTTATTTTGTTAAAAGCAGACTTCGCTAATCCATTTTCAAATAGGTTTCGGTTGATATTCTGGAAATGTACCACCAGTTCTGCGATATAAATTAGCATTTGAAGTAATTTGCCCAGCCTTGGTTTGGATGTTGGCCTAACCCAAAGTTGATTGTCACTCTGTTTGACGCATGCAGGTTTTCGCATTTGATATCGTTTACTTATGATCAATAATTGACATCATGAATTTTAAATTTCTGAATTGTGCTGAATTCCTGCAGTTGGGTTGTTTAATCTTTAATAAACAGATTTTCGTGTGAATGTAATTGAGAGTAGCAACAGAGCAGTCCAAGGACGGCAAGATGCAGAGCTCCAACGATCCAACTTTTTTCGGTAAGTCGTCGTTGACCGATTTGAATTTTCAGGTGCTCGTGAGATACGGGCATTGCATGGTCGAGGAGAGGCCAGTTTCATTGCATGGTCGAGGAGAGGCCAGTTTAAGATGCAAGATTTTTTATTTAAGATAATGTTCTGAACCCACGGTGCAACTAAGTGTCTGCAAGTGCATTTATCTCCGAGTGTCAAGCTGAAAACGCCAATTGGGAATGACCAGGGTGTTAAAGTTGGATTAAAATTATAAATGCATCTGTAGGTTTTTATATAATTGTGATTTGTACTGTCAGATATATAAGGAGTCGAATAATGTAAGGATTGGTACGTACATCGATACTGGATAAATCGTGATCAAGTTAAATTTAAGATGCAAATATAAGCTGCAACAAGCGTATCTCATTCTTAGCAAACCATGAACACACTCTAATAACTATTGACATCTTCACCATAGCATAGCATTTCTTCAGCCTTGATTTTATTCAAAAACTTGACATGAATCTATCTGTAGTCATTCACTGGACCAAAAAACTACTGAGCTTGAAGGTATATACCAAAAATTACCAGAAATTAATCAAAATAAGCTTCATAAAAATATTTAGATCTTGCTGCTACTTTTATTTTAACGTAACAAGAACTTACTTTTGATTTTGCTTTCAAAAAGGGTTCAAAGCGCACGATGATTTGTATTTTGCAAGTCGGAATATCTTGAGTGGAATATCTTATAGATAATCGCACGTGCATGCATTTAGTGGGAACCAGGCCTAGTCATTCTGTTGCTAAGGTATGAGCTCATAGGGATCGAGTTTATGAAAACAAATGCATGATTTGATCATAAAATATAGCTTAAAAAGATTTTGAGTTCTGCCAAAGATGTTGATTTGAAGCCACTAAAAGTTTTGCACAAGGAACCCTTTGATTCCAAACGTGAAAACTACGTCTTCTCTCTCAATTCTCAATCAATGAATGACGCTTTGTTCATTGTGAAACGGATTCATAAAAAACTCGTTAAAACCCAAATTTTCCTACCAGCACATCGTTCATAAAATATTAACGTTAGGTTTGTGTTTCCATTCAATTTGGCCTTAATTATTCGCTGATATGGAACTTTCATCTAGCTTGCCACAATTGATGCGTAATTACTGGGAATGATTGTATAACAGAAGCCTTTTTTATTCATCGCTGTTTGTCTATAACCATTACAACTCTAGGCTATCAATTCACTATGTGTCCAGTAAGAAGGGGACTGGAAACGAGGAAGAGTCGACCAACCAATTTGAATTTCAATGCTTTTAAAAATGATTTGTTTATAGCCTCGAGATCATTCCAAAAGAACAAACTAATTCCTAGTTATTTTCAATTTCTTTTTTGAATATGAACAAAAAACCAATGAAAACCAACATATTTTGTACCCTCTTCAACCTCTCACCGCTTTTATGTTTTAACATATGTCTACAGTACAGTCAGTGACTGGTTCAAAAAGATTAATGTTCATTTGAGTATTTGGACTTGGCTTGAAAACAGCAACTTTTCATAAACAATCAATCTGCCATAATCAGCCATTAAATTGACCGATTTTGACCTTTTGGTAAAGGTTTAACACATGCAAACTTAACAATCAGTTGAAAACCTGGGTATCTAAGAGATTGAGACTCAGACCAGTGTCAGACGGAGAAAACAATTTTGCGATGACTGTTCAGCCGTGATGACTATGACCTTCCCAACCCTTAATTATTTCTTTGTCAAAAAGAACACTTTTACTTGCTTGTCAACCACGTTGAATTCACGGCAGGTTTACTTAAACGGATTCTGAATTAAATCATCGTTGCCAGAAAACACAATAAACTAAAGTTAAATATAAATCATTGATGCGGGATCTTGGGAAAAAGGAAACGGGACGACAACGCAATTCTGCACAATTCCCAAGCTTATCTATCAATGGCGGTCATTTAATAAGGCCTTTGGGCAAAAAGTGAAGATATAAAATTCTGATAACTTAAAACATCCTTTGTTACCCCCACTAAACTCACAAAGTAATTGGCCAACTCATCATCTCTATGTACTTTAAATTTGTAAAATGAGATGAGTTGAAATGTAATGAAACGAGTAGACTGGAACATTCGAGAATTCTTTTTTATTTCCTAGGTAATAAACCAAAGTATAATAAATGCAGCTAAATATAAAATTAATGATATTTTTATACTCGCTGAAGATAATGGACAATATACAAAAGCATTGCTATTAAGAAGCATTGATAAAACCAGAGAGCCTGATAATCGTGTTGGTTGAGAAATTCGTTTACGTGAATTCATTACCATGTAAACAGCAATGAATAAAATTCCTTGTTTTGCACGTGCAAAGCTAGCTCCATAAAAGCCTTATTCTGATTTCTTTTTTAGGAACAAATCACATCAAAAATGGTAACACAAACAATGATCAAACAAATGAATTGCTTAACGAAATAAGAGACGATATGCCAGCATGGAAGAAGGCACTGCTTAGCAAAAAGAACACGGATATTCTGGTAAGAATTTATGTCACAACTTTATGCAAATGGCCGTGTACTGCAAATTGAAAACTAAAAAATTGGTTCTTTCCGTTATTTTAAACTTTTCTTATACTGTGGCCTTCTTGGTCCGTATATTGAAAAGCTTAGGAAAGTATTGTGTTGGTTTGACGAAATAAACTGGCATAGGATAGTCTGCAGAACCTTGTAACCGTACAACCAGTCCATATAAATACAATAACCAAACACTGTTTTAAAGGAAGATAGCTTTCAAGAGTAATTTTCTTGGATTGCCTTTTAGTGTTGTGTTTGTTTGTCGGCTAGGCGCAGGAACAAAGAAAGAAGGAAAAGGAAGAAGCTGAAATGCAGAAGTATGCGAATTTGCCGCAATGGAAGGCAGAAATACTAAAAAGAAAAGAGGAAGACAAACGGAAACAAGATGATATCGAAAAACAAAAGGCAGTTGAAAGAGAGCAAGAAGTGCAAAAGTTTAAAATGAAACCATCTTGGCAGCAAGAGCTGATCAAGCGAAGAAATTCTTATCAAAACACAGTTTAAGATGGCTCAATGTTTTCAGGCAGTTCAAAACCTGAACGATGCATATAGATTGCTTTTAAACTCACACTCTTTTATTGAAATTGCACTTTTTCAAAAGAAGTATCCTAATTGTCATCTTTGAAAGCATAGCCAACAGAAATTTTTGATTGTTGTCAATTCGAAGGCAAGAGAACCGTTATCAATTCTAAAATATCATGTTAAGAAAGGAAATGAAATTCAACTTGATCCTTAAAATTTTCATGAAACACTGTTCGTTACAAACAGTAAACTAGCACACGAATTGCTGGTTTCAAAATGGTGATCGGTGAGGAGATTTCAAGAATATCAACATTTTTCGAACAAAACTCCTAGACCAACTGTAGGCTCCAGAAAAATCTGGATTGAGTTTCTATCTTCAAAGATTGGTATCTGTACCTTATGAAAATATATTGAAGTTTCAAACAAAAGCTAAATTACATTTACGGTTAATGTAATCTTCTGATTATGTAAATAATTGTTAGATATTGCAAAAAGCCCAGAAGCGTCAGGAGCTTGAGATGTTGACTTTCAGGGGACTGGTCGGAAGAAATAACTTGGGTACACATTTTAAAGCAATTCTACCAAACTACTAGGGGATCTTTCCTGGCCACATCTGTATAGGCCTTTCTTGTTGGTTGGTAATGCTTAGTAAAAGCTCAAGAGTCTATAGCTGAGCCCTAACAAGGGGGAGGGAGGAAGGATTAGGAAGAGAAAAAGGCATTGCTTAAGTCAGAAATCTGTGAGCAAGAAGCTCAAGGAAATTCGTTTTGATAGAATTACAGGTCTTTCCATTTTGGCGCTGAAGCAGTTTAATACTGGTTTTCTGTAAGTCAAAAACGTATTCATGATATGATTTCAAAGGTCTACATCACTCAGTGGAGATGGCACCGTACTTTTTAAGAGAACTGTTTTCATTGCGGCAAATAGCTGAGTTTGTTGAAAGTTTTATTTAATAAAGTCCAGGGGTATGGGCTTAGATGAATTTTCTCCAAATAGCTTATGTGGAATGTCGAAAAATCTTTACTTTTATAGCGAACAAAACACAGGCAGCACGCAACATTGTAGCGCTGCTGTAAGAAAATGAACGTCGTTTTCAATATTTCCCTATTGTTTAAATTAGGAAGCTACACTCTTTTTTACAAGAACGAGTATATTTAAGTTCAGGTTTTGTTAAATTGAAATTTTTGCTCAAAGCATGTTTCAAGATTTTTCTTTAACCAAACTTGACGAAAAGCAAGTTGTAACTGTTTGTTGGAATAACTGAGGAATATCTTGTTAACGCTCTTCATTTTTGAGTACTTTACATAACAATGCAAACGGATAGATGGGACAAAAAGCCGTTTTGTAATCGGCTTATCTAATAAACCTTTCCTCTGATATTGGGGAAAACGCCGCATATTCAATCATTTGCGAAAAGTTCCCAAGCAAATAAAATGTTCTGGTTGAACAACTTGGCAGTGAGACAAAAGACCGAATGATATCTTCAACATATTCTAGATATTTGTCCAATTTCATTCAAATACAAGAGCCTTACTTTTGAAAGCTTTACTAATAATTTTCACTGGCTTTGACTTTTGCTTCTTCAAAAGGCTAAACAAAACCCAAATGGGCAAAAAATTAGTCTTAGCTGCTTAAAAGTTACTGGTTAACAAATTGCAAATGGCAGTACCTGGCGATTTATCATGATAACAACACTGATCTTTTCTTGACTCCATGGGATGATCATCCAGACATTTGCTATCAAAGAGTCATTTATGTTGATTCTAACACAAATCTGCTGTCTGCTATGTTGCTAACAGTCGTTGGTACTCGGATAAAAGAGGCGATTTCTTGATAGAATCCCAAGTTCTTGCCGCATAATGAAACCTTCAAGATAAAACGATAAAAGGTTGTTACTCAAAACCCGTTTCCACCATACCGGGACAAATTAGTACCGTTTCAGTCCGCATGTGTTTACGCTGTGTTCCATTTAGCCCTTTACTTAACACTGTCTCGGAGCCATAGGCAGGATAGGGCTCGAGAAAGTCTGTATTTCTTAAACAAAGGTTTAATCAAGGTTAAAGTTTGCTGCCATATTTTCCATCTTTAAATTTTCTGCCGGATAAACCAGCATTCGCAATTATAGAAGAAGAAAATGCTGAAATAAGAGTGACAATAATTTCTTTAGGACAGATGAGGATGCACTTTTTATTAAACTGATATTTCAGAGAACAAGATTGCCAATCACAGCCAAGAATCGGGCTGGGAAACAAAGAACATATTTGAACATATTTTTGAACAGCGTTAGATAACTGGATAACTTTTCTGTCTGCAGTACAAAACCAATTGGCTCCTACCCATAATCTTGTTATGAATTGGAGATAAAATCGTTCAAAAGGAAACCATCGTGGGACAAAATGAGCTCGCTTTCGAGGCAGAAACAATATTGCAGCACAAAATTGTCTCGGTTTCAAGAGTACCGGGACTTAAAGGAGCCAGCCGCGACATTTTGTTACTGTTCCAACAACTTGCACAAGTTATTGTAAACAGGATCTTAAAGAAGGCAAGAAAACGTCGTAAGCTTAACTACAATGCCTGCCAAAACTCCTTGGAACACCCTGAGATTTCTGTGAATTCGCATGTTCCTTTCTATTTCCATGTCAACAAGGAGGGTGTTGCCCCCCTTCCCCCGCATACAATGTTGATTCGCTAGCTGAAAACCATAGCTATGTAAAAATGTATCACTTGTACATGTAGGATTATTCATATTTCCGTGGCACAACATTGTACAAGGGGGGAGGGGATGTTGCAGCTCGTGCACAACGTAAATTATAGCAAGTGTTTCAAGACTTTTGGCAGGCATTGTAAGTGAATGGCAAAAAACAACAGATGAATGATCATTTGCGTGTCATGCTAAATAAATAAAAACATTGATTAACACAAAAACAGATACAAACACTATTCATTTTAAATGGTTATGAAAATAAATCGAAAGGGAAGAAAATTTACCAGCTTCGTTCAGTGAGTGGATGATGCGTTAAGTGTTGTCTAGGGATTGACAACAACTGATGACGTAATGCTGACACCAACAGCGAAAAGCTCGGATGACCACGATACGTTGTAACTAGTAATTTTGGGTCTTGGGCTAGAGAAGAAAGAATTCTTTATCTCTGGGATCTAGAATCTAAGGGTCATTCCATATCAAATCATCAGATATTTTTAAGATTTGTAACCCATGGTCTTAGAATTTCTTGATTTTTTTACCACAAAGAGCCATTTTGGAGAAAACACCACATACAAAATTTCATCCTTATATCTCTTACGGTTGCGATTTTGTAGCCGTTTCAAAAGTGACCCATTTTAGCCAAATATGCCACACCCAGTTTACCAAGCGATGGGCGCGGCTTTCTATCAATAGCTGTAACTTTTCTATAGTTGTCAATATTTACTTGAAAATAATGTCAATTATTGATTTGATACTGTAGATTTCAAATATTGCATCAGAATTTGTCAATTCTCTAAGGTGAATCAGATAGTCATATGTTAAAGGTTATCACTTGTTTTGAAAATATTCCCAACCGATGTATATAAATATTGAAAAAAAGTCCTGTAGCTGGAATCATAGCATTAGAAGCTTGCTATATTCTGAAAGTGTATTCTTTGGGCTATCAAAAAATGTTCAAGATTACAATTGCAATTGAAGTATTTTGAGTTAATTGCACCTTACAAAATGGGCATAATTTTGCAAGAATCGTGAGCAAAAAAAATTTGTATTTAAGGTAATATTGCATGAAATAAAAAATAGCTGCTAAAAACATTGAGTCAATCATGATTTCACATTCAGAGACAACAAAGAATAATTAAAAATGATTCCTAGCCATGGACAAGCTGAGATACTGCTTTATAGTCACTGTAGCTGAAGCTCTAAGTTTGACCTGTAACTGTTTTGGATGAATCAGTTTTGCAAAGCATGTAAATGTGATACCCAGCATATGTGTGATCTGCTTGATCATGTAAAGTTCTGAGTGGGTTCAGGTGGGTGCATGAAGTTCATTTGAAAGTCCCCTTCATCTTCATTAATGTCATAGAAACCCACCCGTCATTGTCATATAGGCAAGCAACATACTTTATCAATCGAGTCCCAATGCCATTCTCTCCCTTCTTAGAAAGAAAAGCAAAGTTTGCTGCAAAGTCTCTGTCATCAGAAAATTACTTGAAAGCAATCTTTTCATCTTAAAGTAGATAAAACTGGGGTGTAGCATGCAATTTTGCTTGTTCCAATGGGCTGACTGAATTTCATCTTAAGTGAAAAATTCATAGTTTTCGGCAAAGTCAGCCAAAAAACAAGAATCATCTTCATTTCTTCCTTTCACTTAAGGTATTCTGACTGCAATTTTGTAAGAAAAGAATGAGAGGTCAAAGCAACAATACACTTTACAAGCAGCTCAACAAAATAGGCAATACTCAAGAACCTTGTTACTATTTTTGATCTTCTAGTGTTATCACCTTGCTGAAATGAAACATCACTATCACCATCATGTAAACACTCATCAAGAAACCTTTTAAGTACAGATATCCCTGAACAGTTGCCACATCTGTGCGCTATACATTGCTTACTGTCCTTGCAGCAGACAGTCATGTCTATCATATCTCTGTATGTTTTGTTAATGGCGACTGGAAGTGATGAATTTTGATATGTAGTACAACCACAAACAGAATTGTTTCTAATCAGTTTAAGATGAAAAGATTGCTTTCAAGTAATTTTCTGATGACAGAGACTTTGCAGCAAACTTTGCTTTTCTTTCTAAGAAGGGAGAGAATGGCATTGGGACTCGATTGATAAAGTATGTTGCTTGCCTATATGACAATGACGGGTGGGTTTCTATGACATTAATGAAGATGAAGGGGACTTTCAAATGAACTTCATGCACCCACCTGAACCCACTCAGAACTTTACATGATCAAGCAGATCACACATATGCTGGGTATCACATTTACATGCTTTGCAAAACTGATTCATCCAAAACAGTTACAGGTCAAACTTAGAGCTTCAGCTACAGTGACAATAAAGCAGTATCTCAGCTTGTCCATGGCTAGGAATCATTTTTAATTATTCTTTGTTGTCTCTGAATGTGAAATCATGATTGACTCAATGTTTTTAGCAGCTATTTTTTATTTCATGCAATATTACCTTAAATACAAATTTTTTTTGCTCACGATTCTTGCAAAATTATACCCATTTTGTAAGGTGCAATTAACTCAAAATACTTCAATTGCAATTGTAATCTTGAACATTTTCTGATAGCCCAAAGAATACACTTTCAGAATATAGCAAGCTTCTAATGCTATGATTCCAGCTACAGGACTTTTTTTCAATATTTATATACATCGGTTGGGAATATTTTCAAAACAAGTGATAACCTTTAACATATGACTATCTGCTTCACCTTAGAGAATTGACAAATTCTGATGCAATATTTGAAATCTACAGTATCAAATCAATAATTGACATTATTTTCAAGTAAATATTGACAACTATAGAAAAGTTACAGCTATTGATAGAAAGCCGCGCCCATCGCTTGGTAAACTGGGTTAAACTGGCATATTTGGCTAAAATGGGTCACTTTTGAAACGGCTACAAAATCGCAACCGTAAGAGATATAAGGATGAAATTTTGTATGTGGTGTTTTCTCCAAAGTGGCTCTTTGTGGTGAAAAAAATCAAGAAATTCTAAGACCATGGGTTACATGGGTCTGATGATTTGACATGGAATGACCCGAAACAAAAGTTATACCTAGTTACCACGGACCTAAATTGAAAAAATTAAGGGAGACATAAAAATTAACATAACCATAAAGGAATTAAAAAGCAGAAGAAAACAAGGAGTATAAATTATAAACTAAAACTTTCTTACACTCCCTTTCATCGTATTCTGGTAGCATGAATATGTTGAGATCTTGAAAATCACTGAGAAGTTTCAGCTTGGCACATGGCAAAATTTCTGTTCTAATTATTGATGCACTTCCTGATAAGGACAAAGAGAGTTATACTGCGCATCTTGAATAAACATAAATGAATAAGTATAGAATTAATATGTTTTGCAATTAATAGCCATCTGCTAGTAACTGACTTTCTATAACAGGCCTCCCCAGCCAAAATTTGCAAATCTAGACTGCTGTTTTCATAAAGTTATTAGATCGACAAGTGCTTGCATAATCGACAATTGAAGTGATTCACAAGAAAAATAATCATGGTGACTGTTACATAAATATGACGTCAAAGGTTCGTACGCAGGCGATTCGCAAAATTCTAGTTTCAAATACGATACTCTCAGTTGATTTCATATATCAGATATGGTGTACAAAAACTTCCTATCAGGAAAAGCCGTGTGGCACAGGCCGTAGTCAGTTTCACAGGTCACAGTTAAAAGTGATTTAAATCTTGTTGTTCATTTGAATTATTTTCCTCATTAAAAGGCTTATCTCATATGTTTAGGCGCAGTGGTTGCTTTCAAATTCTAGCTTAAAGCCCTTTAAGCGCATAGTGATTTTGGAGCAGAATAGCAACTCAAGGCGACGGAGAAGGGCACATTGTGAAATAGCTGTGTCACTTAATAAATAATGGGGATTTCGCAACGAAAAATATTTTATCATACGACACACGGTAGAAAATGATCTTTTACGTCATTTAATAAAGATCAAATGTTGTCATGCGCAGAGGCAATGTTGAATACCTAGCCTCACCTCGGAGTTTTAGCCTCGACTGCCCAAAGAATTTGTCAACAGTTTGACAGACGTGATTCAGCTGCTTGGCATCAAACATTTTGTGATCGCAGCGGTTATGGACAAGAACTGCAATAGAAAGCAGCATAAAGTTTCGATGAATAAGCATATTGAGATACTGTTAGAAAAAAAAGGAGCAACTAGCTTGCTGTTCTCACTAAAACAGGCAATACTCTATTAGAATTAAATGATATTGACTTACCGATATGAGGGAAGTACTCATCTAGGTTTTCAGCGTTGGACCTTGCAAAAAATGCAATAATAGTTTATAAAAACCAAACAAAACATACTTAAGCATGTCGTCTGACACTCGTCAGAATATAAAAAAAGAAATGCATTAGTTCAGCAGATCGAAGTATACAAAGTGAACTTCTAATGTTTTTGCAATGGCAATCAAATCATTAGCAGCGCATATACGAAACATCAGATGTAAAATTTCGCTTTCATATGTAGCAATATTTGCAGCAACTTTTTGTGCCAATGAAACCTCAAAATAGTGGAAACCAAGAATAACATCAAAATAGTGGAAATGTAATAAGAACACCTACGCCGAAGAGCCTTCTTGTCCCGAGTGGGCGACGGTCGATGGTTTTAGCATTTCAGCTGTTTTTAAAAGCCTGCAGGTTAAATACAGTATATAAGGAAGGTTTTATCGTTTCCAAATGGTAATGCCTGGAATCAATGAGCAATAAAAAAATTGTATGTGGATTTAAAAACTATCGTCCAAAGAATCCGAAAAAAACATATGTGCACAGAGCTATTACAAAGTTAAAAGACTCATATATAAAGGCATCACGTACTTTAACAGGCTATTATCTGAAAAATGGTCCGTCACCACCAGCACGACATGGCACACAGCAAACAAAAAGGTCAAAATCTGCAACGACTGAAAAAGGGCCGCTTTGTTAGAAAGGATTCGCAAAAAACTACTAAATAACAGCAGACGTAAAGATGAACAAAGTGGAGCAGCAATTTCCAAAAAAGAAATAGCTGACAATCGGCGCACGAAAAACAAGGTAAAAGCAATAGTGTCGAAGTTTCCAACTGGAAATTTCAACATTACATAACATGTCGAATGCCTAGGCCTTTATACTTTGTTTAGAGAGATTTTTACCGAAATATCAATAACGGTACTGCCACAAGTAACTTTGTCGTAAGTGAGCCTACCTGCATTTCGACGCAAGTTTCTGCCGTTCCAAAATCAGAAGGAACTTTCCTCTCGTGACGTAAAAAACGGTCCAGAATTGACGGACTCATCAGAGGCTAAAAAAGGGAATTCAGCAATTGTTTAATAAACTATCATGAAACTAATGATGATTATTGACAATAAATACAATGAATAATTAAGTTAAAGTTAAAGAATATAAACAAGTTCAAAGTAGAAAGGCAGCTCCGTATAAAACCGAACAACTGGAGCAATACACATGTGAAAGGTATTAAGTCACTATAAAATAGTTTATGTGTAATGTCTAAGTGAGGTACCTGAGTATCCAGAAAAATGAGTCTTTCCGGTGTCACAAACATATCAATACCCTCGGTTCTGTGAAGAGACTTTTCCTAAAAAGAAATCTGAAGACAATTCAACATAGCAAGCGAAACATGTAAATGCATCGAAAGAAACAGAATGGACCTGTTTTCAAAAGAGAACAGTATGGACCTAAAAGCGAGTTCATAGAAATGTTTACCAATTAAAGAAAGAAGAAAACATGCTTTCATTCAAAATCCAAGTAAAAAAATTGACAAATGCAAAATAGTACAAAATTACTTACAACATCTTGCTTGCTTTGGGACCGGAAAAGAAGTCCACTGCAACAAGCAAATATTAACTTCTATTATACTTATGAACGTATAATGAATATCGTTGCAGCAAACCTCACCTAATTTTATATTTAAAACTGCATATGAAGTTATTTCAATCCTTTGAGCAAACATTTTTGTCACAGGGAAAGGAGCCCTAGTTATAGCACATGGTGCTACATGGTGTTTGATCTCAATAATCCATTCATGCATGCCATTAAAAACCTTTAACACACGATGATAAAAATAGCATTAAGATTGTCGATCTCCATAAAAATAAAATTAGAAATACAGCAACCTTTTAAGGGCATCTTCATTTTTTGAATCTCCCAGCATGGATAGAATGGTTGATTTGCCAACACCTTGGTACCCAACAACACCAACAACGACAAAGTCAGTTTGTTCCAGAAGAGACTGTGAAAAAAGGAAAATATCAATGAAAAGATACAAAGTACTTATACTGAGAAATACATATGCAAGTTGGAATGCAGAACAAACTTGTGCAAGCAAAGCAATATGCAATTTTACGACTGTACAATTTGAGCAATATAGGAGAAAAGTAGCCAAAAAACCAGAAAAAATCAGGTGAAAGAAATAATGATCCTTCTAAATAAAATTGTCCATTCAGTTGATGACGTCAAGTAGTTTTAACATTTATTTATCTAATGGAGCTAGGCAGTATTAGTCTAAAAAGTAGCATTGAAATTGTTCTAATAGATCAAGGTTTGTACAAACCCATAGGAACCATACTTACAGTAAGACACTTATCACTCCAGTAAAATGAGTCATCAACAACTTTGGAAGAATGTTTCATGGTCACTCGTGGCGTTGCATGCAAAGCAGCAAGTCCAGTAACAACCTGATCCAGTTTTTGGGCTGGAAAGAAATGCATCTTTGCCTTAACACGTTAAATGATAGTCTTAATGAAAAACTATATTGAACCTGAATTCTGCGGTGTAAAGTAAAAAAATAGACAGCTGGATATAGAAATCGTACATAAAGTTTCAAATGGTAAAAAAACCTGTTGAGCTTGTTTGTGAACTTGTGACCATTTGAGCCTTCCCTTGCTCACTTCTCTCCTCCCGCCGTGACAAGGAATCCAGTGTTTGTGACTGACTCTTGGTTGAATCAATGGTGCTTGGCCTTGATGTGCCACTGTTTGTTGATAAAAGAGAAGCTGGTGGTTTATTTTCATCCCTGAAATGAAATTTATTCAAAAATAGGTTTGATCAAATTTTCTCAGTAAAGTTGTCTTGGTAAATTACAAATAAATTTCCCAGATTATTAATGCAACTACTGACCTTTTTTGGATTGCAATAACAACTGGGTGCTGCTCTTTTCCCTGAGCCTCTTTACTTTGTGCTTCTTGCAAAACCTAATAAAAATAAATAAATTGGAATTCTTTAAATAGTTTGAAACTAGTTTTAGACATAATGTTATCTTATAACTATTCTTTTTAGTGGTAGCCCATTCAGCAATGCTGGTTTACAACGGGCTACGCAGTTAAATACCTTAAATAAAATAAACACTTGCAATAAGTCTAGACTAAAACAAAAAGTATACCATACACCACCCTATCCTAGCTATCCTTACCATAACATACCATGCTATATTTGAAACTCTATTATAAAGTGTTCCCCTCTCATGCCCTTAATGTGTAAATCAAAGATTTGAATCAATCAATCAATCAAAGGTTGCCAGCTAAGTTTATACATCTAGGCTACTTCAAAGTTTAACACCTCTAATGAAAATGACTTTGCCCAAGTGTCTTATGTTCTTTTTTGACAGCTTTAGGTCAATGTGGTTATTTGTTGCTGCCATGGTGTGCTTTGTGAACATTTCACTCTTGTGATGAGGGAGGCAGATTATGATTATTGTAATTCAAAACATCAAAATACCTTCTCTTCTCATCTAAAGTTAAGTCACTATGTCAAAATTTGCAAAACAGTGCCTCCTGAGTGTTTTTTGCTTATTTTCAGTTTATAATAGCATTCCTGTGAAACCTGGCTTTGCTATGTTAATATATGATCTGCTACCACCAAGCCAATTTAGCATTTCATTTTTAAAGCCATATTTCAAAATCTAAAAAAATGGCCCAGTTTCTACAGTAGTTAAATCAAGCAAAGATGAAACAATGAATGATAGAAATACCTTTTCAGCCATAGGTTTTGTTAGAATAATTGGTTGTTTCATTGGGGCAGAGGCTTGAGGTGTAGAATCTTGTTTTTCCTGCAGTGGCAACGACGAATAAAATGAAAATGCAGAGCACTTACAGTTTCGATCAATAGGCAAACTCATTTTTACTTCAGCTATCATTTTCCATTTTAGTAATGCGTCTGATGGTTGACAAAAACTTTGATTGTGAACACCATGTGACAACTGATTTGTCATTTGACCAACATGAATGTCTTTTATCTGTCCCCTTTTTAAGGTAAAAGAAAAGTGTAAAAATGACTTTGGATGGATGCCTAGGCTTCCATGTTTTTGGATTTGCCTTTCTGCAAAAGTTGTGTCATTCTCAGTCCTGGTAATATGAAATTTGTCATAGCACGCTGGTAGTAGCACACCTTGAAAAGTTCAGGCATGCAATGCTGTTTCCAATAAAACAATGTGTTTTATTGGAAACAGCATTTGAAACAGAGCAATTCCATCTCATCAAAAAGAGCTCTATCAAAGGATATGGGAAAATGTAAAAGTGGAGTAATGGAAACACCCATGTTATCGTTTTGATTAAAACAGAGTGGCTCGGGGTAATCTGTCCAAGAAAAGGCAAAAATGAAACAAGAAAAACGGAGACATATACGAAAAAAGAGTAATGGAAACCGGATCTCAGTTATAATGCCCCTGGAAATGCCATCAAAGTAATGCACACAAAAAAAATCCAAAATTATTTTAGAGAAAATAAACAAGAAATTAAAAGAAACAAAAGAGAAAAAGAATAGTAATTCAGAACTTGGAACTGTGCATGCAATAAAAAGCATGCCTGGGCAGTTTTTGGTGTGTGTGGAGGTGTGAGCATGTGATCGCATGCCTAATATCACCAGGACTGCATTCTGCCCTGATTTGAACCATATAAAAGATGACAAAACTCAAATTTGAACCTTTCTTCTTCTTCATTTTTATTATTTTCTTCATTTCTCCAATAGATATTAAATCATCTTCTAAGGGTACATTTATAGCATTTAGATCTACACACAAAAATGCTTATTTGTCTGTAGATTGTTTTTGATACACTGTCAAACTAAAGTATCCTGTGCCTAGGCCTAAGCAAGGAAGGACATATCAAAAACTTAAAATAAAGAAAATTTAGAAGCCTTCACCAATCTTGTGGCACCTAAAGTGATATTTTACGAAAATAATTGAACTCTTTTCTACAAATATACATAAATATCCATGACTTTTGTGCCTGTGGTGAACCTAAACTTCTGCAGATTGCACCTTCCAGGAAGACTGGATCGCAACTCAAGGAGCCCACCCTGGTTGTTAGTAAGTTAAACCTTCTATTTAGTTGCATTTCCAATTTCTATATTATAAGCAATGAAGCTAGGCACAACAGTGTTATCATTAAAAAACTCCTAGGGCATTATATGTGGACATTTCCAATAACATTGTTAACTGCTTTTCAAATCTGACTAAGCAAATTCCTCAAGTCCTTTTCAACTCTGAAAAGAAAATTTGCTAGCTCTATTGATTCACAATTAATCTTAATCAAATATTTTTTTTTCATGACTTGCAAATACCAAGCGTACGAATTTTGAAGCAAGATCAAATAGACGACAAAAGATGCAAAGAGGTAAAATGGATAGCGTACCATGGGGCTTGGTCGGCTCCTCTCCATCCTCTTCCCCCGATCTTTGTCTCTACTGTCCCTGCCTCTTCTTTCTCTCTTCCTTCCACCTCTGTCTCTCCTTTCTCCCCTTCTATCCCTTCCATCTTCTTCTCTCGACTTTCCCCTACCGATGTTGTCGTCCATATTGGCCGCTATATGATTTCAAAATGTTGTGTGGTTAAATTGAATGGGATAGTCTCGTTCTCAGAATGTCCTTCTGAATCACATAATAGAAAATACTGTGACACAATCACGGAATAGTATTCTGTGGCACAATGAAGGTGTCAGCGTAGCGGATACTAAACGTTTAGAGGAGCTTTGTATACATGTTGCCCGGATTTTATTTCTTTATTTAGATGCGATAAATTTTGCCAGATTAGGGGCGGGGGCTGTGACCCTCCCAGCCCCAATGTCTCCTTAACTTTTTGTTCAACAAACTCAACTTTTCGTTCTAAAACATCATCGAACTTAAAACAGTGGCTCAGTTCAACAACCGTAACTTTCATGATTTCTCTGTTGGTAACGTTCCTATGAACCTGGCAGACGCATTGCCATTCAGTTATATTGATTTTTCAATTGTTTCAATTGTTATATTCATCAGACCTCTCTTGAATTTTATCACCCTTCCAGTACTTCCTTTAGCATTCATAATGACAGAACAACATCTTTAAAAGCTTTTTCGCTTCTTTAAACCTTAAAAATAAATCCTTTAAATAGAAACCCGAAGTGTTTTCTAGAAGTACCATCGCGTGACAAAAACATGTCTGGCCTGAGTGCAACTTAGAAAATGGTAATCTCTATTCTTTTTCGATCTTAAATTTTAGCAATTTTGCAACATTCTTTAAGAAACAAGCTTTTAAGAATCCCTACCGGTTACACAACTTTCATTAGCTTTTTTGCATTCCAATTACCTTCATACTTTTTACTAAGATTTTAAAATCATAAAACTTGGTGGGAGCGGAAATTGATTATTTTTGGGGCATGAAAATCCATATATTTCAACCGAATACAGTGTTGCAGAGAAATGCTGTATTACAGAAAAAACACCAGCCTTTCTAGACACTAGCAAGGAAAAAAGAGCCAAATTGGAACATTTTACTTCTTCAACACAGATCACAAGAAAATAAGAAAAAATCCAACAAGGATCTTAAACAAGGACCAAGTAATTAAAAAAAGCTTTTCTGCTCTAAACCTAAGCTACAAGTTGTTCATATTTCAGTTTACTCCGTCGGTAAGTCGTCAATTGGCATCTTGAAACTGCGTGCATCTATCTACTTCTTGATCGACTACGAGACCTGTGGTTGCGTCGATATCGAGGCGACCTTGAGCGAGAGCGGCCTCTTCTTCGTGGTGGAGAGCGACCAGCGACCAGGAGAGTTTTCCCTAAAATTGATCGCAGTTAGCTCTGAGTATAGAAAATAGCATTCTCATTTTACAAAGCGGGTAATAGTATCCAAAATGGAGACATTTTCAATTCTTCATCTGTTAGAAGGAACAAACGCCGGGTAGGCTGTCCGCCGGATTCTATGAATCTTGCAGTGAATAGTAACACAAAAAGTCCTGTATGCCGGGGCGAAAAATTAGTCCTCGTTAAATTTAATTTATTTTAAAATTAAATCTCATCAAATTGGATTCTCGTTGTCGTATTGTTTTGTTCCTGACTCTCTTTTAATTCTTTACTTCGAATTTCCAGTTTATACTGAGACGAATATTCGTTGAAATGTATATAAATAATTATAAAGACGTGTTCGCTTCGGGAAAGATTAATGAATGAAGTTCATAAAATAAGAAAAGGAATATTGAGAAAAATGAGAGAAAAAATCATGGAGTTGGAGACATATAAACACCTGGAGCACCGTGAAGATAGAATTCTGCAGAAAGTCACAAACAATAAGTAGAAAAAATGAATCTTGAATTTGCTCAACCTTCCTGATTTTGGCTGACAAAAAAGCAGATTCACAGAGAAAGATAAGCATAAAATATAATTACATTGGTCTTCCTCCACCAACACCAGCTCCGCCACGTCGTCTTCCATACAGTCGGCGTCTGTAAAAATCATACAATGATTGATCAAAGAAGTAATTGCAAAAAATGATGCTGCTTTAATTCTGAAATTCATGAATATCATTTCAAAGCTTGATGAATATGACACATAGATTATATTAAAATAATGAAGAAAAAGAGCATAAACAAAAAAGCAAAACATTCAAAGCGAATGAACAACGAATGGCTTCAAACATAAAGACTGGTCTAAAACGCAGAGCTGTTTGTTTGAAAAGTGCAGAGCAAAATGTTAAAAAGTTTCACCTGAGCTCCCTTGAAATTGGCTTAAGATGCATAAAATTGCAGAAGCCACCACGAGTGCACTCCCTGATAAAGAAAGGAAATATAATGGACGATGCACATCTTTAAGTATTCATGTGTGTGGAAGCATTTAATTAGTACAGCTACAAGAGGCTACATTAATTTCTAATGAGGCAAAATCATTCAAGCTGTAAAAAATGGAACAGCACAATCATGACGTAGAGTATTTCGTCTTCAAAATTAAAAGGATAGGCACGATTTCCTAGGAACTGGCAATTAGAGGAAGTTTGTGGCGCATTCGTGACGTCACTCATCATTTCCTAAACGAATTCCCTGTTGATATGTTAGATTACTGCTGTGGAAAAAGCAAAGTAGATATATCATTTACGCCCCCAAAGAAAGCAGTAACTTCAACATGAATTTGATAAGGAACATGACAAAAGAGGAAACGGCTAACTCTTGACATTGGAAAGTGCCGGCTATCAGCAAAATTGTTTCGTTAAAGTCTTTCACCATTGCGTGATTAGCGGCTTATCATTTAAAATTGTGGAGAGAGTTTCTTTTAGATTTCAGCTAGTACACAAACAAAATTTCCGACATCGACATCTTAGACGAAAACAATCACTGACGGGCCTACGTCTGTCCAGAAATAATTGAGATGGATAAAACAACAAACCTGGCAGAAAAGACAGTTTCTTCGGAAATGGAAAATTATGCAGATTGCATTCATTTGCCAAGATTTTGAGCCTCTTTGCAGTTTGAAATTGGCGTGTTTTGTTCTGAACACAAATATCTATTCTACTCATTTTTAACTTGGATGTTCAATTGCCAGCAAATGACAGAAAAAATGGCTTTGTGTTTACTCACCCCATCTCATATTGTCTGCAACAAGCTTCTCTGTAAATGAAAAATTAACGGTATTAAGAGAACTGATAAGAAGCCTCTTTTTGATCAACAAAAAGGGCTTTTATAAAACTGAACAGAGTTGGTTATATAAAGAAGAGCAAATCAAGACCCATTCGAATCAAACGGTAACGAGACTTTTTGCCGATGGTTTTCAAAGGTCTTTCTTATTTTAATGTATTGGACAGGAATTAGCCATGTAACCAAGAGCACTTGTGTACAAAAAAGCAAATACCAAGCAAAATGAGACCGACTGAGGCCAACATTTACACTCTTTTGTTTAGAAGGTTCACCAAATACTGAGAATATTTTCACTAAATCTTGGAAATATTCCACACAAACCTGAAATCCGTTACTGGGGAAAGTTCAGCATAAATTGGTTGAGCTGAAATGAGAATATCAACTATGAAATTATTGAACAAATGCAAAACAGATACAATGCCGATTGAGTTTAATATAAGTACAACGTTATTACCGGGTAATCTTATTTATATGAATAAAATCATCCACATACAATAAATAAAACATCACAACAGTGAACAGAGGTATTCACGTATTCAGTAATGGCAACAGTCAATTGAATTGATACAGTTAGATACTTCTTTAGTTATAACTTTCATAAAACTAATAGATGTTTAAAAAATTCGCAAACGACAGAAAATGATTTTTAACTTCATTGACTTTATCTCATAGTTTCATAATTTCTCATCTGAAAACAGTTAATTAACTTTTATTACTGTTATTATATCAAAAGGCTTTACCTTACGTTCTCAAAGCCATGACCAAATCTTACAAAGAAATAAAAATAGTATTATTAATATCCATTTTCTCGAAAGTAGGTCCCTGGAAGGAAGCAGCTGCTCTATCTTTGGCAGTATTTATCAAAATAAAAACTTTGCAATCCTTACACTTCAATCCTTACATTTTAGCATGCGGAAGAGTATACATTTATCAAAATATACATACTGGTAAACCAATCATGTCATTTAGCAATTAAGCTACTAGAGAAAAAATGAATGCCACTCAACTTCGTTTGAAACGTTAAAAATGCAACACACTATCAACAAAATAAACATCTCTGTGACCTGAACTTATTGAGGAATCTAACATAATTTAAAAACAAACATTCACTTATTAAGAGGATACACACCATTGTACCATCTGTTGTTCAGGTCTGTAACTGCCTTTTCTGCATCTTCTTCATAGCGAAACTTTATGTAGACATTTCCAACCAGATGGTCTCCCAAGTTGTCACAAACATTCATTTCTTCAACATCTCCATACTTCAAAAAAATCAAAATAATCCATACTTCAGAATCTTCAAAGGACAAAAACCATCCTACAACTCAAATACTGCTAAAATATTGTTAATGTTGGCTCTGTGCAGATCAGTTAAAAAATTGCGGATTAATCTGACAAAATGAAACTCACTTTTTCTTCCATTTCCAAAAACACATCTTCAAAAAATCTGTCATAATGCTCTTGGGCTTCAACATCAGTCATTATGCTTGCTAGGACCAAAATTCAGAGATCAAGACAAGGACTAAAAACTGGACAAAATATGAAATGCCAAATGTCTGGAATATAAGGAAAATTATCACTTCCTTTGAACACAAATTGTTACATAAGTGAGCCATTTGCCAGCGGTGTGACGTTTGGGTTCATCTTAAGACGGTGACTTTGTATTGTAATCAAACCAATGGGCTAGGCCAACCTCATGGCCTAGCCTAAGCCCCAACTAGATAGCACACAAGAGATACTCTTCCATTGATGTTATTTCTTTTGTCAAATCTGTAAGACTAAATTATTCTAACTTGGATTACATGACATTAAAACACAAACAAAGGAACACTGTGAAACGTCACATAACACAATGACAGTAATGCACATTTCCCCGAAAGGGAGTTACTAACACAACAGCACAACAAACAAACATGTGACATTAACACGCAACAGAACCAAAGAATCTAGCTTAACAAAATAATGAAAGTAATTAAAGATTAAAAAATTCCTAAAGCGTTACGGTTACAGGAACGTCCATGCAATCTATCCATTCAATAGATTTGTATCCTATTGTTTATTCTGTTTTTGAAGCCTGGTCATAACACATGCATGCTGCCAAAGCATACAGTCTAGCCATTGCCCCCTTTCTGCTATTTGTTACATTTGTGGCACAGTCTACTTTTAAAACCTTCTCCAAAAAAATATTTAACAAAAGAATCTTAAAAGCAAAGTTACACAAGAAACAAAATACAAACATGAAATAGCTTGTGTGAAACTTGTCACCCTTATGAGGCTTTTTATTGATCTTTGAATATATATAATCTTAAATTCAAAAATTTAATGGTCAACCCTAAAACCTGGATTGACATCAACATAATCACAATCAAGAAGGATCATGTTTTATTGCAAGATATGAAATTAGTAACTTGTATCTATTATAAAAGTTCCTTAAAAGTTTTCCAAATTGATGCTTACTTGAGCCGTCAGCTACTGCTGCTTGGTTTTGTGGGTTTTGATACATGTTCTGAAGCAAAATTGTCTGAAAGACAAAAGGATTAAATGATGTTCTGAAGATTTCAAAAATTTCATTTTATCATTTCAAATGGGCAATGAAAAACTCTAGCACCTTTACAGGGCCTCTAGGGGGGCAGAGGAGCATTTGAATGATAAGACAATAAAAATTTACTATTTCTCTTAAAATGAAATAACATGACATCACAAAACATAACACAATATAGCAAAACATAACATAGCAGAATCCAACAAAGCAAAACAGAACATAACAGAACACAAGATAACAACAAAATAAAACATAACATAGTGACAACATTACACAACAGACCATAACATAACTAGAGAATTTAACATACTTGACTGAAAGTTGGTTTGTTATGCAACCTTGAACATCTGTCCCCATGACGACAAGCACCAATTTTGAAGTAAAATGAACAGTTTACCCTGAAAGAAAGAGTTAAAGAAATATTTGTCATTTATCTCTGGTTACATAGCTGCCATCATTTTTAAATCTTGTACTGTAAAAACCTATGTATAAGCCGCTCTCGCACATAAGCCCTCCCCCCCCCCCCCCCCACAAAAATCTGAGGACTTAAAATTCAGAAAAAAATGTTTTGTCTAATACTTTATTGTTGAAAATATTTCTAAAAATATTTATGAAAATATTTTTAATGATTGTAGGAACATCAAGAAGAGAATCCAATGAGGTCTCATTAAAAGAATCTAACACATGGATATACAGGTGCCCCTGGTTGTTTGCATTTTATAATGGTTTATGTTGAAATCAAATTTTCTGTTAACTACAACAATAGCAAGCAACTTAAATGCTGGGTTTTATGATAAGCATGCTTAGATCCACAACAAACCAATTAGCAATTTGAATGCCAATAAAAAATGAAAGCCAATAATTGGTCACTAGCAAGTTACACAAAAACAATGACAACTACTTAAACATTCGATTAATAATTCTAAGTGAAGGAACCTTTTGTCAACAGAGCATAACCTCTTGGCTTCTATGAAGATAGACTAACCAAAAGCACAACTTTTGCAATAAAAAAATTATCGTCTGAAAAGGTCAACACAAGTTTCTTTGTGTGTTAAAAGCCATTTTTATCTAGCCACTTAAGCCATTTTTTCAAAGTAGTTGTGTATTCTACAATTGCCACATTATCATCAAAAGTAGCCCGATCAAACAGTATCATGTGAACAAAATACAACAAAATAGCACAATCCAAACATTGCAGTGTATTTTTATCTTAGAAAAGTACGATTTATGCACAGACTACATTTGGTCTCCAAAGCAGGATTTAGGATGCAACATCATGTGATCATGGCAAAAAGAAACAAAGTGAAGCTGGCGATATTTATGGGTTGGGGAAAGAACGGAATAATCAGAAAACTACAAATGCCATACAGTGAAATGGAGATGTGACTTCGCATTGCAATCAATGATGATATATGGACTGACAAAGAAAGATAAAATATCTTGAAAAGGGCAATGGTGCTCTATCTTTCGAAGAGCAGAAAGCAAAACTTTATAATGTTATCAGTATATCGAAGAAACCTAAGCTATAGAAAGAGGAGGAAACTGAGAAAGCTCTAAGGAAGAAGAGGCAATGTCTACTGTTTTTTAATCATTTTAAACTGTTATCAAACGTTTTATTAAGATTAAGAGCTGTAAAGCCACGTTTTTGCGTTCAAAAAAAGTATGTTTATTTCGACCTTTGTTTCATTTCTCTACCCATTCCTTTTCCTTCAATTGATTGCTGAATTCCATATTATCTTGGAAGGAACACCAATCAAATGGTAAGATGTTTTTTAAGAATATCCGCTATGTTATCGCTACGATAACAATGCTACTGAAGTCAGTGATGCTACATGGTAATTTCTCGACAATGCATGATAATTCTTTCGAGCATTTAATTTTTTTCAACCTTTGTACCACTAATGGATTGTTTGCAGATCTTTAAATGAATACAAAAATATTCTATAATTGCTTCTTAGAAAACTTATTAACTAATTAAATTTAACATCTTTAAAGAAGAACAAGAACAGTTTCTCCGTCAAATTCATTGGTTTCTGTTCAGTTTGCGACACAAATTGTCTCCTTGCAAGCAGTACCCTATAGTTCTTGACAACAGGAAAGAGAAACGACGGATAAAAAGGCGGTCCACATCGCACACCATCGCACGCATAAAGTTGTCAAGACGTGCGAAACACTGCACGCAGCCTATTTTCATATTACAAAGACTGGGTGAGCTGTGAATTGCTCCCCTCAATTGCTGAGGTGAGCTAAACCAGTATCACATAGAATGTACTTCAAATGCAATCCACAGATGGCCTAAGCCCTTTAGTATCTATCGATTATCTTGAAGTTTGAAGCTGTTTGAAGCTTGAAGTCTTGAAGCTGTTTTACTTTGTTCAATATGTATATGCTTTAACAGTGACTCAAAGTCAAGGGCGGCGCAGAGTGATATAAAGTTGCTATTACCACAAATATATGTACCCTGTGAGTTCTTTACTAGTGAGTTTTTAAACGATTTTTTTAGGACCTATATCTCTTTACTCAAATTCCATATGTACGGGTGGAGCCACTAATCTATTCCTTTGGAATACCTGGTCTACGCATAGGCTGATAGCCTTGGTGAAAGGTGGCTTCACTTTGGGGCCGATAGGCCCCAGTGGCTCTTTGCCATTTGGGAAAGCCCCTTGCTATTAAAGGTACATTGTGTTATATAGCAAGATTGCCACTGTGGTCTAATTGGGTACCAGAGAGCGTATTAGTTTCCCCGTGAAAAGTTTGTCTAAAAATTTGTAAAAGCAGCATAATGGCCTCATCCTCTATAATTTAAAATGCCAGAAATAATATGTATTTTATGTCTGAATCACCAACCTTAAATCAAAATTTATCTAAATCAGCTTTTTACTAACTTCAACACCGGTTTAGGATGTCCATCATTTTGAGGCGAAGGCCCTGCTCATGAGTTAATTTGCCTAAATTTGCAAATATAAAAGGAAGAAAGCCATTGAAACATCCTGTCTTATACATCTATACAAGCAGACACAAAACAATTTGTTTTTTTTCCGCATCAAGCTACTTAGTTCTCCTTGAGATGAGCACCTATCTGACCTCTTGCTATTAAATCTGAGATTGTAATAGCAATGCAGCGGGATTTGCATTCCTAACAATAGCCTATTGCGCTGCAAACAAAGTGAGTTATGATGTAATGACTATTGTTTTCCTTCACTTGCTATGAAAAAGGCCAAAGTAATAGCATGGCCGTTCTGTGGCTGAAGAATGAGGCTCCTCTCATGCTGTGGTATCTTGGCTTTTCATGAAAGGTCTGCTGCGGCTACTTTAGTTTGATTGAATGAGGCAATTACAACTAGAACCGCGGTTGAAAATTTTTGTGTTTCGTTTTATTTTTTCTACATTGCACACGATGTGGCCTTGAAAAAATTGCTATTACAGTAATAGCAATTATAGCACTGTCCGCTGCCCCTGCTCAAGGTCCCCCTTTTGCACAAAGGATTTAAAAGAACAGACTCTTTTAGTTTTATGTAAATCGTGCACAACACAAAAACTACTATTATCTTTTTGTCTATTATTTTTTTACCAAAAGATCTTTTTGTTATAAAGAATTAAAAAATGGCTTTGAAAAAAGGAAACATTTTGAGTCATTCTAAAGTTTTTAATCAAACACTCTTCAGAGTATAAAATATAGGTGTACAAGAAAATTTGTAACCTCCACTGATGGCCTAAATTAGCCATAATCTGCATTTCAAACTGGAAAATGTAACACACTAAAACCCCCCTCTCCCCTCTCACCAGGGTGCATTCCATGTACTTAGGCCCGGAGATCTTCAGCATCCACCCATGTTTTTTTGCCCTCGGCATGCAAACCAATTAAACATTTTTGGCAATCCTAAAATTTTCATCAGTTGGCAGGCTACATTGTTAACATAAAATAAAGACACTACATTTTTCTCTATCAATCAGCTTTCTTTTTCTGGCCCAACAATGTTTACAGTTTCACTAACTGCTCATATTTCTGGCGTACCTAAACATATGCCCCGGCGTATAGTTGACACGAAATGCATCCTGGCCCTCTCACAACCTGGTCTAGTCGTTAAATGTAGGTAGGAGCTTGTCCTACAATTAGAGATTTAATAGACACCCTGTTAACATCCAACTTCGTGTTGAACCAGGAATATGTCGGTTTACGTTGTTCTCAACTTCCTCAAATAAGCTACTGATAAAAAATCAAACATTTTACTTTGCAAATGGGGAGGATGAGCAGCCGCTTCAGTCTATCTTTCTGTTAGCGCCAAATTGCAATTGATCAAAATGTCGAGCTCAGTTTGATAGTACATTTCCAACATAAGTTAAATATAAATTATTTCCAATTTTCTCTATATCCAATCATTAACAGATTGTTTATCTAATACTTTGAAAAACACAAAACTTAGAAATGGGTGATGATTCTTACTTGTCTTTTTCGGTTCCGAAAATCGATGCAAGATACTCCGCCATGATGAAAAGGCGCAATGCGGTAACAAGAAAGAATGGACAAGGTAGTCAATATGAGGCTATTCGATTATGGCGCAGTCGACTGGTGTAATTTACAGAATCCAGATCTACGGAATTTGGAAATCCGGAATCACAGAATTAAGGAAAGCAGAACATGAAACTAGGGAATTACGGAAATGTGTCATAATAGGAATAAATTTAAGAACACTAGTTTCCTGGAAAATTTGTCCAGTG
Source organism: Rhopilema esculentum (assembly GCF_013076305.1). Next base: position 12,580,681 of record NW_027019322.1, read on the forward strand.
AAATCGAAATCGCATTTTCCCGACGTTGCTCCATGTCGGATATCTCGGGCGTAATCTATATACATTATTCCATTGTTTACTTTTATATTGTTCTGAAATTTTTTCTGCATAGTCCTAGAGGAGACTTTACTCTTATGGTTGAATTGAAGTTTCATGCATCCTGAATCACAATGAAAATCGTGGAAATCAATATATGAAGTTCAGTGGGCTTACTTTCAATTTCTATTTCTTCAAAGAAGTTTGAAGATAATAATCGCGTATAGGAAATTGCATTTCCAGGTAGATTCCAATTTTATTATATGGTGCGGAAGAAAGGCGATTGACATATCTAGAGCTAGTGCTACGAAGTTCCTAGGTAGCACTTGTGACCTAAACTATTTTCATACTCTTAATCAAAAGAAAGTTGACATCCATCGCAAGAAATGAAGCAAAGGTAACAAATAGAAGAATCTTCCCATGTACGTATTTGCATTTTGCAGCTAATCGACCATATTAGAAATTCATCAGTTCTCGTTTTGTGTGCAAGATGAATGAAATACTTGTTTTGTTAAATTATGTCTTTTCAGTACGCACATTTCCTTATGGTAAAAAATTGCCAAATAAAATGTGTACTGGATACTGTGAAAAATTAAGAAACTTCAGTGCTCAAAAATGCATTTAAAAATGCAGAACTTCAAAACTTCGTTATTTCAACAATTTTGTTGACTAAATAATTGTTGACAATTTTGTTGACTGAACAATAAAAATATTTCATCAGCCTTAAAAAGTACCATATTGTAAAAATAATGAGATTCAAATGTGCAAAATCTTCAAAACTAATGAGTACTCAACATGTGTTAAGAGTACTCAACGTTGAACTTTGTTTCTCAGTAACGTTCAGTGTATATTAGGAACATACCCAATTTTAGTAAAAATTGATAACTGCACAATTTGATGAAAAACAATTGAATTATAGACGGGTCCTGCAAGAAATTTTTCCTGACCGCACCGCACCCTATAATTAAGTAACCACAAGAACAATTAATTAATTAATTTTTACATCTTCATTGATATCTCCGCTAAGGCAACTGGTCATACGAGATGTCAACTGATGAGACTATTGACAAGTCAGTCATTCATAATATCGACATAGTTTCAAGTAACTTCTTCAACTAAATAAAAAATAGTAAATCAATTGTTGAAGTTAATTTTCTGCTTTTTATCTTTCTTTGTTTTTTCATTTTTCTACCCAGTTACATTGTTGTCGACAGTGCGAAATAGTACATTCGATTGACTTTTGTTTGACAAAATTCGATGGGAAGTTTAGCTGATCTTTTTGCAGTTTTGATTCATCACATATCATTTGTTTGATTACTTAGTACTGTTCTTTAAATTGATTTTATTACTTTATGAGGTTCCTTATACCCTGCACACCTTTCATTGCACAAACCATTTTATCACAGCACAAATTGGTCTCTAACTGAACCTTAAAATAAGTTTTGACTACGAAAAGTTCAAGAATGTTTGATTTCGAAATAGGTCTTGAATATATCTGGAGGCAGCTCATGCCTAGCCTAGATTTTTCTTTTCTTCCCTACCACTCATTTTTTGCCATCGCAGCCGTCTACAGTACTTTACCCTGGTACCCAGGATATCATTTTCCAGGATATCAGAGGGTTTGATTAGACTTCTAAAGAGCCCATATGCTACAATTGAGGAAATTAAGATGCAAATTAATTGCATTTTTGCTTTTAACTTTATGTTGGACAGTGCTACTATGTCATTCTCTGCTATCGCTATTCTTCTCTTTATCTCATAAGAACCCGGTAAGAAGGACTCCTAGACATATGCACTCCTAACACTCTCCGCTGATTCTCCATTGATCGTAACAGACGGATATTTTAACGGACAAAAGATTGTGTAAATTAGTTGATGCATAGATTGTGTAAAAAATTTATTGCTGGGTTAGGTTTTATTTAGAACATTATACCTTAAACCTTTTTAATATTGTATCGTATATTTTTATTTCATACTAACTCTTTATAGATAGTTGGCCTTAATTAGCTTCTTTATAGCTATCAGCCGTTCATTTAGTACGCCATCTTTAAACAAATTATTTATATTTATATATTATTATTATATAATGTTTTATGGTTTGTATTCCATAAGAGCTCTGCGTGTTTCTTTCTTGAGTATTACTGCAACTCATATTACTGGAACTGTCATTGTCTTCTTCTTATCCGGAGAGCAGAACAACCCTAACTTCGTCTGCTATGAAACTTTTCTACACCCACTTCTGTACAGACTATGTATAGTTTACACCCATTCCTTCCATCTTCTTCATGATCCATGATTCTATCTTCAACGTGCTTCTAAGATGAATCTGGCTCCTTCCAGTAGCATGCGTCTCAGTTCCAGTCTGGTCGCTCACTGAGCAAGGCGCGCCAGGTTGACCCACAAAACGGCGGATGCGGTACAATTGTTTTAAAAATATGGTTAAGAAGGAAAAATTATCCCTATCATTGACCCAATAAAAACGACGACATGGAGATCTCTGCCAGATATCGAATGACTGCTACCAAACACACGGTATTTTGTGCTATGACGTAAATCACATAAGCCACACCCATCAGCCTGTTGCCACTGACTTCAACGTACCCTAGTAGGAGTAATAACGGGTTCTAAACCTTAGCCAAAGGCCACCTATAAGAAACAGTGGTACAAGGTAACCTCGTTCTGTCCTCTAGCATTTGAAGCTCCATTCCCGGATGACGTTGTTAACAGTCGTGCACAGTATGCAATGGGAATACGGTAATGCCTGAACTTTACTCATAAAAGAGAGAAGAGTATTCCAAGATGACCGGTGACCAAGGTGACCTTATGCAAAACGGTCCGGGTACAAAAACGCATGGCAATTTGTTTATGCAAAAATGTACCCAAACATTTAAACAAGAGGGTACCAAAATGAATGGTAATTTTGCTTAGGGATGTACCCAAGCATTTAAACAATAGGGTACCAAGAGGAATGATGGAATTAAGCATGTAAAACGGTCCACGTACGCAAATGTTCAGAATGTAAAGCATAATCGAACAACTATTTTTAACAATCGCACGATTTGAATCACATTGCGTTTCATAATGTTGCAATTTTGCATAGGAGACCAAAACGCACATTACACCAGCACGAAAATGTGGGGTAGTGTTGGTATAATAAGACAACTTTAGGTTTCGAAGCCATATTGTCCAAAGACTATCAAATACTTGATAATAATAATGTATAGTATTTTGACACAGGAACAAGAACATAAACACAAAAAATTAGAATTTCTATTTGATGAAAAAATAAGCTTGAAATCCTATTAGGAAATATAGAATTTATAAAAAACAAATAAATAAATTAGAATTTATAAAAAACAAATAAATAAATTAGAATTTATAGAAAGTTAAGTCACTGTGCGTTGTTGAACTGAAAGAGGCACTAACGCAAACAATTGTTATCATTTAGTGATTTCCCGAATGCATGGAGGTCGGTCTATGTCGAGATTATGTAGAGGAACAAAGTCTGTGCGTCATACGAGACGGGGGTAGAAATGTAGGGGTATGATTTCGTTGAAAGCCATGATGCGAGAAAAAGTACTAGTGTGCGAGCGTGTCGTAACACAGGAACAAGATTTGCTCGATTATACCAACGACAAACACCGAAGACGTTTCTTTTACTTCCATCTACTTTTACAAGCGAAAAAAGAAACAACGGCCACCGATTGAACCAGCCGGAGCAACAAACCCCGACTGAGAACAGTCAAATGACGTCAAACCCTTTGTTTCCATGCAAAAGAAGTGGCGTATCAAAAATGTATATCCCAATTCTTAAAGTCTCGAAACTTTACTTCCCCAGCGAGTACAGATAAACGAAAGAAATTTTCGGGTACAATGAGCCCCAACCTGTGGCTCACTAATTATGGTTGAAATCTTTGGATGCAAAAATTTGCGTCAGTGCCTCTTTAAGGAATTATTTCAGGGTGAAAGTTCAGTGGATTGATTTAATAAATAGTTATTACGCAAATATTTTAGTGAGATTGTATCGTTTGATCAATGCTGCGTTACATGCATTCAATAAAAAAGCACGCCCGTATGTGAAAACGAATTGTGAGTGTATACATCAGACACAATCTCTGTTTTCGTTGTCTGTCTTCTGACCAGCATGGACAGAAGCCCCAAACATCTTAACGCCATACTGTCCCTCCCAAGACTTGGTATCTTTGCCTCCATCGTCGAATCGGACAAACCGGGCTGTCTGAGGGACCGGGAAAAAAGTGTACTCAATCTTCTCCCATTCATCATAGTAAGCCCTGTTTGTTCCACTGTTGTAAGTATACCCTGGGATTTCTTGCTTGTTCTCGTCAAGAAGAGATACGGTCAAGAAGTATTCACCCTCGTTATCAGTGCGAGATGCAAACCTGAAAACAAAACAAAAAAGAATTCAACCATCTTTCCTTCAAATACAGGCTGCGGGTGAAATTTCAAGTACACAAAACTATTAAACAGTTTGATAAAATTTTTTCCAGAACAAGCACAGCAGTGGGTTGTAAAAGGGCTTTATTATAATAAGGCTATAGATTTACATAAGAGCACAAGCTTATAATCAAAATTGTAAGCTTACAATAAACATTTACGATTTCAAATTTGATTCCTGTTCGTAAGTTACAAGGAATCAATTATAAAAACAGGAAAAACTAATGAATTTTGTTTACCATTCGCAAATGTAAATCTTCAAATCGGGATTGTCATAAAAATCAGGAACGATTCCATTTTTTAACAGGTCGATTGTCTGTCTTCTTTTAAACCAGGCACTTGACGTGGCAATGCAATGTTGTTCAAGCCCAGTTTCCTTCGGCAACGGCCCTACGTCAGTGCCTAAAAAATAATGCCACTAAAAACATTTAGCAATCTAAACTGGGGTTTATGCAATGAGCTGTGAAAAAGAGAAAGTGGTTAGAGCTAACCTGACCAAAACAAACGTTAATGTATGTTACAGTAATCATAATGTCAGCTTACAAAAAATTAAGATTCCATAAATATACTAGATTGTGTGCGGTACAAAATAATGCTATAACAGCGATGAATGTGAGTAAATTGTACAAGGATAAAAATTGATTAAAAAAATACAAAAAATTAAGCCACGATTTCATGGTCAAAGTATCGATGACGTCAGCATATATGTACCATATTAGGTTAAAGTCTTACTTAGCACCTATTTTCAGCATCTCTTTCTAAAAATCCACTGAGCTATAACTGAGCAATAAGTAAAGATATAACAAACAAAATATCAATAAAATGAAACATAAGATACGATCCACTTTAAACCGTTTATTCAAACCGCATTCCACCTACCACTGGGAGACTTCTCAAGCTGAATACCATCTCCGCCGTTCTCAAGAACTTCCCATGGTGAAAACTCGATATCCTTGCAAATGTTGCCATTCCAGTCATTCTTTGGCCTCAAGCTTCCATTTTCAAGCAGGTTTTCTGGAGAAATATTTATATTATTTACAAGCAACCCTGCTTAACGTAATCAGGAAAGGCAGATGAAAGAAAAATAATCAGTTCAACAAAATATGAAATAGGACTTTTATCAGATGTAGCTAAAAGTATTTGGAATCACATCAGATACACCCGTTCCATTAAACTTTTCTTTAAAAGATAGGACAAACATTTGTATTGCACTTGCAAATAGTTAAAATGCAAAATGAATTAGAATAGTATACAAGACCAACTATGCTTTGGTGCTTGTTCTTGGCTTGAAGATGGATTCTCTGCCTGAAAGGAGTAAAAGACAAATTAATCATTAAATCGACAAATTGGTTTTTCAAAAGCAAAGAAAACATCTTCCTGTATTCTCAATTCAACCTCTAAAATTACACCCTCTCAGGCAAAATATGTTTGCTTGTTTTTAGTTTCTGTGACCAGCATTCAAGAAATTTCTGTAGCAAAAAGAAATTTTTGTACCTAAACATTGGTTTAATGGGGAATCTTTAGAAAAACATAACGAGAAATATTCTTGTCATATTGAGGTCTGACAAGCCATATTGGCAAGGGAATAACATTTTTTCACAGTCCAAGGCGACTTTATTTGGTATAAGATTTTGGTTTTGGTGTTGACAGTTCATAAACCTCAAAAATAGAATTTTATTTTCTGTCTGTATCTCTATTTGCCCTACCAGAGCCTGGTAACGACAAGAAGAGTAATGCAACTGATGAAAGGTCGGGGATTTAATCAATTGTATTTTCACCTGGGTTACGTTATTGCAGAAAACTTTCAACCAAGGCAAGATGTCTACATTATCTCTTCATCTCTACAGTCACTTTTGAGATTCCATTATTTAATAGAATTCAAATAAAAATTTGCCTTCAGGTTTTCTGCTAGAACAGCAGACTACACAACAACCATTGTAATGTTTACAAAATTTCATGAAAATATATTCTGACCATATTCATACACTTTAGTTCCAGGTGTTATTATTAAGAGAGAGAAAAAGTATGAAAACCACTGACTCCTAAACTGTTGGAAGCAGACAACTTTTGCTCAATATCAGGGCTCATCCCTACTGCTAGACTGAATGAGGATATAAAGCTGGACAAAGGCCAATTATAAGGTCACCAGTGGCAATGAATATGGAAGGCAGAGTGAAACTGAAAAAAGCATAAGTCTCACAATTCTTATAATTTAATCTTGAAGTTTTATTATTTCATCTCTTTTTTTTCTTCACTTTTTTCGAGTTGGCAAAAGTACAATACTAGCTATACCAAAGCTAATTGAAACCAACTAAATATATTAACAAAAACCAAATTTAACAACGCAACAAAAATATATGAATAAATAATAATAAAGTAGGTTCCTTGTCATTTTATATAGCCTGTCATTTTATCTGAGAAGGTATTTTGTGAGATATTTCAGAAAGTATGTACATTTTCTTGCTTTAGAAATTTGAGATGAACTTGAGTCCAGTGTGTTTATCATCGCCAGTAGACTTTTTAGAAGAATGTCAACATAGAAGATCAATGAAAAATATTTTTGTTTTCCTTGAAAATATCCATTCAATTCAACAGCTTGCTTGTACTGAATGCATCAACAGACTGAAAAAAGACTTTTGTGCCTCTGTTTCGTAGACTATAAAAATGTTGTGATTCAAAGACTAAGAAGGCTGCAAAAAGCAGTCACAACTATTTCACATCAACCCTTTCATTCTCTCTTCCCATTTTTAAAAAGCTCTAACTTCTCAGACTTCAAGACATTTTTCAGCTGAGACTATTACCATTTGTTTATGAATCTAATAACAAACAAACTCCCTCTTGCTTTCATAATTACTCCCCTTTCAATGCAATTATTCACCAACATTTACAAGGCAACCTAATCGTAGTGATTTGTTTTTGACTCATAGAACAGTTGATGGTTTTGCCTGAATTCTATTTGATACATGGCTGCAAAAATGTGGAATGACCTACCAGTAGAAATTATAAATTCTCTTTCAAAATATTCTTGTAAAAAATCTTAAAATATTTTTACAAAACAAAATAGTAACCAATGACAGTTTTTCTACTTAGTTGATACATAGATGATACTTTCTGTGAATGACTCAAAACACCTTACTTTTGGCACTAAAAATTAAGGAAAATTCATCTAATTTACTAGGGGTGCTCTCTCCTTGATTAGTTTAAAAAATAATGAGACAGTTTCCTCCTTTAAATTATTCCCTGAGTACAATACTAGCTTGTTTCTCTTCTATGTATTTGTTCTGTTATTTTTATACTATTTCCTTTTACATTTTTTATACTTTTTAATTCCTCAAGTGAAAACTGAATTTGGACGCAAAGGTTTTATTATCTGGCAGGCTAAGAATTTAACGACTTACCACTATGTGTCAGAAAGATTGAATCCAAACTCCTTTTTAGATGATTTTTAGAAAATCATTTTATATGATTTTAAATTATTTTATCTTTGGATTGGACTGTTAGTGGGCACTTGTATTTTACCATGAATTTATCAGTGCTTAAACATCAGGACCCTAATGAAAACAGTATATATTGTACTGATAGGTCATCCTGTTACAAAATTCGATTATTATTATTATTATACAGTGGAAAATAAAATAAAAACTGAACTGAACTGAATTGTGGATGGTTATATACTTACAGCTTTTGACATTTTCAGTTGAGCAAAGAGCACCTTGAAATGAAAATATAACAAAATCAAAAACTTTACTTTGAAATTTTCATGAGGGCACCAGAAGCAAAACACCGTCTATAAAAATCCATTGCTGTCAGTATAGCTATTCAGCTAATAGGGGGCTTTTAACTAGGAAAGTGACAGGGACGTGGAAAAATTTCTCTACACCCTTACCCTGTTGCAAAATCATGCCCAGAAAGTATATACCTGGTTGCATAAAATTTTAGATGACATCCTATGATATCTGCCTCAAAATTATACCCCATCCCATATATTGGAAAAGGACACCCTGTTCATTGAATTTTTATCGCAAATGGACTCTGCCCATCGGGTCAAGGACTGAGTACCCCTCTGCCAAGATTTTGAGCCACAAGAATTAAAAGAAAGACCTGATGAACAAACACTATATTCTGATGAACGAAACATACCTTTATCACTCAAAAACAGCTTGATTTCTTGTACAAAAAGGACAATACCACTCAAAACCAAACTGCGTCGATGATAAAGAGGGAAGTAAGGTGATCAGCAAGGCCACAGTATTTTTATTCTGTGACAAGTCGCTGCTGGTAAGTGCGGCGCTGTGAAGGCGGCTATCATGGAAACATGGAATGTTGAATGTTGGAATGGTGGAATGTTGAAAAAGGGTGTGATGTGTTTGTAAACCTATATAACAACTGCTAAATTGTGCGCTATACCACCTAACCGAAGTAGTGGTAAAGCTTTGATTAATTTTGGGATCTTAGCAAAGAACATTCAAATACATTTTATAAAAATTGAGGTCAAAATTCACGAGCCTCAAACCTATAAGTACACGAGCTTCAAAATTGGTCGAAAGTTTAGAACAAATTAAAAAATCTGGAGGCCACGTTTCTCTATTCTTCCTGCGAGAGAGCCAAGCATCTAGTGCTCAAAATTGCACTTGCAATAGAAAAACTTAAGCATCGCATTAGCAAGATAGCGAATGGGCATTTTTTGGGGCTTAGAGGGTCTGACGACAAAGAAAATTTTTATGCACACCATTCCTTATAGGGGCACTTGGAATGTTTTATTTCACATAAACATTAAAGGTTTATTCAATATTGCTTCATAAAATTAGCAGAATACTTTGACAATGTACACGTTACTGTATACATTATTGGGGGCTGCAGTGCCCCAGGTTCTATCGAGGGGCATTTAACTATTGGAAAAATATACATTGGAAACAATAGGATTACTACCAAAAGTGTACAATATTTGAAATTATATGCCTCTCTGGTCTTATAGCTGCGACAGCCCTGTAGAATTGCAACCTCATTCACTAGCGTGTTGTTATATAGATTTTAGAATACACACTCCAACATTTATTCATCCGAACATTCATACATCCCAACATTCATACATTTCACATTCCATGTTTTCAAGATAGCCCTGTGAAGGCCACCTGGCTTTTTTCAAGGAAACGAAAGGCCATGCAGACCAAGACATAACTGTAAGCCACAGTTTATCCGCAGCCTCATAAGAAGTAATCAACTTTTATGTTTGCTGGGAAGGAATTGCCAAACCATTGGACCCTCACTCTTGGAGCTCTTTGTAGATGGCTTTATTCATGGTCACTGTCCCTTTCTTGCTAAAAAGCGTTGCTTCTCTCGAAAAATGGATAAAAGAGAAAAAGGAAAGTTAAAGAAAGAAAAAATCGAATGAAAACATAATCATGGGAAGTCACTGTTAAATTGTCAAAGGATAGGAAATATTCCTTTACATAAATAATAAACAAATTCAATAAAAAGAAAAGAGAAAATATTGTAAATTTAAATATTTTAATAATAGATATATAGGCCGAAATGACCCGTAATCTACTTCAACACAATACAACGACTAAAGTAAAAAGGTTATGGCTTTGAAAAAAGCAAACATTTGAGCAAACTAAATACTTTCGCCTGACACTCTTCAGAGCAATTTTCAAGTTATTTACCACCAAAAGATTGTTTAAAAATGATTATTACGATTACATAAAATGATCGCAATGCAAATTATTTGTGGAAAATTTAAAGGGTACATAAGCAATAAGATACAAAAACTGGATGAACACCATTATTTTCTTTCCAAAGTATTTCGCCCTTTTAGAATGCCTTGCTGATAGTTTTTTGTAAAAATTTGTTAAAAAGTCATTATCCTCTTGGCAAATCACTGTACAATTTGATTTGTACTAAACGCCCTCTTTTGTTTTGTTGCACCGCGCTTTTAAGAGAATTCTCCGTCTAACATTTATTATCATTTATTATCATTCATCATTCATCATATATCATTTATCATAAACAAATTATACGACCAATTTCCAATCTTCATAAGCACAGGCATTCTCTCAAAATAAGAAACTTTTTACCACTTGATATTATACTGCTTGATGTTATACTATGCTTGCGTAATTCATAATTTCTATCTCTGCATTATAGGATTAGAATCTAGAGGCAAACTAATACATCTTCTAAAGCTATTTCGAAACTTTGAAAGCTAAAGCTATTTCCAAGGTTTATCCTAACCTATTTTTCCACACACACTGGTGAACTTCAACTACTCTGGGAATTCGATGAACCGTAATTACATCGGTGGATACCTTTTAAACCAAGTCCTCAGAAATACAATCTTATCTACGAAGGACGGCAGGACTGCCCGATGGACTTCACAACGAAAATCTGTATCACAAAATAAATCGAATACGTATGCTAATTATCGATGAAGTATTTTCCAGAAATGAATGCCTTAAGAAACTTCAAATTCAATACAATGAAGACACATCACAAAGTATTTGGACATAACACCGTGTCATAAAGATGTATTCAAATATGGAACTTGAAACCCTAGCGAAATAAATACCCTCCAACTTTTGAAATTATCTAGAAAAAATGCAAAAATTTTACTGTTCTATTATACAAACCTTTGCAAGCAATATATATTGAACATATGCCATGCAATACATACGCATTTGCACGCAATACAGCAGTGTTACACATATAAGAAAAACAATTTTAAGAAACACAGGTCCGAAGGTCTGAAAAATGATTGTTTCTTATTCAAAAATTTTCATATGGTTTAACCCTTTGAAAAACGGAGCAAAACATTAATCATTCTACACTTATTATTTTTTCAGTTATTCAAACAAAAGGGTAAGTGAGGGTTTACAATCATTGACCATAAGAACTGTTTGTTTTCAGCTTTCCAGTTTAATCAAGCTGAGCCTGGTCAAACGAAAAATAATTTTGAATGCAAACTAAGCAAAAAGCACTTTTCTGGAATAATTGCAGCTTTTTTTAAAAGTTAAAAATAACAAATACAATTCAAAAAATCAAGGTATTTTTATCACAATCATTGAGATGGATGATCAATAGTATAATATGGTTTTTTGTATAAGAAACATTCTCCTGATTTAAAGAGTAGATCTCATTTTATAAGAAACACATCAGACCTGAAATCAAAAAAGTTGTTTCTTATATGCGGGACACTACTGTACATATACTTTGGTATACACTATGGTATACCAGAGTTTTTCGGGGGTATTGGAATGGTAACGTTGGAACATTGTTTACGCAGCAAAAATGGCTGCAAGGTTAGCTGTTTGGAACCTGTGTATTTCTGTCAGACAAAAATATGTGGCTCAAACATATAACAGCAAAATACCTTCTTAATCAACTTGCTTTCTAACACAATTCAGTGAATTCGGTATGCCAATTTTTCAAATTTTTCTTATCTCATGTTCTCCATCTAGGATTTATATATATAAATGCGTGTAGTCGGCGAGAAAAAACTCACAAAGATCTGGCAACAGCAATCAATAGAAAATAGAATATAAATACTCTTTCTCTTATTAGCTATAATATGTTAAAAAGTATTTGAAAATTTGTACTAACAATACTCTTAAACAGTATAATATCATTAGATACCAACTCGATTGAGAGCATGCTAAAATATAGTGAGTTCTACCTACAAACAACACACTGCTATGGTACAGAATTAATAAGAATTAGAACGCCACCAAACTGTAGCGAATATTGCTAGGATCGCTGTGAATCTGAGCAAAACAGCGTGTTTCAGCGCAAAATTTCTTTATATCCAGAATATTACAAGAATAAGGGATTTTATCAAATGATCAAACGATTTCAAGGTAATTGAAGAAAGGTTTTCAGCTCGATTGGATTTCGGCTAAAAAAGCCCAAAGCTTCCTGATGCACTTTCACGATTTTTACGGCTTTCATTGCATAGTAAACTTCAAATACTTTTGCAAATTTAGGTAATACAAATATAATTTATACCAAATTCGATTAGGACCAAATTTGGAATTGATAAAATCGAAAAGCTGTCTACATTACTACACAGTTTTCTTTTTCGTCGTCTGATTTTTTTCCAGCATAAACAGAAGCCCCAAACATCTTTACACCGTACTGTCCAGCCCAAACTTTTACATCCTTCCCTCCATCTTCAAATCGGACAAAACGGGCAGTCTCAGGGACAGGATAAAAAGTGTACTCAATCTTCTCCCATTCATCATAGTAAGCCCTGCTGGTTCCACTGTTGTAAGTATACCCTGGGATTTCTTGCTTGTTCTCGTCAAGAAGAGATACGGTCAAGAAGTATTCACCCTCGTTATCAGTGCGAGATGCAAACCTGAAAAAACAAAACAAAAAAGAATTCAAGAACATACTTAAATTAGAAGTTAGCATTTCAGACTGTAACCAATTCAAAAAGATAATACTCTTTTCAGATGAACTCGAGATACGACAACAAAACATACAACGAGACTGCAGACTCAAAGATAAAGAAGCTTTACATTTTTTAAAATCTTAAAGGGAAAAGTTTAAATGTTATCGGCATGCTTAAAACTTTATAAAATCATTAAAACTGACAGTTCTCTTTCAGATTTGATGAAAACTTTAGGGGTTCAAATCCGGCAAATGATTAAGAGTATTTATGATACTGGAATAAAATATAATTACCATTCACAAACATAAATCTTTAAATCCGGATTGTCATAAAAATGAGGGACAATTCCATTTTTTAAAAGGTCGATTGTTTGCCTTCTTTTAAACCAGCCATGTGACGTTGCAATACAGTGTTGCTCACACCCAGTTCTTTTTGGGTACAGTCCCACATCAGTACCTTGAATACAAGAAGATAGTCCAATCAATACATTTCATGGAAGAAAGTTATGATAAAAAACGAACGACATCACCTAAATTTAATAGGGAAGTCGAAATCGACGCACCATTCGGAGACTTCTCAAGCTGAACACCATCTCCACCATTCTCCAAAACTTCCCAAGGATAGAAGTCAATTTGGTTACAATTGTTGCCATCCCAGCCATTCTTCGCACGCAGATCCGCATTTTCGAGCAAGTTTCCTGTTGAAAGAAAAGTTTGCCAGTAAGTTGAAAATAATTTGATCTTCCTGGAACCAATTGAGTTTAGCATCGCAAGCGTCTCATAATTGTTGGCCGAAGACAGCAGTACAAAATGACGTTTCAATAGAAAAACAATTCATCCAAATGAAAATGGAAGAAATAAAAAAGTTTCCTTTGACAGAGAAGAAAAAAATAATTTACGAACTTGGTTCTTCACGTTGAGGAGGGGCACTTGGAAGTGGATCCGACGGTGCTGTCGAGAAAAGGAAAACCAGTCGATTACACGACTTAAGCCTTGAAAAAAGGTCCCATCTAAACTTATTGACAATTCAAACAAGCAGCACCTAACAACATTGCGCTATTCCTTGTTTGATCTATTTGTTCATCCCATTCGCCTAATAATATTGAGCGCAATTCAATTTTTCAGTGGACAATTTGGTTTCAACATTATTGAAATTTAAGAGATCCAGTTTGAGAGTTGCGAGGATGCAAGCAAAGCAATATTGCCTTCCAAGAAAATTAATATTTCTTAAGTTGTTGAATCAAAACTTCATGCAAAATTTACTGCGCTCGAAGTAGGGAAACCCAATCCGCCATTTTCCCTTCACAATCCGTCCGCACCTGGATACAAATTCTTGTTTACCTATTGGCCATTATACGACGTTTTATACTATGGCAAGTATCGCATGCAGGCCAATCGAGAATATGATGGGCCTCTTATTACAAGATATTGTAAAACTGTGATGCCGGCAGAGCTGCATATCTGCTTTCAGCTAAGATGGAGCAAATTAACACCACCATCGATATACGGAAAGAAAAAGACAGATCTTAGACAATTTCTGGCCGGAATGAATTTTTTTGGTGTGAAAAGGTTCGTTAAACTGATCAGGAGAATGAAACTGTCCTGAAAAAGATTTTGATTACGAAGCACGAGTTTGATACACCAATTGAGGATACCAAGTTGGTGAGGGATGATTTGGATGCGACCTTTACAAAGGCAGATGTCTTAGTGCATCATAAGGGATTTCCAAATTAGGAAATTAATGAGATTTTGGGTCGATGAATCTCATTTCCGATTTCTTCATTGCTAAGAATTATCTGACGTCTTCAACTGACAGTTGTGAGTGGAAAATATCATTTAGCAAACTGAAGTTGGTAAAAAGTGTTTAGGGAAATTATCAGTAGATCAGGAAGGATTGACTGGTTTTTCTACCAGATCACTGAAGAGTCGAGAGAGATAATACAAGAAAGCCAAAATTTAACGACAAATGTGTGCCACTTGGCCCGAGGGCTTTTGTCTCCTTGCCCCTCCAAGGAGCCTCGCCGCACGTGCTTAGTAAGGTAATACAACTGGTTTGTCATTACGTCGTATGTTCCACTTTTAAGTGCTATTTTGAAATTTTGCAGTGCAAGTGGCCTACAAAGTTAATTGCATCAGCAAAGTTATAAAACAGATACTTACAGCTTAAAAGCACGCCGACAAATGCTCCGACCATCTTCGCACCATAAAATCCGGCCCAGTTTTTGCAATCATTGCCTCCATCACTGAACTTCACAAATCGCACACCTGGTGGAATGTTCATAAAAATGTGCTCTTCTTTTGCCCAGTAACCGACAGGGGCTTTCTTCATTCCTGTCTCATAAACGCACCCAGGGATCTCCATTCTTCTTTCGTCAAGGAGCGAAACCTTCATGAAGTACTCGCCTTGACAGTCGGTCCGTGAAGTGAACCTGGAATGAAACCAGTTGTCATAAGTTATTCCACGTGATAGGAAACTCACCGCTCAACTCTTCACTGCCCAACTCCCACTGTAATTCAACAAAGAAAGAAAGAAAGAAAATGAATGGACAAAGAATGAACAACTTCAGTTTTTCCTTCTCAAAATAAGCACAAACGAAAAGATTCAAAATAATAGACAGATTGAATTTTAAAACGGACCATTCATATATCTTTATAGGCGGTCGCTGAGTGTCTAGAACCTGGGCAGTGTAACCATTTTGGGCAAGATCAATCAGTTGACTTCTTTGGCTCAAGGCATTTGACGTTGCAATGCACCAGACTTCAAATTCCAGCAACTCATCAGGAAAAGATGAATTTGTTGCACCTAAAAATAGTTTGCTTGAATAATTACCAGAAAACCCAAACTAAAATGTACTCATATAAAAAGTTATTTATGCGTTGATGTAGGTCAGTAAAAGACCCATCTAAATGCACTCTAAAAAAGAATTGCAGCAAACACGAACCTGATGGCTTCTTCTCCAGAACAAAGCCGCCTTGGTTCTTTTCAATCTGCCAAGGTTTAAAATCAATTTTACTGCTTGTACTGCCTGCCCATGTGAGTGGAATGAAACTTGGATTCTTCAGAAGATTCACTGAAAAATAAGGACCTTTTTTAAAGGAAGAAAGCGTTCTAGTGCAGATAGCAACGAGTCAGAACTATAAACAGACAGATATGCGAAGTGTTGTAGCATCGGCCATGATATGTGCCAGGAATGCTTCTGAGTCGTTTTATCGTGTCAAAAAGCCAACTCTGAACGTTCAAGTCAATGCGATGGGTAAAAAATCTAAAAAAATACGACTAGAATCATTTCACTTCAATTGATTGATAAAAAACTGTTGACGCAATGTAGTTGCTTACTTGCTTTTTTACCAAAGGGCTGGCTCTGATGCTGCACAGCATTGGATGAAGGAAAAACAGGCCTAGCCATGCCTGGTGCAGAGGGATGCGGACCTATTCGAGAAAAAAATTGTGTAAAACGAGCTTTTAGAAAAAAGTTTCTCACATCCACAGCAAAATATCAAAGGACAGAGGACGTTAAGTAGAAAACAATAAATTATTGTTATCGAAATCAGCAATCAGAGGCATTAGGACCATCCAATCCTTCAGAACCTACCAAGCTCAATCAGAATGGTTGGTTGGCACATCTTCGCACTGAAATGACCAGCCCAGAATTTCTTATCCTTTGTTCCGTCTTCAAACTTAATGAATCTGACACCAGACGGGTAATTACGAAAGACGTGTTCCACCTTTTGCCAATCAGACGAACCAGCAGGGCGAACCTCAGACTTGAAGGTATCCAGCGCTTTCTTCTGTTGATCCAGAAGAGTAACATTCATGTAATACTCGCTGTCACAGTCACTCCGGGCAACGAACCTAGAGGTGATAGTCGCTTTCACTGCTATTGCCAGTCATGCATATAGTAACAGACAATTTAATAGAAAAAATTATCAACCCCGTTCATCGCTTATTTGTTTATCGACCATGCTTAAGGCACCAGTTAATGTAAAGATCGAGCAACATTTAAATAAAGCTTTAGTATAAAAACGTAACCCTTAAATCATAAAAAATGAATGATACACTTTCTCCTTTAATAAGAATTAAAATTGAAAGTTTCTTAATTTTTCACGGAACTGAATACTAAAAAACGAAACAGCTGCCCACCAAATACCGAGCTTCTTATCAATACGCCCACTGCACAGGAGAATGAGGAGTTTACTTTACAATAGGTTTCTAATCAGAAGTGGGGCATCGGCTAATCGAATAAGTCCCCCTCTCAAGTAAGCCCCCCCCCAAATTAATTTGCGAAATAAGCCCCGGGGGCTTATTCTAGGACTTACGGTATGTTTCATTTCTGTTATTTTTATATTCTTAACTTACGAGCAACTCAAACAAAACTACAGCTAAATCTTTCTGTTCCAGCAACATTCTTTCCATGGGAAAGTTTTTCTTACGGGCAAAAGATACCAAAATAGCAGTAACTGACAAAGAAACATCCATTTGACTTACCATTCGCATGCTCTGATAGGTGGCTTCTGGTAATCCATTACTTCAGGTGAAAAACCCTTTTGGAGAAGATCTATTGTCTGTGACCTTTTACACCAACCGAAAGACCCAACCACACAATGTGCGAGTGGCCCGGCCTCTGCGGGGCACTTGCCGACCTTGCTTCCTAATGGAAAAGAAACGAGGTGAAATTGTCGTTATAAAGTCAAGATTGGAGCCTATAAAAAAATGTCTTATTCACAATAGAGTGTTGAAAACTACCAAAGCAATCAATTTGCAAAGCTAAGTGCCGAACGGCAAATTGAAACATATTTTCAGAATGAGGAAATGTCTAGCTGAAAATATTTTTAACGTTTAAAAACTAATATTAGGAGAAGAAACAAAGGTGCAAGAAAAAATTTACTGATAGAAAACGACCGTTTTCTCAATTTCATAGGTTTATAAGTATGTTTATGATACAGAAAACTACTTTACAAAGATCTGCTAAGATAACCCTGTATTCAAGGTATACCTAACAAAATGGATTTTATTTTCTTCACTCGCTACTTAAAAATAGGCAAAAAATAACTAACATGCCACTATAACACCATCTTAAGAAAATCACAGCTGTACTGAACAGTAGGAAGCGGAGGAGGGGGTAGTGGGGGTTCTTACCACCACTTATTTCTAAAGATAACTTCGAAAATGTTTTATTATATCGAATTATAATCAGTACCATCATATGCATTAAAATTAACACTTTGGGAGGGGGAGGGGGAGGGAGAGGGGGAGGGGGTAAAAGATATAATGTAACCAAAAATTCCGAAAAAGTAGCAAGATTTCCAAACGGCGAATGCGTCCATACCAATCCGAGACATTGTCTTATTACGCCGTTTTCAATTGTTTCTATAAATATACATTAAAGGTCAAACTACGGGAAGGATTTTTGCAGAGAGCAACGCGGTTTGGTAATGTTTTCTATTCTTTCTTAGCACTAAAGAGTAACTTAATATATCAATAGCTTTACACAATGATTCTGCATAGTATGAATTAAAAACAAGGTATGCCATCAGATGAGGAAATTACCTTACCGTCTTGTTTACTTCAGCCAAAACTTACTAAAAAACTTGGCAAATAATGAAGTAAATATGTGGCGGCTGAACTGTGAAAATAAGGAAGATGAAAAGAACAGAAAGATGGAACAGAAGAAGAAGAAAATGACGAGGAATGTCCCGATAAAACAGATGTCCCTAATGCGGCTTGCTTAATTTCTACTGTGATAAAAAATAGCTACCTTGAGGGGTCTTTTCAAGCCTCCACCCATCTCCACCAGTCTCGATTAGTTCCCAAGGTTCCTTTCTCATGTCAACTGTATCACCATTATGGTTCCAATTTTGCGCAACAAAGTTAGGGTTCTCTATCAGGTTTACTGCAACAGGAATGAATGCGGTAGAGAATGTCAAAAGGAAATGGATGAATTGGATTCGGGGGCAAAATAAAATAGCTCCAATTGCTATTAAAGGTTTTTGTGACGTCATCAGCAGATTTTCCCAGTTATCTGCCAGTTGTTCGAAGAAAACTGCTGATAGGCTTACTCAAAAACTGGCTGATAAATAATTTGGTTTTAGGGATAGAGATTGAAGATTTACTCTCATTCGATTACATTTCGTGTGAATGTAAAGCTTCCAATGCATGCTATTCTTGGGATGAACAAAGCTTCATTTTCTAAAAATTGACATAATAATAAGGGCTGTCATCTTACTCTTGGCATCATATTCCTTAACAGTGGCAGCAATAACACGTTAAAATGAAGAGGAACAATCTTATGCATAAAAACAATAAATAAAAGAACAACATTGCTTTGGAAAGAATGCCTATGTCACTGGCTTTTCAGTACTTTGCCAGGAACAGAACATAAAGCATAACAGCAATTTTGCATCAGATATCTGAAGACCTGCTAGGGATGTTCCATGTGCCAATATCAGACTAAAGAAAACATGCTTGAAAAAAATTCAAAAAGTAAATTATATACCATTGGCCTGTCCAATAGATGCTTCAGGATATGCACCATGTGCATATATAGATGGTTGGTATGGATGCTCTTGATACGGGGGCGGTTGATATGGAGGCTGTTGATACGAGGGCTGTTGATGTGGGGGCAGCTGATATGAAGGTGATCGAAGTGGAGGAGTTTGATATTGGGAATGTTGATATGGGGGCTGTTGATATGGATAAGATTGGTATGGGGCCTGTTGGTATGGAGATTGGCATGGAGGTATTGAATACGGATATGATGTATATGGCACGACACCTGGTTGCATTGGTTGTTGCTGCTGGTAGGAGTATGGAGGTGGCCTTTGCCCCTGTCCCTGATGAAAGAAAGAAAAAAAGAATCTTCATTTACTTTATAACAAAATACTGTATTTTTATGGCTAAAATATTATATTGTCAAAAACTGAAAGTGTCTGATCTCTATTAACTTCAGCTTCACTGTACCAATTCATGCATCATTCCTTGATAAAACATAAAAGGCTATTGTGAATTTAATCATTATAAAGATGGGGTTTCTTGAAGAAGAAGAAAAATACTGATTGTAACATCCCAGAAAATACTTAAGATCAGGTTATATGCCAATATTTTGCTTTTTGGCCCAATGCTTTATCTAGTAAAAATGGAAAGCATACTTCTTTCAAAATTATTCTACTTCTCTTAGTAATGATTAGTTTCTTGCCAAAACCAATCTTCTAATACACATCAAAATAAGCCCATAAAAAGATGAAAAACTATAAAGTTTAATTTGATTAAAGAAGAAGCTTGGTTAAGCACATTGTCAAGTTTCTGCAAATTCATTTCTTGAAAAACAATGTTGTCCAACTGACTATATCTGTTAGTTGAACAATTGGATTTATTAAATATTTCTTTAAAAAAATCCATAAAATGCTAAATAACTTTAAATTATTAACAAGCTAGCCAAATATAAACTAGCTGAAAAAGGGGTTTATGAATAAAATGGGAGTTTAAAAATAAAATAGAAAATAATAAAAAAATAAAATAATAATGAATTGGAATATATTTTCGTTTACTTACTGAATCACAAGGATATTTGGACATTTCAAAAAACGTCAAAGTACTATTCACCCTGAAAAGATAAAACTGAACTGTCAAAAGTGACAGATTCAAATGCTTTGTAGGTTAAGTGGCACAGGAGCTTAAAGTGACTACAATATAGCTTTATGCTTAACATTTGAGTAAATAGCTAACCACTTGTATAAGGATTTTGCTATTGCATCCTGGTTTTGCAATGTTTTGCAAGAATTTAAAGCCACATACATATATGGCCTGGGTTATTCAGCAGAGTGGAGGAGTGTGATGGCATCAAAAATCAATTTTCTTGAACTTAAGAATTCTGACTCCATAGCCTGAAAGAACACCACAAAAGACATCTAAATATATTCCTATTTCACTGATCACCATTCTAGGCAAACCTTCTATAAACAGGCCTGGCAATTTGAGGAGAGCCATAACTCTTGCTCCTCTCAAGGCTCTCCTCAAATGCTGGCTGAAGAGCTAAAAATTGTTCTCCCAAATTGCTCTAAAAAGAAATTGTTCTCCTTGAAATTAATTTTTCCTTTTCCCTATTTATCTACAAATAGATCACTTGGAAGTTGATAGGAGAGCTGTTTACTGCTCCCCTGCTAAAGGCCTTATGGCCAGGCCTGCTGTAAAACAAAGATTGTATGACTAGAACTTCAGCCATCTACAATAAGTACAGATTTAGCCAAAATAGTGTGGCAGCATCATAGTTTAGCAGAAGAGGGAACTCCTGCTCACTTTGTTTTTTATACAAAGTTCATTATTTTTCAATATTATATCTCATTGAAAAAGATATAAAAAGTTCCCATATTATCAGAGGAAGGGGTCTTTTTAGATTTCTCAGATAAGCTCAGGTACACCACAAAATGATAGCTTTTCTTGCCCGAAATGATAGCTTTTCCTTTGATATCCATGGTAGCTTTTCTTGCCTGAAAAGGGACCAGATTTTTAAGCCAGATTGCTGACATTACAATCAGGGGCGGACACTTGGTCAAATATTGGGGGGCAAGCCTATTGTTTTAATAAGATGACGTCACATTTCCCATTGTTTTAGAACAAAAGATCATTGTTCTCTAAAGTATTGGGGGGGGGGCGGTCGCCCCCCCTCGCCCCCCCCAAGTGTCTGCCACTGATCACAATGCATACAAACAAAGATACATATCTGATAGCACTGTTAACATTTGTTTTTGTTGTTTTTGTGCAATAAGTTGCTGGAGTGTGGCTTTGATACCTGGAAGTAGAGCAGCAAAAAAGTGCTCACATGCAACATGATCTGTATCTGCCCACCTTGTTCAGACAAACCATGCAATGAGGAGCCAATGTTGCTTTGCAAAGTCCTCTATTGCTCGGGGCTGCAGGAGAAGAGATTGTAGAAGGAGTGCATCATTCACAAAAAGGTTACAGCTTCCATACATGTCATTGCAGAGTCTGCTCCATAAAGATTGAGGGGATTGATGAAACTGATGTGAGATTGAGCACCATGCCAGACTTATTGGTCTACCCTTGCCCTTGACAATCAGCAATTGGTATATCATAAGCAATTCCCACTCCAGTGTTGTTACAGAAAATGTCTCTTTCTCTGTTTATGTACCAGAGAATGAATGTTGTTTGTTCTGTGTGGCTTGAATAAGGAATCTCATCCACTGTAATGGGAAAATGTTTTTCATTTTTGCCTTCTTTCAAAACACAACCCCTGACTCTTGCAGTAAAAGCCTAAATAAACCCATTTCCTGACTGTGGGGAAAGGTTATGTGCTTGCAGCCATTCACCATTTGGCTAAGAGGTCTTCACTTTCTAAATCTGTTCTTGAATAAATGGAACATAATGAGTAACAGTTCCAAGATTTTGAAAAAAATCCATTGTAAACACCTCCAATTTGGAGCATTGAACCATAAGAACACTCTTTCCAAGAAATATTGTCACAATGATTATTCTGCTGTGAAGATTCTTCAATCTTAGACAAACTTCTCTCTTCAACCATCACATCTACCCCAGCATTCATTTGCAGGTGTGTCTGAAGCCCCTGTCAAGAGAGATAGCACTCTCTGTGTGGTGAGCTTTTTTCATATCTTGGAACAGTCACCCATAACTACTTCCACTTTGCATTCTTGTCCAAACAACTGGTTGTAGCTAATATTGATTGCATAGGTCACTATATTTAATGGCAATTCCTTGAATTGACTAAACACCTGCAGTTTTCTTTCACTTTTCCTCATTCTAATGGTTGCAGTGCAGAGCAGAAAGCAGAAATTGTTGGCCATCAATATCTCTTTGGGTCTGTTTTGGTAATGGAGCTGGGCCAGCTTGTATTATATTTTCAAGCTGATTCCTTGTTGGAAAGCCATAAAAAGTTCCAATATTGAAGGGAGAAAGTTTCTTTCGATCATCTATCACAACATTTTCCTTCTGTGTCGACCTCTGAATCTGAATTACCACTAGCATCAAGTTCTTTCATTTCAGGATCACACTGATTGCTCATTGATATGCTTACTTCGTCTAAATTCAGTTCTGTTACTTTTTCTGCAACTTGAAATAATGTATCAGAACATTTTTCTGCTTATTGTGCAAGGGATTTGTTATTGTCTATGAGTGTTAATAAGTCTGTTTTGAAAAAAACTTTCATGGCTTGGCCGTCCGTTTTTGTCGAGCCTGGTTGTCAAGCTGGCAACCAGGAGGAAGAAGAAGATGTTGTGACGGAAGATGTTGTGATGTTGTTTACTGGAGGAAGATGTTGTGACGGAAGAAGATCATGAAGGCGAGATCCTGAGAGCAGAAGTAGAGCTCGCAGTGAGGAGTCTGAAAACCAACAAGAGTCCTGGAGCAGACAATGTCAATGCCGAACTAATTCAATGTGGAGGAGAAGACACCGTGAAGATCCTGCACATGCTGTGCAATCTCATTTTCAGAAGTGGTGTTTGGCCGACACAATGGACCGAATCCATCCTCATACCCATCCCCAAGAAGATGAACAGCAGGAAATGCAGCGACTTCAGAACGATAAGCCTAATCAGCCACGCTTCAAAAGTATTACTAAAAATCATCCAAGGAAGAATAACACCAAGAGTTGAGGAAGTGCTGAGCGAGATGCAGGCTGGCTTCAGAAAGGACCGAAGCACCACGGACCAAATCACCAATCTTCGGCTCTTATGCGAGAAAACAAGGAACCATCAAAGAGTAATATGTCACAACTTCATCGACTTTAAAAAAGCGTTTGGTCGGGTGTGGCATGAAGCGCTGTGGCACACGATGAGGAAGTTCAATATCGGTGAACAAATCACGAAGACAATCATGAGTCTGTACGAGCAAGCAACGACCAAAGTGTTGACCGGAGAAGAATTCAGCGAATGGTTCAGAGCGACTGTCGGAGTACGACAAGGGTGTATCCTGTCACCGACGTTGTTCAATCTGTTCCTTGAACGAATCATGGTAGAAGCGATCGAAGAGCTAGACGATACTGGAGTGAGCTGTGGAGGACTGAAAGTAACCAATCTTCGCTTCGCAGACGACATCGACCTGATTGGAAAGAATGAAGAAGAACTGCAGGATCTAACCAACAGACTGCATGACACCTCACAAAGATTTGGAATGGAAATTAGCAAGGAGAAGAGCAAGACAATGGTCACAGGGAACGGAGAAGATAACATCCAACTGGAAATAGTCATCGGTGATGGGAAACTTGAACAGGTCAAGAGTTTCAAGTACTTGGGAGCAACCATCACGGAAAATGGAAACTCGGACCAAGAAATCAGGAATAGAATTGGAGCTGCAACAAGTGCTATGGCTAGGCTGAACTCAATGTGGGGACTACAAGGCATTAGCCTGAAAAATCGCATGAAAATCACAAAGGCAATTGCTTGGGCGACACTCTTATACGGATGTGAAAGCTGGACAATGAACAAGAAGAGCATGGAAAAGCTGAAGGCCTTCGAGATGAAATTTTACCGAAGGATGATGAAAATAAGCTGGCAGGAGAGGAAAACGAATGAATTTGTCTGGAATAAAGTGACGGAGACGTTGGGCGGCAGGCCGGAATCAATTACAGAGACAGTCAAAAAGAGGAAGCTGAAGTACTTTGGACACCAGATGAGGAAACCAACAGCGATGACAAAGACATTGATCCAAGGTAAAGTTGAGGGCGCAAGGGAAAGAGGCAGACCAAGAAGGCAATGGGAAGACGACATCAAGGAGTGGACTGGAGAGGGATTGCGAGAACTATCAAGAATGGCGATGGATAGGGAGAAGTGGCGGAGCTCTGTGCATGGTTGGGCGCACCCACGGCCTACATAGGCTTAGGCGCAGAAGAAGAAGAAGAAGAAGGTTGTCAAGCGGTTTTACCGTAAGATTTTATGGAATTTATTATGTAACTAGCTTTGTATTTTATCGTGTAGGCTTTTTGCTGTCATTGGAATCGGATTGTCAACGATTATGAAAGTAGAGAATTGTTTACTTTGTATATTTGTACTAATTTGAAACAATGATTTAAGCGCAGAGCTAGCAGCGAAGTACATGTCTATTGTCTTTCTTGCATAGTTTTGAATTCCTTCAGACCACATGCAGATTGATGCTGGTAATAGTCCTTGTGTAAATATAATTTGACAACCAAACAAGGTGTAAATGTGTAATTCCGATCCCTGTGGCGGGCTTTATGTCCATAATGAAAAACTGTAACCTGATTGGCCAATACCCCATATTCTGTTTATGAGGTTTGTCTGTGAATATATCAGACAGATTATGTCTATGTCCGTACTGCAAGTGACAACTCCGGATTACAAATGCACTCTGTTGACTTGCCTTTAATGGTGACTAACTTTTGAAGGAAGGCACAGTTGCAATGATTACAAGGGAATGAGCTTAATATTTGATGTACACAAATTTAAAATACTAACTTAATAAAAAAAACCCATTGGCGACCCTTTCACTGTTCATTCTGTTTTTATTTGAATTTTTTCCACTCTTTCCTCTGCCTGCACTTCATGTTTTATTTTTATTGTTCCTAATTAAGATTTATAAAAATAATGTTACTGTGTTCATTAAAGAAATTCTTCTTCATATGTGGTGCTGGTTCTATTCCAATTTTTCGTCCTAAATTGAAAGCTTATTTCATTGATTCTTAGGTCTATCAAATGCAATATGAAAACAGCATATCTGGTTATCAAATGCAATTTGAAAACATACAATGCTGGCAATGTGTCATCACAATGCCTCTGAAATATTTCAAACAATGCTCCAGATAAGATATAAAACACTGAGCGTAGAATGGCCTCTTCTAAAAATTTAAAGGGAACAAAGTTTTGTTCTTTGTTGACAGAAACCAAGCTATGTTCCAAGCTATAGTCAGTCTGGAGATTTGCTCTGGAAAAGGCATCAAAGACAGCAGGCACAAAACCAGCACACAAAAGGTGGGCAGGCAACAGGGATGAAGCCAAACAGTTTTTCGGAGGGCAGTATTGCTTCTTTCTGACAAAAAGGTATCTCACTCTTTTTGGGTGTCGTCTAAGATAAGTAATTTTATATGCTGCTTTAGTGTGTTTCTATTTTAATATTCAGAATTCTAAAATATCAATTTGAAGCATTTTTAGTGCATACTTTGAAAGCTGAGTTGCTACAGAAATCTTAATACATTACAACTGTTACAAAAAGATCATAATTATACTGCAGGGTGAGAAAAAATTATGTGCCATTCTTTAGTGACACTTTTGGTGGGCTATGCCGAGAGATCAGCTTGACAACTGAAGGGAGCATTCCATGCAGGCGGTCAGGTTTGAAACTATAGTGAAGATATAGCCAGGTTCGAAAATGGCCCTTTAACCAATAGGATATGGGTATCTACAGTACTGCACAACTTTCTGTCCCCTGAAAAGCAACATTGGACTATAGCTCGTTTTCACAACCTGTGTCTCCTGTAATGTAGCTGAGGACCTACTAGGAACTAGGAAACGGAAGATGGTTACAGCAGTTGCCCTTATAGTGGGCGTGTCCCACAAAAAAGGGTGTGGTTCCAATCCCAAAAGATTTATAGTCACAAAAATCCTGGATCTGCCCCTGGTAATCCTTGATGTTGCTTTAGTATTGTATTTTGTATTTAATTGCATTGTAATTGCTTGTATCCAGGATGAATTGATAATCAAAAAATGAAATGACATCAGTATCTTTTAATCTGATCATCTTACCATCGTACACATCTTATCAACGGCTCAAACCTTTAGGAGTTAATTCAGTAGTGTCCTCTTCAGCAAAGTAAATCCTAAATTTTTTGAGGCGTATTATTCTGTAAATTTATTGTAATCATACTCAATTAAGCTTCAGGGGCCGCGCCACCGATCCCAAACCGGAGGGGCCAGCAATGTAAAGTAAGCTTGATCTTCTCCCTTTTTTGGCCTCAATTGTGGCAATCATTTTGCTGACGTTGTTTTACTTGTGGGCTGGCTTTGGTTCAATGTATTCGTTATCTGTATAAATACATTTTATCTGTATAAAAAGGTTTATCTGTATAAATAGCGAAAAAGTGGGGAAGCCATGGCCCCCCTTGTGGCGCGGGCCCTGAGCTTACAGTATTGTATCTTTGGTTGCTGTGTACATAATTTAATGCTGAGAATATAAATGAAATGAAATGTACAGAGACTTTTTATACAGGTTATGGACCTTTTACCCCCATCCCCCCTTCCCAACACTGTTTATTAAAGAAAATCCCTGTGATACCTTTATATCTTCACCCATCTATGGAGTTTCACGGTGATATTGGCGTGCAATATGTAGCTGTGGGCTGTCCTGTTCGAGCTTTTACTGTTGCATCAATTCTCAACAGCCTCGAAACTGTCAGCTCGTGTGTTCGAAACGGAGGCGAAACAAAGGCTCGAAAAGAAAGATCTTTTTTTAGATGAGTGCAGGCAGTCACACTGTCACGAATTCATATGCTCCCTGAATTAAAATTCAAATTCCAGGGTCTCTGACAAAAGGGGGGCCAGGGGGGCCGGGGGACATGCCCCCCACTTTTCTACGAGTCAATAAAGCTTTTTTTACAACCTTTTGTTATGATTCTTATACTTTCCCTTGGCCCCTCCACTTTCCAACCTGCGCCGGAGTCTACGAATTCATGTAATTAAGCAACAATAATTTTGGTTTACAATTTATTATGATTATTAATTAGCTGTCTATAAAAAATTAAGATAATTAAGATAACAGCGTTTTTTATTAGTAAGTCGAGTTGCCTAGAATGCTGAGAGAATCGAGACGATTTTTCGAGCCTAGCACCCTACTAAATCAACAAAAATGATAAAATTGAAACAATTCAAGTAAAAAACTTACATAGACTAGGGTTATATTATATAATAAGAGCACGTTAAGTTAGCCCTGATGGTACTTGGAGATTCCTGAAACAATGCAAAATAATTTTGGTCTTTTACATGTTTAGATCCTAAAACGGTCTAAAAGTCTTTTTTGAGATCAGTAGACAGCGAAATTTAAATCTTATAATGATAGATATATAGGCCGAAATAGCCCTAAATCTTCTACAACAAAACAAAATGACGTAAAAGTTACATGATTAATCAAAAAGGCTACGATGTTAATTATTGCATGAACCTTTTTTACAAGATAAAAGTACAAAATCACCAATTTACAATTCACAAAGTTTCCAAAGTACAGCATCTTAAATAAACAAAAGCTAATGGATTAATAATGTTCTTGTTATCATTATATAACGTGCTGTAATTTACCGAATTTGTTCTTTCTCGTCTCTAATGCATTCATTTTACTGTGCGAATGCCATTTTCGCCTATCTCATGTTTATTTGTCTAATGCTAATACAGGTCTTTTACTTACTGATAATTTATTTACTGAACAAAGTAACCTGTATAACTATGAAAGAATATTATCATTATTATATTATTACAAATTCTAACAGCTTGCTAGATTCTCTATTTCTCACCTCCAATCTTCTCATAAACTTTAACTCGTGGTGCATGCTCGTGGTGGGGGCCACATACTCGATAATAGTCCCTCAAGTGAGGCCTGGGACACAATTTTTATAGCATTGTTTAAATTCGCATCCAATTATGTGTGTAAGGTTGGTGGCAGGTGCGGCTTTGCGGGCGGGTGATGCCTCTTCCTGATTCACCTGGTAGTTTTTACTCTTTCTATGTTTATTTGCCACGGGGTTGTCATGGTCTATTGCTCTCCGTGGTATCAACGTCCCTGTAGTGTTTGTGAAGTAATTAGTAGGTAGCGTAATAGGTAACTTGTCTTGTAAATTTTTAGTGGAATATAAAAAAAACTAAACTTTAACTCTTGAGGCTTTCGGTAAGTCTTGGATTCTTGAAACTTCTGCATTGATTCTTGCTCACTTTTCATGATAAAATCTTGCTAAGTGCAAAAACTGTTGTGAGACTTCCAAAAAATGACTTAAACAGCTTGTAATTAGCAAAAATAATCAGTTCTCGCAACCTTTTCCACTGTTCTATCAATTATTTAAATTTTGCTGATGAAGAATCGAGAAGGGTTGGGGAAAGGATGTACGTACCTTACATGGGGAGACTGTATGTCTGTGTACTTCGCATGCGTACAATATATATAATTTGCTGGAGAATCAGCTGATTTCCATTTACTAAATTCAGTGTTTAATGATCAGTCGTCTCCTCTCCAGTCCTATTAACATCACTGACATAACCCATGGGTAATTCTTCGACGCGTATTTTGCTCTGTAAATCATTTGGATTCATTCGGGTTTGGTTGTTATTTTTAAGGTTTTAGAAGTTCATGTCGTTATGAGGGGCTGAAGCGCACTAATCTGAAATCTGACTTTTGAAATGACCATTAGTTTAGAAGCGTAAAATCTGATAGAAAGTACCAGATCTTTGAAGCTTCGATACTGTATTGATGTTGTGGTTGGATTTCTATCCATACATTTTGTAGAAATTTCAAAGGAACATTACGATGTCTATATTCTGATTTCAATCGCTCTTTGGTTGTTTAATCAAAAGTTTCTACTTCTGCGGTTTGAGTTTTGACGGTTCCAAGAGTTTCAAAAACTTATAGATTCCCTTATAAATTTACAATTTTTATATCCTCTCGAAATAAGGTTGCACTTTACTACCTGAAAATTCACAAATAGCTCTGTAATTTATTCTCTTTTTAAGCCTTTTGCCTATTGCATATAAACTTCAATCCTGTACTTTTAATACGTGGCTGTAGGTTTACTTTAGTTATGGATAATACATAAATTATAATGCTAAATTAGCATAGGAACCCTCCATAGTTAATTAGTAGTTGTACTCTAAGGTCCTTAATAGAAGGGGGGGGGGACGCTTATTAACTTTTTGATTTTTTTTCAGACCCCACCGGAGCTTATTTGGACCCTCCCGCTTATTATTTTTATATGCAATCATTCATATCCCTTATAACATTTGTCTTTTGTTCTTTCTGGTGTGAAATTTCTGTAAAGTTTCTCTTAGATGAAGAGGTTGCATTGTACAAACGTTTTAACATAGAAAAGTAGTATAACATCCGAAAAAATTTACATAGGCCTGGCTGATGTACACAATGATAATTAGCCTGCTCATTTTAGTTATAGAACAATGCATTATTACATGGTGATAATTGTCATTTTGCTTTCGATTGTATTTAGAAGAAAATCTCCTTTGACCCCAAAAAAGAATCATAACGTGATTTTTCAGATTTTTCACATTCCCAACCCCTCCCTACTTACTAAGACCCCCCCCCGCTTATTTATTTTCTGAAAAATTTCTGACCCCCCCCCAACTTTCAAGACCCCCCCTTCTATTAAGGACCTTAGAGTAATTGAATGAAAAATCGTCAATAAACCCGTTCCAGATTATTGGCTCTTAGCCTTCTGAGTCTTATGCCCGTTGCCACCAAATCTATTTAAAATGACTGGGTAAAAAGCGACTTGGTAAAAACGCAGTGCAGATGAAGGCCAGACTTAACAGCTTCTAGAAACAGGATAAAATGATCGTTCTAGATTTGTCTAAACTCTGTGTACAGTAAAAAAGCCTCAAGTACAGGAATGCATGGATTGCAAGTGAATAGGTTCTCGAAGAGGGGACCTTTGCCTTTCCTGTAGAAATATCCCTGTAAATATCCATTCGTCAATGTAATTAAAGCAGAAATCTTTTCTCCAGCTTTGCTTGAAAGTGGACAACTAGATACACCAAAAAGCTTTCAAAGATATCAACAAAGATATCAAAGTGAAACGATTCCAGTAGACAAAATATCATTGCTGAAAAATTGGCTCTGTCTTATTTGTCACGAAGCAGTACAGAAATAACCTTAATTAAGATAGCGAGTACCAACTGGCAAATGCAGTAAAACAAGTAAGAAATAGTAGAAGCAATGGAAAGGGGCTTGCCTTTAAACAATTATCTTTAGTTTATGCCTCAGCGTGGAGCAGAAAGTCAAATGAAATAGGACACGTGCCTCTGAGTTTTAATTGCCTTTCTTTTAAAATTTAAAGAACTGTACAAGATGAATTTCTTACGCTGCACCTAAATTATTAAGCTAAATATCACAATACAGCAAACTACCTTACGACCGATTGACATTATTGAAAAGCGTTTGTTCATTGGACAATCATGGCCCTACTTGCAAGTTCGTACATTTTACTAATTTACAATGATAAAAGTTAGCATTTGTTCATTGATATCAAAAAGCCCGTCATTTCCTGCAAATTGTCCATCTGATAATACCTAAAAAATAAACGACAATTAATTGTTATATTTGCTCATGTGATGAAGATAATTTGGAGTCATGTTAATTTTAATTCAAATCCATTCTTAACTCAGTTGGGAGTTGTTGGGAAAACCTTGAATGAAATAGATACAGTCAATTCCATTTAGCTCACTGAAAAAAGCTGTTTGAAAAGTTTTGGTGTTTGAAAAATACTATTTTGAGGTGTTACTATTTTGAGGTTGAAACGTGTCAATGGAAAAACGTCACGTCCTTATCGTCCTTATCGCCCTTAAAGCAGCGGAATTTAGTTGCGTCCTTATCGTTTAAAAACGATGATATCAGTAACATCGATTTCGATAAAATTAGTAAAAAGGGAATGAGAAATGCGATTATATCTGCACCTAGAGATACTCAACTGACCTTGCCACACTTCTGAAGATTTTCAGTTTGTCTAAGAAGGCCTCTCTCGCTATCAGTGTCGTGTAATCGCCTGCGCATTCGCAATGAATATTCATGTTGCGGCCTTTAACCTGAAAATGCACAAATTTAAGATGATACCAAATAGAGTTCTGGTAGTGGGTATTTCAATTTGTATTCTAGATAAATAAAATTACATTACAGCTACTGAAATAAGAAAAATTCCTTGAGTTAAATGCTAAAAACTACATAGAAAAATTGCAGAAGTTTAAAATTTAAAAATGAACACACATTACTGGGCAGATCTTCAAATTATTCGTTTTGAGGAAGGCTTGAGTTATTAGAGGATTCAACAAAAATCATTTCTAGATGCAAGCAATTTCCCTTGGTGTAAGTTCGCTTCCCTTAGGCTTGGTGTAAGTTCGCTTCGCTAAGGCGAAAAGGAATAATAGAAAGGGAAGAATGCAGGGCTGTTACCTGTTTGCATTTAATGCACTTCAGGTCCTGCAAGGTGTAGGACATAGACCTCTTGCAAAGGATGCCAATCAACTCTTCTTCAATGACGAACATCGAGTAGTTGTTGCGGCAATCTGGACACTCAATCTTCGCTCTGAAATTAACAAAGGCTTTATTGTGCAAGAGCTTTCACCGTTCACAATTCAAACCTGCTACATGAAAAGATACAAGGTTTAACAGATGAGCAGTTAGCTTTCAATTTTCACGTTAAGTTATTTGCTTTCAATTTTGAATGGCACTTAAATAATGAAAAACATTCTGTGCCAAGATGCAAAACAGGACCTATTATATCACTTATTTAAAATGAAGAGAGAACGGCTAATATTTGTACAAAGGAATACGAAAGCACTGAAACCTTCATTATAATTTGTTCTAAACATTTTGCACAAACAGTGATACAGCTACTGGGAAAAACATCAAAGCTTATATCAACAAACATAAAAAATAGAGAAATAAGCAATGAAATGAAATTCGAGGTGGACTGGTGCGAAGGTCAGACTTACGGAATGCTTCCCCTTGGGGGTGTGATGAAAGCATCTCTGCAGAGATCGAGATCACGACAGCTGTTGCAGTATTCGCAAATGACCTGAAAATGGTCGAGCAATGCAGAACAATAAGCACAAGAAAAGAGACAACAAAGATATAGATGGTCAAAATTGAAAGAAAGGAATAAAGAAAAAAGAGAGAGAAAAAAGAAAGAAAACACGAATGAAAAAAGAAAAGAGAAAAAAAGGAGGAAAAAATAAAAAAAGGAATGAGGAAAAACGAAAGAACAATGGATTCATTGCTATATAACCTTCGTAATTATCATGGACATGAAAGAAATTTTTTTCCACTAGCAAAGTCTATCTCCAGAGAAAACTATTGTCACCTCCTCAATCCTTTGAAAAGGCGATCTTGATTTCTTTGAAAATAATAAATGTGATATTTAACATTTAAACCCATCGTTAAGATTATTTTGTATCCCAAGACTGAAGAAGATCAACTTAAGGAAAATGCTGAATCTTAATAAACGAAAAAATTGTTTCATTCTTACTTCTGGGACAACAAAAGATAAGCAAGGATCCTTGAAAAATGCATCTTCTGAAAATTCCCCAACGCCGATGAGTTTCAGTAGATCTCTCCTGTAAAAAAAAAAAAAAATGCGTCTAGTTGCACCATCATATTTTTATTTTGACACAAAGGGGGGAATTAAAAACGCATATAAGTGATTAGAAGGAAGAAATCTAAGGCAAAATTGAATTATATTTCAAAATATGAAAGGAAAAATCATTGTTTTCAAATGCGAAATCACAGATAGAAAAATTTGGAAGCAACATCTCTGACAAAAAAATCTAAATCTACTAATGTTCAAATCCTTAACATTATATTTTCATTACCTCAATTTTGTAACTTGGCTCTTAACGTTAACATCAAGGGACAAAACCTAGAGCAAAGGGAAAACATCGTCATTTTGAGTCGATAGAAAGTGGATAGCAAAGGTTTATCCAAAGAAATGTTGCGTTGTGGAGAAGCTAAGGTAACAGAAAAGTGAAAAAGCTGAATAGGGAATTTAAATCACTTGCCTGGCACACGTACTTGACGAATTCTAATGCCGGGTTTTTCAATGGCAAATAGGAGCCTGCCAAGACAGGAAAATCAGAACTTGCATCTTTTCCACTTTCTCCACTTAAAGTACGTTGGATTCTTTGAGTTATACTAAAAATAAGAATCGTAATGAAGCTAAAGTAACCGATTAATGAGACGCAAAATATATTGAATGACGATGTTAGACTTAGACAAAATAACAAGCATTGGCTTTTAAGATGAAAGCTTGTTTAGATTTAAAACAACTTATAGAATTTCTAAATCATATAGGACGAATCGAGTAGAGTAAAAGCATCGTTGAAAAGCACCTAAACAGCTGTTCAGTAAGCTCGCTTTTTATCCGCGACTGTGCGAATTCCACGCTGCCAGGCGTGGCCGATGTTTCTGCCATTTTCTGTAGAAGAAAGGAAAAGTTCAGTGTCTTCCTTTGCAATCAAACCATTTTGAATTCATTTAAGAAAATACTGAAATATTTCACTAGACAAACTGCAATTATTTAAAAATGTTCAGGCCCTGGTTTCCCAGAAAAACAGATTAGCTACATGGGTGAACTGATAGGTTAGAAAAAGGATACAAATAGTCTAGTTATAGGTTAGGACGAAACATGTAAAGGGCTAGTAACGGGTTAATAATGGGCTATTAATGGGTCAGTAATGGATAAGTAATGGATTAGTAATGGGTTAGTTATGGGCTAGTAATTGGCTAGTGATGGGTTACCAATGGGTTAATAATGGGTTAGTAATGGGTAAGTAATGGACTATTAACGGGCTAATAATGGTTTGGTAATGGACTAGTAATAGGTTGGCAATGAATTAGTAATGGGTTAGTAATGGATTAGTAATGGGTTAGTTATGGGCTAGTAATTGGCTAGTGATGGGTTAACAATGGGTTAATAATGGGTTAGTAATGGGTAAGTAATGGACTATTAACGGGCTAATAATGGTTTGGTAATGGACTAGTAATAGGTTGGCAATGAATTAGTAATGGGTTAGTAATGGATTAGTAATGGGTTAGTTATGGGCTAGTAATTGGCTAGTGATGGGTTAACAATGGGTTAATAATGGGTTAGTAATGGGTAAGTAATGGACTATTAACGGGCTAATAATGGTTTGGTAATGGACTAGTAATAGGTTGGCAATGAATTAGTAATGGGTTAGTAATGGATTAGTAATGGGTTAGTTATGGGCTAGTAATTGGCTAGTGATGGGTTAACAATGGGTTAATAATGGGTTAGTAATGGGTAAGTAATGGACTATTAACGGGCTAATAATGGTTTGGTAATGGACTAGTAATAGGTTGGCAATGAATTAGTAATGGGTTAGTAATGGATTAGTAATGGGTTAGTTATGGGCTAGTAATTGGCTAGTGATGGGTTAACAATGGGTTAATAATGGGTTAGTAATGGGTAAGTAATGGACTATTAACGGGCTAATAATGGTTTGGTAATGGACTAGTAATAGGTTGGCAATGAATTAGTAATGGGTTAGTAATGGATTAGTAATGGGTTAGTTATGGGCTAGTAATTGGCTAGTGATGGGTTAACAATGGGTTAATAATGGGTTAGTAATGGGTAAGTAATGGACTATCAACAGGCTAATAATGGTTTAGTAATGGACTAGTAATGGGTTGGCAATGGATTAATAATGGGTTAGTAATGGGTAAGTAATGGACTATTTACAGGCTAATAATGGTTTAGTAATGGACTAGTAATGGATTGGCAATGGATTAATAATGGGTTAGTAATGGGTAAGTAATGGACTATTAACGGGCTAGTAATGGTTTAGCAATGGACTAGTAATGGGTTAGCAATGGACTAGTAATGGGTTAGCAATGGGCTAGCAATGGACTAGTAATGGGTTAGCAATGGGCTAGTAATGGGTTAGCAATGGACTAGTAATGGGTTAGCAATGGGCTAGTTATGGGTAAGTAATGGACTATTAACGGGCTAGTAATGGGTTAGCAATGGACTAGTAATGGGTTAGCAATGGGTTAATAATGGGTTAGTAATGGTTTAGCAATGGACTAGTAATGGGTTAGCAATGGGTTAATAATGGGTTAGTAATGGTTTAGCAATGGACTAGTAATGGGTTAGCAATGGGTTAATAATGGGTTAGTAATGGTTTAGCAATGGACTAGTAATGGGTTAGCAATGGGTTAATAATGGGTTAGTAATGGTTTAGCAATGGACTAGTAATGGGTTAGCAATGGGTTAATAATGGGTTAGTAATGGTTTAGCAATGGACTAGTAATGGGTTAGCAATGGGTTAATAATGGGTTAGTAATGGTTTAGCAATGGACTAGTAATGGGTTAGCAATGGGTTAATAATGGGTTAGTAATGGTTTAGCAATGGACTAGTAATGGGTTAGCAATGGGTTAATAATGGGTTAGTAATGGTTTAGCAATGGACTAGTAATGGGTTAGCAATGGGTTAATAATGGGTTAGTAATGGTTTAGCAATGGACTAGTAATGGGTTAGCAATGGGTTAATAATGGGTAAGTAACGCGCTAGTAATAGGTTAGCAAAGGGTAAGTAATGGGCTAGTAATGGGTTAGCAAAGAGTTGATAATGGGTTAGTAATGGGTAAGTAACGCGCTAGTAATAGGTTAATAATGCGCTAGTAATAGGTTAATAATGCGCTAGTAATGGGCTAGTTATGGGTAAGTAATTGGCTAGTAATGGGTAAGTATTAAGCCACTGAAGGCTAGTAATGTGTTAGTGAGAATTAGATTGATAATGGGTTACAAACTCCTTAAAGGAGCTCTCTCTTTAACGAACTTTTGAATTGAGGTACTGCACAACCGTTAACCACATCAGCATCGTTAAAAATAACGCTTTTACGTTGAGCAAGAGGTAGTTATGGGTACCTGGGCCTGGGTTCCAGACCTCCTTAACGGAGTGTCATCTGACTTTCTCAAAGCATTTTGCTCCTTCAATTTGGTATAGACCGCATGAATATGCCCCGCAATCACAACCTGCGAAAAGAAAAGCATCAATAACGAGAAAAAGTGTTTTACAACTTAACTGAAGCATTTCGAAAGAATTTATCCAGCCTTGTAATCATGATAACATAATTTCTTTGAAGGAAAAGAAGTTATCGAAGGCCACAGGCGACAAGCATCAAAGAAAGATTTATGATTTTTCTTTACATCAAAGAAAAAACTATTGGAAAATAACATGAAATTAATAAGATATTGCAGGCTAAAGAAGACAAACCTTAAAAAACTCTTGACATGAAGCTGCCTTTGGAAGGAAATTGACGATATTCCAGTTCATTTCGACTTGAGACTAAATCAGAAGGAAATCAGAAATCAGTAAGTATCAAATCAGTGAGGCTCATGACACAAGTATCAAATCATATTGCTCATGACACAAGTATCAAATCAGTAAGGCTCATGACTTATATATGTCTTTCTGCCCATACCTTGTATTATTTAAACGCTCTTTAACTTGACCATATTAGAAAATCTTTAACTTAACCATAACTGCCTCTCGAAAAACAATCTTTTGAATTAAACAAAATAAGGCAATAATGGGAACGTATTCAAGGTCATCGATGTTTGTACAAAAATCTTAAAAGAAAAAATAAGCTTTGTATGGAGGGAGGGGGGAATTTTGCCCTCGTATTCGAAACAAAAACTCACTTGTCCGTTGGGATTTGTTTCAATGACGTCATCCTCAAGCACACTTCCATCAAGCTCCTCCACATTTGGATCCTCATTCGATTCACTGTCACAAAATGCATCAGGATCTTCTACAAACTTTTTAGGGATTATTCCTCTTATGCCTCCGTGATTCGCCTTTAGTAAAAAAATTTCTTATCAGTTTCGAATTAAAAAGGCCGAAACAGCCAGAAATTGTTCTGTAGGCTTTAAGAAACGCTGGTGCAATAAGGAAATAAAAATCGAGAGGCAGATCACTGCTTAAAATCACGTACGCTATTGAGAATAATCACAATTTGATCACAAATTAATCACATTAACAAAATGATCAATTTAATCACCAAGTATCACAATATTGCTTAAAAACAAATATTAGAATTTTTGACCACGTTTATTCACATATGTTATTGAAAAGTGCAATATTGAGAAGTGCAATGTCCCTTTCACACTTATCCAAACTTTTCATGAACACGTTCGAAAATCTGCAAAAGCATGCTCGAGGAAATGAACAAAACAACATCAAATTGTACCCTGCGATGGAGCAGAAATTAAGGCCTCGTTACGCTGCCGGGGTCACTGAAACAACCATTGCTGTTTTTGTTGCTCAAATGCCACTGAAGTTGATCTGACCGAAAACCACACCAGATAGCAGTCATTTTTCATTTATTTCTCGTTGGTTGCTGTAAGGGCGGATCAAGACAGTTCCGGCTGTTGCAGTTGCAACTGTTACATTTATGGGAAATGATTTATGTCATATTCTTATAATTTCCCCAAATAAAGTTTGATAATCAAGTTCCATATTTCCGGAATTTGTGATTTTTGCCGTCGGTGAAAGTTTCAGGAATGACAGTTTCATTTTGCAATAGCGACATCACTTACGAGGGGCAGAAAACAGAAAACATGCATTTGCCTTAATGTCTTTTACAAGGTGTTCAACAACTCTACGCTGTTTTTCACTTCAGGCTATTTGCATTCATGTTGCTAATGCTACCGTTCAGGATAGATAGCATTTTTGATGCATATTCAAATTCTTATGGCGAAAGTAGGCGGCCCACAGAACAGAGCACGTGCATTTGCCTTAATGTCTTTTGCAAGTTGTTCAACGAATCTACGCTGTTTTTCATTCTACGGTGTTCAACAACTCTACGCTGTCTATTTGTATTCATGTTGTTAATGCTACTGTTCAGGAAAGATAGCTTTATTTGATGAATATTCAATTTCTTATGACGAAAGTAGATGGCCCACAGAACAGAAAACATGCATTTGCCTTAATGTCTTTTGCAAGGTATTCGATTCAACAACTGTTCACTGTTCACTGAAATTATTTGAAAGGACTTTTGAATCTATGATTCAATTTCTAAATAATCACAAATTAATCACAAATTAATAAAAAATTAATCACTTTTATCACTAAAAATCAAATTAATCACACACAAAATTGATTCAATCGCAAATTAATCACTAGTGATTATTGATCTCGTACACCATTTTCAAGTGATTTGCCCCTCGAAAAAAATAACGAAGTTACTCTTCAAAACATCTAGTGGGCCCTATCGCTATGAAATCTTACTTGCTTCATCCATATTTTTTAGAGACATCGATATCATAAATGAATTATCTTTAAAGATTTGAAAAGGTTAAAGAAAAAGGTTGTTTCGTTACTCTGGAAGCAAAGACAAAGATCAGAATCAGTCGCAATTACAAGAAAAAAGGATTGCAAAAGCATAGGAGAAGAAGTTATACCTGACCCATCCAGTATAAATACTCCCAGCATGCAGTTGGAGCTAGGTCAATACTATGGAAAAGATCTTTGCACTGGATACTCTTGAGAATGAAATGGACATAAGCAAGTGCATCTTTCACACTAAAAGAGAAAGATAAACAACAATTTAGCAGTTTTTTATGGCCCTTTTTAGCTTTATAAAATGGACACGACATGCTTGGATTTCAAAACAAAAAGCAGTTCAATATCTAGCCTGATAACAAGCCCATTTATTCTAATGACAAATGCTGACATCGAATAGATGGGCTGGTTATAGGGCTATTCATTATTAACTTCAGCTGCAAAGTAGATAAACATCAACATACATTATAATCATCATTATCATCATTGATATCAACAGAATTTACTCACTCACTCTTCACTCCTCATTCCACACTGACTCACTGACTCACTGACTCACTGACTCACTGACTCACTGACTGACTCACTGACTGACTCACTGACTCACTGACTCACTGACTCACTCACTCACTCACTCACTCACTCACTCACTCATTCACTCACTGACTCACTGACTCACTGACTCACTCACTGACTCACTCACTCACTCACTCAGTCACTCCCTCACTCACTCACTCATTCACTCACTCACTGACTCACTCACTCACTGACTCACTCACTCACTCACTCACTCACTCACTCACTCACTCACTCACTCACTTACTTACTTACTTACTTACTCACAAAATTCAGTCAAATTCTAAAAACATTTTTGGGCAAATAAAAAAGATTTTACTTGTGTTTCTTTGTGCAAAGTATAATCTTGTTGAAATTTGCATATACAATTGTTGAGCCTAGCTTTTTGAACTCTGCAATCAACTAAAAATAAAAAAATTAACTACAGTTATTCTAACTATAAACTGCCATTAAATCACCCAAGAAAAAGTTATCATCATCAACTGTCGAGATATCCTTTTGACATTAACCCGAAGGTGCAAATTAAATTCAACACGTACGTGAGAACTGTCCCTGTTCTTACATATCTTTCAATGTGAGAAAATCAAAAAGAAAAATGTTTAGTTATTTCTTCTAGTTTGACAGTGTTGGTTAAGCAAGACAAGCAATTTGAGCAGAAAAGAGACTATTGAGGTATCTTTAGGTCCGCAGTTTAATTCATAGGTATATTTACTTCGTTTGTTAGAACACAATATGATTGAGTTGCAGGTTCTTGCGCACTATGCTGCAGACTCAAGTGGAAAAAGAATTGGGCTCACCTGCATGAAAAGCTTCTTCATAAGGCCATGGATCATTTTGCAGAGGGCTGGATCATACAGCATAGATGTCTGACAACGAAGCCAGCTGAAATAGAGACGATATATTTATTAAAATGGAGCCCACCAGGTGAAGTTTCCACGTCAGTTAGGATTATTAAAAGTCCATTCAGGACCTAGTTAACTGTCCTTTCTTCGGAGTTTAATTAAAGAGTTAGTATAAAACGAATGGCTAGCTGAAAAGTTCCCAAAGTTTTTCATTCACACTGAGCATTTTATGAAAATACAGCTACTTTTATCACTGATCAAACAATGCCAGTAGATAACAA
Organism: Rhopilema esculentum; assembly: GCF_013076305.1. The sequence goes on from NW_027019322.1 coordinate 12,621,299, forward strand.
AACAATTGTTCGCTGGTTCAGAAGGAAGAAAAGTGCGGTTTTGCCCACCAAGCAGATGAAAATAATGAAACGGCCAATGAGGCGCAAATCCAGTAGTCTTTTTATAAAGTCAATTGGCTGCGTGTGGAAAAATACTTCTTGCTTGGCTTGGCATTAGGGTCGAATTAAAACTTGATTACAAGGTGTACTCACTAATAAATTGTTATGGAAAGTCAAAAACAGTGTTCCCAAATGTCCCAAAAATTTACGTTTCAAGATTACGAAGTTACAATGAAATATAAAGGAAGAGATTACCGATAGAAATGAATGAGTTGGTTGTCAGCCAATGGGTTTTGATTGGACGAAACTTCGTGAAGCCAGTTGTAAATCAGCCCTTTCAAGACTCTACAACATATAACATATTTTTAAAGATAAATACTGCTTCCATGGCTTTAATAAAACCAGCACTGCTGCAAAATTAAATTTCTGAGAAGGAATAGTAAGAGTCACCTGAACGCTGTGGAGCACAAAGCTGCCTCGTCATAGCTCGTAAGCGTCGAAACCGCACCCGGTCCGGCTTTGATCAGCTCCTCCAGAGAGGCCTAAGCAAAAAATCATTCAGCTTCAATTTTGGGTCCTATTGAAAAATTTACCATTGGACCTAACGGTAGCTAGTCTCAACGCAAGCGTTAAGTGGAGATATGTTTTTAGGTTGCTTTGAAGAAACTAGCATGTCACGGTCTGCAGCAAAACTACAAAAATCTTGCTTCCTATACCCCTGGCCATTCCGATGTCTTTGCACTTAGCATCCTGTAGACTTGCTCACGCCAAAAAACCAAGCAAATGCACCACAAATGCAATTGGAAAACGAGGAAAGATTGCAATCCTTAGATTCAAAACAGATTAGCAGTTTTCCATAATCTAAACCTAAAAATGTGATGCAATTTCAAACTGACCAAAGACGATTCTATTAACATCTATGTTGCCTTTCAGCTACTTTCTCAGTAGGCCTATAGCTCGAAAAACGTTTTAAAAAGATAAGCGTTCACAATATAAGCTTTTACAGAAAGGGAACAAGAATTAATGAATTGGTTGCAAGAGGAGAGCAAGAGCACTAGTTTGAATTGGTTTAACATCATACCTGGGGCAGTGAATCAAAACTGACAGCGGTTCCTGCGCCGCCCTCTGCATCGTGGACATGGTGTGACTAGGATGAAAAAAATTGCAATAAAACAAAGCAAGGAAATTTCAAGAAAAAAGAAGGTATCAACTAGCAACTAAACACTTTTATTCAAACCAGATGATAACAAAAGTATGTTTTAAAAAGTCAGGTGTAGAGATTGGCGAGCTGATGCAGATTGCCGAAGAGCAAAGCAAAATGGCAGAAAAATAAACTTACTTGGATGACAGTATTGACTGCTAAACCGTCGACTGAGATTTCAACACATATTGTCGGATAACAGCAGGGATGGTTCACTTCCATACTTCTTCCCCCTTCGTCGAATTCAGTCACCAACCTGATAATGGGAAGTCAGGCTAATCTCAAAATTCTTGGTACTAAAAAGCATTCGACGAACATAAGTTCTTGTTATTTAGATTTTAACATCGCTTAGTTTCTTCACTTCGTAAAAGAGGTTTTGTGAGCTAAAAATGTTCAAGCATGACTATCGCATTAAACTAGTGAATTTTAAAAGCAAGTACCACGATTGCTGATTGCGATCACTAAAAGACTGGTTACTGATTGGCAAGGCAAGCGAACCTGTTATCGTCCTCTTCTTTGCCGCCAAGGTCGGGCCGCTCTGTCGGAGTGATCCACATAAGATGGCTGTTCTTCTGCAGATTTCTTGCAAAGAAAATGTCTGACGCAAACAATGTTGGGTCAACTGGAGGAATATTGCCAATAGGAATATGGAAATACCTCGCGTTGTCTAATTGCATCTGCAAAAATACGCAAGTTTTGAAACTGAAAATAACGACAAAGTTTTTATACGAAAGTCTAACAATAAAGGAAATAATGTAAATTTTTGAATACCAGATAAATCATTTACCTCGATCCATCGATCAACCTCAAAAAAAGCCCGCATGATTTTCTTTGCAGCTTGTCTCTGCCAATCCAAAGCCGTGAATTGATTTGCGTCACTAAAGAGAATGAACGTGGTTCAGGAATTTAACTGGAACAAGATTAAAAAATGTACTGAACTATACGCGGTGGAGGCGCTATTTGTTGTTTCAAAACCAACAAAATTGCAAAAAATAATGTTCATTGTTATCTGTTAAAGTTAACAAAGAATTACCTTTCTGGGGGTGGCATTTCGACGACAGGAAATTCAGACACACTTGGAATGAGAGACTTAACGTGTTCTTGATCTTTAATGGAATGAAAATGTTCCGTGAGAAAAGGCAGAATGAAGTTTGAAGGAACGGCTTAATAATAAACAAAAAATTGCGACGTAAACCCAAGTCAGAGTGAGCTTAGAAGATGCTTTGCATATGTAAACAATCGTTGATGGTATGATCGAGATTCGAGATTAATGCATGAGTAATGTTTTTAGTACAGTAACCAATTGTACAAGCATTCTAAAAAAGAACATGTCAATTAGGATATTTCGCAAACAAGATTTCTTAGCAATGATCACGCTATCATTGTGAAATTCCAGTCGCAAAATATTGTGTCTATTCTTTTCGTTATATGGGATTTGAAGCGCAATTTAACAGTGCTGTGAGTGTAGCAAACAGGGAAGTGGAAGCGGATAATTATTGTTTTGAATTATTTCCCCCTTCAAGTTCTACTTTTTTCGGTAAATGTATCGCATACTGGTAAAAATTACAGAAATGCCCCTGCGTATTGCAATGTTTTCGAAAGCCATATACCAAGGACAAGATTAAAGTCTTGCATGCATGATATTAAAATAATGCACTCCAGCTAAGGTGGAAGGAACATCTTGGAAACCTTTACGCGAAAAGTCAAATTCATAACAGCCCCTGTTAAACACAAAGAAAACCAACATTGACCGAAGTATGAAATATGACAGCTGGAGGTTTTTGACAATTCTCTCTACCACTTTCCAATACAAAATCGATGCATTTTGAATAACAACTTAACATAAAATACGTTAGTTTTCTATAAATGAGGAATTCAGTCAAATTTGGGCAAGGTTTTAAAACTAGAACAGTGTGTACCTAACGGTGATTGAATAAGCAGCATCGTTGGTCCACGTTTTTCTTCTTTGTATCCAATAAGCGCACGGTGAATCGCTCGATGAAGCTAGAAGAACGAAAAAGATGGTCATAGTTTCGACCTTAAAAAGGCATAAACATTTCCAACAACTATTAGCAAACAAACATACTCTTACCAGTTTTGAATTTGTTTCTACTCTAACTTCAAAGGAGTATGCCTCTGCAGGGCCATGGAAGACCTCGTTTTGATCCTCAGCCTCTTGCATCCTTTTAAAAAAAGAGATTCAAATTGAACACATTTATGTCGTATACAAAGAAGCGGACATACTTAATACGCGCAATTAGCAGCTTTTTCATGTCAATTTGTGCCTTGAAGAACACTGCCATAATCCAACAAGAAATAGAAAGAAAAAACTTACTTAAGAGATCTTTCTGCCTGATACAATGACTGCAAATTTGGCATCTGGTTGCTTCTTACGGTGTTGAGGACAAATACAGACGCCTGGAAAGCAATAAACGAGATTCAGCGATACAATTTTCCATTTTGTTCGTTCGGATCCTTATTCTGACGTTTTATATTCTGAGGAGTGTCAGGCGAAAGGCTTTTAGTATGTTAAGAAAAGTTTGCTTTTTACAAAGCTATTTTCCAGTCCTGTACAGCAAAAAAATGTTCACATTCAGCAAAACACAATATATTGGCGATGTTCGTCTTGAGTGGTGCATTGCATTATCATAAACCATGAATAGCAGATTGTCACAGAAAACTGTTCACTAAAAGTGTTCCAAATACCAATAGACGATGCAGAATTAACGAAATCTGCATTTTGACTTGCTGGATCAAAGACATGATTAGTGCACATGATATTCCTGTCGAAATTTGTTGAAAGTGTTATTAGTTGTTTAATCAAAGTAAAATATCCCATACAAAGATCGTGTTTTGCTCTTAAATATTTAAAAATTAAGCAGAAAACATCAAATAAAATACCTTTTGGGTTGGTGGAAAGAAAAGACAAAACACAGCTCGATTTTCTCTGGGAAGGAAAAATTTAAAATTTAGAGGAATATTCGTTTCAAATTATTGCGAGTTATTGTTTAATCCCTCAAAGATAACGGCAAAGGTTTCACAAAATGTCAAAACTGTTTTAATCGCATCATGCTTAAAGCAAGTTGTATTACAAGAATATGAGTAATGATAATATCTAGATTAGAATAAAGAAATAGCAAACATTATTTTTTCGTACTTACAGCTGACAGTGATAGAAATAAATATGCTTGATTTGCGATTTCACAAGGTAATCCACCTCCGCAAGGGTCTTAAACTCAAGCTGGTCCAAGTCAAAAATCTCTAGCTCCTAAAAAATTGAAAGGCAAAATCACCATTAAAAGCAAACGCATACATACACATAGGCTCAACACAAAATTCTACAATGTAAATATTTAAAATTAAAAGGAAAAGTTAAAAGAACAGGCAACTGACTTTGCCAGCGAAAGCTTTTGCGGTGATCCTGTTGACCTGACAAGCACATCCGAGGCGAATGATTGCACGAACATTGAGCGGCACCTAGTGGAAAGGAAATGTCAATCATAATTACAAAAACAAGGAATAAGACAAGATAGAATTGATGAGAAAAAACTAAGGCAAAAACAACAGAACTACCTGAGTTTCATATATTCCCTCGATATCGGGCGAAGACAAATCTGCGGACAGTTCGCTAAGGAGAAAGAGATGTTGTAATCAAAAAACTAGACTTTGGAAGTAAAAATTGAGGACAGGTTACAAGTATTATGCAAAAGAAAATGTTATGAGAAGACAAAATGAAGACATAAATTCAAGGCCTCACAACTTCATTAATGTCCCATGGATAGGTGTATCGTTATCCAACCAAATGTTGGGGACATGATAGCTAACGACAAGAAGGCAATGGTGTGAAAGATCTAAGAGGAGACAAATCAGATATATGAAAACAGAAAGAAAAGGGTACCTCATGTGCTCTCTGAAGACTACTTCTGGCACTGCATACTCGTATAGGAAGAATGATGGGTTGGAGCGCGGAAGTGTTCTGGAAACACGTCGCCATGCTGAATAAAGAAAAATTTAAGATATCGAAGGTACATTATCATAGAGAACTATCAAGTAACATAGAGTAGCGGGCTGCATCAACAGTAATATGAATCATAGAGTAACATTTAGTATCAATCGTTGTAACAAGTAGCAACAAGTAGTAACTGGTAGTATCTGGTGGTAATAAGTAGCTAAATAAAGTAACAGAAAACTACTATGTAGAAGCTACTCACTTGCCCCTTCACCTTCCTTTTGCTTTCTTGAGTTAACATAAAAAATTCGCGGCACATTTACTTTGATGGAATGCAGTTCCTGCCCAATCATGGCCCAAAGGCGAAAAATCCCTGGGGTGTCAGCCTCTGTTATCTGAAAAACAACAGCAAAATCATACGGTCTATCATTTTTTCGAGTGATAAAATAACAAATCATTTAAAATGGTTACATATAAGAAATATATACATTATCCATCTTAAAATCGAACAACCAAATTAAAACGCATTGAAAAACCATTATTCTGCATTTTTCAACGATAGAATTAGGTTCACAAAACCTAAAGAATAAACTATAAACCTGAACAATTTGCCAGGGAGATTCCAGAATAGACTGCGCTTGTCTTCTAAAGAACCCAGTGAGGCCGACTTGAGGTCCGCTCGATTGAGCTCGGCCAGGGGCGGTGGCTACGTAGCCAGCCTCCTTTCCAAGCTGCTGTCTTGCTTTTCTTTGATGCGACTGAAAACGCCATTTCTTCTTTTGAAATTTGACCCATTCCAACAGCTCATCCTATGAAAGTCAGTTTGGTAGTTCAATATGCGTAATTTGAAGAGTTCCAACAAAACATTTCGATTTAGGATGTTACCAGTCATAACCCGACTGAGCAATTGTATCAAGCTCTCATACCTTGGTTGTGCCCTGTTTAGGGGGATCGCCCAAGACAACTTTCCAGTGTTTAATAAGGTCGTCTTCGTGAAATTCAGAATCGACGCTTCTCTTGCCATCAATTTTTCGTCTCTTAGTTGATATAGGAACATTGGGGGAACTGCGTGGTCTTTTTTGTGATCCAAAGTCTTCGATGTCATTAACTGAATCCTGGTTACCTGCAGGGTTTATTGGGACGCCTGCTGGATCCTGCAAAGGAAATGAGTTTTCCTTTAAATTTGGCAATAAATACATGTGACATAGCTAAAGGAACATTCATCAAACAAAGGAGGTTGTCAGAAAGAGTGACAAAAATTGTTTGTGGGTAGCAAGAAGGCTTATTCAAATCATCGCCTAGAAAGGTAACTAAGTTTACCTTTTTGGCTGGGAGGAACATATCGTTTATCTTGTGCTGTCTAAAAACATCGTTCTTCTCTAACAGCTTTTTATGAAGCCAGTCTGGATGACGACACCGCGGCACTGGGTTTGTCACCTGGGAAAAAAGACAAAGTTATGGATGTATCATAGTTTGTTACCCCATTTAAAAATTTCTCTTTTTCAATTAGAGGGAAACATTGCGATATATTCCGATGCCTGATGGTCGCATACGGTGAAACTCGGTTTGGCAATTTAAAATGCCTTTTCTACCCCATAAGATATGTTTTTACGGCGAAAAACATTCCGATTATCGCCATTCTTGACACAAATAACTCGATAAATTGCTTACAGGAATCACGATAAATAAGGTTTGGTAAAGGCATTGAGTCATGATAAATAGACTGGGTACACCCAAATTGCCAAAATCCGCTGAGTCATGATTTCCATGACTGCGATGCTATTGGTTGACCTTGAACTGGTCACATGAACTCACCTTGTACTGATTAACATAACAGTTTCCATCAATAGCAAGTTGTCAACAACGGATGCCAATATCACATGAAACAGCAGCGATCACGCCGAAACCAAATGACCCCCTATAGAGAAAGCCTATTTACCATGACTCAATGCCTTTAAAATACAATAAGAAAGACCCGACAAACTTACTCCCTGCAATGCAGCTGGTATGGTGATGATTTTCTGTATGCAACTATTCAGTCGCTCTATGTAGTAGTCCCAATCCAAAATTGACCGAATGTCGAAATCCGTCGCACTTTTCAGCCACTTCTTCAGGTAATGCTTTTTGATGCTATCTTCAGTTTGGAAAATTGCCAGTGGAATCGCTCTTTCTGTAACCGGGGCACCTTCCGGCTTCCTTGAAATAATAAACCGGCAACTAAGGCCTTTGTCTTTCACCATTTGATCCCCGAGAAATTCAGCAAGCCTTTTTGCAGTACTGATCGATGTGGACTTTTGAGATCCATATTCTTCAAGGGTACGAGACATGCTGCGATTTTCAGAAATTAGTTCAAACAGTTCGGTGTCAGGAAGATTCTGTGCCTGTTTTGAAAATGAGCGAACGACAGCGTTGAAAATAGCGATTTTACGTGAAAACAAAGCGAGAGAGAATGAAAGAATGGCAAACGAGTATGAAGATTCATTTAGAGAGAATAACACAGAAACGTAGCAAACATAACAGGGAGCGGGAAAATCAGTTACCTTTGTGTAGAGAATATCAAGCCAATAGTCTGCAACCTTGGCAACCGATTCATAAACTGAAGGCAACGTGGTTCCATTCAGAAAAGATTCGAAGACGGACGACTGGAATATCTTGATCAATTGGAGTTCGCCTCGACGTTTCACTTCAAAACCCTTCAATTCTGCAAGACTCCCGTCATCATTGAATACGGCGTATCTTTGAATTAAGGCAAAGCTTTAGAATGGTCATTTCCCATGCAGTTATCAATTTAGTTTTTTCTACAGATATCGCAACATCACTTTATCAGAATAATTAACGAAATATGACGACGATCAGGAAATAAATAAGCACAATAACGAATCTGAGTTACCTTTTCTTTAGTTTCTTGCCTTCTTCTTTTGACGCTGGCAATATCATTGCTTTGTAAGGCCCGTCAACCTGGAAATAACATGGAAGTCAAAGCAAAAGAAATTCGGCTAAAACATTTGATTGCATGGTTTAAACTATTCGTGAATACGGCAAACTGGGATATTGTTACAGCTTCAAACACTGTTGAATTTAACATGAACTCTTAGAGAGTTTAGGGAGTTGCAAACAGTGAAAGAGTTGTCAAGATAAAAGAAGAAAATAATTAATAAGGTGACGAACCTCAAAGAAGATGGAATTTTCGCTTTGAACTTCATATTTCATCTTCTGAGGATCAGTCAGTTCGTGATATTGGTGGTTGGTAAAGTATTTCTGCAAAAACGATAAACCTTTGCAGGATCTCAAAAATCTTAGTTAAGACACACAAAACGCTTAAGGACAAATTTAAGCAAATAAAAAACAGTTGCTTGGTACTTACCTTAACCATGTAGTTTAGCATTGCACCTGGGTATGATACGACGACCTTCGGCTTTTTTGGGTTTGACGTTTTTATCTAAAAAAGACAGATACAACAATAGGATGCTGCTGGCAGGACTAAAACAGGGAATGGAGAACTCAAGCACTTGACAACATCATCAACGTAAAGTAAGGAACTGATACGATAGCAGATAAGGGATTCACAATGGGATACGTACAACATAGTTTTCAGGAAAACTTGCAGGAAGGATGCACCAAATTCCGTCAGTATCCAACTCCAAAGGTCGCCTGTGCCAAAAAAAGAACACTCCTTAACGTCCTGGTTATCAAAAGCAATTGGAATATTTTATAATATCATGAGCTTGATCTTTGTATGACATGGGGAAAAATTCATTCGGTTACATCCAACCAAATGCCAAACTTTGCAGCAACAAGCGAGAATGCTAGTTTGTCAAAATTCTGCTTTAAAGGTTTTTTGTTGATTCTTTCTTGAAAAAAGATTTCGAAATATGAACATATGATCGGTGTTGTGGCCATGAAAATTGAATTATTTAGCAAGATCGAGATCCTTATTGTTCTTCTCCAGCCGGACGAAAGAGACAATGTAGAGACACGGTACCACCGGCCCGTTCAAATGTTTTGATTATGTTACATTAAGTACCTGAATTATTTGAGTCTGATTCCATGCAACATGCTTACTCTATATATTGTACAATCGAAATGTATTGTATTAAAAGGGGTGCAATGGAAATGAAATGAAATTCATATCTGTTAACGGTATATCTTAGAATAGCTTTAAAATGGCAGGAAGGTTACTTACCCAATCTGCTCTACAATCTCTCGCGCATGCGTGATTATATTAGCTCCAGTGTAACAAACGATACCAGCCATTTCCATCGAAAACCATCTGGAGCTGAAAATGCAAAAATGGAACATGCATGAATGAGACATTCATTACCAGCTAACTAGTCAATAATTCATTTGTGTAACCTAAATAGTTAATCCGAAACCAAAAGTATGAAAATATACTTTTCAATCAGAATTTTCGTTTCGATCATCAAACAACTGACGCAAAATCAATCGTTGTACTTCATTTGAAAAACTGTTAGTTTCAAAGCTAGCCTTCTTACTTCTTCAAAATTTATACAAGGAAAATTTTCATATCCATTGAAAGATGGATCAAAAGGAAGAGACCTACCCTTTTCTCATTACGTAACCATAAAAGGAGTTTAGGATACACTTGTGAGCCAGCTGCAATGAGTCGTACAAAACCTCCATTCCTTTGGCACTATGGACGGGAGATGACGTCATTTTAAAAATACATCCAAATGAAAACATACGTAGACGGGTGTCACCAAATCATAATGAAAGACAATGGCCTTGAAATAAAGTAGCATTATCGAAGCAACAAGAGTGTGAAGTCATAGTATTTGAGGAATGAAATTACTATTTTATTTCTGCAGGATCTCCTTTCTCTACAGCAGCTCCAAGTTTCTTCTTCCAAACCTGTAATGATTAAAATTAGATTTGATACAGCTCATTTTGTTTCTTTAATAATTTCATGTCACATTTAACTTTGAAAATAGCGATTCTAAAAGCTCAAAGAGAATTAAACCATCAGGTACCACAAAAGAAAGAGTTCAGCTTTTAAGCAAAATCAAGATTTGAATTACAAGAAAAATTAACGAAATTTACCTTCAAAAGACCCTTGAATTCATATCTTCTATCCCGAAAAGCTCTCACAGTATCAACATAGAAGGAATTTTCTCTTTGGCAAATTATAGTCTTTCTCTTCTCCTCTCTGATAACTTTTGTCTTTTTGTAAGCCTTATGACAATAATCTACGTAAGAAACAAAGAGGATGCATTGATAAACTACAGCATAAAGTAAATTATCAGGTAAATTGAAACGACAATGTGATTTTTTACGAAGAATAAATTATTTAATGCGAAGAACAAAATGAAATCCGAGAGTCACAAGCTACGAGAACCGACCTGCAAGCCGTTTTTTGCCCATCCTCGCCTGCTCTTGCGGTGGCAAAGAATGAAAAGGCCTTGGAGGATCTCCAGGATTATCCCCTGCAACTGTTTCAACTTCCAACTGCTGCTTGATGTTTTGGTACTCATTATATGATGCCGGCGCTGAGGAAGTAACGGACGCAGTTATTAGCTCAAATACAACGTGAAGACATTCCTTGGAAGTAAGCGTTGGTTTAAGAGTAACTTAAAAAATCTGAGTAAATTTACGTACAGAAATCGCCCCTCCACATCCAATCCATAGCCCTTTGGCATTTTGCACCTGGTCGATTGAAATCACACGAAGCACATATCACCTCATCAACCATAGCAGGAGGCTAAAAGATAAAAGGAATCCGCTCCTATGAGTAAAACACAAGTATTCACTACAAGTATTCACTACAAGTATTGGAAAATGAAAGGATTGCGAGACAGAGAGGAAAGAGAACAAAAAGAGACAAGAAAGAAAGATGGAAAAGACAGGGACAGAGAGAAAGGTAAACTCAGAGGCAAATCAGGGACAGGGGCACAGAGAAAACTGGAGATACCTACAGCAAAATAAGGATGAGCAAAGGATAAAAAAAACAAAGAGGGAAAGAAAAAGAAAAGAAGACAAAAAGTCTAACCTGCAAACGATTTGTCAAAATGATATTTGGATACATTGCAGCTACATCTAAGTGGTAAATCATGGGGTTTTCGAGACGGGCAGGAGTATCACGCAACTCGCCAAGCTTTCTTTTCAAATCGGCACAGACCTGCAAAAAAAGTTGCAGTGGAGCTGTCACAATTACTAAATTGGAATTAAAAAATACGCAAATGCAAAAACATAAAAACTTAAAAACCCAGAAAACCTAATAAACATGTACAAGAAAATACAATAGGAACGCCAGTGCCTAAAGAAATATTCAAAACAATGGAATTTGTTTCTGACAAACATGGTATTAGTCTGGGCCACTAGTGAGAGAACAGAAGTACGGAATTCATAATGAAAGTGCATGGAGTGGAACGTAGAGCGTTCTCTGACGAAAAAAACTTCAGTTGGAATATAAACAAAAGGGAAGTAATTCTCTAACAAATAATTTTACGCCTACTGTCTGGAGAACAGTCGAAATCCACCTAGACTACAAAAGTAGCTGAGATATTCAGAAATTGAAAACTTACATCATCAAAGTTTGTGACTTGTTCTAGGGGCACTTTCTCTTCCCTTTCGATTGTGTCCTGCAACGTATCTGCAACCGATTCTATCAACATGTCGAAAGCCTTGGGCACCTATAAAAAAGAGCCTAGAAGTTTATCAAAATCTTAAGACAAAAACCATTGTGATCTATCAAGGTTAGGGGCACCTATAAAAAAGAGCCTAGAAGTTTATCAAATCTTAAGACAAAAACCATTTTGATCTATCGAGGTTAGGGGCACCTATAAAAAAGAGCCTAGAAGTTTATCAAAATCTTAAGACAAAAACCATTGTGATCTATCGAGGTTAGGGGCACCTATAAAAAAGAGCCTAGAAGTTTATCAAAATCTTAAGACAAAAACCATTGTGATCTATCAAGGTTAGGGGCACCTATAAAAAAGAGCCTAGAAGTTTATCAAAATCTTGAGACAAAAACCATTGTGATCTATCGAGGTTAGAGGCACCTATAAAAAAGAGCCTAGAAGTTTATCAAAATCTTGAGACAAAAACCATTGTGATCTATCGAGGTTAGGGGCACCTATAAAAAAGAGCCTAGAAGTTTATCAAAATCTTGAGACAAAAACCATTGTGATCTATCGAGGTTAGGGGCACCTATAAAAAAGAGCCTAGAAGTTTATCAAAATCTTAAGACAAAAACCATTGTGATCTATCAAGGTTAGGGGCACCTATAAAAAAGAGCCTAGAAGTTTATCAAAATCTTAAGACAAAAACCATTGTGATCTATCGAGGTTAGGGGCACTTATAAAAAAGAGCCTAGAAGTTTATCAAAATCTTAAGACAAAAACTATTGTGATCTATCAAGGTTAGAGGCACCTATAAAAAAGAGCCTAGAAGTTTATCAAAATCTTAAGACAAAAACTATTGTGATCTATCGAGGTTAGAGGCACCTATAAAAAAGAGCCTAGAAGTTTATCAAAATCTTAAGACAAAAACCATTGTGATCTATCAAGGTTAGGGGCACCTATAAAAAAGAGCCTAGAAGTTTATCAAAATCTTAAGACAAAAACCATTGTGATCTATCGAGGTTAGGGGCACTTATAAAAAAGAGCCTAGAAGTTTATCAAAATCTTTAGACAAAAACCATTGTGATCTATCGAGGTTAGGGGCACTTATAAAAAAGAGCCTAGAAGTTTATCAAAATCTTGAGACAAAAACCATTGTGATCTATCAAGGTTAGGGGCACTTATAAAAAAGAGCCTAGAAGTTTATCAAAATCTTGAGACAAAAACCATTGTGATCTATCGAGGTAAGGTATACCTATAAAAAAGAGCCTAGAAGTTTATCAAAATGTTGAGACAAAAACCATTGTGATCTATCGAGGTTAGGTGCATACTCTTCTATTATTTTATAGATGGTTTAAATGAGGTCCCCTGCAAAAGGTCACTGATGCAAATGGACACCGATGAAAATCTTAATTCTTTCGCAAGCCTTTTCAGTTCAATGAAGCATGACAACTTATTTCGACTATTAAAAAAACAAATTCAACCAAAAGGCAACAGAAGCAACAACCCCTTCACACATATAAAAACAGAATTTAAAAATGACAAAGGAAAACAAAATATGCAAACAATTTTCGATAGCCAGTTATATTGCACAATTTCTCTTTTAACACCGGAATCTGGGAAGCATAGGTTTTAAAACATACCAGCCTAAATCTGCAAGGAATGTCACTTCTGAAAACGCCAGATTCTAGAGCTTCCACGTGACCACCGACATATGTTTCGCTTTCAAGAAGATGCCCATCACTCGTGAACTTATTCAATGCCTAGAGAAAAACAGTTTTTAGTGTACTGTACGAGGTGGGCGATTTGATTGCAAAAATAAAAAATTTGCCAAATTGCAATTTCAGTGAGTGTAACAATGAAACTTTGCATCAAAAAGCGTACCTGTTCCTGTTTGTTTGGGAAAATGATATTGGCATGGAACGCTTGTACCATCAGCAATGTCTCACATAACGAGCCTGATCCTTTCCGCAAGACCTTTAAAAAACGATTTTCATTGCAAATAATTTACATCACTAGGGGGCAAGTGACAAGTGGATTTATATCATAAATAAAAATGACTACATCTTCAAAATTCCTAGATACCATAGAAAATATTCTTGCAAATATTTTAGAAAAATATATCGCTGAGTCTCATGGTAGATGATCAGTTAAGTTGATAAAAAAACAGACTGCACTTTTGGAAATTTAAAAAACAGATATTAAAATTACCTCATCTGGTTCCATTGGAATGATGGTGCAAAGGGCAAATATGAAGGGGTGCACATATTGCATATAGAGGTAATAGGTTGCCACAGCATCAGAAACTGAATAGTTCGAAAGGACCTGAATACAAGCAGATTAATTGAGTATTCTTTAAAATCATGTAAAAACAAATAAGAAGACGAACTTGACAATCATGACAAACTTATATGAAAAAGAATGTGATAAACCAACGTCTCAGCAAATAACAGAAAACAAAAGGCGTAGCAAAGATCGGTGAGATCGCAAGATCTTATCGTCTACGTATAACGATGACATAAAATTTGGTATATAACCATAAGCATCTTCCTCATAAATAATCAACGGAAATATGAAAGAGGCGTTTCGCTTGAGTTTTGTTTTTACTCCCCTTCTTTGGCCAAGAGACCTGCTCTGAAGTAGAAAAATCAACTTCTATTGGAGAGCATAATCTTTTATATGATTGATACCCATTGATTAAAGTATCCAGAAAAGAAAGTAAAGAAAAGTAAGGGTCTTGTAATACGAAAAACAGCTAGCAGGCAGTGGCCAAAATGCCACTAGTAACCTTTTGATTAAGTTAGTCAACAGAGCTATATTCAAAGGCGTATTTAGAGTCCATCCCGCTCTCAAATAAATTAGAATAAAGCCTAATGGCTGGTTTAATGATGCCAAAGTACTGACGTCTTTGTAAAGAAAAATTCGGAAGGGAAACTTTGCTTACAAGGGAAGACGAATACATCACAGAAAAGATAATCTTACTCTTGGTTCTTCACTGGCCATTCTACACATATCTTCTGGATCCAGTTGTACTGGATCATACCTCAGCTTTGCCTGGAAAATTTTTATAAATCAATTAAAAACTGCAAAAAACATTGCCAAAGCATTAGGGCAATTTGTGGAAATAGCCTTTTTACAACAAAAGGCTATTGTGTACAAGGACTCTAATTGCAAAGACACCGAGCTCAACAAATCTGATACAACTTTAAAACAGGTAAACATTTATCGAACTAATAGTTTAAATATGCAATAAATCATAATGCCTTTTAGAGAAACGATGAATTACCTTGGTGACAGCTTTGAGACCTTGGCTCCCCACAGGCAAGTAACTATCTCTTTTCACCCATCTGTAGCAACAAAAATTGAAGAAAAAACAGTTTATTGCGAGTTGGCTCAACCTAATTCTACATGCTAACACTTCTGCTAAATTGGCTTGTCGAAGCAGATAGAGTTGATAGAGTTGCGACCCACTGAGTTTGATTGTATCTGATCTGTAACTTTCTGTTTATTTAGCAATAGTAGCTCAAATTCAAACATTATAGATTTCATCAATCATCGCCGATTCATTATTCATAAATTGCACATACGAATTAGAATAATCCCGAAAGATTTCTAGCAGGTCATCAATAGAATATAGCGCAGAAGTACAGCAAATGAATAACCTTTTGGGAATTATTTGACGGGGAAGCTTATTTGGAGATTACCTGATTGCGTCCATGTGAATAGCATGTCTTGATTTGTATTCTCCTTGTGTATCTGGTTGAAAACCTAAAATAATAATTAAAAGACAAGAGCTAGGGTGTTAATCAAATTTGACTTACAAAACCAAAACTTCCTCAAAACGGACATATCAACAAGAACCTTTTTCTCTCGCTGATGACGATATAAGCATCATTATCAAGAATCAATAATTTTGAACAATCTTCCTATTGAACAAAAACAAATATAAACTAAAACCAGTTTTGTTAAAATGAACAAAATATAATTGCTAAATTTGTATGATCATGCTTTTGATAATATCAATTATCAGTGCTATCCCCCCCCCCCCCAATCTTGAAGTTCGTTTCAATTTTTGTCCCTTTTGTACAGCTTCTGTTAACAATTTTCGAATTCCACAAGTGACTTGTAGCTCTCTGGAGAAATTTCAACTACTTTACAACTCTACTTTGCTTAACTATTTATTAAAAGAATCGTGCAGATCTTTGTATCATATTAGCAGCATATTACTCTTACTTTTTATGATACTGTATTAATCAACTGGTATTACTTGTGTACTTGAATTGTCACTTTCCCTTTTAACTTTCCGTAGATAGGAGGGTAAATAGTCTTTGCCCGAGTAACACTGACTTGGTCATTATAACTGCCCTACTTCTTGCAAGCTTCAATTTCATCACCTGTTAGGCTAGGGAATTTTCTAAACATTACCTATTTCTTTCTCCATTTCCATGTTATGAACTTTGGCTCTTGCTTCAACAAACGGCCTTAAATAAAAGTGATTTGGTGTAATATTTGAAACATTAAATAAAAAAGGAAATGTATTTGAATAATAAATAAAAGGGGTATTTTTGTACCATGCTGTCAGTTGAAAAGCATTGACTTCAAGATTGTTAGTAAGTTCAAGGACAAAAGCACAAATCTTACATTGTTTTTTGTGACGCCTTGTTGACTAGGACTACGATAACCCAAATATCCATCCGACAAAAGTGGATATAAAGAACACTAAAAGATTCGCCAACACGTAAAAAGGGCAAACTGTCTTAGTTCTTATGGTATCAAACAAAATTACACACCAAAATGAACAACAATTTTTGCTTCAAAGAACGATATCTTAACCTGGTTTTTCTGTGTTCAGGTTTTTAATTGCAAATTCAGATTGCAATACATTGGATTTTCCTATCAAGCATGTAGCTTCTGCTCTCTAAAAGGTTTCTAGACAGCATATTCATCACATCCTCAATCCATCAAATTGTACACTATTCGAAATACTCTTCAAAGCCAATTGACAATATACTTCGATATACTGCAGCAAAAGATTAAAGGTAAGATTGCCATGTAGCAAAGTTCCTTTTATGTGAATATTATCTAAATGTTTGGCTCTATCCATTAACCAGGCTTATTCATAGTCAAATTATCTACGATATTTATCAACAATTCCATACTTTACTCGCCGGTCGGTGGCAAACCTTAGCAGATATCATCATATATAAGTAAGCGGGATGTTCGAAAACAGCGACAACTTTTTTACATGAATTAACAGATAAAGTACTATTCGTAAATATGGTTGGCTTGCTTTTCTTCAAAAGCCACCAATTTTCTCTCCCGTCACTTTTGGTCAGCATTTCAATATTGATTTCTCTTTTCTCTTGATCATTATCAAATGTTTTATACTCTGAGGAGTGTCACACGAAACGTGCCTCTGCATTATATGTTATGTTTCTGCTTTTATGCACTTTTTGAAATTTGTAGCACAATAAAATAATTTGAAATGGTAATCTTTATAAAAAAACTTACGTTGGTAAAACGTGCAACTAGGCATTGAAATGCACGCGGCAGAAAAAGCCTTTAGGGATCTAAACTATTGCTGTTGTTGAGGAAGAGGAAGCAGAAATGTGTGCTACAGCTGGTTATGAAATGTGAAACTGGAATATTTTACTGAAAGATGCATGAATATATAGCAAGGAATGTATTAAGACTAGACATCGCTTGAAGAGAAGTGACTTACCAGTCAAAGAAATCTCCATTGTACGTCACAAAGATGTTTGGTTTCACTTCAACCATGTGGTCAAAGAACTTTCTTAGCAGGGACTCCTAGAGATTGCGAAATTTAGAAACTGACGCATCATGCATTCAAAATAAATTGAGTAGGCAATGGTAAATTGAGTAGGCAATGGTAAATTGAGAAGGCAATGGTAAATTTCGACTAAATCACATCTATGAAACACTCCATAATTATGTCTACTCAGGACAAAAACAAGATTACTTTTTGGTTTGTTTTTCTCTCAAGTATCGAGTATAGGCAGCATCATTATTATTGAAAAAAGTTGCAACTGGAGCAAAAAATGATTTTGAAAGAAAGAAAGAAAGGAATTCACATGAACTGACCTCATTTGGTTCGTTGAACACAATGATTGGACCCTCGAATTCTGGTCTTGGGGTGTACTCAAAATCTTCGATATCTTGGGAGACGATCTCTCTGTTTGTAATCAGATATCCCTGTTTGTAATGGCAAAATCAAAACATATTGAATAAGCCCCTACCTTCTGGTGAATGGAAAACATCTCATTCCACTTAAAGATATCAAATTGGTACCACCTGAGAAATTTCATCTTAGGGAATCTAATAATTGAGTCGATGAAAAAATCAAGATTCTCATAGATTAGTGAAACGAAGGTAAATATAAGCAAAAAGAATAGACAAACCTGCCCATCAATCATGTATGAGATCATCATGATCGAATCGATTGACGAATCTGGAAACTTTAAAGGTAGCTTCGTAGTTTCAATATCGAATGCACAAACCACAGGGTCCTAGAATCAAATGCCAAGAGAAACATCAAAGGAACAACTGGCAGCATTAACAAAGCGGAAAAGGATAAGAGTCATCTTCAAAATAAACGTGAATGAAAGAATGCAACCCAATCTGTTACAATAGGGACATCTTATCCACACGGAAAAGGTCTAAGAAAATGTAAATAGCTGACATACAGGCCTGTGAAGAAGATCGGTCCGTTGCTTGATGTCGACATACGTGATTCCTTTCACTTTCACGTCGTACCAATGGCCCTAGAAGTAGCAGCAGCAATGTATGAGACAGCCACTCGGCCTTAATGCCCCAAAAGGTGCATTTTTAAACAGAGGTCATTATGAATACAATAAACTTTACAGGAATTAGAAATTATAATCATGGCTACATTTACCAAAGTTTATTTTCAGACCTGTGAAGATCTGCAGAATCTTTCTAAGCTTTACCAAAAAATCAGTTAGAGGTACAAAAAAGATAACTGTCATTCACATCAAGAAGGTCATCAATGGTAAATTATACCTTCTTCTGCATCCATTGTGGGGGCTTTGCTCGACAGTATTTTGCAGGGAATGCATCGAATTAAACATTTCAAAAGTAATCAATGGATCCTATCAAATGTAAACTTATGGAAGACACAAAATACGCTTTGGGCAAGTCACTTACAACGTTGATTTTGAGATCAATGGAAACACGCACATGATATGGTACATCGTATTCTCTGAAAAAGTAAATTAATCTTTTTTTAGGAAAACGAGAAGGTATTTGTGTAAGAGTCCAATATCTCGCGAAGAAATTGGCCGAGCTTCAACTAAAATCTAGCATTAATTCTAATTCTTTCCAAACCTTTGTGATCGATCGTGAATTTCAAACTGTTTAAGACTTATTTGAATAATATAAGACATATCATAAAAACTGTATCAATTGCAGGATATCTTAACGGGTATATTATTAAATTTAACCTGATATCAATGATATTTTCTAGCTGGTTTGACAGCCTTTTCGCCTCCTGCTGGTCCTCGTTATCGCCCATGAACATAGCATACGTTGCTTGGGCCTTTTGGTGATCCCTGTTCTTCCGAACCATACCCATGACATCTCTACGAAATACATTGAAAACAATCTAGAGGCGTAGATTATCAAAATTACCCTGGAAAGATGCAACTATTATGGCATACTAAACCAAAACAAATTCGGCCAAATATTGAATTCGAATACATTGAAAAGGCAAAAAGAATAACAAAACTGTTGCATTTATTACAATGAAGATGGTTGCGCTTTGATGTTGGTTTTGCAACAAATTTCTGCGTTCTAGTGCTATCAGAATTTTGGGTAATTCCAGTCAGTCATATTTACCAGCAAGAACGAGGGACAGCGATCTCTCTGTAATTAGTATATTGACAAAATCCATTGAATTTGGTCAAGTTTTTTAAAAAATCCACCCTATAAGGGGGGTAACAAAACTACCGCACTTGCCAATGCTTAAGGCACTGCAATTGTCAGTTATGTAAACCACTGAAAAGTTCGGTTAAAAACAGCATACCTTTTGACTTTGATTAAATCATTCACATTGAAAAATGAGATCTTGATGTAATTTCTTTTCAGTCCAGTTAGATGATTGGCCTGGGCAAATAAATTTACAACATTAACTTGTTATATTAGTAAATTTTTATATCATTCTATGGATCAATACAACTTTTTTCTTTTCAAATAAACATAAAACATTTGGCTGCAGTTATTAGCGAGACCAGCCCTAGCAGGAATTTAGAATTCAGATTCTAACAAGTTGAATTATACTTTATCTCATCCTATGAAAAACGGATAACATACTAAGTCCAAGTCTTCTTTTGAAACAGTTTCAATGGCTGCTATCAAACCAGAATACTTTTTGTTCAAATGATTTGCCAGCTCTCTTTCAGTGTCCTATAAAATTTTTTTAAAATTAATATATATCATCAAAAATTTAACAAAATACAAAACATCATGGAAAAGAAAAAATGTGAACAATTTCATGGCGTTACTGAACTTGAAGATGGCTTTGAAAAAACAAACATTTCACAACATAATACCAAAATTTTTTATTTTTCTGACGTTTTATACTTTGAGGAGTGTCAGACGAAAAAGCTTTTAGTAGTATGTTGGGAAATATTCTCTTTTTTCAAAGCCTTTAAAGTAAAAAAATAAAATTTGTCAATGTTAAAAAATTTGAAGATAGCACGGAAAAGCAGAGGCTATTACTAAAACAGAGAATAGGGAATCGGGGAATCGGGGAACCGGGGAATCAGGGAGCCGGGGAGTACCGAAACCAGTAAGCCAATTTCCCAGTTTTATACCTTGTTGGAAAAGTCTATGCGTAAATATTTCATTTATAAGACCAAAACGCACATCAGCGAAATACAGTTGGTTGGACTCAAGCTAAATAATGAAAACTGGCATGCATCCACGGCTACTGCAACAGCGAGGCACTTTCAAAACCATATAATGAGACAGCTCAAAATATCTACTGTCTGATGTCTACTGAGACGGCTTTGAGGGACTGCATGACATTTTCATGGCCCTGAATATTATCTGTTCAGTTCTAAATTTCACTTTCCTTATTCCAGAAAATTTTAGTAGCATAGGGTGTGGCTCTTAGAAAAAAGTGTGTGGTCAAGGTGCCCTCAAACCCCTCTGTCCCCTCTCTTTCCAGATGCTTCCTACGTCCTTGACCTGTTTTATTCTATTGACCTATCACTGACCAACGATTTAATTTTCTTGTTGGAGGGAATTCAACCTTAGAACTACAGACCACATGTGGCTTTACAGTGAAAAAAGAGAAACAGGTTATGGCATTTTTATTATTGAATTCCAAACGTTGTCGTTTCAAACGTTCTTAATGAAACTTTGTCAATCAAACTTTCTTCCAGCCAATAAATTAACAACTCTATTTGAAAAACTTGTTAAATATAATATTCTAGTTTGCTACTTTCCAGAAGGATTTTTTTGATTTTTTTAAGCTCGGTGCCCTGGGCACTAGGGTTTTAAACAGACAGATTGTCCTCTTTTATGGACAAATGGATTTTCAAATAATATATGTTTCTCGAAAAACGTTGACTCCCTATGAACACTGATTAGAAAGCTAGCACTCTGTTTTGACAAAAAAGCTCATCCTTCACCAGAAAGCCCAAGGAGTTCTTTTTTTCTTTTTGAGAGCGGGATGCAAAGTATGAAGTCTTTCTTGGAAACACTCACATGCCTGCTCTGAGCCAAAAATGATGAATATGTCAATGACATATCAGAAAAATGTCGTTGGTTTTTTAATTTGGTCTGTTTCATGAAAGTTAAAGAAGATATTGGACCAAAAGGACTACCCAAAGCAACCCTGTCAAATTCTCGGTACGTTTGGCTATTCAAGCTGACTTCGACGCTTCAGGTCAGGGCCTCCGATGAAGGGGGGGCCGGGGGGCCTTGGCCCCTCAACTTTTTTGCAAAACAATATAGTTTTTTTCAAAATCGTTTGTGATGGGTGTTAAATTTTCCCTTGGCCCCCCCACTTTTCAACCTTTGTCGGAGCCCATGCAGGTGGCACTGGTCATTACCTCTATAAAAATTTCCTCTGTGGTAGGGGAGAGGGCAATTAAAATTGCTACGATACAAAGCATTAACACAAATCTACGACTAGCTGAGAGGTTGGCAACAGTAGCGTGAATTGGTCAATAACAGAAAACAAATCAAATGCGCAACTCTTCCCCTCACAGTATTTTCAATCAACCTAGAAATAATTTTCTGCATATTCCTGATCAGCATCTGACATTTAAACTCTGAAGAATGTCGGATCTACAATGCTTTATTTCTGCTTTCCCATGATATCTTCATATTTTGCAGAATCAACAAAGGCTTGATTGATTGTTCAAAGACTGCCTACCTTTTTTGCCAGAACATAAAAATATGGCCGAAATGGGAGAGAGACCTGAAAAATTGGAATAGAAAATAAAAAAATTTGCTTCTAGAAACAGGTTGAATTGCAACTGTTTGAATTGCAATCATTGTGATCCTGATCCTGATCATTTTTATCCTTCTCAGTAGTGAAAAATAATAATAATAAAAAATAATAATGTTTAGACAGGGTACCCTCTTCAACACACGGAGTGCTGTTATCAATGAGGGCCCTGTTCTACAGCCTGGTTCATTACTGCACACCAACAAATTGCAAACTATTGATTATCCTAACACTTTGAATAAGACTTTGTTCATTTAAATTACTGCATGCCTTAAACAGGGTAGTAGAAAATAACAGAAGCAAAATTTTTTGACAACCTTGAATCTGTCACCATCATCTTGAACAAAATAATAATCAACACAACTGATCAACTTTTTGTCTTCATCTTGAATTTCATTCTATGACAAAAGGAGAAGAAATATACTTGAAAATTTGCAAATCAGTGAACAATGGAAGAGACAGCGCATAATTTTCAAATTAGCTGCAAGACTTATAGTTGGCATAAACCCCAAATTCCTACAATGAAAATCTCAGCATAAATGCCATAAGTCAAACAACAATTTTCATGGAAACTTTCAAAACTCAAGTAAGTTTCTAATTGAGTGTGTTAATTTGATTGATTTTTTTTTGCTTTCATATTACTTTCATTTGCTTTCAGAGGTTTTCCACAATACTATCTAAATTAATGTTGTTTATAAATCATCTTCAGCTTAAACTGAAACAGTCAGGAATGTTATATTTTCTTTGCTCTTCCTTGTTCGGCGCATTCTTTCAAATCCAAATCTATACTGCTACTGGCTATTTTACAACAAGGAATCAAATATATTCATGCAATATTTTCATGTTTTACATTTCTAATTGTCTTACAGAACCTATCTGTCTATCTGGTACTGCAAAAAACCCAATTCATTGCTATGATGCTAAACTAATTTTTGAAACTCTTCAGTTTATTTTGGGCAACTTTGGTATATTACCAAACCCTTGCTATTATGAGAAAATAACTCATTCCTATCAAGCAATCTCCTATAAACAGAATTAGATATTTTCAATTTCAAAATACAACTCTTGAACAGTTTTACTTAAGCAATCATTGTCAACTATATGCTTCTAAAGTTTTACTGGTAAGTTTGCTTGAGTTTTCTTGGTAAGAAGTGAACTTGGTTTGAACAGGTTAAAGAAATTTTGTGTAAAAAATAGACAGTGCTATTAGATACCCATTTCTTAAATCAAGAATCTCTGGGATATTAGGTATATAGCCATCTCCTGCTGTATTTTCAGGCCATTTCGTAAAGCAATTTTCACAAGGGCTCAGAAGGGTAGGGGTATTAGGGTATCAACTGCCCACAATTCCCTTACCATTGGTTTTCTAAATGCATGATAACTGCCAATTTTTAAACAAACTATTTGATGCAGCATGAAAAATAATGAAGTGATGAAGCAATACTGCTTTGTTTTCATAAGCAACTGGACCTTTCATTTAGGAACTAGCTTTTCTGTAAATGTCTTCCTTTCTATTTCAAGCAAACATGTTTTTGCAAATGGCCTACCCCCAATAGTTTGGGAAGGGGGCTTTGGTGAGGGCAAGGGCAATCAGACCCCCCTCATTAGCCCCTGATGTCAAACAAAGAAAACATGCACATTGAGTGGGTATCTTGTTGGGTGTGATGATGATAAGATGTGCATGAAAATCGCCACATCTAAAGATTTACTTTTTGGCTTAGAAGTGAGTCAAAATTTGTTTAGAAGACTGAGTTTTCAACCACATTAGAATCTTGAAGGAGCATTACAGGATTGCTGAATTTTTTGTGGTAATCACTTTGTTCAAAAAGGGGATTTTATGGTTTACTGAGGGTGAGGCACTGTGACTAAGCATAATCAATCAAAAAAGTTAACTTACAGGGTGCATATTAATCAGCCAACCAAGTCTTTCTGTGGGCTCCTTGTACCTACCAAAACCAAATTTTGAGTCCATGGCATCAATTTTGGACATGCGACTGAGACGCACATCAAGTGACATTCCATCATCATTCCTGGAAAATGCAACAAAACTTCAAAAAACCTATGGCTCTAATGCTCTGGGGGAAAAGACGGCAAAAAGCAGACAATGATTCAATTATTTCAGATCATATGGAATATTCTTATGCTATAGAAGCAATTGAATTTCAAGGTTCTAAAATGAAACAGCATGACATAACATATATATTGCTTTGCACTTGAAAGTGCTTCCTGTCCATTGAAAGTAATTATACTACCATTTTGTCAAAGATTTTTGTGGTAATTGATGAGTCAGTCTTTATAATATGAGGCGTGCGATTGCACATGCCCACACACGCGAAACAAAGAATTTGCCATAAAAATTTCTTAAAAATTGCTCATGTTTCGAAGATTTCTAAAGCAGTGGCCAAATTCAAAGGCAGCTCTGTCATTTTCCAGGGTTTTGTTAAAGTATTCCCATATGGGATTCAACAACGGTTTCACAAAGTAACTACATCAAGATCGCTTAACATAACAGTTACTTAACCAAGGGGGAGCCAAGGAAGTGCCAAGGAAAAGTAATTTGCAATCAATACCTGGTGTATTATTAACTGTCAAAACTCAGCAATTTAAAGTTTTGAGCCAAGAGATGATTGTGGCGAAAGGACAAAGTGGAGCTGGCAGCATTTATTGGTTGGGGAAAGCACAGAATTATCAGGCATAGAAGCAAGAAAGCTGTGACAAAATATGCTTTATACAGGGCAGATGAGTACCCCAACCTGTGCATTCTGGCACAGATAATAAATAAGGCAATGCTGGGAATGGCGTGCCATCCCACGCCCATGCCTTGGCACACGCCTTACATTGCTCAGAAGTGTAGTTTATTGCACGCCTTAAATAATCTGAACACATTATTCTAAAGTGACCAATATGGCCCAATGTAATTTCTTAATCATAATTCAACTATGAAAGAACGGTGATGATCCTGCAATCATTTCCATTTGATTTCGACTTGACGGAAAATTTGAAGAATATTCTAATTTGCTTGAGGTTATGGTAAACGTTTTCTGGATGAAAACATCCATTTTTGATTTCTTCAGATTCTAGTAGCCGGACTTTCAAGGCACACGATGATACCATGTTTAAAACTAACAGAAGTTTTTAAAGAAGTTTCATGTTTTAGGTTGAGGTCTGAAAATTGCTCGACCTTTTAAGGTGATAATCCTTGCTTTGCGGTTGTGGTCACGTGTCTCATTTGTAGTAACTACAGTGGAATCACAATATAACGAACCCCGGATATAACGAACTTCCTGGTATAACAAACTAAATGCCTGGTCCCTTGGATTCTGCCTAACAAACTCCTTACAAATTCTCTCGGTATAACAAACACCTGATATAACGAACTCTCATTATTACAAACCAATTTTCAGGTCCCTTCATCATAATTACCCTCAATATAACAAACTTTTCACAAATTTTTAATCTGTTTTTTTTTTGTTTATTCATTTTCGGTGTTCATTTATCACTTTCTCTTGGGGGAAAATCATTTTTGTAATCGGCAAAACATGCCGATGATACATTTCAAGTACTGGCTGATAGACGCCGAGGACGAGATGAAAGTTTGATTGCGTCAGAAATTACTGCGAATGAGTACATTGACACTACTGAATACATTTTTACATATGAGACATTGGCAATGAGTGACGACAAAACTTTTTTGAGAGACCCAAATGGAGAAGGAGGAGAAGCCAAGCAAGAATGTGAAGTAATCAAAAACGTCATTCAGGCACCAACTAGGAGCGAAGTGATACCAGCTTTGCCAATCTCTTGGTCCCAAGTTATAAATCCCAATGACCAGCCAATTGTATTATTTGAATTCAGAGGTTGTAGATAGCCTTAACAAGCCCACCACAGATTTTTTAGGCGTGAACTGCGAAAGGACCCAAAAAAACGTTATCTCTCGGTTTAACAAATTCCCAATATACGAACTATTTTCTGGTTCCCTTCAGAGTTTATTATATCGGGATTCCACTGTAGTTACAACCCCATGGCACGTGTACTGCTGTGTCTATTTAAACAGGCTTATTGATCTTTAAGCTTTAAATGATTTGACCCAGATTACACTGTGGTTTACAAGTGTTGTAAGTGTGATCAGTAAAATCCTGTTTTCTCAGGACTCACAATTCCTCTATATACAGTTTACATTATGTGCATTTTTTCTAATCTCTGTATGCAAATACAAAACTCTTTAGAAACTTTTACTAATAAAATGTGGCCAAAAATGTTCCAAAACTAAGAGATTTTGAATTGTGAGGATTTAGCTACCGTAGCTTTCTTATAAAATAAAAATGTGTAATTAGCCATTTAATTTGTTCTAACACTAGTCAACAAGTTTTCTTTATGGTGAAAACACAGTTAGAAATCTAAAATTTTGAGGTCGAGATTGTCAGAAGAAGCAGGCAAGAAGGGTTTATAAACTGCAGGATTACATATTGATTAACCTCCCTTATTGTTAATGTTTTTCTCTTTATTATGTTGGATTTGACGTAAATAAAGCTTGTTTAATAAAATGTATTGATTGGACTAGCCTTGTCTTATGTTTTCTTAAGATAAAGTCATGTAGTCTAGTCCATATACAGCTGACTGTTTCATAAGTACTTTGGTGCAATAGCATACCAATGCACGCCTTGGCACCACAAGGAGTGTGATTCATTGCACCCCTGCCATTTTATTCCCTGCATGGCCTGATAAATTGCAATCTCTGGCTGAATTTCTTTAGTAGAGAGAGCTTTCTGTCTTTTCAGGATGTTAATGTCAGATAGAGGACTATGAACGTCACACAGTGTTATGGAGATGCAACTTCCTATTGCAATCAATGATGATAAATCATGAAAAGGGCAACAGAGCTCTATCTTTCAAAGAGCAGAAAGTGAAAGCTTGATTATGGCAAC
Organism: Rhopilema esculentum; assembly: GCF_013076305.1. The sequence goes on from NW_027019322.1 coordinate 12,648,486, forward strand.
AGTATGTCTAAAAAACTAAGTCAGAGAAAGAGGAGGAAACTGAAGAAAGTTATGGCAAAGAAGAAAGTGATGCTGTGCCTGGCTTTTCTAATTATTTAAACAGTTTTTGAACCACTTCTAGGATTAAGTGCTGCAAAAATTTGTTTTGGGGCTCAAAGAAATCCTCCTATTTCAAAAATGAATTTCCATCACTGCTGTATGGCAATTTCTTGATAGATGATAGGGTCTACAAGAAATCAATTTTTTTTCAACCCAGATATCTTTCAGTGTGATTTTTTTTCTGGGGGGGGGGAGGTTATTTCACATACAGAGCTCTCTCTATGATATGTTGAGCTCTGATATATGTCATACACCTCAGATTTTTTAAAGCTCCAAATTTCATCTTGGCATGTGCTGTTGTCCTATGTGTTTCCCATTTTCCTTTTTTTTAATTTCTTTTTTCCTTTACATCGACATAACCTTCTTAATGAAGTAGTAGATTAATCGTGTAGAAGAAGTAGAAGAAGAAATGATTACAAAATGATTCTTTGTACTTCCTAGAAAATTTATTAACTAATAAAATTTAACATCTTTCAAGAAGAACCAGAACAATTTCTCCATCAATTTTCTTGGTTTCTGGTTAGTTTCTTACACAGAAGGTCTCCATGAAAGCAGCACCCAGTTCCTGACAACAGGAATGAAAAACGACCGATAAAAAAGCCATACCTGCTCCAGTTAGATATGCCAGTATCTCTCTGCCCTTTCTTCAGTCGTCCAGAATTATTCAAAACCATTTCTTAGCCGACCATAACCCCCGATTTTACAAGTTCAAGGAAAATGCGGCCATGATTATTTCCCTCATCTGATATGAGGTTTGGCGGGAAACTAACAGCCTCTTTTCAGCGAAAGCCACTGCGAGGTGGCATGGCGGTAGTTTTGAGGCCTAAAATGATGGCATCATTGACGGAGAAAGGCATGGCTTCTTCAAATAGTTCCTTGCGAAAGGTGATAAAAGATGGTAGCGAAGAAAAAACAGATGTATCGAAAAACAGTGATGAACTGGTATTTGATGGTATTTTTGATAATCTTGATGTTGACGATATATATGGTGATCTTAAAGTCGACTCCCTAAACGAAATGAATTACAATGAGCTAAAAGAAAAGTATGATAGTAGTTTGAGCGAAGCCCAAAATTTGAAGAAAGAGAACGAGTCGCTTAAAAGAGAAAACGGGATTTTGAAGAAAAACATCATTTCACTTTACTTGACAGCGAAAAGGGAAATAGAACGCAAGGATGGTGAAATTAAAAACTTGAACAACCAAGCTATGAAAAATAAGTTAAAATCCATAAAAAGAAAAGAAAGCGAAAAAGGGAATTTTTCTGATTCAAAGAGGAGGATGACAGAGAAAGATCTTAACAGACGAAAAGAGCATTCCAACTTAAGCAGTGAGAATAAGCGTCACCACAAAGAAAGTGATAGAAGGATTTTAAAGGACAAAGATAGCTATGAAAAGAGGGAAAGGAAAAAGGAAAAGACCTGAAAGCCACAAGCTGTCATTTCTGTGATAAACTAGAATTATCTGCAGCTTTACGTTCCTTGGATACTGGCTGACTGTAGGTTGGAAAACAATCTGAACTTGCAATGGATTTTTTGCTGTAAATAATCTGAAGTTGCCTGCTACTCATCAGATTGAAAAAGTAAAAAAACCTCTTTCTTTTCAGCACCTGATTGAAAGTGTTCCTTGGACATTTTCTTGCAGTGGCCATGTCATGGTTCATTTTGACAGCAAGCAAAATCATTTTATTAGCAACAAAAACACATGTATTTAAATTTCCCATAAATTTGATATTAACACCAAGTCATTTAACATAAAATCACTAACTGTAACTTAAGTCTCCATCAATTGTTTTGTAATCAACTGAATAATATTATACATATCCAGCGAATGAAAGTGTACTTTTTCTCAAATTTTAATAAGTATCACAAGATATAAAAGTATCATAAGGTATAAGTAGACAGCAAACAAAACTCCTGAAACTTTCTAATATATGTTCAACATCATCAAAAGCAGGCAGATAACTGTGCAGAACTTAATTTACATATTACAAACTTTATTTGAAAATATTGCCTTAGCTCTAAAAACGATTTGTCAATTCATAAAATAGTTCATGTTTTCTTATTTATATTGCAATTATTAAATGTAAAATTTTCTATTAAATATTCAATTAATAGTTTACATGCTAATTGCTATTTACAGGCCTTCCCGGGAAAGGCATGGCCAGTTTAGATTTGTGCCATATTTATTCTGATCTATGATGGCGTCCTCAGCAAAAAAGTAAAAGGGGCCACAAAGGAGCTTGCCATATTCCTGAAATGGGACAATGATGACATTTTAGACTATATTATTCAAGCCGACAACAATAAGCAATATGTAACAAAGATTCATTGCAAGTTGTGTGCGAAATACCTGATCATCAGGCATCCATCATTCGAAGGAGTTACAGTTTTTGTGTGAAAGACTTTGCCAAAGGCCCATGCTAGAAAGCTCGCTTTCTGTGCACTATTGGTTTTCTGTATCCAGTTCCTACCGCGAGCTGAATAACTGGCATGCAATGCAATGCAAGGCTAAACAACCCCACCCCAAAGGGCTTACGCAATATGGCATATTTGTCTGATGAGAATGTCCCGTTCTTCCACAAATTATTCAATGTTGTATCATTTTCATATGAAAACAGAAAAATTTGGAAAGCGGTAGGTTGTGACAAAGGCATGAAATTTTCAAGGGTTACACTTGGGAATAGAATGATAGTGCTCTGAATTCAAAGAAAGGGAAATCTGCCATAGTATTGTTCTGAAACATTTTGATCCATTTTCAAACTGTGCCATTTTTAAATTGTGTCATTTTCAAAACTGTTTTTATATCCCTTTGATGAGACATGATTGACAGTTGGGGCCAACAAATTAACATTTTTCAAGGGTTCCATGTAGACTGCCACAATGGTTGGTGACAAGAGCGATTGCTGGGAACTGCATCTAAAATATTTTCTGTATCAAATTTAGTAAAGATCCCTAGCAATATTCATAAGCTTTCCTTTATAGTTATGCCACCAGACAGAGATATTCATTTATAAAATTGTATGAAACCTGATGAAATTACTTAAGAATGGGGGTTTTTTGATGCTCCATATACTATGTAATTAAACCTTTAAAGAAATAAGACAAATACCAATAGCACTCCATCACACACCAAAAACAGTGTGGAAGGCCAGATTTACATCTTTGTTTATCTATTTATTTTATTCCTTTCAAAATTTTCACTGAGATTTTCCATTCATAAAACTATTGGATATTGAAAAGGGAGTGTAAGAAGCTCAAACCACATAAAAGTTGATGCTAATTTAGAGAATGGAAACAGTAGACTCATAACTGAAATCATGAGCAATAGCAAAGCAATAGGATCAGCAAAGAGACATCCTGGCTTTTTAATGCCCTCTGTGGCACCATTTATTTTAATTGAGATTTTGATCACACTTAGGTTAGGGTACAGGAAGTGCTCTGCTTTTCATTATCATTTAAACAAATGGAGTAAGATAAAGACTTTTATCAATTAGTTTTTTATTTATTTTAATGAAGACATGCATTGAAACTTTTTGTTACTTTAGAGTTAAGAAGAACATAGCATCTTTGTTTGACACAGAAAATTACTTACAAATCTTCCTGTGGAGTACGATAAAGACTTTTATAAATTAGTTCCATGTAGAAACAAGTGTTTATGCTTTGAAGAAGCTCTTCACAAACATTTGCTTCACTATGACAACATCTTTGAGACATGGAGAAATAAAAACTTTATTAATGCAACAAATCAAAAATCAAGAAATGAATCAGGCTGGCATAGATGGTGAATAATAGATGGCTATACGCAGCATAGTAAACAGTGAATATAATGCCTTTTTCCAGAAAAATGAGATGCGCAATAAAAATTGGCATTTTTTTGAATTATTGCTGGCACAGTGAGTGGTATGTTTCCTATGTTGATCACAAAGTGATTAGCTGTGTGACAACGTTTGTCAGTCACTAAGTAGCTCAGTCACTTTACTTTTTGAAAAAACAGCCCAATTGATGATTTTCATGACATAAAAGGCTCTTGTGTGAATAAAAATGAGTGGAAGGTTTATCAGCAAAAAGGGAAGACATAAATTTACCCATTCTTTCTTCCTCAGGTGTGTCATTCTTAATGAGTGCAGTTTTTTTCAGGAAAGAAAGAAATGGTTTTAAACTGAATACATTGAACTGAATACAACTGAAAACTGAATACTGTATTATTTTCTATAAAGCTACATATAATTATGTCTATGATAGTGTGGTTAGATTAGTATCAATAATCAGTTTCTAGTTTTATTTGCAAAAAAGTTAGGATTGAAATTATAATCGTAGAATGATTTCAAACTTTTCATTCTACTGCTCCTGTAACCTATTATATATAAGATAAAGTTTCATTCTTAATGGAAAAAGGTAAAATATCATGCCTCAATGCTCTATTTTGTCACAAGATATTCTGACAAACACTTTCAGGCCATCATGTAATTTCTGACAAATGTGTTCAAAGCTCGGTGAGGGGACGATCGCACTACAAGCTATTTTTTAAAAACTGAATCTTTTTTCCAGACGTAAGTTGACTTGCATAATAAAAGGAGATGCAAGCAAGCTTAAAGAGTTCCACAAAAGCTGTTGTTAGGCTGAAATACTTGAATTTGAAATGAGTCTTTGGATAAACAGAATGTTTCAAAACGTCAAATTTCTTACTGATAACAACAAGATTTTATAGATAATGTATGGAAAAGAGAATAACACTTAGAACAGCAACCCATGTGAAAGTCGGATCGGCTTAACTTTACTTTAAACTTTCTGTCACTTTTACTTTGTTTGGTACGAACATTTTTTGCTACTGCTATTTGGAAACAAAAAAAGCATTATATTAATTGCAGATTTGTAATTTGTTCATAATTAGTTTTATTTTAAGTTTACGGTTATTTTCTATAAGATCCGTTTGTGACAAGTTGTTAGTATTTTTGTTAATACAATCTTGCACTACATATTTTGAAAATGAGAATAAAATCAAACAAGCACAAGCGCATACTCGAGATTCTGTCTGGCCTATTTCGATCTTTGGAAAACTTGGGTATATATAAACTTGGGTAAACTTTCCTAGCGTAGAGTTTTCAATTTGTGTTCTGACGTTTTTTACTCTAAAGAGTGTCAGGCAAAAAGGTCGAGTATCTTCCAAAATGCTCTCTTTTTTCAAAAATATACAGGAATGATTGGAAGAGCTAGAATGACAAAGAAGATAACAGCAAGCTCTCAATACCGTTACTTCAAATTAAATAACATAAAAACCTGATCGTGTATACCTAAAAACTTTGAATTGATTGCAAATAATAATGCATATCTAATATTTACATCTAATGAAGGGTAGCAGCGAATAACAATGTTTCATATATTGTAGCACGTTGTATGTAAGATACAAAAGCGTGCAAGCAAAGTATTTTTTTACCGTCACAAAAGGCTATCCCTTTGCATGGTGAATAAAATGTAGCGATGGAATGGCCAAACCAACTTTACCTTTAAATACAATTTCAAAGATACATTTCAATACAGGTGTGCGAGAAATTACGCTAACCAATATCTTTGATACTTGCTTTAAAAACAATATCGCAAGTCAATTTGTAGCAAATGGCGTAGATATGTGGTGGATCAGTTCAAGTGGCAGCACTTATGTCTTCCTCCAAATACTTTCACTAGCCTCTGTTTTCAAAGAACAGCAAGTCCTAAAATTTGACAATGACAACACAATAAATTCGAAAAAGGAAATAATAATGTTCACAACGAGATAATTTATATAGTTTTAAAAGTTAAATTTAGTATACTTACAATTGAAAAGCAGGCACCGAGTAAAAGAGCTTTCAGGCGAACATCAAGATTATTGGGAACTACGAAAAAGTAAATTTTCAATTAGTCGAAGAAAAAAATTTAACTTATATATTTACTGATACCTTGATGACAATATAACAAAATTAATCATGTGTACTGATAATTCGATAAGAATGCCATGCTAAAAAATTTAAAAAAGCTCAGGGAAGCAAAATCATAAAAACAGAGAAAGGGAGCTTTTCATTTATCAATTCGGTGCATACATTTGAAGGAGAGGGAGTAATATCCTCCAGGAGGGAAGGAAGCTAGTCTTAACAAACCGGGCTGCCTCAGTCTCTTAGATACAAAAAATATCAATTAACCTACATCAGCTCGACAAATGGAATTGACACCCCCCCCCCTTAGAAAAAGCCCCCTTGCATAAGCACCTACCCCTAGAAATAAAAAATGTCAATAAGCCTCCCCCCTCTCAAATAAGCTCCCACTGCTACCGTTAGTTCTCGAATTGGAACCCTAAATTGGATGAATTTTTGTCATCTGAGGTTGCCTTTGGCACTTTATTCACAAAAATCCATACTTTTGATTAAAATTAATTAAATGCTCATAAAGAAATTCCCACTGAGATAAACGATGTATTTTAATAATGTCCCTTTTTAAGGTCTGCAATAATTTTATATATCCCCCTTGTATACGCCTCCCCCTTGAATAAGCCCCCATCCAAGAATATCACAAATAAATAAGCCCCCAGGGTGCTAATTCAAGGATTTACGGTATTTTCATACTTGGAAAAAGCAAGCTTGCACGGCCACTGTGACAGCCCACGGGCTGGGCTTAAACCTAGTTAGATAATCAACTTATCATTGGAAAGAGCCTCGTCTCTCGTAATCGAAATGCCATTCACCCCTGGCACATGTGGGAGTTGTGCAATCATCTATCAACTTTGCTATTGAAAATATTCAAACGCATTTTATACTTCTGCTTTCCGGGACGTCGCCAAAGAGAGTGCTTTATCCGTTGGCACATAAAACATTTTTGTCGGGAGAGAAAGAAATTTCTGTTGCAGCTAAAAAGTATGGAACTAACAATACTTGAAATTGAATTTTTTGAGTGATGAATATTGCATGAAACTATGAAAGCAGCAAAAAAGTTATTAATCTTATAACCATATCCTAAAGAGTGAGACACGCCCTTTTGTCATTTCTGCACCCCTCCGAAATAATATGTTCTTAAGCGATACAATCTCTTGCAACAGCTCAACTCTAAAAAGTTGCATTTTATGAAGCAGCCATGTTATAATATTGTTATCAGATTTTAGTTTTGAATATACATTTAACAAGGATTAATCGAGGGAAAATTTCAAATCGGTGAAGCAACAACTTGGATCACCAGAAATTATTTACAGATTCCAAGACTTGATATCTTTCGGGTACCAATTGAGCCGTATGGTCAGAAACTGAAGCTTCTTCCTTTGAAAACTGGAAAAACAGTTCATGATAATTTTCAAATTTATCAAAAGTCTTTTGTTTGCAATAGATAGCTTACAGGCAATTCGAAAATTGTCCACATCCGTACAGCATTCCTTCGCCGTCCCAGTCCATCTTTTCGCTATTATGCCAACTTCCTGACTCTCACCTCGAGCATAAATCTACAACAAAAGTGGTTCAAACCCCATAAATAAACTACCAAAATACCTAAAAAGTATAATTTCATTTTTGAACAGTTTTACGCTGCAATGAATACAAACCAATTATGCTATAATCTGTGTTGCACCTGCTATATCGATAGCTCTATCTAAGAGTTTCATATAAACGTACGGAAACAAGAAAGCAATGCTTCTTGCTTCTTGAAGTGGCCAAAGATGCTAGTCATTTCGAAGATACGTCTAAGGGTAAATGGATAGCATTATATGACATCTGCTACAGAAAGCCTTGATTCACGCATCATGGCACGGGCACAGCACAATTATATGAACACCAAACTCATTCCTTGTACAGGCAGAACTAAGAAAAAGTAGCGGTCACACATCTTAAGAAGGTCATTTAAAACACAATTACAAAGTCGGTGTTTTATGAAGAAGGATCTAAAAGTTGAAGCTAGTGGGCAACTATATAGCTAGAGAGAGAGCGTAGGTTCTGACTGCAATCACCTTCTTGGTTCATTGCCACGGCTGGCTCAGTGATGATGGCAAAACAAGGTACACTCTCTTTGCAATTTCAAAGAAGTTCTTAATCCAAAACAAACGTAGCTCCTAATTAAAGACATTTGTCCTGGTAACTTATCGGCCACTGAAGAGACCATGTCATAATTTACAGAAAACAAAATATCTCTGTTACTGCAAAGGCAAAGATCTAATAATAAATTTAACATTTCAAAACCCATTTAGCTTTTCAGAGAATGAAACATCTGACATTCTTCAGAGTATGAAACGTCAGAACATAGGTTCAAAGCTTTGAAATTTAGATAAAACAGGCAATTACAGAATATTTATTTGCTATTTACCCTCCTAGAAAGTTATTTTCAAAGAAAGAAATAACTTAAAAAGGCTTCCTTCCTTGACTTTTTCAATCAAAGACTATCAACCCTGTCTCCCTTTCATGATTATATATTCTTTTCTCCCTCCTTTTTCATAGAAAAGCCCTGCAATGTATAAAAAAACATGTTGTTGATGGACTAGTTACAGTCTTGATGTGTGATATGAAACTGACCTTGAAGGGCACTTCTGAACAGCACCGGCAATACCAACAAGGTCCTTCAATGCGAAAGACGACGTCGCCACTGGCATCTAGAACATGGTGCCTTGGGATTAGCCAAGCAAATCTGTGAATTGAAAAAAACTTCATTTTGCTGTGGCAAACGAAAAATGACATGTCTTGTTTCATGCCTAAGAAACTGTGTTGTCTTTTAAGCCTCTTAAATATAGAAGGAAGGGTTAGATAGAGAAATTGTCTGGATCCTTGAGCGGGGTATTGATACTTATACTCTTATATCTAATGATAAAAGTAAGCAGGACAGAACTGTACAAATACAAATAGTCAAGAACACAGGATCGTTCGTAACTAAGGAAGGAAAGGGTCAGAATTTTCTTTTAATTCGTGATGTTATGGAAAGGCCCACATGCCGGAAAAGAGAGAGGAAAGACCAAGCTTGTTTATTTTTTAATGAAGAAAGGCTATAAGAGTCTGAGAAACAGGAAGGGGGTAGAGAGATGTGGAGTTAGTGGAAGAAGAGTTATGAAGAAGGAAGAGTTATGGGATTGAGTTCGTGCGCTTTGCAAAGAGTCTTGGAAATGGTAAGCACTGGAAGAGTGACTGGTATTGTGTGCATGTCTCAGGGGACCCGGGATCACGTCCCTGATCTCCTGGGAGCAATGGCCGTGGTGAAATCTATAAAAAATAGCGAGATCAGGAACATTGCGTCGATGGGAAAGAGGTTGCAGAGACTTGAGGTTACAGTTATTGACGAGGCGAATGGCTTTGGGTTTGACTTTGTCAAAAAAGAGCAAGGAAGATTTGGGAGCACCACCCAAAATATGGGAGCTGTACTCCAGGGAAAAACGGATTTGGGATTTGTTAAGAGTTGTTAAAGAATTGTTAACATGTGTGATGGTGGAAAAATCCGCACTCTAGAGAGGATATCATCTTCAGGAGGAAAGAGGGGGTTTCATTTGAGCGAAATGATAGCCTGGATGATTTTAGTTTGATTAAACTTTAGTAGATTATCTTTACCCCACATCTCGATTTCTGCAAGATCATCAGTGAGAAGTGAGGCTGAAACAGTTCTTTGGAAGGGGTGATGATATGTGGAGAATCCAAGGAAAATGAAGAGCTCAGAAAAATCATAAGAACGGATACTTGTGGCAGTAGTTAGTAGATCATTTAAGAAAGTACTGCACTGAGACAGTCACCCTGTACAATCCCTATTTCTGTTTTGATGTCTTCACCTTTCTCTTTTCCGACTTTGACTCGCAAGTTTACATCCTTTCCCAAAAGGAACATCAAGTGTAGTTCGTCGGGTTGAAGTATTTCTTGCAGGTCTTTTAATAATTTTCCGCGGCTTAAAACGTCGAAGGCTTTACTCATGTCTACCAGTAAAAGAAAGATGTTGTGGTTGCTGGATGTTTTAGCTTTCTCTGCTAGCATCTTGATTGCAAAAACCTGTTCGGTCGTGCTTCGCCCAGCTTGGTAGGCAGCTTGTCCGATTGGGATTTAAGTGCTGATGCGGACCCAACATCTTCTAATCATACAGATGGCAAGCAATTTTCGTAGTACAGATAATAGTATGATTGGTCGTAGAATTGAGGGCGGCCCTGACTTTTTTTCTTGTTTTCGGAGAGGTTTTATAGCCAGTTGAAATTGATCAAAAAGATGCAATTTTGTGCGACTGCCCTGGAAGTTCAAATGAAGAAAAATTATCAACTTACTGTTGCTTTACACTGCCAAGAAGTTTTCCATCAGGTGTTGATATGACCATTTCATCCATACATGGGGGGCAGCCAGTTCCGGAGGCGCAATGGAACGGTCTTGAGATGTGCAGCACCTCCTTTTCAGTGTAATCCAAAATGCTCATTTCCAGGGGTCTGGATTCAGCACACCATGCACGGGTGCAGCATGATGTATCTAAAAAGAACATCTTTTGTTCAATATCACATGGAAATTAAAAAGTTTTTTCACTTTCACACATGAAACTGTTCAGCAACTGCAATGGTCACCTTATATACCAGGATTTATGGAGATTCTAGATGGATTCATACTTTATTGCAAAGTTTTTTCTCTTTCTTGGTTTCTGCGGGCAGAGACAGTGAAGACACTTTCGATAACGTTAAATACCATTCATTTATTTGATTTGCACTTTTTACATAGAACTGTCGACTGTTACTGGTTACGACAAATATATGAGCTATTTCCTACCACGCCACTGGCCTACACCAGAAAGTGGCCGTCTCTTGACACTATGACGTTTGTCCTGGAGCTTCTTTCATTTAACTAACTCTACGATATCTGCTTACAGACTTGTGTTTCCGTTAATATCTTTCCTATGCGAGGCTAACCGATGACCTTGCGCATATCATGCTACTATTCTGTTCTTATTACGCGCGATGGGATATCCACAGTACCTAAACTTCACAACAAACTTACTCACATTTGCATTCAGTGCATTTTACAGTGGTAAACTAGAATCTCGATGTTGACATGACGATTTCTTTCGACTCGAGTAAATTGCAATAACGAGAAGACTGAATATTATTTGGTCAATTCTTTCTTTTGACACACGAACTATACATGATGAAAACAGCGTAAGACCTGACATGTACCATTTCTCAAAGTGTTTCAGTTAGTCTGAATCATTTCATTAGAGCCTCCAAAACAAAAGATATTCTATGTAAGTATGCACCAACCTTCAACTACCTTGTACAGCCTTTTATTTGTTTCTGGGTGTAGAATTTCATACTGCTGGTTTGCCTCCCAGTCACAGCAAACTTGAAAAGCAAAAAGTAAGTTCCCAGATTGAAGACAGAACGTATCAGTGAAATATTTCAAAAATGACTTATATATGATGCTAATTGGCTTATAGATGCGTTACTTAAAAGTTTCTCGATCATAGGCCAAAGAAATCAGATTGACTGTTATCAGAGGAACCATAGCTGAACTTATAAATTTTTTTTTCAACTTCCATCTGCATTCAGATCTACTGAAAAAACAGGCTTAATATATCTTTTGTAAGCTGCCAAGAGAAACTTCATCTAATTATGTTGTTTGTTCACTTTGCTGAGTTATGCCCGCTATCCTTTCACAAACTTCCATTAACTCTAACAGCCAAAATAAACATTTAATCTTACTTTCAACCCAGCTGATTTTTTGATGAATGAAAATTTCTGGCATTACAGCGAGATGCTCTAGTCCAGGTGGGCAATTGGTTGGAACTCTTTCAGGAGATGGTGGCTGCATCCAGTCTTGCATCCAATCATCTGGGTTGATTTCTGATTCATTTGGGAAACAACAAAACAGTAATATTAGGCTTTCGCGCGAGTAGAGACAAAAACAATACCCAAAAAAGCTGGGGCATCAACATTGACGTTACTATCACTCACTGAGTTTGTCCACCTTATCATTATATTGTTATCTTTCAGAAATAAACAGGGCTGTTAGAACCAAAAATATTGTGAATCATTCATGCTTGTGACAGAAGCATGAAGACATCTTTTGTCGTACGAGATCGGTACCTTGAGTAAAAAAAAAGGTTTTAACTTGATATTTGTTTGCTTTTCTACCAGTAAGGAGAATGTTGTCTTTGTTGGCTCGTTATTGTCTCCGTTATGTTTTAATCCCTTTGTGCCTTTCATCGCATCTGCTTTAAATAAGCTGAATTAGCGTTTGACAAGTTATTATAGGAGTAGTTCTATTAACTTTTATTTTTATGTTAATGTTGTAAATAGGTTAGGGGCCATTTTGGCCTAGATACCTTTTTAATAAAAAAAATATATAATCAGGAAAAATCAACTTAGTGAACGTTACGCGATATACCTCTGATGAGATTTGTAATAATTCGAGTAGGAGGGAGTTCACACACAAAAAAATCATTTTTGGAAATCTGATATTTTAACCACGAAGCATAAAAGAACATAATGGTTCTAAATATGTCATATCTGTTAATAAATATATCAAAAATCGGTTTGCTAACGTTATTTTTTTAAAAAATTTTTTAAGTTTAAAAATAACAGCAAAGTTGTGAAGTTTTCTATTATTTTGCTCATAAACCTTATGAACAGCGAGAGCTTTGACAGGGGGAGAGCCTGTGCTCATGTGGCCATATCTCAGCAAACACATTTAAATTAAGCTAATTTTGCACTGTAGCGGTTTTCCCCTGACGATTTTCAGGTTATGGGACCAGGGATGGCGCCAGAAAAGAAATGCTGGGGGGGCTGTAATGTCAGAGTGCCGACAGTGAGTGAACCACCAACAAAGATGTAATATAACACCATTTCTGCTGTGGTAATTCTAGTTCAAAAAATGAAAAAAAAAATTGAAAAAAAATCAAACAATGAAAAAAGAATAAAAAAAATCAACAATTTAAGATAAATTCACCCATAACATAACGGCGATTACAACTTGAACAGAAAATTTAGACGAAATAAATTCTTAAAGCTCACAGCATGAAAGCATATAATAATAATAATAATAAAACGAATATTTATACAGGATAAACACTTCAACAATTAGAACATCGCTGTTATCACTGTGTGTTCTGTGCCCTAGACCTTAAATGATATTGAAAGAAAATTTATTATTTTAAAAACGTTGATAAAACTTACAAGAATAGGATCTATAATACCTAATAAAACCTAATTTCACATTGAAATAAAATAATGTTTGTCACTGTCCTGCAAAATGATTTTTAAGTTTTTTAACAAATTCTTTGTGTGTCCTTGTCCGACGTATGTCTATAGGTAGCTCATTGTCACATTAGAGCCCATATATTGAAACGATTTTCGTGCATATTCTTTTTTAATAATAGGTAATCGCAGAGTGCATTTGTTGCTTCTTGTTTCCTTTTCATGTTGTATCAGAGTAAAATAATTCTGAAAATGTTAACAGATATCTCTGTCCAGGCATTTTCGCACAAGTTTGCAGGCTCTCATCTTATTCGCATTTATGACTGACATGAGCCCTTTGTCTGCTGTTTCATCACCATAGACTATCTTCAATGAACGAGTATGAAATGAGGAAAGCGTGCAATAAAAGCTTAAGTAAACGTCATTGTTCGTAACTAAACAATAGCTCTATCTTCTGTATATTCTAGCAGTTTCTCCCACTTCACACTGTGTACTTCAAACTTTATTTAAAAAAAAACAAATTTTGAAAAAAATTTCACAAAAAATCATATAAGGCCCCGTTCACATTGCTCCGGATTCCAATGAAAACGGATAAAAAGTATTCGTTTTCACCTTGCGTTTACACTGTTCCGCTGCGAAAACGGAGACTTTTGAAAACGCACTTCGAAAACGGAGACTTTTGAAAATGGATATTTTTGAAAACGATAACAATAGCAACAACACAGCAAGATGCGTACACCGCGCCAATTTGAACAACCAACTCGAAGCTAGTACACTACTTGGAGTAATATTAGTGGTAGTCAGTCGTTTCAAAAGTTTATTAGCAGTCACAAAGTCTGTAGACCAGTTCGTGGCGTTTTCCTTTTTATCCAGAGCGGAGCAATGTGAACGCATCCTTGTTTCACACCGTTATCAAATGTATCCGGAGCAGTGTGAACAGGTAAAACGCAGGCGCGCAACAACAGGGGGGGGGGGGGGGCCCGGGG
>NW_027019322.1:12662810-12810902 GCF_013076305.1 Rhopilema esculentum
GAGAGATAATTAAAGTTTTTTCACTTCACACCATAAACTGTCAGCAACCTGCAATGGTCACCTTTATACAAGGATTTATGGAGATCTAGATGGGATTCATACTTTTTGCAAAGTTTTTTCTCTTTCTTGGTTCTGCGGGCAGAGACAGTTGAAGACAACTGTCGATAAGTTAAATACATCATTATTTATTTGCACTTTACATAGAACTGTCGACTTACGGTACGACAAATATATGACCTATTCCCTACAGCTTACTGCCTACACAGAAAGGTGGCGTCTCTTGACACCTAATGACGTTTTGTCCTGAGGCTTCTTTCATTTAACTAACTACGATATCTGCTTACAGACGTGTTTCCGTTAATTATCTTCCTATGCGAGGCTACATGACCTTGCGCATATCATGCTACATTCTGTTCTATTAGCCGACTGGGATACCAACGTACCAAACTTCACAACAAACCTTACTCACATTTGCATTCAGTGCATTTTACAGTGGTAAACTAGAACTCGAGTTGACATGACGATTTTCTTTCGACTCGAGTAAATTGCAATAACGACGAGAAGACTGAATATTATTTGGTCAATTCTTTCTTTTGACACACGAACTATACATGATGAAAACAGCGTAAGACCTGACATGTACCATTTCTCAAAGTGTTTCAGTTAGTCTGAATCATTTCATTAGAGCCTCCAAAACAAAAGATATTCTATGTAAGTATGCACCAACCTTCAACTACCTTGTACAGCCTTTTATTTGTTTCTGGGTGTAGAATTTCATACTGCTGGTTTGCCTCCCAGTCACAGCAAACTTGAAAAG
This sequence comes from Rhopilema esculentum, assembly GCF_013076305.1. Next base: position 12,663,628 of record NW_027019322.1, read on the forward strand.
CAAAAAGTAAGTTCCCAGATTGAAGACAGAAAGTATCAGTGAAATATTTCAAAAATGACTTATATATGATGCTAATTGGCTTATAGATGCGTTACTTAAAAGTTTCTCGGTCATAGGCCAAAGGAATCAGATTTACTGTTATCAGAGGAACCATAGCTGAACTTATAATTTTTTTTTTTCAACTTCCATCTGCATTCAGACCTACTGAGAAAACAGGCTTAATATATCTTTTGTAAGCTGCCAAGAGAAACTTCATCTAATTATGTTGTTTGTTCACTTTGCTGAGTTATGCCCGCTATCCTTTCACAAACTTCCATTAACTCTAACAGCCAAAATAAACATTTAATCTTACTTTCAACCCAGCTGATTTTTTGATGAATGAAAATTTCTGGCATTACAGCGAGATGCTCTAGTCCAGGTGGGCAATTGGTTGGAACTCTTTCAGGAGATGGTGGCTGCATCCAGTCTTGCATCCAATCATCTGGGTTGATTTCTGATTCATTTGGGAAACAACAAAACAGTAATATTAGGCTTTCGCGCGAGTAGGGACAAAAACAATACCCAAAAAAGCTGGGGCATCAACATTGACGTTACTATCACTCACTGAGTTTGTCCACCTTATCATTATATTGTTATCTTTCAGAAATAAACAGGGCTGTTAGAACCAAAAATATTGTGAATCATTCATGCTTGTGACAGAAGCATGAAGACATCTTTTGTCGTACGAGATCGGTACCTTGAGTAAAAAAAAAAGGTTTTAACTTGATATTTGTTTGCTTTTCTACCAGTAAGGAGAATGTTGTCTTTGTTGGCTCGTTATTGTCTCCGTTATGTTTTAATCCCTTTGTGCCTTTCATCGCATCTGCTTTAAATAAGCTGAATTAGCGTTTGACAAGTTATTATAGGAGTAGTTCTATTAACTTTTATTTTTATGTTAATGTTGTAAATAGGTTAGAGGCCATTTTGGCCTAGATACCTTTTTAATAAAAAAAATATATAATCAGGAAAAATCAACTTAGTGAACGTTACGCGATATACTTCTGATGAGATTTGTAATAATTCGAGTAGGAGGGAGTTCACACACAAAAAAATCATTTTTGGAAATCTGATATTTTAACCACGAAGCATATAAGAACATAATGGTTCTAAATATGTCATATCTGTTAATAAATATATCAAAAGTCGGTTTGCTAACGTTATTTTTTTTAAAAAATTTTTAAGTTTAAAAATAATAGCAAAGTTGTGAAGTTTTCTATTATTTTGCTCATAAACCTTATGAACAGCGAGAGCTTTGACAGGGGGAGAGCCTGTGCTCATGTGGCCATATCTCAGCAAACACATTTAAATTAAGCTAATTTTGCACTGTAGCGGTTTTCCCCTGACGATTTTCAGGTTATGGGACCAGGGATGGCGCCAGAAAAGAAATGCTGGGGGGGGGGCTGTAATGTCAGAGTGCCGACAGTGAGTGAACCACCAACAAAGATGTAATATAACACCATTTCTGCTGTGGTAATTCTAGTTCAAAAAATGAAAAAAAAAATTGAAAAAAAATCAAACAATGAAAAAAGAATAAAAAAAATCAACAATTTAAGATAAATTCACCCATAACATAACGGCGATTACAACTTGAACAGAAAATTTAGACGAAATAAATTCTTAAAGCTCACAGCATGAAAGCGTGCAATAAAAGCTTAAGTAAACGTCATTGTTCGTAACTAAACAATAGCTCTATCTTCTGTATATTCTAGCAGTTTCTCCCACTTCACACTGTGTACTTCAAACTTTATTTAAAAAAAAACAAATTTTGAAAAAATTTTTACAAAAAATCATATAAGGCCCCGTTCACATTGCTCCGGATTCCAATGAAAACGGATAAAAAAGTATTCGTTTTCACCTTGCGTTCACACTGTTCCGCTGCGAAAACGGAGACTTTTGAAAACGCACTTCGAAAACGGAGACTTTTGAAAATGGATATTTTTGAAAACGATAACAATAGCAACAACACAGCAAGATGCGTACACCGCGCCAATTTGAACAACCAACTCGAAGCTAGTACACTACTTGGAGTAATATTAGTGGTAGTCAGTCGTTTCAAAAGTTTATTAGCAGTCACAAAGTCTGTAGACCAGTTCGTGGCGTTTTCCTTTTTATCCAGAGCGGAGCAATGTGAACGCTTCATTGTTTCACACCGTTATCAAATGTATCCGGAGCAGTGTGAACAGGTAAAACGCAGGCGCACAACAACAGGGGGGGGGGTCCTGGGGGTCCAGACCCCTGCCCTTTTCTCAAAGGAGGAAAAGTGCCCTTCTTTTGAAAAAATTGCTTAAATATTTTTTTGATCACATTAAAGAGAATCGTCATAAATGACACATCCCGGCGATGTAATGGACCTCTCAGAAATACAGATAAATGATTTGTCAGACTTTCACGCAGTAATGGCGTCTATGTTCAAGCTCCTACTCTACGGCGTGTTTTATGATTGCGCTACGCACTAGTTTTGAAGAAGAATTGTTCTGGGACTCAAACCAGAAGAAAGGCACAAGACCTTGAATGGGATAGGGCCTCTACGACCACTGGTAAAAAAGTCAGAAGAAAAAAACCCAGACATCTTTTAGTCTTTTTCAATGGCCCATATAATTGAAAGATTCGTAGAGGACCTATGCATGAAACAAGCGAATGTAGAGAAATATTCGCGGACTGGTATTAGCAAGCAGTGAAGATACCACAGTAAGTTAATGTTCAGCTGTTCCATTCCTCGGCTGAAGTTGATGTTCAGCTGTATTACAACTCAGCTGAAGTCAAGACTTGCAGACAGAAACCAGCTGAACTCTAGGCTCGTGGACCTGTTAAACCTCCTCCCATCTGTAATGCGAAGCATATAATTCAATGTTCTTAAGGCCGTTCATATTTAAAGAGCAAATTGTTTTCGTATATGGAGAATACGTTCCACGTCGTATTCCTTCTAGTTCTATACAGTTTATTTTTCGATTCTACTGTTCTACTCTTCTTAACCGTTTCTCCTTCTATTCTTCATTTACCTGATGAAGAATTAAGCTCGAAACGTTGTACCAAATATTCATTTCTTGTACAAAGTCGTTATTTTGTTTGATCAAATTTTCATCTAAATACGAAGCTGAGATATCATAGGGAAAAATCATTATTTCATATTACAGTACTTTACCTCTTTACATTTTCGTTTCACCACCACCGCTCTCTCATTGGCCATCCTTCCCTCCTCCACCGCTGCGCTGCATTCACACCATTCCACATCAACCAACCCGACACCACCATCGCCTCTTTTAAATGTGTACATTTTTAGTCCGTTTACTTTTACTCTGATGAAGCCCCGTATGCCGGGGCGAAATATTAGCCTTCATTAATTTACTTGTATTCATTGTTGTTCATTCTCGTCGTATTGCGGTGTTTTTTATTTGCTACAAAACATGTGTTAACATTATATTAACAATAATTGGGGGCAGTCTGAATGCAACGGAGATTTTTTATAGCAACGAGATCAACATGGTTGCTAAGGAAAAAACATGAGAAAAATAAATTAAGATATGATTCTATAACTATACATGCCCGATTCTTAAGCTATGTTCACATTGCTCCGTATTCGTTTTTATCCGTTTTCATATCGATCCGTTTCAGGCGCGCAACCAGGAATTTAAGAGGGCAGGGGTCGAAGACAAAAAAGGGCACTAATGAAGTTTTATTCACGTTCACGTTCAACAAAAGAGATGCCAGGGTGCATTTCGTGTACGCCGAAGGTCCATCGGGGCATTTGTTTAGTTACATAAAAAATATGAGCAGTTAGTATACCTGTAAATATTCTGCGCCAGACAAAGAAAACTGACCAATAGAGAAAAATTGTGATGTATGAGTCTGTATTATATTCCTTTGTCTATTTTCTCAAATCTCAGCGGACTTCTCATTTCTGTCTGCCATCCAGGGCCGCCGAGAGGTTTTGGAGACCCGAGGGAGGGGGGACAAAATACCTCTTGCGAGCGAAACGAGCAACACAATTTTGTAACCACGCCCTTATGAATAGCTTGAATTCTTTCAAAATGTTTACTTTTTAAGTGTATTTTTTTTATTTCTAATTAATTCCATGTTAAAACAGAATTAATTGCTTTATGAGGCTCCCTAGACCTCGAGGCCCTAGGGCAATTTGCCCCCTTGCCCCTCTCGGCGGCAGCTCATTTTTAAAAATCAGTCCTTTATTCTCCATATCCGAAAACAATTTGCTCTTTAAAATATGAACGGCCTTAAGAACATTGAATTATATGCTTCGCATTACAGATGGGAGGAGGTTTAACAGGTCCACGAGCCTAGAGTTCAGCTGGTTTCTGTCTGCAAGTCTTGACTTCAGCTGAGTTGTAATACAGCTGAACATCAACTTCAGCGAGGAATGGAACAGCTGAACATTAACTTACTGTGGTATCTTCACTGCTTGCTAATACCAGTCCGCGAATATTTCTCTACATTCGCTTGTTTCATGCATAGGTCCTCTACGAATCTTTCAATTATATGGGCCATTGAAAAAGACTAAAAGATGTCTGGGTTTTTTTCTTCTGACTTTTTTACCAGTTGTTGTAGAGGCCCTATCCCACAAAGGTATCCAAAAGCTACATTAATTTTTTCCGTTATTCAAGCAACAACTGATGGTTCAAATGAGATGGCATTACCTCTGGCATATATACGACTAGTTTGATTGAAATAACACTGTATAAGTTTAATCAAGAAGTTGCCTCATGTACTGGCAAAAGGAGTTTCAAGATTTAGCAATATTTTAAGGTTTTTTAGACTGATTATTTTAAAAAAAGCGTCATTTCAAACTTTAAATGCAATTTTCTCAAAATTGTGTTTTGCACAGTAGCGGCGCCACAGGGGGACTGGGGAGACATGTCGGGTAAAATTGGTTTTCCTTGTTTTTAAAAGGGCGTTTTCTACTGCTAAAAGGGCGTGGCGTGACTTTTTTTGCTTTGTTCCCCCCCAGAACGTAGTGGCTGGCGCCGCCATTGGTTTTGCAGACATACATAATTTGGGCAGAAGAAACGTTTGTATATCTTGAGTTATTCATTTGAAATTTTCAATACATATAACTGGTGGATACATAAATAAATGCAATGAACAGATAAATTTTAAAAAATGGTAGCAGTTACCATGGATACAGCATATTTAATAATTCAAGTCAAAGCTCAATTTTTTGTGAAGGTCAGGAGCTAGTGCATTTACTCTGAAATTTCAATACCATATCAGTAAAACCTTTTAACTTATGAGCAGATATAGAAATTAGTGCGCCTGGGAGAAAAAGGGTGAAGTACTACCTTAAGCCCCCACTCTATTAAGCCATCGAGCAAAATTTAAAATAAGCTCCTCTCTAATAAGCTCCACCTCTTTAGCCCCTGATGTCAAACAAAGAAACATGCGTACTGAGTTGTTCTCCTGACAAGTGGGATGACGGTAACATCACGTCCATTAATTATGGTCATTACATGAAAAGTTTATTTATTGAAAAGTTTTCTAGACACTTTGAATTATTATTAAGCCCCTCCTCTCATAAAAGCCCCCTCTCTTGTAAGCTCCCCCTCTAGTACTGAGAAAATAGATAAGCCCCTCGGAGCTTAATAGAGCTTTTATGATGTGTGTCAAATAAAAATGACAAGAAATGATAAAAAAGATAAATACAGACTTCCAAGAACATAATAACGATTTTCAGAAACTCCAAAGCGTAAATAAGAAGTATATACCTTAGAGTGGTTCGCAGCAAGTGAAGTTCTAGAGGACTGTACATATTCGAACGATAGTTGTGAGATGTAAGAAATTGTATGGTATGACGTACTACAGTAGTTGTTGCTGATGTTGTCATTTAATGTACACGTGAAGTATGCGTTAGAAATTAGATTTGAGTTTAAGTTGATTAGGGAAAACAGAATTAGAACGGATCGAATTTGGAACCTAAGTTAGGCCTGGTTCAAACGTCGCGCTTCTCATGTGCCGAACCTAACTCGAGAATTAAGTACACGAGGGGCGCGACGTTTGAATCAATTTGGTACGGCAGACTGAGTTAGAAGCGGCAGACTACACTCTCTTTTTAAAGAACCAGTAAATCTAAGTTCAGGCTGACTGTTCTTAATTTTTTCGAAAATCTGAGGCTGGATTGTTCTTAATTTGTTCTTAAATTAAGAGGGTGTAAGCAGTGCTGTTGCTAGCTTTTTCACTCTAAGGAGGTGTTCAGGCTTCATTTGCTAACAAAGTGAGTGAGACAGCCTTAATTTGCTGACAAATTTGAATATTCACTGAAAAAGCACCCACACATCGCTAAAAATCCTCGATTTTGAGAAAGAACGTTGTTCAAAATTGCATTTTGCAGAAGCTCAGCCTCAGCTTGTTCTTTTGATAAAATTTTTTATCAAAAAAAAGAGTGTAGTTTGGATCGGCAGCGCTTGCCGAGCTGCACGACTCCAGCACGGCATGGTTTCAAGCGTCGAACTTGTCATGTACCGAACTCAATGCAAAATTATATTTAATTTATTTTCCCTCCCAGAATTCATTTCCTTCTTGGAGGGCGCATGCGTTTCAAACAAATATTTGAGATTGCGCGCCTTAACCAAGTTACTTCAAGTAACAACCACAAGTAACACATATGGTGCGACATAATTAAGTTCGTTCTTCATTCACATAATTATATTCGACGTTTGAAACGGAAGTTGCGCTAAACATGCTCAAGTGTCGCTCCTCCAAACAGAGTTAGGTTCGGCACATGAGAAGTGCGACGTTTGAGCCAGGCCTTAGAATTTACGGAATTATGCAGTCCTCTATTGGAATTAGAATTGGAGCCTAAACAATATATCGTTGTCTTTCTTATCCTTTATCTACTATCTGTAGTACTGAACTTGAGCCACCAGCGTATATAGCAATTTCTCACATGAGATAAATAGTTTGACAAATGAGAGAAGCATGGAAAGAAATCACCTGGTTGTCTTTAGAAATAACCATAACTTCACAGAGCATCATACAGCAAGCAAGCAATTAAAAGAGAAGCACAAGTCCATTCGGCTTGACGACATCGATAGATATATTTCACATTAGAGTTTTATCAAATTAGAGTTATTCCTTCTTCGCACGACAACTTTGCAATAGTTTCAAGATACGACTGTTCTCAAAAGTTTAGATAAAGCAGACCTGTCAACCTTAAATTTTCAAAACCTGGAGATTTTAGATTTTTCCTAAAGAAAAACAGGGAGATTTGGTTAATAACTCTAAGTGTTTTTTTTGTTAATCAGTAAGCACTAACAAAAACTTGTTGTCATGTGGAAGTCAATGTGGCCAAAATATCTTAATTATACCTAGAGCAAAAAAAACATACACAACGGACCTGTCTTTGAAGCATAAGATGCGCAGTTCAATTGAACATTCGGTGAAGAATCTTCCTAGACATTCTGCTAGACATCTTTGAACTTTGACTGGGAGAAAGCAGTCAAAACTGGGAGTCTCCTAGCCTGTGTGCAGACTCTGAAATTTAAAAGAGGAGAGAAAGTAGAGTCTGCGCAACAGAGCCGCTTCTCTTGTTCACTGACATCAACATTTTATTCTGAGCACTAGAACAACAACTCCATTAGCGTGCAATGTTTTTCTGTAATTTTAGTTGTTCAAAAGAACAAACAGACCTACTCTATTATCCTGATACCATTCATTTTATAGTTCTGCTCGAAGGCGCCACTTTGAAAACTGAAAAAAAAAACAATTGAAATTCCCCCAACCAATCAAATTCGGTTCCTTGATTTTGAGGAACCTGTGAACAAGAAAATCGACTCGGCTTCGCAGACGCAGACTCTACTTTTTCTCCTATTTTCAATTTTGTCAACAGAGTCTGCACGCAGGCTAGGAGTCTCCCGGCTGAACCGGGAGGGTTGACAGGTCTGTATAAAGAGTTCCTTTTTGGCCACACCTACTAACAATGTAGTCTTTCTGTGTTCGCTCTCACAAAGGCTATGTGAAAAAAGGTTTTAAAGTTCACATGTCAAAGTCCGAGTCAGAACACAGGGCCGCCGAGAGGGGGAGCTAGGGGGCAAATTGCTCCAGGGCCTCGAGGTTTAAGAGATCTCATAAAGTAATGAATTCTGTTTTGAAATAAAATTAATTAAAAGAAACACAATTTTGCCAGTAAACAGTAAAATATTTTAAGCGAATGAACAAATTTAAGCTAATTTAAAGGGCGTGGTCGCAAAAATTTTCTGGTCGCTTCGCTCGCAAGGGCCTCATTCTCCGTTTTTGCAAACAATTCTTATTTGGTCTATTTTCTAATGAACACCGCTGTTCAAGATGTAGTGTTTAAAAGAGAGCGGCGTTTATTACAAATGATTGTCTGAAAGTGCGGCATTTAATAGATGGAGGCGTTTGTCAGAGGACGACATTAATAAGAGCAAATACGGTATTTTATTTAGCCTAGTCAGTTGATCACTAGAAGATTACCAACAAGGGCATATTCAACAAGTACAAAGTCCATTTGAAAGCAATAACAAAACAACTCCAAAATTGTTCCAGGATTTGGCGCCAATATTTCAACTGGTCCTAAACCCTATTGCAAAGTATTTATACAAAACCATTCTACAATAGTTATACGAGTGCAAAGTATTCTACACTAGGCCGATCCTTGTCGCACTTTGTTGGAAACAAAGCGATTTTGAAAACAAACGCCTACGCTTCCCTCGTGTAACATCCGCTACGCCTAAGCTTGTTGTGTTTACACACCCTCCAATATCATGGCGCTGTTGTGTTGCCCAAGCATTAAGACATGAAAATTGGATACAGTACCTTTAGAACCCGGCTGAACAGTAACGGCTACCTCTTGATTATACATGATCTTTCTAGGTTTCTGGCTGATCGACAAACCAGTAAACAGCAAAGTATCTACTAAAATGGATGTTCACCCGTATCATCACTCTTGGCAACAGAAAAGCCAGAAATACCTGGCCAATGAAAATTGTCAACATGGATTATGATTGTTGTCATAATAATAGATTCAAATCAATGGCGGCCTAGCAAAAGAAAACGGCCCTGGGTATTCTTTCATCATCATCATGATCATCATAAAAAATTAATTTGTGAAATTAAATATATACTTTCTTTTGTAAGAACAATTTTATAAGAACACGAGCCTCAAAACTGATCAAAAGTTAAGAACAAATTAAGAACAAGGTGAGGGTGAGCTTCTGAAAAATGCAGTTTTGAACAACGTTTTTTCTCAAAATCGAGGATTTTTAGCGATGCGTGGGTGCTTTTTCGGTGAAAAGTCAAAATTTGTCAACAAATTAAGGATGTCTCACTCATTTTGTTGGCAAATGAGGCCTGAAAATCTCCTTAGAGCGAAAAAGCTAGTAATAGCACTGCTTACACCCTCTTAATTTAAAATAACAATCCAGCCTCGGATTTTCGAAAAAATTAAGAACAGTCAGCCTGAACTTAAATTTACTGGTTCTTATAAACAAAGAGTGTATATATCGTTGAAGGACCATTCATACATCAGCTTCAGCTAATGACATTATTTGAGTGTTTCTTCTTACAAACATAATATTAATAAGCAACAATTTGCAGCAGATTAAACAACAGTAGCAATAATAAATAAAAAAATTGCGAAAATTAATAGTGTACAATCAAAAGTTAGTAATGAGTGAAAATCTATGCCTAGCAATGGAATTCCGATTCAGTTTTTCTGATTATTTCGTTCATTTGATGATGCATTGTCTGATTATTTCTCTAAAAAACTTGGCAACATTTGTTGTTAGTTTATTGTGCTCACTTATCCTCATCAGAGAATCAAATTTATGATCTGATGGATATCGGGTAAATAATCAGATATGTACTTTATTCTTGAATCTTTCAAAGCAGGGCATTTAAGTAATGCACATTACTCATCTGCAATTTCGTTTGAAGAACGCATATCACATTTTCGTTGATTATAATCAATGTTTCTCCATCGGTCAGTCTCTACCGGTAGCGCATGATTCGAGGTTGTGTCATCATGTATTCATGTAGCGTGACGCTCTTATTGTTTGGTAATTAATTGCCTTGAATGTTATCCTTTATGTTCAACTTTCCTTTACTTTGTTGACATCGCAGTTGAAACAAAATTCAGTTTTGTTTTTTCTTTTACTTTTACCATGAGATTGCTGAGGCACGGAAACCTACTAGACAGGGAAATAACCGTAACTAACTAACCGCAGGTGTTGTCAAGGTTCTCTAAACTGTTTCATTCCTAAACTGTTGCAAAAAATATTGCTTGACATATATAATGCTTTTGAACTACCAAACATTCTTTATGGGCTCTTAAACTGGGGTAGAGTGCCTCTAAAACTGCCCTAGATCCACTACATAAAGAGTTGAAAAAAGCTGTACATCTTATAACATTTAAAAATAAAGCCGAACATAGTAAACATATTTTCAAATGCCTGAACACTTTAAATTTTGAAGACTGTTTCAAACTCGAGAGTGCTAAATTTATGTATGATATTAACAAAAGTAAAGCCAAAACTTCTTTCAGTTGACTCTTTAAAAAAGCCAAAAATACTCATAATTACAAAACAAGATATGCTAGCTCAGGAAAATTTACTAAATCAAGTTTTAGAACAGAATTTAGTAAAAGTTTCATAAAAAATGTTGGTGTAGATGTTTGGAACCCCATTCCACAAGACATCAGACAATCAGGATCAAAAACAACTTTTGCTAAAGCCTTACAAATTTATGACTTCAATATACTAGTACCCCCTTCCACTACATATGCTATACTATTGGCACACAAAGAAAGAGAAGAACTCTAACAAAGTTTTAAAAGCATTCCACCACCTTTTTTTATCCCCTTTTTAATTTTTGCCCCCTTTCCCACAAAAAAATAGATTAGATTAGATTTACGTTTTAACTATCATATTCGGAACCAACTTTTCTTTTTTGAAAATTTTTATTCCAAGTTTAAAAATTTTTTTATTGTTGTTTATTAATATTGTGTATTGATTTATAATTGCTTCAGGCAAAATTTACGTAAGATGGCACATGGCTCGAAAGCCCCTATGGGTTATTTCCATGTGTCATTCAGCTATAACTTTATAGATACAAATAATTATTTTAAATATCTTGACCTTGTATGTATTGAAGTATAACTGAAATTGTATCTTGATTAATTGTTTGACTAGATCAGTTTATTGTAATTAAGCTGAGAATACACATGAAATTCAATTGAATTGAATTCATGATGCCAGTAGGCTAGAGAATTCAAATCTGCCAGGTACCATTTCAAATTTTACTTCCGGTCACGTGAAAAGGCAAAATTTCATTTCACGGCAGAAAAATTAAAAGTCCTTTTTTTTAAGTCTGAGGCAACTACTGGAAAAAACATCAAGCACAGTTTGCAGTATGTCCGTTTCCTTTCCCATCAATAGATTCAGTAAGCCAAATGCGCTCTATAAACTACTTGCACTGTCATATCTACCTTGCCATTTGGTAATCATAAATTAAAAATTCGAGAAAAATGAAGAATTATTCACTATTTATTGTGACTTATTACAAATGTGTAGATCAATCTCTGCTATTATGCGAGTTATTGATTACTAATAAAAATACATTGTCAAAGAAAATACTCGAAAAGTTAGTCACTCAAGTGTGAAAAAAGGCTATAGCAATGACTTCACGTCATAACATAAGCAATTCAGGCACTGGTCACATTTGGATTGAATCAATGCCGCCTCAAGTTTCTGTCTGGTTCATTCACATATTATGAAATTCCAATTCATTTTCAAACATTCATTTAGTAGGCCAAAAAATTGCCAAATTGAGGCCGGAGGCCAAAGGTAAAATTACGTAGCCAAATATTATTTTAAAAGGCCAGATTTCTCAAATTTGGCCTCCCAGTAGGCCAGTTGGCAACCCTGATTCCTAATGCGTAAAACAAAACTTTTTGGTAAAAATTATACATAACTACAAAGCTCAAATTCACTAAAAGAATCATCTGCTGTATCATCAAAAGAATCAAGACAGGCCAAGGCACAATCTTGGTCAGACACGGATGTATTTGACCAGGGGGAAATGGAGGGGAGTACCACTTTGGGGCGGGGAAATTTTGATTACCAGTTTCGAGTTCTTTATCAACTGGGGATATTGAATTGAAATGGTAAATGGAGATTTGCCGCTTTTTTGGGGTAAAATGGGAGTTAAATCAGGAGAAGTTCCTGCTTACACGCTTTTTTTTTATAAGGAACCGTTTATAAGGAACCTACATGTAGAAGGTCAAAAAACTTAAGGAACTTTTACTACTAAAGGCCAAATCCCTAAGGAACTTTTTAATTTTGAATATATTTATATTTCCGCACAATTTACAATTAGGAAGCCGGTTCCATTGATTTTCAGTAAAACCGGCCATGCTCATGGGGCCAAGAATCAACATGAGAAATTTCCGTTTTAACTCACCTCACATGCAGCTGTGCTTTGTTGTGAATTCACACTTTAGGTGTTTTAGTTTTAGTCAAATAGGTTAGTCACAACAAAATAGAATTCTTATTCTGTGTGTGTGGCTGAGTATTACAGTTGCAATATGGGAGATAAGAAAAAGCAGTCAACGTTGTTCAAGTTCGGTTTTTCTAAAAAGATACCTCATCGAAATGAGTTACAAGAAGTCCCTGGTCGTTCGTTTGTTGAGGATGATGATGTAAGTTTGTATCGTTGTGACACATGCAACAAGCATTTCAAAAGTAAGTCTGGCCTTACGATGCACGTGTCTTGGTGCACTTCGAAAAAAGACAGTGAGAGAGAAAAAGAACAACCAACTAAAAAAATCGATGAAATTCCATTGATCTTGGAAAGTAGCGCCGAGGCTGTTGAGCCACAAAAAGAACCAACTGCTATTGATGTGGATGAGAACATCGAAGAAACTGTAGAGGAATGTCAAGAGATAGAGAAAAGTGCTAGAGCGTCAGAAGCAGGAGAAAGCAGTCAGCACCATCGAGAGAAGAAGAACAGACTATCTTATGACACCGAATTTAAGCTAAAAGTTATCGAGGAAGCAAAGAAAAACCAAAAGAATGACGTTGCATTCAAATACAACATCTCTAAATCGATGGTATCGACCTGGGTTAAAAATGAGAAGAAAATTACTGATGCAGCCCAGTGGCGAAGCTAGCCAAAAATTGTTGGTCCTGCTATATGGACAGGGCCACGCCCTTATTCAATAGGAAAAGCTCATGGACAAAAATTCTATTTTGCAGATGAATTTTTTCTTAAATTCAGTAAAAAGCAAATTTTAAATCGATGTCTATCTTTTTAAAAATAAACCCATACTTAAACTTTTCAAACAATTCTATCTTAAATTGTAGTAAGCCTCTACAGCTGAAGTAAAAGTTCAAATTGGTGATAACTAAATTTGACGATAAAAGGGGGGTAGGGGTGGCATTTGAAGTTGCATATAATATATGTGTGTTATTCCAGATTTTGGTCGTATAAACCTGACCAATCTAGATACTCTATTAAAATAATTTTAATAAACAACAGAGTTTAAAGTCTGTAGTGGCAAGTTCACATATTCTGCAGAACAATTTTTCTGCAGCTGATAAAGAGAGGTACAATCGAATAATGTGTCGCATTATCAATGAAAAAAACTTGATTAGATAAACCATTAGACGAGAAAACAATTCAGGTAGAAAAATGCAAATTCCGCTGAAATTGGTTTATTCTCCAACTCAAAACTTTCAATCACACAACAGTAAATTCAATTATGCTTTCATCGTCCTTGTCCAAGTCTAAGAAAGTTCTATTTAGGCCACCATGATATACCGTGCCTCAAACGATCGTACAAAGGCCGAAATCAGAGTGCCTCATACAGCCAATTCTTGTTGATTGCATTTCTTTCTTGCGAACTTTGGACTCTGTCTTGTTACAAATAAAATTTATGCAGCTCAACTGAGGCAAGTTTTGCTGTCAATAATAATATCATTGGTATTGCCAAAGCAGCAGAAAATCCGCATTCACATCGCCTCACCATAATACTGGCCTCCTTGCTAGTATCTCATAGCAGAACGAGAATGCACAGGGCAATTCTTGCAGTCCTGCTCTCAGAAATAGCAGGACCAACGGTTTTCAAAACAATGCTCTTTGAACTACGTGGGTGAACCCTCAACCAATCAAATCACAACTGCTTACGAAATGTTATGATGGTCATTTCGACGAGGTCCTGCTCTCGAGATTGAGCAGGACTGCTCTTTGTTTTAGACTATTGTGAAGCAGGACTAAATTCACAAAAGCCCATTGTGAAGCAGGACCAAACATAGGGTATCATAGTTATGAGCAGGACCGAAATACAGGGCTGCCGTAGAAGAGAACAGGACCTTGAGATTAGCACGGGATGCCTGTATCAGCTGGCGGAACTGGGGACTGTTTATCAAAAACAATTTGAAACTTTCTTTTTGCAAAGAAGAAATTGTTTATTGTTTACAGTAAATCTTATCTTTGGAAATTCTTGGTCCTGCTCAGCAGGACCAGCAGGACCTTTGGCTTCGCCACTGATGCAGCCGCCGATAGCCACAGGAAAATGATGAAAAAGATCAGACCCAGCACAAGGCATAAGCAAGTCTTCGTGATGCAAAACGTTTTGCTTAAGTTTATAGCAAAACGCTGAATTTGATTGTTTTTCTTGCGTCTGTACTAATTATTGTCCACTAAATGCCAACTTAAAATTAAGGAACTATTAAGGAACTTTTAGAACTACAAAGTGGTCAAAACAGGTCTCAAAATAAGGAATTTAAAGAACTAGGCCCGAGCTAGGTTCCTTATAAAAAAAAAAGCGTGTATTCTCTGCAAAGAAAAACGTGGCTGGAATGACGTTTTTAAAAAAAAGCCCTGGTCTTAGCAGTGGAATATGAAGGATAGTTTATCTTTTTTTGGTAGAAATATAGCAAAATGAGCTATAATTTGTCACGTGACGGCTAATTACCCTCATGTCCTTACATGGGTATCTTATTAAAAATGGACAAAGCCAACTCATCCTTTGCCATCCAACATTTAACTTAGCATGCAAATGACTATCAAAACCTTAGGACAGGGCCTCCGACAAAGGAGCGGCCGGGGGGCCTTGGCCACCCCACTTTTTTGCAAAACAATAGATTTTTTCCAAAATCTTTTGTTATGGGTGTTAAATTTTCCCTTTGCCCCCCCCCCCACTTTTCAACTTTCGTCGGAGCCCATGTAGGAAAGGACTGTTTCGCACTCACACTATAAGAAGGGACTTTTTGTCGTTTTTGTCAACCTACATTGATAGTATTAATTGGTCTTAAAGAGCAAGAGCTAGAGCTACAAGTATGAATGACGAAAATTTAGCAATAAATTATAATTTTAATAGGACTTAATGTACTTAATTGTCCTTCTTGACTCGTAAGGTAAAGAACTTGTCTTTTAAAGTCAGCAACTGAAATATTTTGCATTTTTTCTTTTTCATACAGTGGACGAATTATTGTAGAAT
Organism: Rhopilema esculentum; assembly: GCF_013076305.1. The sequence goes on from NW_027019322.1 coordinate 12,679,130, forward strand.
GAAACTCATCTGCGACATAGTTACAGAAGTAAGTTTTCACAGAAAGTTTAGACAGATTCGTGTCCAAACTTATTGAAAACCCAAAAGTCACGTTTACAATGATTAGCTTACGATCAGTGGCAGACTGCCAGGGAATCTAGGTTGCAACCGCACATTGTCTTCTTCTTTAAAAGTTGGTCCTTTTCCGTATCTTCCATTAGATTTACCGACCAACTTTCCAAAAGTGTACCACCCCATATCCCCCGATGGGTACGCCCCTGCTCGCACCGATCGATTTCAGCAAAACTTGCAGCGGTGAAGAAATAGTGTGGCTTGATGGCCTTGCACTGAGTGATAAGATATAACATGTTACCGAATGTTATGCATGTTTTATAAGCGATTGGTTGCATCTCCATGCTTACATTTTTCCCAACTGAGAGCAAACACGTTGTATATTTCTCTTTATTCTGTAAATTGGTTTCTAAATACGGCAGGTTCCGAGCTAAATGTTCGGCAAAACTTCAGAATGACACAACAAATTAACACAGATATAGTTTTCTCAAACGTATATCGTTGAACGACTTGTACCACTAAGCCTTTCACAAGAGCGAAGTGTACGTGCTCACAATGCTAGCTCTAACTCTTAACTAACTCAGGATTCGTAGAGAACGATATATATATGTTAAACTAGTTCCTTGCAGGGACGCCTGCACAAGATTAGGGCAGGAGGGGCAGTGTTGGTGCCGAAGGCAAATCATTGAATTTTTCTATTAACATAATCGAGCATTCCTAGGTGGGAGGGGGGCGAGGGTGGGGTAATATAATAAAATATTAACTTGAATATGTGCCACCCATACAGCTGGGTTTTTTACCAACAAAGATTCTAAACATAAAGACAATTTTGACGAAATTATCCATAAATGAAAATGGTTATTAAATTGCTTTGCCACTCACTATTCACAAGTTTTGGTTTTATAAAAATCATAGCTGTTATAAATGGGCTAGTTTTAAAATTTTGATTGCCCGCTAAGTTTTTATACCGATTTATCCTCCTTAGGTTCCTGGAGTACTTCTGAGGGAACACATCTTTTGTTTGTCATTTACTATCTTTGCCGCTCTCCCTAGGTGACCGACCTTGTCACAGACAAACTTTTCATTCTCTGCATTTTTGTGCTGGTGTTGTCAACTTTCTAGTATTTTCTAATAGATATTAACATAACAAGAGTAGTCAAAGTAGTCATCATATTTCAGGGCACTTCTTGCCCCCTCTGCCCCTCTTCGAAGAGGGCAGGAGGGGCAGCTGCCCCTCCAGCCCCCCTTGTGTAGGCGCCCCTGGTTCCTTGTACAAATGAAAGATGTAAATGTGCTAATCTTAGGTATCTACATAAGAGGAAAAACAAGCTAGAAAAACAATAGGAACGTGTCTAGATACGTATGTATAAGCTGAGTCAATCCATAGTGTAGTTCTTAAAATAATACTATAATATAGGGTGGGTTTTCCCCTTTCTCCCCTGTTTGTGGCGAATAAAAAATCAATTTTATTCAGCAGTTTTATTAAGCTTTTATCGCTTATTATTCGAGTTTTCATTTTCGGATTCTCCTTCTTTCCAATTTCAATCGTAGAGAGACAAACCGAGGGAAACTATCTTTACCTCATTGAGGGGAAACGGCGCCATTGATGCTCCTACGCAGATGCTCCCATATATGCTCCTCATTGATTTGAAGTGCATGCTGGGATTACATCACATAACAACGTCCGTATTCATATGGTGATAAGCGCAGTTGAGAGGAGTTAGCAAAGAATCAGGGAAATTGAGAAGATGGCGCAACCAGGATACCAAAATCCACAAGGAGGATACCCACCACCTCAGGCTGGTTACCCTCCTCCACAAGCCGGGTATCCCCCACCACAGGCCGGTTATCCTCCGCCAGGAGTGGTTGCTCAACAGCCAGGTATGCGATTTTGATGCCTCCTAACGTCCTCACTAGGATAAGCAACACATTGGCCCCCTGCTGATGTAAGTTTCTAGTGTCGTTGAGAACACGTTGGAGCTTTGAATTGTAGTAATGTTTATAAAACATGTAAGTGTGATAACATGACATTTTCACAAATGAGTGATGAAAACACTTGCGCAAAACCATCAATCGCCATAGAAACCTCCAGGGATGTAGTGGTAAAATTTTAACAAAGGGGGCTCTATAATATTTGAAAGTTGTTCTTATCATGTAATCATTGCAATTTGAACATGACGAGTTTGATATTTTTTCTGATCATTGGTTAAGCAGCCAGATACATTGACTTTCTAAGCGACAGCTGAGATCAGAACTTCGCTACCATGGAAGGGCCTGTGGACAGTGGCGTAGCTAGCCAAATAGCAGTGGTCATGCCCTCCCCTCAAATTTGAAAAAAAATGGGTGTGACCAAATTTTACCACGCCCAATTTTTTAGTTGATGAGTTCCTTTTGAAAAATTTCAATTTTAAGGCTTGTGACTTATAAAAAAAATTTTGATTAACTTTTGGAATGAGCTTTTCTTATTTCTTAGCAATCATCTTGTTACACCATGAAATGACCTTTATCTTATAGCTGTGACACTGTTTTGGTTTGTTGGTAATTTATACAGACAGAACTGTACAAAAGACATTAAAAAACATTAGTTTAGTATAGTAGATAAACTTAGCTTAAATCAAAAATTGTGTTGTTCTCCTAATTTCTTTCAATTTGCAGGCTGAAATACATTTGTAAATTTTAGAGATAAGCTAAAATTTGTAAATGAAACAACAAATCACATGAAACTGAATGGGAGCTTTTTGGTCATCTTTTCCACAAATAGTCTTATCATTATTCTATTGAAGTTATTTTAAAGCCATCATGATTAACTAACAACCCCAATAGAACTGATAAATGAATAAAACAAATTGGCAAATGAATATGCAATGTAAATACTGATATGAAATATAGGAAACTAAAATAATGGATAGGCCTAGTTGCAAAATGTTTCTGCAAAGTTAGACTTAATAGAAAATACCTTGCAAAATAAGTTTAGCTTAACAAAAACATTGATGTTTCCACATATACTTGTTTGTAAATATCCACATGATTTGATTGTCCTTACTAAATCTAGCAAAAAAGGGTTGTAAATGAAATAATTTGATCTTGTAAATTTTCAAATACATCAAAAGTTGTATTAATGAAATAAAACTGTTTAACTAACAAGATCAGTAAGTAACATGCTTGACTTGTCTCTGGTCATTTTATTTCAACAGCTATAAGTAGTAAAAAGGTACTTTCAACTACAAGTGAAGTCAGTAGAGCTTTGAGTTTGACACTAATTGTGTATAAAAACAGTGTTATTGCATGTGATATTAAACAAAAAAATGAAGAATAACTTTCAGCAAGATTTGGCATTCCCTATCTATTAATTACAATTGTATTGTCCTAATCATAATATGGTAACAATGCTATTAAAGGGCTTAACAGTTTCTGAATATGCTGCTAAATGTCTGGAAAGTTTAAGCTCTCGAATCTGTTGGTTTGGAAAATAACACTGCTATCTCCTCCATCCATCTCCAGTGAACAGCACCAAGATTTGGCATTCATTAAATCAAGAAGATTCTCTGCAAATGTTCAACTAGTAAAAATTGATTACTGAAAAGGCTGAGAGTTTGGTTTGGTTGCATAAAATGATCCTGCTCGCTGAATTTATGTCCAAAAATGGCCTTTCGTGCCTGTTCACCATTAAGGCTGAAAAACCCTCTCATTGCCATAAAATGTTCTGGAGATTAACATGAGTCGTGGCTGCTTGGCAATAAGCTTTTGCTTGCATTTTACTTACAGAGAATTACCTCCCAGCTCGGGGATCTAGGCACAGCAGCGCCGCCATCGATGCCTCGCATTCGCGTTCACGAACTAACACAGGACGGTTCTGATGATTATAATGATGGTCATGCCCTCTCGAAATGGCATGACTAGCCTTTGTTCTCTCCTGCGTCACTCCTATTGTTAGGCATGACCAAACATAGGGAACCAGCGTTATGGGCATGACTAAAACACAGGGTTTGGTCATGCTCATAGTTATGGGCATGACTAAGTTGGAAACCCTCTGTTTTAGTCATGCCCGACAATAGAAGAGCACCTTCGGAGGGACCATGCGTGGAACCATAACCATAGGGCTCCAAAGGCGAATGGCCTGAGCTATTTCATCAGGAGAATAGGATTTTATTCTTGAAAATATAATTTTTTGAAAAATGTTATCTCTGGAAATAGATGGTCATGCCCGGCATGACAAGCATGACCGCCAGCTACGCCACTGCCTGTGGAAGCTTCATTGAACATTGACCGAACATTGAGAAGAGGGGCAAAATGTTTAAACTTCTCAGAGCAGGGCCGTCGCTAGTAGGGCCCTTTTCTAAAAGTAGAGTTTTGTCGGGTTTTACTTTCAAAGTTCTCAATGCAATAGCTTAGCAAAAAGTTGGGATAAAATGAGAATAAGGCCCAAAAAGTATCACCCAAAAACCTACAGTTCAAAATAGATGGCGCTATGGGTGTCTCAGAGGGACAAATGTCCCCAAAAATTTCAAATTATTCCCTGTCGGCAGCTGGAGTCTAGAATTTAATGCCCAATATCCAAGGCAACCTAATTTCTACCTAAAGTTTGGGGTTTAGGAAGTTTATTGAAAAACTCTGAACGTTGACCCTAGAGGTGCTGGAAGCCACTGTAAGCAGGGCTGCCAAGGGGGGCAAGGGGGCAAAGTGCCTCAGAGCCTTGAGGTGGAGGGGCCTAAGTAGTAGAACTCCATTTTAAGAATGAAATCAAATGAAACATATAAGAAGTATGCCTAAATAGTTAAAAGTTCCGAACAATTGCAAGAAATGACTGCAAGAAATATTCTGAAATGCATTTTAAGACAATCTAAAGGATGTGGTTGCAATAAATTTCTGCTTGCTCCGATTGCAGGGGGCCTCGTCTTTCGGTTTTGCTTCAAGGCCTTCAAAACCTCTTGGCGGTCCTATTAGTAAGATCTACTCATACAAACTAAGACCCACAGTCACTTGAAAATTGAAGCGATGATTAACAAAAGATAACACATTCTTTTATAAACAAAATCGATTGCGTCAAAATACCACACCCAAAAATTTAAATACCTTAGGCCATGCCCTATTTTGTTGGCAAATTTGTGCACCCCCCTGAGTGAAAGTGATTAGCAACAGCCCTGGCTCAGAGTTTTAGCGGAATCCGCCATCATGGTTGAAGGGAGAAAGATTTTGAAAAGTGACATTCTAAGGATGGTCAGAAAATGCATCTAAAATATTTGCAGCATCGATAAGGAAGAACATACTTTTAGTAGTAATCTCCCAATGGTTGGATTTTGAATTTGAAACTTTCTTTCGTCGAGATTTTATCAGTTAATGAACCTTGCTACTAGGTGTCTTGCAAAACTGTTTTTCAGTGGACTTAGAAAGAATTCATAGTTTGCAGATATGGAAAAATCAATTCTGAAAAAGAGTGAAATGCATCAAACATTAAAAGTAAGCAAGACAGGGTCAAATAATAGCAACCAGTTGTTGATTAAGGCAAATAACCCCATTTCTAATGCAACAATAACAAACCAATCATCTATACAAAACTGCAACTGCACACTTTTTTCAATAAGAATATAACAGCTCAAGATTGCTAAAATTTTAGAATAATTTGGTATTCGAATAAAAAAGTGTGTTTTGGTTTGTTGGTAATTCCTTTCAACGAAATTCTGACATTTACCAAACAAAATGGTAGGAGAGACATCAAAAACCATTAGTTCAGTATAGAAGTTAAAGTAAGTTTATCTCAAAAATTGTGTTGTTCCCTTAAATTCTTTCCAGTTGGCTTAAATTCTTTTGTAAGGTTTAATTATTCAGCTCAAATTTGCAAATGAAACAATAAATCACACGAAACTGAATGAAGAGTTTTTTGGTCATCTTTTCCACAGTTTTCTTTAACTATATTTATTGAAGGTTTTTTAAACCAACATGATTAACTAACAACCCCAATAGAGCTGACAGATGAATAAAACAAATGGGCCAATGAAAATGCAATGTCAATTTTGATATGAAATATAGGAAATTAAAACAAAATTACTTAATTGCAAAATATTTTCTTCGAAGTTAGACTTAATAAAAATATACCCTATAAAAAGGCTAGCTAAGCAAAAACATCCATATGTTTTTATCTACATACTTCTATATATCCACATGATATAATTGATTCTTACTTCTTATTAGGGTTTTAAAAGAAAAGATTTGCTCTTGTGCATTTTCAAATACACGAAAAATCATTTTGTCTATATAAAAGTACTTTCAACTACAAATCAAGTCAGCAGAGCCTTGGGTTTAAATTTTTTATGTCAATCAGTGTTATTGCATATGGTAATCAACAAGAAATTCAAGGATAACTGCTATCCTCTCCAACCATCTCCAGTGAACAGACTACTTGACAATAAGCCTTTGATTGCGATTTACTTTCAGAGAATTTCCCTCTCCTAATAAATTGTTTTTGTTCTCCTAGGAAAAACTTTCATCTTACCTTGATCATTTTCTCAGGCCTGTTGTAGAGAAATGTGCTTCCCATATAAAAGACACAATTCATTTTTACAAACAAATTTCAATATGCACGCTGTCATACCACTGAACTTGTGGTTGGTTATCCCAGATGTAAAATCACTACGCTCAAACATTCTTCAAGTTAAGGACATAGAAGCTGAGCCACAATGCCATTAAATCTTTGTGGGGAAATCACTGCAAATAAAATGCTTCAAACAATGGATATTTATTCTCAGATATAATGAGGGGATATCAGATCAATGTAACGATTCAGCAAACGGACAAAGTCACAGTCTAAGCTTTTAAACCAAATAAAACAGGAAACAGTGGTCTTATGTGGTCCTTAGGCCACATTTTACCCTCAATTAAACCGTAAGACAGTCTCACCATGACACTCATCTAAAAAACACTGGGAGATTGTTGCAAAGGACAAAGAATTACAAAGTAAATGGTTGCAAATCACAATTATAGTCCATTATGGTTTTGGAGATTGGTTAATCCACACTAAATTTGTGTCATGCACTTTATTGAAACTTGTTTAGCACATATTACAATGTATCCAACTCAAATGTTCTGCATGCGATATGCGTGCAGAAATGTGTTATTTTTTATGTGAATAATTGTATATATGTACCTTTGCAGCCACACTATATCAATAAAACGGTACAAACATACAGTTGTTCAGTTGGAATTCATTGGTGTTACAAACAACACTTTAGTACATTGATACACCTTTGCTGCCATTATCTCTGGATGCCAGGGTTAAGGGGAACCCATTTGTAAAAGTGCATACTGATTAATAGCTCAAAAATGCTCCACCTGTTGAGAAGTCAAATTTAGAAGCACATCATGCATATTTATGTGCATATATATGAAGTTACCGATATCAGACAGTATAGTTCATAACAAAAACATTAAGGCCGCAGTGAGACATAGAACACTTTCAGTGAGACATAGAACACTCTCAGTTAGACATAGAGCACTCTTGCACGAAATGGGATTAGTTTACTCCATCAAACTTGAGAACCCCCTTTGGGTGGAAAGAGAAATCAATCGGGTAGAGTTTGCAAAACATACCTTACAAGACAACCAGAGAGGGAGGCCAAAAAGAAGGCATCTACACGATTTAGGGTTCTTTTGATATGTGGAAGATGATCAAAAGTAATAGGGTGCTTCTGGGGAGGAGTATGCCCAAGGAAACGTTTGATGCCTGTGAGCAAGGTGGTTAGTGGCCAGTTGTCAAGTAAGGGATTAGGTAGATCAAGCTCCTTTTTAAGGAGCCCAACCACATTAAGGTTATGGTAAGTGCTAGAGTAGCTGAGGGAGCATACCAAAAAGGCAGCATATAGGCAGAGAGTGTATGAGGAGGCTAGGACAGGGGGAGGCAAGGAAAGCACAAAAGTGTAAATATGTATCACAATGACAGCTGTATGTGATTTTTCTACTAGGAGCAAAGGTCTCTTCCTGGCCATTTGGTTTATTTATAAAGAATCATTATATTGTAGAGAATCATCATTGCCTGTGTACATTATGTGCTAACCTTTGGATTGTTTATGTGAGCAAATGTAAGAATTAATCAGTAAGCGGTTGTTTATAAAAGACATTTTCTTTCAGGAGCCCCACCTCAAGGGCAATGGATGGCAATACCACAGGCCCCAATTGGGTGTCCTCCTGGTCTTGAATATCTCACACAGATAGATCAGTTACTTGTGAAGCAAAAAGTTGAACTACTTGAAGGTACTCCATATTGCAATTTCTTATTATCTACATATCCTTTTTTCTTAATGATTGTGATTAAATTTCTATTCAGTATGGTTTTTGATATTATTCCCATTTGTTTAGATTCATTTACAATTTTATTGCATTCTTACAATTTTACTGCAGTTACCAAAACAAGAGCCTTTTTTATTGTTTGTCTATAGAAGAGAACAAGCTCTTCCTTTTTTACATCTGAGATCAGTCAGTGGCAAGCATTATGTGCATTCAAATTATGTTTAGACAAATTTGTTAAAAACATTGAAGCTGAATAAGTTTATAAGAATGAGAAACTTTGAATATCACCACTTTATTCTTTGTCAAATTATTTCTTTAAATTTCTTGAATTTTCTTTACTTTCTCAGTTTACACCAGCTTATTGTTTTTAACAGCATTTACTGGATTTGAAACCAATAACAAGTACAAGATTCAAAATTCAATGGGGCAGCAAGTATATTTTGCTGCAGAAGATACAGATTGTTGTACAAGAATTTGCTGTGGATCAGCCCGTGCCTTTGAAATGAAAATTCTTGATAACTCTCAAAGAGAAGTGATTCATTTACACAGACCATTTCGCTGCACTGGATGTTGTTTTCCATGCTTCCTGCAAGAGCTTGAAGTTACCAGCCCGCCAGGAACTCCAGTTGGTTATGTTGTGCAAAAGTATGACTTTGAATTACGAAATATTTTATACACCTGCTCAGTGGCAGACACTTGGGGGGCAAGGGGGGCGACGGCCCCCCCAATACTTTAGAGGACAATGGTCTTTTGTTCTAAAACAATGGGAAATGTGACGTCATCGTATTAAAACAATAGGCTTGCCCCCCTAATATTTGATCAAGTGTCCGCTTCTGCACCTGCTCCTAAATAGCCACCTTTCATTTGTATAAATTATTCATGCCTCTGCATTTGTCATCGTTGACCAAAACCCTGGTTTAATTTTTTATTCATTTCCCACTTTAGATGGTCTCTGTGTGTCCCAAAATTTGAAATTCAAGATGCTAGCAGAAATCCAGTTTTGCTGATTGAAGGCCCAATCTGCACTATCAATATGTGTGGGGATATTGAATTTCAGGTACGTAGAACTAATAACTCTTCCATTTCTTTTATTTTGAAATCAACTCAAATGTTCAATGGAAGAATTCTATGAGGTTTGATATTCCCAAAAAATCAAGAAAGCGATGAATGTCTCAAAAATTCAAAAAAATAACACAGCTGTTTTAATGTTACCGAATAATTCCCCCCCCCCCCGTTTTTTATTTAATTTTTGAAAATTGTCCAACTCCCTACTTTTATTCTAGCCCTTGTCCATTCATTCTTGGAAAACCTTGAGCATAAACATTGCCTAGGCCAATGCCTTTGCGAACGCCGCAGCAAGTAAAATTTTTTAAAAATCTTAAAACCCCATTTACCAAAACAATTTATAGCGTAAAATCTTCAAAATGAATATGGCAAGCTGATACAGTATAGCTTACCTCTCAATTTTATGCCGATTTTCGAAAATATTGGTTTTCCTTCGTCCGCCTTGCAATTTCCCGCACTGAGGCCTTATGCGGGATCTTCCTTTTGCCATTATTTCCGCTTGAGTGATTTTGCCTCAGCTGAAAACAGCAAGTTAGACATCTAGCGCCTTCGGCGCTTCTATATCATTGACAGTGGCGGATCCAGACAGGTGCAAAGAGTGCACTTGCACCTGCCATATTTAAAAAAGGTTTATTTCCGTATGGTAGTCAGCATCCGACCCATCATTAAACCTGTAGAATTCTGTCCTTGTCCTGACTTCCTCATAATGTTATCCAAAACCAAAAAAGAAATTCAATAATTCACCCGTTAGTTGGGATTGACCAATCACGGTGTCGTCTGTCCGTTGCAAAGATGTTAGGGGAATGTGTCATAACAATTGGTATCCACGGGGGGATTTTCAGCTTACAAAGCTATTCCAGGGTGATTTTTAGAGTTTGGAGTAACATTTCAAATGGTAGAATTAGTTGCTTCACATTTCAAAATGGTAAATTGTGCCTTATGCTGGACAAACCGAGCGTCAATTTTCAAGGCAAAGCTTTCAACTAAAGTAAATAAAGAAGAGTTGCAAACATGGAGAGGCCTTTAATTGGAGAACTGGATTTAAAAATCGAAGTTTGAACATTGTCTTCGCTCAGGAGACCCAAAATCTCCTGTATGTTAATCTGCAGGGGCGTTGTGGCTCCTAGAAATGGGCCAGGAGAAAATTAAGGGGGCCTGCTCTTTTGTCGAACATCTCCAATCACAAACCATCGGTCGCCAAAATTTAAAAAGTGACCAGTTTTTATCATTTTTAAAGAATATATTTGCTAGGGATGTATCGTGTTTCTCAAGTCATAATCTCTTTAAGACTTCGCGAAGAAATCCATTGCTGTAGTGTACATTTGATACAAACACAAACGCGATAGAGAACTTAGGTGCACAAACGTGATAGAGAACAGAAAATGTTTGCAGCCACGCACTTTAGATTAGCTTGAAGTACGTTTCAGAATGTTTCTTGCAATCGTTTAAAACGTTTTAAATTTTTTTAGGCATACTTTGTTGCTTTTTTTTTAAAATTCAGTTCTTAAAATGGAATTCCTTTTTTTATTAGGTTACAGCCCTTGATGGGACAACAAATGTTGGAAAGATTTCTAAGCAATGGAGTGGTTTGGCGAAAGAAATGTTCACTGATGCAGACAACTTTGGTATCACATGTATGTACACATGAGTGTTTTGTTACCGTTTCAGTTTTTTCAGAGTCGATTGCCTGAGCCAGATATAGTTAATTATCTGCATATCCGGCCTTTTTAAGGCAGGCACGAGGAGTTCGCTCAAATAGATAACTACTTTTTAATATTTGCAGTTCCAATGGACTTGGATGTAAAGATGAAGGCGGTCATGCTTGGTGCCTGCTTTTTGATTGTGAGTTTTATCTTTGCGCATTTTCTTACAATTTCCAGGAAGGATTTGATTATTTCTGCACGCAATTGTCTATCCAAGCTGGTTGTTAATTGGCTAGAATAACTTTTTGAATGTTGGGCAATGTTAGTGTGAGCAATTCTATGTAAAGTTGGCAAACAAATCCTTACAGCCAATGGAAATAACGTTTTCCTTGGTAAAATTGCCTTTCCTTTGAACCATCAATAACCACAAAACTTGCTTACACAAAGTAAAGATTGTTTGTAAAACACGAAATACATTCATTGCGTATGAAAGACATCAAGCTCTCTGTGTATTCTTCCCTCTTTTTGTTTGGGATAGTTATGGAAGTATGGTCTTGGAGGGTCTTGTTTTTCTCCTTTGTTTTGGTGCTCTGTTAGAGGCAGTTTAATTAGACAGAGAATTTTGTAGGAAAAACTAGCAAACTACCTAACCTCAAATTTTATTTTAGTTTTTTTACATAATTCCCTGTATAACAGCAACTCGGGGAAACGTTGCGAATGTAACGCAATTTCAATATTTGATTAAAGTTTTCATTTTGTAACGAATGATGATCTTTGAAAAATATGCACCCGAATAAGGAAAGCGCCCTCTTGGTTCTGTATTTGAGGCTGGCATTGCCATACCAGTTTCCCTAATTTTTATTATATCTGTTATGCCAAGTAAAAGTATTTGGGAATGTAGCCAGATCTGCTTTCCCTAGCTGGGCTGAGCTTTCGTTGTTTTGTCAGTTTTTGCCATACCGTATGCCGTGCCATAAAAATCTCGTTTAAAGTTTATTGCAATGGTATTCAGTTCACAAGCTTCTGACATTTTTTGCGGGCAGCACTCAATCAACACTAATCTACCTTTTTTAAACTACAGGACTTCATGTTCTTCGAGAAGAGTGGGAACGATGACAACCAGTTGACAATCAACGGTTAACTGCCTTCTAAGACTAAATCAAACATTCACTCTTCGTTCTGCATAACCATTGTTTTGCTTTGTTTTCATAATTTCATAATGCATAATATATTCGCAAAATCATTATTTGTTAACGCTTTATCTTGATTGGTTGTTTTTGATTAAAAAATTGTTATACGGTCCTTTTAGTCAGCGTTGGGAATATGGTAATCATGATTTATAAAATTTTGGAATGATGATGCGTTTTAAAGAAAGCAATGATTTTGTAAAAGCATGACAAGTATGCTTTGTCAAGTTAGAAAAGTTCGGCTTGGTGACTTTACCCACAAAAGCAAATTTTATTTTATTTTTTTTGCAAGATGTTGATTAAGATATCTATAGATAACGTATTTGGCTAAACCCAAATGCATGGTAAGCATAATTTATAATGATTCCACTTCTAATTGGCATTTACGTTTCAAGAAAGGTATAGTCGTAAAAATATGCTAAGGAAGACACAAGGACAGAAAAGGACGAATAGAAATTTACACTAGTCCGTAGCACTAAGACCCGAAAAAGAAAAATTGAACATTGTCTAGCGAATGTAGCTGTCCCTTACGGGCAAACAATGTTCATAGCTGTACGGTAGACTAAATATAGTCATTATATTCCATTCTATTTGTATCCTTGCACCAATTTGCTTTTAACGTCATTTTGCATTTTTAAATATCGTTTATTTTCGCCATTTATCGTACTATGCATGATTGTAAATTTAATAGTTACTATATTTTCTAATCAATTATGACGTTTAAAAACTTGTAAAGCTAAGTCAATAAATGTGTTTATTTGTTTGTTAAAATGCTTAATCCACATTATTCAAATGGTCATTTCATCCATACCGTAGACATCGGAGCCGGGGGGACAGAGGGCACTTGCCCCCCTCCCATCACCACTTTCAATATGCCCCTTGCAACTTACTGAGTCCTAAAGATCCCTTTATTGACTTTGGCTAGCAACCTCTGTTTATAGCACTTCTCATTTCCGGGAATGCGGAATTCTGACCGGAAAACGATTGATTTTTCCCTCTTTTAGTGTAAAATTTTGCAAAAATATAGGATAGAAGGTTGTATCAATGAATAATCTATCATGCTAATGAAAGATTGCTCCAATTTTTTACTCACAGCGTTGAGGATAGAGCTTTGAAAGGGAAGCAACTGATCTCAGCTTGCTTCGTGCTCTCTTGTTCAGCAAGCCAAGTCACGTGACCAGATACTGATCAACAAAGAGCCAGGGCATGCGGTTGCCGATCCGCATGCCCTAGTTGAATTGAATCACAGCATAAGTCTTCGAAATGTGGATTCAAACAGGTAGAAGATATGGATTATAGGGTTATAGAGATAGAGTAATATAAGATGATTGCATAAATGGTTTTTTTTTCATGTTAGCTTGAGTCCCACGTGAGGGTACTCAATTAGTGAGGGTACCCAAATAGGGAGGGTACTCAAATAGGGATGGTACGGGGTAATTCATTTGAACATAGGGGTTTAGGCGGATATCTTTTGACCGAATCTTTTATTTTCTAATTGTGACCTATCAAAAATCCTTATAAAAGTATGAAAAAGTGGTCTATAATTTTCATTTCGAAGTGTGCTGTAGATGTTCTGTTTGGGCATGATAGGATTATAGAGAAGGCTCTATTTTAACTATCAGGTGTTTTTAAAAAGCTATACCTTCTGGGGGCTTCGCCCCCTGGTCCCCCACGAGCGCGTTGCACCTTGGCCCCATTGGGGCCTTCAGCAGGCCCCAGATCCCTCGCCGCATACCCGCTTCTGCAACTCACGCTACGCCACTGCTATCTAAGTCACTGCTTTATCAAAAGGTTGGGGATTTTTTTGATAATTTTTGCTTCCTAGAATATATCAGCTAGTGACAAGTCTCTATCATTATGATAATGCTGCCAATCTTTAAAAAATTTATATTTACATATTGTAAAGAAATTCAAACAAATAGGGATCTTAAAATTTAAATTCCATGATAATACTCTTTTCGATGTTTTGCCGCAATAGGTGTAAAAATAAAGAGTTTGGAAGAAATGGAAATGTTTAAGCGTACAGACTTCGCACATAGAGGTAAAGAAAATTGTAAATATTTAGACAATATCTCCAATTTGCAAAGTCTGCGCGCAGGCAAACAAAATTCTAAACAAATTATTTCGAAACAAGTTGGAACAGAGGCCTTATTTTGTTAATAACTATATGCAACCGATAAATAACAACAGATTAAGTAGACAGACACAGGGGCGCAGTGGGAGTTAACTTTTTGGGGGGGCAGAGCTGAAAATTTTTCCGACAAATTTTTTCTCAATACATTTCTTGAAGACTACCCTTGCCTTGCTGCATATACTGCAACACTTGATACTACAATATCACGAATGAATCTGGAAATCGTTAACGAATGGATCGTTCGTTATACACCTTCAGGTTCAACAATAGCCTTTATTCTAACAAAACTTACCAAATGAACAAAACTGCAAGTAGTTATAAATTTACACCCTACAAGTCTTCTCGCTATACCAGACAATAAACTGTCACGTTAGTGTTTATAGCTGTTTATAGCAAAAAGTTTTTTTTGGCAAGTTTTAAATCGCATCATAATTACTCAGCTTTGAAAAAACTCTTTCATAGTTTGTTGAACCTATTGGCAAAGTGACGAGAATCTTGTAAAGAAGGACCAGCTGTGGAAAGGCACTTTGCAGGTTGTACTTATCATCAACTGAAGAACTGAATGGAATTTTTCTCTATTCAAAGCCTTGGCCAAACGATTCGATTTTTCGCTCGATCTTTCTCTCGACATTTGATCTCAAAATCGAGCGAAGTCGAGCATGGGTGGCCAAATGATTCGATCTTTCGCTCGATTTTTCACTCGACTTTTCACTCACGCCAAAAAATGAAGGCAAAGAAACGCAAATCGGCTGCCGTGTTTATCTTGCGTGCAAATATCCTTTGACAATCTCTTGACGAACTCGTGCGACATAAGACCCTGTTCGTCCGTTTTATGCATGAACCGCCATTAAATACTTATTTCGTTTCAATAAATTACTATTTTCAGGCAAAATTTTGTTTCTTTTGACTAATTCCATTCTTAAAATAAAATTCATCACCTAAAAAGGTCCCCTGGACCTCGAGGCCCCAGGGTAGTATGCTTCCTTGCCCAGCATAAGAGATGATAACTGCGCACGCGCTCACTCGACTCACTCGACAAGGTGGCCAAACGATTCGATTTTCATTCGACGACACCTTTTCACTCGACTTTTTTGCTAAAGATCAAACTTCACTCGACATCACTCAACGCCAATCGACTTGCTCGACAAGGTGGCCAAACGACTCTATTTTTCACTCGATTTCATGTCGAGTAAAAAATCGAGTGAAAAATCGAGTGGTTTGGCCGGGGCTTAAATCAAGACTTTCTCCTGCAGTCGGCTGAAGGCTGCTCTTCTCTCTAACTTTCCTAAATTTACGGTAATTATTGACGAAAGAGCTGTTCTCATCTCTTTATTTTTCGTCATCCAGGCCGTAATTCTTTCAACCTTTTTGAATGACACTGCACACAACTGCCTTTCAATTGTTTTTTGAAAACATTCAGGGTTGAGCAAGGCAAAATTTTGCTCTTCTAAGTCATAGCGAAAACAATAACTTTTTGCGTCTTCTGCAACACCAGCGAATTCATTTCGGAATGAACTGAGTTGAACTTAAACTGTCGGAAATGGAAGTTTATAAAATAACTGAGACCAGAGCGTTAATTTCCTTTACAAATTTCAGCAATGCGATGATTCCGATGAATACTCTAATGAAAATAAGTAAGAAGGGTTGAGCATGCCCTATTTTACGACATGTTTAAAAAAATATGCGACCTTTTGGACCGGATCGATGAAAACCTTACATTTTGTCTAATACTTCAAATTTTCCGACAAACGTTGGTTTTTCCGACTATCCGACAAAATTTTTGCCAGGGGGGGGGGGCGACTGCCCCCCTGCCCCCCAGCCACTGCGCCCCTGGACAGACATTAAACAAGCCAAAATGGTGCAAGAAATAAAAAGACTAGAGCTGAGCCCTTTTTTATCAAAGTAGATGTAACTTCTACACGTATTGTAATGGATTGGAATGGCATAGACGGAAAACTTAGATCTTGTCCGAAATAAACATGGTTGTATTTTATTGACATATAAGCGTTACGTTTTGAGATGAAAGATTTTGAAGCTGAATAAAAAGATTTATTCAATTGTTCACAAGATTTGCAATGTTTTCGCTTTGGTATGGTTTTTAAAAATGTTTTTTATTTTGATTTATGACTTTTGACTGTGAATAAATGAAAAGAGATTAAATCTTCTGTTTCATCCAGTCCTTGTGTTGTGTAGCTATGTTGTGTCCAGATTGATCCAACACAACGTGTCATTGACAGAGAAAAACAACGTCGATTTCTTCCTTTATTCTTATAAATTTTATAAACATGAAGGGTTTGACGCAAGCGATTACTGCAGCACTCACGTGAATGGACCAATGTTGAGGAATACGTTTTTCAAGGCAGTTAAACCTTTATTTTATATACAAGGTTTTGCGATCATCCGGAAATAATTTATAGCATATTATGGATAGGTTAATTATTTGTTTTTGTATATGTTTAACATAACGGGTCCTGAACATTATGGACCCTTTCATCGTTGATGAAGTCCAAATTTTTCCATAGAAAACCAGTGGCCACATAGCAAAAGGGAAAATAAGTGGGTTAAATTTTGGCTGCCTGAAAATAGTTTTTTCTGAGAAACGGAAGTCGTCTTCCGTGCAATCTTTATGACTGCAATTTTTTTTAAGGATATGTCAATCACCCAGCTTCTCCTTCTCAGAAATAAATTGTTTCGTGGTAAACAAAGCTTATAACAAGTTACTTGGCAGAAGAGAAAATACATTGAACCGCTCAGGTCTTGATTGCAAATTGCTTATGCAGTTTGTAGCAGGAGCGAAGGGGAATTCTTTTCGGACATTTAATTCTGCGAATAATAATAATGGATTCGAAGAAATTGATCGTACCGTGTTTGATCTTTGCGATCATTGTCCTCGCTGTTGGCAATGTTTTGCAAATTTTGTATTCAAAGAATATCGAACTGAGACTGGAAAACCATTTGGAAAAATTTGCTAAATTCGAAGTCAGCTGTAAGGATATTCTCGCCAAGCTATTAAGAGACAAGGATATTCTCGCCAAGCATAAGGGTGAAGCATTTTCATCAGTTGGCAGAAATCTCCACAATACCAAAGATCACAAGAGCCTGCAAAATAACAAACATGAAGGGTTCGAAGTTCGCAAGCCCCGCAAATTGTCGTTATCGAATGTACTCCATGAAGAACTGAACCAGGTTGATAATAGCGTTAATACAGTCAATTTATTCCTAGTACCAGTTTGTTTTTTTCCTGGTTGAAAATATATTATCTTGTAAAATGGAAAGGGAGCTGCAATCGAAACCTTTGAGATATCGGATATGGTAGCGAAATACAGCGAAATAATATTAGCCTTTGGTCACATGTTTCTGCTGATAGCAATGAACTCCCTCCTAAATTTGAAAAATCTTGATTTATGTAGAAAAGTTGAATTGTCTAGAGACTGAAATTTTTAAGGTTTTAAAACAGAAAAGTTTTTAAAGCTCTTTCCACAATTCTGAGCTTTGCCCAGGTTCATAAATGAAAATTAATTCCATTACTCTTCATCAGGTAAGGAGAATAGAAAAAGCATCGGTTAAAAAGAAAGCAGAAGAGTTGAATCTAAAGATTTTACTATATAGAGAACGCAAAAGGAATTCCAGGGTCGTCCAAAGAATGAAAGCTCCGGCGTAAGAAGGGCTGCCAAAAAGTTTCAGAGGCCCTGGGACAAAACAGGTAGACAAAGGCCCCTGGCAGCGGAATGAGCAGAAGATTTTTGTGACCCAGCCATACAGATTAGCTTAAAATGCATTTTAGAATATTCTTGAAGTCATTTTCACTTTTGCTAAGATTGATTAATTCCATTCTAAAATGAGGCCCATTAATTTATGAGGCCCCCTAGACCTTGAGGCCCTGGAGCAATTTGCCCCCTTCCTTGGCCCCCTCTCGGCAGCTCTGGGGGTAAGGCCAGTTCCGAAAAAACTCAGCGTCTTTGAGAACTCATGAGGCTTGTTTGCTGAAATTGAAAAAATAGATTGGTTGATCTGAATATCAAAGCAATCTGAAAGTTGACTTTCTGATACCCCAAGGATTTCATTCTCCACATTGTAAATCTGTGCAATGCAACAGTGAGTCTCAAAAAAAGACTGTACCAACCACTTTGCTGGCTTTGCTGAGATGACTGCATGTTATGGTTTCTGTCGTTTTCCCCCTGGATTCCCCCCATTCACCATGCTAACTGCTAGTGTTTAAAAAATAGTCTAAATTAGATTTCAGACAGTATAAAGGACCAAGCAAATTGATATTTAAATGCACCCCTGTCCCACATTGGACCTTTGGCATCCAGCACCTTTATATATCTTAAGGGCTTGTGTTATTTTGACCAAATGAAATGCACTTGAAGAACTACCCAACCCATTCAATTTTTCTATGCCCAGCTCCCCAGTGTTTAGGAAATATAGCAAAAATTTTGAAACATTTCAGGGGCTACAATGATACAGCCCCCTTTTCCCACTTTTAACAGCCCCATATCAAACAAACAATTATCATTGCAGAAAGTATCATTACCAAAAGGTCCTCCGGATGTTGCTGTTGCAAACAATGGGATTATCTTTCCTCAACTCAAAGGTAAAATTTTATACTTTGTTTAGAAGAAGTTGAGCTTGAAACTATTGCGGCAGACTTTGCTGCTTTGAAACTTTTAAGAAATATCATTTTTAGATTTGTTTATATGCAAATATGGCCTGAGATTCTTTTTTCCTTTTCTGTAGCAATGAAAATCTGTTTTTTATGAGAATAATTATGGGTTAGGAGCAGCTGCAGCTGTTGCTAAATGCCCAACACTTGATTGAGGTGCCAATTATGTATTGTTCCAGTTACATGAGAGCATAACAAAGATCCTAAATGCTGATCAATCCTTGATGTGAATTCTTTCTCGATTTATAAATCTAGCTAAACTGAACAAGAACATCAAATATCTTGTTTGTTTGGAAAAACGTCTTCTTAACTTCTGTGAATTCCTTTTGGCTTATAAAAACCTTTACACTTTTTCGAACAGTGATACATCCCTTTAAACACATGTATTACATTTCAAAGACTAAACACATGTATTACATTTCAAAGACTATCAGGCCTTAGTAAAAATCATAAGGTCTCTGTTTTATGGATTGCACAACATTGCATGCAAATACCAGCAAACCAACAAATTTCAAATTATCAAGACTGATGTCTGTCTGACAAAAGGTTGGTCTTACATATTTAGATAACATCTATCTGGAATATTTAGATAACATCTACCTGGCATATTGAGACTACATTTGTCTGAAATATTTAGATCACATCAGCCTGTCCAATTAGGGTAACATCTGTCTGAGGTATTTAGATCAAATCCTTCTGATAAATTTAGATCAAATCTGTCTGAGATATTAAAGTGAAAATTGTCTGACATATTCAGATGACATCTGTCTTACATATTGAGATGACATCTGTCTTGTATATCTATTTGACATCTGTCTGACATATTTATGTGACTGTATAACATAGCTAGATGACATCTGTCTTGCATATTAAGATGACATCGGTCTGACATATTTATGTGACTGTATAACATAGCTAGATGACATCTGTCTTGCATATTAAGATGACATCTGTCTGAAATATTTATGTGACTGTATAACATAGCTAGATGACATCTGTCTTGCATATTAAAATGACATCTGTCTGACATATTTATGTGACTGTATAAGCTAGCTAGATGACATCTGTCTTGCATATTAAGACGACACCTGTCTGACATTTTTATGTGACATCTGACTGACATATTTAGATGACACCAGTGTGACACATGAGACTTGCCTGACATATTAAAATGACATTTTGACATAGTTAGATGACATCTGTCATATGAAATTGTGTGACATATTTAGAGATGATTTTGGTCTCACATATTTAGTTTGATCTGACCTATTTAGATGACATGCCAACTTCAATAACTACTGAACTTGCCACTGTTTCTACCAGGAACTACTGATCCTGTTTATGGTAATGATGAGAACAAGGAAGATCATAACATTGTAAAAAGGGCAGCATCAAAGAACAGAAATGGTTGCAAAAGGAAAAAACGCTGTGAGTTTTCCTTTTATGTCAGTTACTCTTTCCTTTCCAACTTGTTCTAAAGGATGAAAGTGAAAGTGGGAAGATGTACATCACATTCATTTTTATTTCAGTTAATCTATGCTGTATGGCTTATCATATTCGACAAAACAAAACAAATCGAAATGAAACGAAACGAAACGAAACGAGACGAGACGAGACGAGACGAGACGAGACGAAACGAAACGAAACGAAACGAAACGAAACGAAACGAAACGAAACGAAACGAAACAAAACGAAACGAAACGAGACGAAACGAAAAGTGATTTTTAACGAGAGAAACGAAACGGATAGAGAAGCTCGAAATCTATTTACACGATCGAAATGAAACTATGAAATTCTTTTTGGGAGCATTGATCTTCACTTGGGAAAATCGTAATCAGGGGCGAAACTGCTGGGGGGGGTATTGAGGGGTGCTGCCCCCCCCGTAATCTTCAAAAAGCAGATTTTGTCGGGCAAATTTATGGCTGCTAGTGTATCTTTCGGGCAAATTTGTAAATTTTCTTTAGGTCGCACTTTCACTGCTACTTTTTGCCCTAGCTTGAATTTATGGTCCTCCCCCCCCCCCCCCATCTTTTTTCAATTCCACCCAGTTGGGAAAACATAACAGAAACGAGGCAAGAAACAGCAACACATACATTTCTGTCTTTCGTCCACTGATCAGCGCTTTCGTCTCGAGTTCGAAGTGCACATGTTTAGAAGCATCATAAATCAATCAAAACATGAAGGATATGCAATCTAGGTATAGGTTGCTGAGAAAAATCAAGCAACATTTTTTTCCCAAATGTATGAAACTTTTATCATACATTCGTAAGGAGTTATGCCCCGAAATTCTCTTAAGGTTTTACACTTACGGTCCGAAAGTATTGCACTCTTCGCCAAAAAACGGCCGTACAGCCGCCAAGGTTTTTTGACTAAAAAAATTGAAATAGCTGTAACAAGTAACAGAAAGTTTTAAGCCTACAGTTCAAGCGGGAAATAATGAAAAATTTGTCAAGGAATTGTAATTAAGATATGAATTGCAAAAAACTTTCAAGTTTCTTCTATTTCTGAACGATATCCATGATTACGAAAGCACGAAAATTGAGCTTTGATAATAGGTGTACCTGTAAAATACTTCCAATAAAAACGCTTTTCTTTGCTTGAGGAATTTTGGTATAGTGAATTCAGAGATACCGCCGAAGGAGCAGGAAATTTTCGAATTTTGATGCTTTTAGTTCCCTGGAAAAAGCACTCTTTCAATAAAGAAATCCTCCTAATCGTATTGAAACTTATTTTTTTCAAACAAATTGAACAGCAGATGAAAATAACTGGTACAATTTCACCGCGGTCTTGAAAAATACCATGTTGTCAGCAGGGGCGCAGTGGGAGTTAACCTTTTGGGGGGGGGGCAAAGCTGAAAATTTTCCGATAAAACTATGATTTTTCCGACAAATTTTTTCCCAATATATTCCTTGAAGATTACCCTTGCTACATATACTGCAACACTTGATACTATAATATCATGAATGGATCTGGAAATCGTTAACGAATGGATCGTTCGTTATACACCTTCAAGTTCAACAATAGCCTTTATTCTAACAAAACTTACCAAGTATAAATCGCTATAAACAAAACTGCAACTAGTTATAAATTTACACCCTACAAGTCTTCTCGCTATTCTAGACAATAAACTGTCAAGTTAGTGTTTATAGCTGTTTATAGCAAAAAGTTTTTTTGGCAAATTTTAAATCCCATCATAATTACTTTGCATTTATTTATGCTAAACCTTAAATAGATATAAAGCGTCCAAAAGAATAGTTTTCTTTTAACTGAAATTTATATAAACTGTTACTCAAGCAGCATCTTTCTCAAAAGAGGTGTGGCAGCATACAAATCGATGATGTCACCATAGTCTATCGACTGTAAAATATCACTTTCGACGTTGATTGTTATCAGAGAGGAAAGGCGGTCTTGTCCCATCTTTGGCCGTAGCCGATTTGTTTACAATCCTCAGCTTTGAAAAAGCTCTTTCATACTTTGTTGAACTTATTGGCAAAGTGACGAGAACCTTGTAAAGAAGGACCAGCTGTGGAAAGGCACTTTGCAGGTTATACTTATCATCAACTGAAGAACTGAATGGAACTGAAAAGTTTTCTCTTTCTCCTGCAGCCGGGAGAGAGTTGCAACTCTCCAAAATTTACGGTAATTATTGACGAAAGAGCTGTACTCATCTCTTAATTTTTCGTCATCCCGGCCGTAATTCTTCGCAACCTTTTTGAATTACACTGCACACAACTGCCTTTCGATTGTTTTTTGAAAACATTCAGGGTTGAGCAAAGCAAAATCTGTCAAAATTGCCTTATGAGACGTGAATCTTGTATTCATTGAGCTGATAGCTGTATCTACTATCACGATGATATACGGATTCCCTATTTCCCTCTAGTTCATCTATGCAATTTTCCCCTGGCATCTTTTTCTTTCTGCGTATTCGTCGCTCGACAAAACTTTCCTGTGCTAAGTCATGGCGAAAATATTAACTTTTTGCGTCTTCTACAACACCAGCGAATTCATTTCGAAATGAACTGAGTTGAATTTTAACTGTCGGAAATGGGAGTTTATAAAAAAACTGAGACCAGAGCGTTAATTTCCTTTAAAAATTTCAGCAATGCGATGATTCCGATAAATACTCTAATGAAAATAAGTAAGAAGGGTTGAGCATGCCCTATTTTACGACAGGTTTAAAAAAATATGCGACCTTTCGGACAGGATCGATGAAAACCTTACATTTTGTCTAATATTTCAAAATTTCCGACAAACGTTGGATTTTCCGACAATCCGACAAAATTTTTGCCAGGGGGGGCGGCTGCCCCCCCTGCCCCCCCCAGCCACTGCGCCCCTGGTTGTCAGTTACTTCTAAAGCTAGGTAACAAGAAGCACTGGTTGTAAATTTAGATCCCTCTTTCTATCTTAGCACGCCTTTTGAATGTTGAAATAAATCTGGAGCTCATAGCGAATTGCAGTTGACGCTTCAAACGAGAAACTCCAGGGGAAATGGACACAAGACACAATTTTACCTAAAGAGGGCCTGGATTTTTAGATTTATTGCCAACAAGAAATCTTCAAATCTTCAAATCATTAGTTTGTTTACCTTCATTCATATCAAGGATTATCATATTTAACCAACAGAGCAACTATCCTATTGAGATACTATTTTTTTGGGGGGAGGGGGTGTGAGACCCCACACACCGCCCGGTCGCGACATCCCTGGGAGCAACGGAAAGTTGAAAATCAAACTCAGAAAATGCAACTGAAGCTCTTTTTTGTTGAAACATTGTAGTCTGCGTAGCTGTTTCTAAATTCCGAGATTTCCAAGCTATATTTTGTTGCTCCACTTTGATAAAATTGAGACCCTACTTCAACCTCTTTTTTAAATTGCTATCTTAATAGCTAGGTGATTTAGAAAGTGAAGACTATTCTTTCTTTTATAGAAAAGAGAGGCCTTACAAATGCTTGCTTTTCGGAAACAAATGTTTATAGCCAAAGGCATATTTATTGACTTTAAGCAAACAGCTTGAGTCTAAAGGACTAACATATTTAGTGACCCTCTCTCGGGGTCCCCGATGATTTCAGCCCTGGGGACGATGTGCCCTCAAAATGAAGTTCATGCATGACAAGCCCTTTCATCAAGCATGACACGCCCTTTTGTCGGGCATCTAAGCTTCATACCCCCTAATGAAAATAGTGAAGTTTCGCCCCTGATCTTAATCAATGTAAACTTGCCCAACCGAGATTAATTTTGAACAATTTTGAAAGAGTGATATTTAACCAAACAAGCGAAATGAACTCAATAACTCAAAAACCGCTTGCAGGATCGACATGATATCATGAAATTCGTGTCGGGCGCGTTGATTTTCACTTGTGAGAATGGTTTTTAAAGGAAACTTGCTCATCTGAGTATTTGAGAATTCTCTATCACCCCTCATTGAAGGTCTTTCAGTACGCCACAGATAGATAGATATAGCTCTGCATATTTCCAAAACTTTGAAGGAAAATTTGAAGATAGCTAAATGAGAGGCGCTACTTTGACCCTCTGCCCCCCTGCCACTGCTTAGTAATCTGTATAGGTACCCTTACGGTGACAGGTATTTACCCTAATACCACGGCCAAGTGCCTGAAACAATTCTTTCTAGCATTTATTTGTAGCCAGTTGGGAAGTAATTGACATTTTAAAATGACTGAAATACTAATGAAGCTAAGATTCAACGACTGCCTTTCCATTCATTTAGACTGAAATATCATGCAGGCTTCCGCCCCATAACTCGTTTATCCAATCTAGAATACCAGCTGTAAAATAACGTAGCCAAAATTTTTGCACCAAAAATACGTTTTTGAACCAGAAATAATATTAGTCTGTTATGCCACTGCACGTGACACGTGACTTCCTGGAATCCTCATGTGTGACTCCGTGTTTTTTTTTCACTGGAAATTAGAATATATGGCGCGGCAGACTATGGAAGATGTTCTAATATCTAAAGCCCGTTTGAAGATAAAAAGACAGGATTTTCCTTTATGCTATGGCAGAGTTAGGAAAACATTACGGTCGCACGGCCACTGACCGGAGGAAGGTCCACGAAAAACAATTGAAGCTCCTATCACACACCCCAGCCTACCTCACACGCCCACTTTCTATTGTTTTGTAAGGAGGGTTTACCTTCTGGGATGTTTTTGTCTGGAGGAAGGCTAACAACTTTTCTGGACTTTGTGATATGGTCAAAGATGCGCTAAAAGTACTGATAAAAACTTAATCATTTCTAGTTGTTATGGGGCGGGTCAGACAACTGCTAAAGGTGCCAGTGCCAAGTTTTGTCACATGACAGAACTGGAGAAGCCTCTTTGTTTCACAAACCAGGTGTAGACTCGATTTGGTTTGTGAATTTGACTTTCATCGACTCCTCGTTTATCTTGGTTGTACCTTCATTGGGCTCCTTGTATTTCTAGCTCTTGCAGATCAAGCTCCACTGATCTCTTTTTGATCGTCCGACTTATCTCTTCTCCAGAGCTTTACTTTGCTCTAATTTTCTCACCCCCTTTCTCATTACCTCTTTTCTCATTTCAGGGCTCTCCCATTCCCTTGCCCTTTTAAATTCTTTTTTATAAATTGCTACATAAGCGAATTTTGTTCACATATACAATAGTTTAGCTCCTTGAACAGCAGAGCTTATCGAGCCTGGTCCACAACAATTTAAATTGTTTCTGCAAGTGCTAGCTGATAAAAG
Organism: Rhopilema esculentum; assembly: GCF_013076305.1. Next base: position 12,704,866 of record NW_027019322.1, read on the forward strand.
CTAGACAAAAGGTAATAGTAGCGCATCATAAGAGACCAGACCCGTAGATAGCTAAACTGGATTGAGGGGGAGGGGCATTGATATCCAGTTTACCTGCCTTACGAATACTGTCAGATCAAGCTGCTCCTTATTTAATCTCCAAACACAATTTTCGCAAATTATTGGGGGGCATTGCCCCCTGCCCCCAGTGTCTACGGGGCTTGCCTTAAAGGGACTCCCCTGGGTTAGGGGCATTCTGTCGCCGAATTTTTTGCTTCTCCTATAACCTTAGTGATTTTTTGTTGGTGTGTATCATGATTATACTCTTCTTTCATTCTTAATAAAGTAAATTCAAATAAGTTTTGTTGCATAAAAAGCATTTGTGCCAAGTCTGATAAGTGAAATTTTTGAAGTTTAACCGCTTTCAACCAATGTTTAGACTTATTTTCAACTATTGCTATAAATATTGCAGTTTACAGCGTCTAAAAACTAGCCTTTTATTCTTGAAGGTAAAAGAATGCAGAAAGGTGAAAGGGGGCCGAAGGGTGAAATGGGGGATCCTGGAGTCAGAGGAAAAGCAGGTGTGAGACAATGTCTCTTTTAAAAATAATATCCTTGACAGTACCTGGCATAAACAGACCAAGTTCCGTTTTTCTCTATTTCGCTTTCTCTGAATTTCGTTGTTCTAATAAATGGATTATTTTATTTATGATAAAACTTTTATCAAAATCATTGCTTGTTTTTTAAGAAATCTTAAGAACCATCAAACCATGATTTTAATTGTTTTTTAAAGGTCCACAAGGAAACGTTGGCCCACGAGGTGAGTTTAATTACTGATACTATAAATTACTGCATATTTGCAAAAATGATGACATGAGAGTGGCGAACTTTTATTCGAAACATTCTTTTAAAACTGAGGTGAAATCCTCTGTGATGCGGTTCCTAGAATGGCATTTGAATCTCCTTAATGTGGCGATTCTTCTTTTTCTTTGCTGGTTGAACAAGCTTAATGATACTAGAGGTAAAAAATGTGTGCGGGCAATTACTTTACATCCTCCTTTTTCATCTTTTGCCGTCTTTTTCATCCTATGCCACGCCTTAGTTTTGCTATTGTCTAATTGTCAATGCTTATAAATTTTTCTTGACGAAGATGGTGCGTATTGTCTCTTAAATTTTGTATAGGCTGGTCTTGTATGGGGAAAGTTGAATTTTTAAGACCGATGTTCTTTCGATTTGAGTTGTCTTCAAGAATCAACTGATGACTTTAAAAACTTTAGGATGCACGTTGCTGAAATTTATTTTTTCCACGTTTTTAGGTCCAAATGGAGAGAAAGGTGACCGAGGTGCTAGCGGTAAAATAGGTGGCAAAGGAGAAAAAGGTGACAAGGGTGAAAAAGGCGAGAACAGACGTTTTTATTTCAACTGCTTCTTACTCTCACAGTGTTTATTTTGGCATTTTACTTGTTTCTACATACCTTGAAATAGCTTTTGTAAACCAAGTTGTCGATGTGTATGAACAAGGTTTTTGTGATTTGAGTTTTGCTGGAATAGATGAGTTTTATTTTGCTTGTTTTTATTTTGCTTGTTCAGCCGACCCGCCTCATTTCCAGACTACATAATAACACGATTGCTATGTCGTGGAATTTCACAAAACTATTACCTTTGATTAGAAATTCACAAAACCAAGTCTTCATTTATATCCCTGCCTAAAATATAGAATATAGTTTAAACGCTCTATTATAAATGTGCTGTGTTTTACATTAGACTTATCTCCTTTTTTCTTGCAGGTGATAGCGGAAAATCCCCGGTAAGAAATGCACTCTATATAACCAGTTAATTAGTCATTACTGTTTCACATATTGTTTCAGAAGCATAATTTAATCAAATTAAAAAAGCCTTGCATTTTTTTATCGGTCCTAAGTTAATGTTTTGAAATTTGCTAAGAAACATCAGTACGTTTCATGCTAAAACGTTCCTGATACTCAAGAAATCTTCACAATTGAGAACCATTCACATGTAGTCATTCGACTAGATCGTAAAGGATCCACTCTCAGGGTGGATCCCATTTTTTACCATTTAAATTTTGGCGCGCTTTAGCCTTGCATTCCCATGGAAATTTGTGGAATTATTGGATCTACTAACCGAACTCATATTGATGGACTTACGACGCATATTGAATTTGAAGTTATTTTCTTTTGGTTTGGGTCAGGCTTAGTATTGTCACATGAACAAACGGAGTATGTCTCCATTCAACTTTGGTATCGTTAGGCCTTGCGTTTTCTTGGTACCAGAGGGATCTTTCATAGTACGCATGAAAAATAAGAGACGAGCGGGATATCTTGCATTGCAACATCCCATGTTCGAAGCCTTTTGTCTATAGCTAAGCCCTCTTGAAAATGGAAGCGTGTCATTTGTGAAAATGGAAGTAACATAGCAAAGTCTAATCTTAGCGGTGACGTCAATCTAAGCGGTGCTGTGGAAATGCATCTTCAAGAGCCTGTTTACATGGAGGCGAGTTTCCCGGCTAACCGAGTTTCTCAGTTAACCGTTTACATGGACAGCCAGGAAACTCAGCCAGCCGGGATGCCGGCAGACACAGGCGGGGTCTCGGTCAGCCAAATTTCCCGGCCAACACATGTAGTTGGGCGCCATTTTCTGCTGTAAAAACAAAACTTGGACTAATCCAGAGCTACTCCCCTTTTAAAATTTTTTTCTTTTCTCATTACTACGATTGTAATAGTTTTTATTTTGTAAAAACAGGCTAGCCAGTTACAAATTACCTTGTAATAGTGAGATTTGTAATTGTAGTTTTAACTGGAATTCAAAATGAAAAGTTTCCATTATTATTACATTATTTAAAGTTGGTATCCACAATAGCTAAATACAACAGCTAATTTAAACCAACAATCTACAAAAAAAAATTTGCCGAAATTCCCGCCCTTACTGGGATAAAATAGTCTGACATACGCATGTTTAGTACCATGTGAAGTGTTTTTTTCAACATTTTGGCATTTTTTTGTATCTCAAGTTTCTGATAATCCTGTTTCTTTCAGCAAAAGATATTTTAACAGAATATCATCCCTTGCTTTCTGTAAGCCAAAACAAGATCACAAATTCCTTGCAGATGAAATGAAAACAGGCTAAGACATAAGTTTATCATCAAAATCCGGCTCAAGTTGTTGGAAATGTTTATTGAAACCATCCAGGGCCGAGTTTCCCGGCTGTCCATGTAAACGGTTAAGGGAGAAACTGTCGATTTCCGACACATGCTGGGAAACTAGGCTAACCTGGAAACATGATTAGCCGGGAAACTCGCTTCCATGTAAACAGGCCCTTACTCACACAATGGAGCCAGCAACTACAGAACAAGGAATTGCAAGGACCTTCAAATCCCAAGAAATAACCTTGAATACGTCAAGAAAGGCTTTCACTATTCGGCTCTGAAAGCCTGGAACGATATTCCCATCAATATCAGAGAGCTCCCTACACTTAGTAAATTAAAAAAGCAATTGAAAAGTTATTATACGAGCTGAACACAACATAAAACACGACTCCCTGGAAGAGCAGCTGCTGTATAGATTACTGTGCATAATTTATCTTTAACTGTACATAAATTGTATTAATGTAACTAGGTTTTTGTGTATAAAGAATATAATATAAAATGAAAAAAAATAAATCCTCTTGCTACAGGAAGTATGCGTTATGTGTTCTGTTGAATTCTTTATCTTTGCCACTTCTAGACGTCTGAACTGATTCACCTGGTCGGAGTTGGAGTAGCTGGCAGTCCGACACTAGATTTGACAACTGCAAAAACAAAAGGTGAGGGAAAATCGATTTTCGTCCATCTGGGGCTGGGTCGCCAAATTCAACTGACCAATGAGGTGTATAGAATACGCTAGAGGGAAAACACTCTTGGGAGGCAGTGAAGCATACCGATACACCTCGTAAAAACATCTGCTTCAAATATTTGCCAGTTTGTATGCGAAGGTACACCAAAAATTTAAGGTTCATAAAAAAACAAGTCACAAATAAGAACAAACCAAGTAGTCACCATCAGATCGATAAACTCGTTTTGTTTAAAAATGTTTAGGTACTGTGAAAAAACGCTATAGATCCTCCAAAACAACGGTCTGTACCATCATCGTAAATGTCCAGAATTATGTTTTACTTTGCTATCTTCCTTAAAATCCCATTATTTACGTTCGTAGGTGTTTTAGATTTTCCAGTTTAATCACTTATAACTGGATTTTTGCCTGAATTCTTTGCTTAATATCGCACGTTTCATACAACTTTTCTCTCCATATCTGATTCACTATCTCTGCATGCAGTGCTCTTTCGTGTATGCGATTTAACTTTGAATAGTTAGCTTCCGTACCATTTTGTATCAATATAAGTGGACAAAGTGAAACTGAATTGCGACCTAATGCTAGTATTCGTTACGGTTTTTGGTTCGATAGGACCTGACTATGATAGGACCAATGACATAGTGAAAAGAGCAAGCACGTGAAGCCTTTTGGCACAAATCTTCGACATGTTTTTGGAAACATTGTTTCTTATCACCAGTCACATCCATTTATACCCATTTATATAATGCATTTTCTTAAAGGCTTAATTGCTTATTTTTTAAAACTAATATTACATTAGAAAGATATTCAGGAACAAACCAATACGATGGCGAGCATCCAATGTAATGAAATAAATTTTCAAAATAAATCAAATAAAACGAATGCTAACCATGTACGAATGCTATGTTACATTTGAAACCCCTTTGCAGAAGATGCTAGATTCAAGATTTGGAAGACGGAAGCTCATCATGGAGAAATACGATACGATAATGGATACATAAAAATCAGGGTCACTGGATATTACTATGTTTATTGTCAGGTGAGTTAGATTTGCGCTTTTTCTATACCAAGAAGAGCAATTTAAAAGCTCCCTGTTATATTTCATGCTCATATAGAGAAGCAATAAGGATGGTCAAGGGATATTCTTTTGTCTAATCTTATCGAAAAACTCCTTGTTTTTTTGCTAATGCCGTCTTTCTTTTGTTTAACACTAAATGTAATTATTCAGCAGGCAGGATGTTGCGAATTCAACCTGTGATTTAAAGAAAACGAGATTCATAAGTCTATTCTGCATTTGCAGTAAACCACGCTTTAACTGTAGCAAAAACATCTTGCCTCTTCCGTTTTTCGAATTTTCTCTTTTTCATTTCATTCTGATATAGTAAGCCCTGTTAAGACATAAGCCCTATTTACACTACACAGGCTAACCTGGGTTCGCCCCAGGTTAGAACTAACTCAGGTTAGATTTTTGTAGGGTAAACGCAAACTAACCCGGTCCTGCCTGGGTTGGTTTTGATAAAGTGTAGTGTAAACGCAAACCTGGAGCGAACCTGGGTTAGTTTCTTCAGGACGCATGCGCAGTTACAGAAACGGCGCCGAATACAGAACAAAGCGAATGCGAAGTTTTCTCATTTTACGAAGCCTGCGGTCGGAATAATTGTTTTTAAAGTCGTTTTAGTGTATTCTGTAAAGTTCACAAACAATTTACACAATGGCTGCGCCATTTTGTTTATTTTCACCTTCAATTTTTTGTGTTACGCATGCGTCGTTATCAAGCTAACCAAGGTTCACCCTTGATTCCGTTTACACTACAAAATCGACAGTTTCAAGTGAAAACGCATCAGGGTTGAACCCAGGTTACTTTTGACATAAGGCGAACCCATGATAGTTTGTGTAGTAAACAGAGCTATAGTGCTTTCAGAATATTCAATCGAAAAACGAGTGTCGATGCTAGACGCAACTGTGTTAGCTGCGGGCACCACAGGCTATTTGCCGTACGTGCAAGTTGGTTTAGCATGAAAAGAAAACTTTGATCCGTATTAATGACAATTTTTTCTGCAGATTCACTACTCTGGTAGATTTAAGTTTAACCGGCATATTGTGAAAAAAAATGACCACGAACCGATTCTCTTGGGACTTGAAACTTTTAAAAGACCGACGCATATATTCGACAAAAATGCAAGCACAAAGTTTACCGGAGGCATTTTTCGATTGATCCGAGGCGACCAAATAAGTGTTTTTGGCATTGCCACCAAGTATACGTTGCACCAAGGGTCGACATACTTTGGCGCATATTTGCTATACCAATAACGGGCATTGCAGTTTTCTGAGCTTTCGAACACTCTTGTTACAAGTGGTTACGAGCAATTTGTATGGAAATTGTGCACAACTATCGAAGCCTGAGAATGACAATCGCACCCAAAATCAAGTTGAAATTTATCATTGATGTACCAAAGCTTGTGCATTTGTAATTTTTCGATTAAATCATTTCTGATCGATTATTTGTCTTTCAACATTCTGGTGTTTCATTTCATTTTTTTTGTTCATTTTAAAATCTTTATACACGAATTTTCCATTAGCTATAATATAAATAAACTACTTCTAATACAAATTAATTCTTTAATTATATAAAATAAAGATGTTGCTGTTCTACCTAGGGATCGTGTTTTGGGAATTTATTAACTTTGTAGTAATCCCTTCAAGTTTCTTTTAAAAATGGAAATTGTGGGGCTCATTCTGATGTTTCTTGGAATCTCATTCCATGTTTTGGCCCCAGAGTGAAAGAAACTTCCCTTTGAGATTTCCAAATTTTGCCTTGGGATGTCAATATCAAGCTGATTCCTTGTCGAATACCTGGATATCTCTGATCTAGTAATAAATTTACCTTTAAGGCTGTCAGGGCAAAGACCATTCATCATTGTGTACGTCATTATGGCCCTGTCACATTTAATTAGATTCGAAACTGAAAGCCATTTACAAGTTTGTATAAGTTTGTATAATGTATATATTGATTTTTATGATGTTTCAAGGCTAATTTTTTGTTAAGTCCGGAGATTAAAATTGCTCTACAATGTAAACTATACCAGTGAACGCCAGTTTGTAAATAATCACCATTGTGCTTGCAGCCTTTAAGCCCGGGGGCTACTCCCATTATGGCCTAACAGGGGGTCCAGTCAGGGTCAAAGAGGGCCAAAGCTATAATGTTAAAAAATAACCTTCAAATGGTAGTGTTTTTTGACAATAACCCTCGAATGGTAGCACAAGGACGGCAATTATGTCATTGGTAGCATCCATTTCTTTGTACGCGCCTGGTCGTGGTCCTTCTTTGACAAATTTCTTCGCAATTGACTGCTGTTGATTCGGGAATGAAAAGACCCTGTTCATTGTCTTTAATAAATCGCAAGCTAAGTTAAGCCGTTGTGTTATTATCGAAACTGGGCCATTTGGTAGCCATTTGGTAAGACCCTCAAATCGACAAGACCCCCTCAAATCAGGCCTTAATAGGGGAACCCTCCCCCTAGGCCTTTAAAGGTCATGGAATTTTTTGTAATACTTCTTCCTGTTTTGATTCTGCATGTTCTTGTAGCATAACATTATCTTTTTATCTGTTGTGGTGGTTACACGCGAGATCGATAAGATCCCATTTTGAAAAGAGCTTGTTCTATTGTACATATGCTTATCAAGGTACTATGATTGGAATTTGAATTTGCACATTTGAAGCGTGGTTTAGTCAATGCAGAAATATTGAATACGCCAATTAAATATACGGTCTCATTTTTGCAATTACTCCAAACTTCACTGGAAGATTTTTTAAGTTCTAAAATTTACCATGGTTTTGATAAAACCATGCATGATAAGCATAAGCATTATAAAATATTTAGATTAAAATATTCTGGTCCCAGGTCCGAATCTTTAGTCAAAATTTGCTGTGAAATTGTTTGAAGTACTTCAAGAGGTCGTACTTTTAAATTGGTGTTTTAAGATTAAGTCTCCTATGCTTTCATAATTTTCATTTAATCGCCAGACATGAAATTAATTTAGTAGTTTATCACAAGACACTCAAAGGCCATTTTGTGAGCACTTTTCCAAGGATATAGTAATGCTCTGAAGCTGATCTGTACATAGTCTCATATAACCTGTACATCCTGACATTAGTCAACGTTGTTTAGATGTTCTACGAGACAAAGGAGGTTATGAATCATCATTTGGTAATGAGTGACAGCAAAATCAAGTTGCAAGGAATGACAACCTTTGTTGGAAGGTCTACTAACTATGTTGGAGGTGTTTTTAAGCTGAATGCAGGATCCAAAGTTTGGGTTACTACCGATCTTCACTCTACAGCCTACCTTACGAACAAAGAATCTTCGTTTTTGGGGGCTTTCCTTTTGCAAGCAATCTGATAGCATACATATTTTATTTTTCACCTAAAACGTGCATCTATTTAGATTGCTATATGTTTATTATTATGGCGTCAGTCAAATTGTTTCTTACTACCACCTAGATGTGAGAAAATATGTTATGTATGCTTACTTCGATCCTTAATATGGAAACCAACGGATAAGAAAGCCTGTTGTCAGAACATTTAACGAAGACATTTAGGCAGGGGTCATGGGCAGAACGGTTGTCACCAATCCTAAGAGAGGCTGCTCATTCAGAGACACGAGTATCATAGCAAGGATTTCTTCCCACAACCAGTCTTTTCTGGCTTTGAACGAGTTAAACCCTCATAATTTCTCTGTACACTGTTTTTGAATTGTTATCTCTGTGGCTAAATCTCATTGTTCAGCAGATTGTTGTCCCACCAAGCAACCCGCCTCCCCCCCCCCCCCCGTAAGCAGCCCTGCTTTTGGATTGCATGTAGACGGTCAAATGCATTGTAGGTAGTAAAGCCCTAAGTATTAAAAGATTGACAACTTCTACAGATGTACTACGAGTCCAAGGGGAAAATTGGTCAACACCTGGTAATGAGCAATAATAACGCTCTTATGATGGGCCTCACGACATGGACAGCTCCCAGGCATGATAAATCAACGAAGTATGTCGGTGGCGTTTTCAGGCTGCTCAGTGGTGATAGAGTATGGGTTACAAGATGGCCCTTCCTCAGGCAGTCTTATATAGTTAAGTCAGATGGCTCTTATTTTGGCGTTTATTTACTGCAACAAATCTAAACCACGTGTTGCCATATTCAAATACAAAAGGCTATTTGTAGTTGATGCCAAAAGTGATTGATAATATTTTCTGATTAAACAAGATAATACTCTTCTAATTCAATGATATCATGATTGATAGTATACTTTTGTTATAAAATTGGAAGAGAAATATACAGTGATCCTCTACTGCGTAGTGTGTGATTTAGAGAACTTGGCATGGCAATTGTAATGATGCATCGCTTGCTACCTATCGTCTGTTTCAAGCTCTTGATGCAAGTGCAGACTGAAAAGGCTGTTTCATCTGCTTTGAATTAGTGAATATACTTTCTAACAGAAAGCCTGCTACGCGGGCTGACCAAATCGCGTATTAGCCTTGGAAAGGCAAGAACAATGCTAACATTATTGTCGCACTCCTACGCAAGATATACTCGCAAACCTGTGAAAGTCGCTAGGAAGGGGGAGCCTTAAGCATTTTTCCCCCTAAGGCTCCCCCTTGTAATTATTTTTTATAGTAAATTTTTTAATTTTCTGTGTTGAAAATGAACAGATCAATCATTATGTAGTTCTTGGTAATTGAAATGTTTAAAACTGCTGGATTTTGATATTGTGGAAACTAAGACGAGTAATGTAATTAATTTTGTTGCAATTTTATACATAAGGAGTAGTGACACTGTTCAGGTAAATATTTGCTACAAATTAGCCCAGTGTCAAACAATTACTCTGATGCGTTAAATTCTTCAAGTTCTGACGTTATAATTGTGTAAGTTGTCTTACTGCTGAATTTAACATCAATAGCGTATCTCCGAAATTCTGCCTTTTTCTGGCCATTTTCTGACGCAAAATAGGGGACAAGAATTTTCTGACCCTTATCAGGGAAGAGACAGAACGGATCCTGCCCGAGTCGCTCAAAAAATTGCTTACAGAATCTTCTAAAGTTGCCAAAAGGCTGCTCATCTTCGAGGGGCAAATCACTGAATACATATCGTACACTTTGCTGAAAAGCAAGTAAAAGTCTTAACAATATCTCAAAAATTCCTTATAAATGTCAAAAATACACAGAAAGTTTGAAAAATCTGTAGAATCGTTTTTAAAATCTAAAGAAATCTTCGAAAAATCTCTAAATCGTTGAAAGCTCAAATTCCTTAAAGATCTTATAATATGGGTAAAGGATCGAATAGCAGTGAAATTACATTGAGTTTTTTTTAAAAAAGGGTTGTTAAATCCCCTTGCTCCACCGTTAGGTCAATATTGCCCATAATGAATTTTCTTAGATGCTTCAGGTAAGCAATCCTCATTGTGCAGGGCCGTCGGAAGGTCTTACGGTGGAGGGGGCAACGCAAAAAGGGCACTTATCAATTTTAAAACTTCAAAATAACTAAAATTTAAGCAAAAAAGGAAAAATATATTGAATGGTCTGCGTGTTGCTACAGAAATCTTAGAGGAATGTAGTTTTTAAAAGCTTTGCTGTTAAATACACAAAATGTATTTCGACGCTTTCCTGCAGAATTCAATTGCAACGTCAAGAAGACAAAGTTAGCGATATTCTTCTCTGTTTGTATTCAAGATCATGGTGTGATTATGTAATTCTTGGATAATCGTTGCTCGAATATATGTTTTTATTCTTCTCAAAGTCGAGCAAAAACTTCCACTAATGGCATTTGTAGCAGGTACAACAAAAAGGAACTTGGCTAAAGTTACAATTTTCTGGAAAATAATTGTGAGGCAGCGACAAGGCACGAAGATGTTTTGCATTTTATTTTATTTCATTTAATTTCATTTCAAATGTATTTTCAGCATTAGCTTATGTGCATAGCAACAAAAAATGCACGAAGCTTAATTGGGTATAATTACAATAAGGTTACAGAAAAATGCGCATCAATAAATTTCAGATTAACAATGCTGAAGAGGATATACAAAAATAACTCCTCAGAGTTTTCGAGCTGCATGCCCTTGGTAAGATGTGGTTGCTAAAATAAGATTGAAATATACTAATCGAAGAGGCATATGCATATTAATGAACAAAGTATAAATTTTTTAATAAATCACAATAAAAAAGAAAAAAAACATGAAGTGTGGGCAGAGGAAAGAGTAGAAAGAATTGAAGTAAAAACAGAAAGATTAGTAGAGGTGTTACCGAATAGGTCTGTAGTCTTGAAATAAAAATTTCTTACGATGCTTACAGAAAGACTTTCTTGTTCTGGATTTCTAATGTAAGGAGGGATGTCATTCCATGTTATTAACTCCTAGATTTGTAACAAAGTTACTTTTGAAATGTTTTTTAGCTTTTTAGAAAAAAGAAGTTTCCATGTGCTGATTCCCGGGGTTTTGTAGGAATCTGTACAGTCTAATTGTTGAAAGGCAAATGTTGAAAGGAATTTATGAGACAAATTTATAATGTGAGGAGCAATAAATGCATTGTTTGTATTGAGAAGGACACTACTGGGTGTGATATATCTCAGTTTATCTAGGATGGCTAGGCTTAAGCTATTTCATTATCGAATCCAAGTTAGATTTTTGTCACACCAGGTATTGGATACTGTTGGCTTCGCGTAACTTATCATTGTTTATCTCTAAGTTGATTCTTTTAGGTAGTGCGCCTTTTTGCTGTACGCCTTTTGAATTTTCCAAAAAAAAGATAAAAAGCATCTATGCTAATACTTTCGTTGTTAAATTGGCAACATAAGAGCATTTCCAAGCAGACAAACATGAATATTTTGGCGTAAGAGAAATGCTTCTATAAAATATTTTACGCCAACAAAAGTTTACACCAAAAAATAGGGACTTTACGCAGCCAGACCGATAACGGTAACGATAACCTTAGTGCGTCATCGCCCTATTGTTTTTGGAGGGACGCCTACGCTTTTGCATATTTGGCATTTTTTTGCGGGGAGGCCTCTTCCGTTCCCGTCCTGCCCTATTGTTCCTACAACCTTAGTTCACCCTGGTTAGCGTTCTGGCAAAACGTTAGAAAATTTGTCTAGTCATTTTACGTTTGTTCAATTTTTCTCCAACTTTTCGTTAAAAATGGCGTCTATATCAGCTGCTGTCAAGACACAAAGGTATGATTCTTCAAGTTTACGAAATTCTTTCTCTTTGATCGAGCAGTAAGGGCCATACCACTTTCTTTGCTATCAATCTTTACATTTCAAAACAAAAATGAATTTTACTAAAGCCCCCTTTTCAACTTGGTCTAGATTAAAAGGATTTAGGGATTTCTAGCAACAAAATAATGTTGTATTTTATAAACTGGGCCCTATTACAGTCTTCTTTTAAAGAGCAATTTTATAAGAACACGAGCCTCAAAATTGGTCAAAAGTTAAGAACAATTTAAGATCAACCTGTGACTGAGCTACTGTAAAATGAAATTTTGAACAACGTTTTATCTCAAAAACGAGATTTTTAGCCATATTTTGGTGCTTTTTCGGTGAATATTCAAACACGGCAGCAAATGAAGGTTGTCTCACGCACTTTGTTGGCAAAAGAGGCTTGAACACCACCCCAGAACGAAAAGCTATAAATCGCACTGCTTATACCATATAAACTCAAGAATAAATTAAGAACAATCCAGCCTCAGATTTTCGAAAAAATTGAGAACAATCAACTTGAACTCATATTTACTGGTTCTTATAAAAAAGAGTGTAATCATGTTGACCAGAAACGATTTATTGGGGGAGGGGGGAACATTTGTTCTTTCTCTAAAGCTAGGTTTTTGCCAAGAATTTTTTTCTCAATCATCCTTATTCAGCTTGACTGCCCTAAAAAATAGTTGGATTTTTAGCAAAAGATTCAAATGGTCGAAGGAGCATGACATTTTGATGTTGCGAGATGTAAACGCTTCTGAAATTTGGATGACAAAGCCAGGGAGTATGGAAAGAGGAGATGGTTGGAAGCAAATAGCTGACAGGCTGAATAAGATTGAGTCTCCCAACTTTGAATGCACAGCACGGTCGGTTAGGGAGAATTTTCAGACCTTAATAGAGAAAAGAAAGGTGGTAAACCGGGAAGAAGAGCGAGCTAGCGGTATTTCGCCAGAAATAACAGAAGTTGACATTTTGCTAGATGAGCTTCTTGAAGTGTTTTCGTCAGCTGCATTTGATCAACAGGCAGCAGAGAAGGAAAAGGTAGATAAGAGAGTAGAAGATGTGGAGAAGGCAAAAGAACTACGACAGCAGTCATTGGAAACATTGGGGGAGACCCGTAAAAGAAGAAAAGAGGAAGCAGGAGATGGCAAACAAAAAAAGTTAGAAACACGAAGTCGATTGGCAATGACACCTTTGCATTTCTAGAGAAAAAAATGCGAGAGGATGCAGAGATAAAAAGAGAGGAGCTAGAATTGAAAAAAAGAGATCGAGGAAAATGCAAGGCAAAGGGAGTCAATTATAGAGGAGCAGAGAGGGAGGGATGGGGAGGGCTTGGGTGGGAGAAATTTGGAAAGGAGGTTGGATTTGATTGAGCAGCATTTGCAGCAGCAAAATCAGATTATGTTGCAGATGCTGCAAAATCAACAACATCATAGTCAAATGCTAACAGACATTTTGAGAAGGCTTGAGAAAAATTATTAGACAAATGATTACTACTGTAAATTCTACGCGCTAAACTAAAAGCCATTTTGCTGCTAAATATACAAATTAAACGTGTCAACATTTCAAAAAAATTAAGATATCAATAAGATAATGCTTATAATTATAATCATTTTGTCGCGTTTGTCATTATTTCCTCAACCTTCACAAAATGTTTGTATGTCATTTTCAGTTATCTACAGTTGTTAATCAAAAGTTTTTATATTCATATCATATTCTGTATTCAGTTTCAATGTCATACTTTCCTTTGCCATGATTCTTTAAAATTTAACTAGATTCTGTCATAAAAAATATCGTTGTCTGTGAAAATTTTATCTGTTTTTCAAGGAATAGCAAAGTAGTCCTCGATTTGAGGCGGATCTAAAACAAAATACTCAGATGTCATGCTTCCATATAAGCAGCATCTTGCATTTTTAAGCAGTGTACATACTCTGTACATTTGCCAACAGCACTTGATTGTATTTTTAAATTCTTTTTAAAGTCAACAAAACGAAAATAGTTTATGATGTCTCCAAAGAGCCATTCGACGCTTACTCTTACTGAGCTCATTCTCGCATTCCACAGCTGCTGCTCTGCTGTTAGTTGTGCCCCTTTAAATGGGGCTTGTAATTGGGGCCGCAGCGGATATGCAGGATCCCCATATAGGCACATTACTTGCCCTTCTGGAGAAACAGAAAACTGCTCAAGGAGGGGGAGGAGTCCTGAGTTTCTCAGCATACCACTGTCGTGGCTCCTCCCTTCGTAAGGCCAAGAAAGCAAAGAAACTATTCCATCCGGGGTCGCAACCGACTGGAATTTTATTGCATGGACCCTTTTGTGTCCGTTATAAACAATTCTCTGGTTGTTTCCAGGTCTTGAAATGGGTCGCACGGTACCATCAATAAATCCCCAACAATTTGTTAAAGGAGCGCCCTTCGCGTGAATGGCAGCTGCAAACTTTATTAGGTTGGCAGAGGACAAATGAGGCTGGTTAAAGCGGGTAAGAAGAAACCCCCATCTATCGTTTATAAGCTTCATCATGTGATTGAATATGATGCACATCTCCGATATTGGTCTGGCAAAACGGGGAACCATGTCCAAGTATCTGCATGGATATGGAAACCTTTTCAGCAATAAACACAAGCCCTCTTCTCAGGCACGTAAATAATAGGGGGGCGTGGGGGGCGTAACGCCCCCCCAAAGTTTGGAAAATCCAGTTACAGTTGGAAAACTTAACGGTTGACTTGGAATTTTTTCTAAGGACCAAACATGTGAATTTTATATTTTAAGAAGTTTTTTTATTTTGAATGTAAAAATTCTAAACATTGAAATTCACAGGCTGAAGCTGACCCATCCACTTATCGTTTTCTATTGTATATCCCATCTCTACTGGATCCAAATTGCACAATTGCCTCGTTTGCTTTCTTTCTGACGGGAGTTGAAAAAAATTACAAACAGGCAAGGTGAATTTCCGGATAAGAAACTTGAAACTTTATAGTTTGGAATAATAATTCCCGTATTGATCAGAAAATATTAGAGTGGGAGTTTTTTAAGAAACTACGAGTAGTTAATTCAATAAAAGATCAATGATCTTTTAGTGCTAAAAATTCTCAACGCTTCTTATAAAAAACGAGTTTATGCTAAACTCCCCCTGTTATTTGTTAACGCCCTTGACCCTTATCATAAATTCCTATGACAAAACTGCTGTAAAGCAAGAACACACTGCAAAACTGCAGTAGAAGTATTTGATCAAAGAAGAGTGTTTCATCTTTCGAATCAGGCATATGCACAAGTTTGTTCTCAAATCATCATTTCAATTGTAAAGAATGAAAAGGCATTTGGCCCTCTGAAAATTGTTAGTAGTTTTCTTCGATCAAGAACAAAAATTAAAGGCTCAAGTTCTTGGTGCTTCTATATCGTGAAAAAATGTATTTTAGATAAAATTGATCAATTGATCTGAAAGAATACTACTAATCATTAAATATATCTAATACTGGTTTTGCTTAAATGTTGTATAAATCTTACTGTAAGTTTAAATGTCTGTTTCATGTTAATCAAAATTTAGAGATTTAGGCTTTTATGCTTTAGGCTAATTATTGAGTAAAGTTTTGGTAATTATAAAGAAAATAGAACTATGGTGTTCGGGCTATTTACAAATACAATTTGGTAGGTATAGTAGATTTACTGGTCAAATGAAAAAAATTTCTTACTTAGATTGGAATTTTCATCCTTCCACGCCCCCCCAAAATTAGCAACTTGTTTTCGTCCCTGCCTCTTCTACATCTACTTTGAGTCTATTGTACATAGTAAGCTCTCGAGGCAATTGAAGTACGTTTATTAATCTATAAATGTCTTCCTTTAAAACCCTGAATTCAGCTTTGCATTCGTCATTTGATAAGTTTTCCAGGTCGAATTGATCATACTGCCAGTAGGGGATTTCCAAATTTCTAGGCCTATTTACATCATAAAGCAATGCGAATTCTACATCATCGATATATCCGAAATTATGCGCGAATAGTAAGGCATTTACTACGTCCTGATTTTTTGGCATCGTTGTTTTTTGACAAAACAGAATAGAAAGTATCGATCGGGCTGAAATTCCTAAAGAAATAAATTTTCCCGGCCAAAGTTGAAACTTCATGCCCCTGTGGCTGGCTAGCACACGCGGCGCGATTTTGCTTAATCGATTTGTCTCACAACGGGAACGGAAACGCTAGCTGTCTGACCTCGTGACCCGTAACGTTATCGTTATTGTTATCGTTCTGGCTGCGTAAAGTCCCTAATAGTTAAACAGTTCCACACCAATAATTTCCTTATTCTAGGATCTAATTTAATTTCTAGAATGCAATCATATGGTTCTTGGAGAACTTGTCAATCGTCAATCGCACTTCATGTAGCCCAGGGCCGGCGAAACGTATTTGAAAGTGGAGGGGCCAAAATACCAAAATCTTGAAAGGGCCTAGAAAAGGCCGCCATCATGGCGGCAAGAAAAATTTCAGAATCATGGTGTCTTAAGCCGCTCTTACACAGTCAGAGTCCTGTATTTGGAACATGCGATACACATTTGAACGAGTTGCGCTTCACCGAAGGAAAGGATTACATATTCGACAAAATCTGACCGTGTAAGAGCGGTTTTAGGGATAGCCAGAAACTGTATCTAAAATTAATTTTGACTGAAGGTGTCGCATAGTCGCGTCTATTGTGATGTTGACTTGAAATAGAAAAGTTTTGCAAAGTTTTAGAATAACCACTATCATATAGCGCGTTATGAAACCTTTTTTGGGATTTTAAAAGAACCCGAAATAAGATGGGGGAGAAAATTAAATGAAACACGGGTTAATCAAAAACATTAACGTTGGAATATCAACAGAAGAAAACATCTGATCTTAACTTTTCCGGAAATTAAGCGCTTTAACAAAATTTTGCAAAATCCTTCAAACTGGGTTTGTCAAAATTAGAATTTATAATTGCGTCGATATTTTCTCTTTCTTAGTAGGAATGGATTATCCAAACGATCAAACCCTGACATTTTCTTGATGATACTTTTTAAGAACAAATCTGCCCATACTTTATTTCTCATATCCTCAAAAAAAGATCTTTCCAGCTGTTACTTTTTCTTCAACAGCTGATTTCTCCCCTGGCCCTGCTCCCCCCCGGCCCCCTGGTTTCGCCGGCCCTTTAGCCACTACATGTAATTGGTCTACACGCAGGCTACACATTTTAAGGATGCAGCAGGAAGCACCACCTTGTTGGACACAATATTCGGAAAACTGTCGTTTCAGGGACAGTTCTTTCCTTGAAAAAGCACCTCTTTTTGGTGAATATGAGACTGGAAATTGAATGTGAGACTGCAAGAAAATGGAAATTTTTGACGTTTTGCTCAGTGCATTCCTAAATTTTTTAACTTCTTTTGCCATATCACGGACAGCAAGGTACAAGTGACGACCACAGAAATGTGCGAAGATGGTTCTAGGCACTTCAGCTTCTATTTGTGATGTCACATCAGACTTTTCCCCCACGGGCATTAAAACTGAATTGAATTTCCTAGACTTTGACAAAATAACAATAAATAATCTTTGGCACAAAAAGTATTTGGTGGCAAATGCTCCCCAGCCCCCCTTTTCGACGGAACTGTTGCGGTAACAACTTGATCTGCTGTTATGTTCATTGGCGGTGCGGAAGCCCCTCCTGCGTTTATTCCTGCGTTCCTTGGCATCTATTCTTGTGATTTTCGCAATTTGCATAATTTGAAAAAAGTTACAATTGTCAAATTTCAAACGTCAGCTTGCAAGAAAATGACTGCATGAATTGTTCTGATATGTATTTTAAATGGCTTTGAAAAAGCAACCATCTTCACTGCACCACGAAAATATTGTTTGCAAATGAAATACCACGAACATTTTTTTCGCTAATCTTGCATTTTAGGCTAATCTAAAGGGCGTGGTCGCGAAAATCTTTTGCTCGCTGCGCTCGCAGGAGGCCCCTTCTGTCCCTTTTCCCCACCGCCTCCAAAACCTCGCGACAACAGGGTTGTAGTGTGGGCGCTCAGGAGGCGCTGCCTCCCAATTCTCGGAATTGTTTGCATGAAAATGTATACAAAGTTTGATTTATATAGAAAATTCTTGAAAGATTTCTTACTGAAGTATGTTCAGTTGCAGCATTGTACAGACAGTTGGTTTGTCATTGTTGCATATAGAAATTGGGTTAATTGCCTGAATCAACAAAATTTGACTCAGTCTTGCCTACTTCTAAAATTTGATGCACTACACTCTTTTATATAAGAACAAGATAATTTTTCCCGACGCTCGATGTTCTTATTTTTTGAATAATTTCAAGCTCGGGTATTCTTAATGTTGTTCTTATTTCAAAGTTGGCTTTTGTATATCTACAAACTATGAATGTTTCTAAGTCCACTTAATAACAGTTCTGCATCGGGTTTTTAGCTAGACGGTTCATTAGCCGATAAAACCTGCTCGGTTTTGTTAACACGTGAGAAAATGTGTCAATTCAAAATCCAACCAATGGGTCATTGTTAAAGAAAATCGTTCTTTATCGATGCTGCAAATATTTTATATGCATTTTCTGGCCATTCTTAGAATGTCAAGCTTAAAATTGTTCACGCCGCCAACCAAGGAGCTTCCCTTGTTGATTCCGAAAGTTGCTATCGTTTCTTGCAACATTTTGTGCAAAAGCCCCCTTTGTTATTTTGATAGCACTACACCACTGCTCGGCAACAATGCCTATGAAACCATAAGCACGCATATAAGTAGGTTTTCAAAAGTCGGTTTTTAGTCAAATAATGCTATCACCTAGAGCCCCCACGGGGGGAGGAATGGGAGGACTAGTCTCCCCCCCACTTTTTCAGAAAGTTGGTCTTTGAGATTCTTGCAAACCTGACGAGAAACCTTCGAGGAGGGGGGATATGTACGTTATCTAGATCATCACATTTAAATGACATTCCTTGGGAGACAAGAGGTGTTTCCTCCTGAAGAAAATGTTATAAACAGGGGATAAGGGCATGGTCTAAATGGGCGTGGTCCCTGGCACACCCCCCCCCCTCATTTTTATCTGGCTGGAGCCGCCATTGTCCCCAACTTCGATTTCCTGGCGCCGCCCCTGAATGTCGCATTATGTTCCATATGGTAGCAACAACAACAACATATATTGTTGTGATGTTAGATTTGAAATTCAGGAAATTTCCTGACATTGTGGACCGTCACATGATATTCAGTTGAATTCAGTCAGCGCTGCTGAAGTGGTAGTGTATGTTTAACTGAAAAGACCGAAAATGGAGCTGACAAAGTGTATCTGCATCATATTTCTCTATGCACTTGCTGCAAATGCTAGTGTTTTGAGACCAAAAAGCTCGCAAGTTGACCAAGCTATTCTCCCATATGAAGAGAAGTATTTCGTACAATATATTGACCACTTCAACTACTTGGGACCCTCTCCTGGCTCAAATCGTACCTACTCTCAAAGATTTCTTATCCAAGGTATCACCATCTTAAGTTTTTTGAATACTATATTTGGTTTTGAAAGAACATTTTTATCGCCAGAGTTCCTAAGAAAATGCATAAGCTTTTTTGTAAGGTTTTGAAAGTTAAGTTCACATTCAAATTCAAGCTTAAGAAACACCTTATTGTTTTCTTCGTATCACAAAGTTTCATACCAACAGTGTTAGTTATGATGGTTACTCTACAGTGCCAATGCTGCTGCATCTGTCATATTGAAGCTCTTTGCTTGGACTTTTCTTTGGCTACTTTGCACCTTTGTGCCTCATGAACAGATCTGGCCTGGTTTTTTGCTTTAATGGCTTTGATATTAGTTTCAGATGATTCTGAATTCCTGGTTCTAAATTGAGTGTTTTGTTCTTTTCAGGGAAGTATTGGGTTAACAAAAAAGGACCTGTTTTCTTTTATACTGGAAATGAGGGGCCTATAGATGGTTTTTGGAAAGCATCTGGCTTTGTTCATGAACTTGCTGCAAAATACCAAGCCCTTATCATTTTTGCAGAGCATGTATGCTTTTTATTTCCTTCAAAACATTATTCTGTTGATATTGTCAAAGAGTTTTTATTTGTTTCTATTGTCAAGTCAACTGAAGTAAGACATTTAGGGTTAAACTGGATATTATCACATCAAAGGTGTTTTTAAAATTTATTTAATTTAAAAGCAGTATTAATCAAGATAATCTTTTCTTTGAAAAGCCATTTGAGATGATTTGAACTTTTTGTCCTGCCTATCAGACTATACACCAATTCGACTTACGGCCTCGTTTTGAAAAATTCTTCAAAGTTTTTTGTACACAATTTTTGACCTCAGATTCAGATTGAGAGCAATGATTTTAGTCTAATTGTAAGTTTTCATTATGAAATTGCTCAGTTATTGATTTTATGACGACATAAAGATAAAAACTTTATAAAGGATTTGACCGTGATTGGCAACTAGGGGGGTAAAGTTTCCCCCCCTAAACGATTTTTGCGGTCAAATCCCTAACAAGTTTTCAAACTTCATTTCTCCATAAAATCTAAAATACAAGCTCAAACAATATGAAAAATGGTATCCCGCCTAAAATTATGACGATAAAACCAAATCTGAGCTTAACAAAGTCAAATAACTAAGTTTGGAGAAATTTCCAAAACAAGGTCGTAAGTCGATTGGTGTATTCTATGTCTCATATTGTATATACTATTTTAACAACCTTAGTTTAATTTAACTTGTACCCAAGCAAATATATGGCAAAGAAAAAATGTTCTGAAATTGAGAAACCAAGTTCAGGGTGGTTTGCTTGTAAATTTTGACATATTTGTTCTAAAGTAATGTCTATTTTTGCAGTGTTAACAAAGACAGATGCTTTAAAAGAACTTTTATTTGTTGTAGCGATATTATGGGTCATCATTACCTTTTGGACAAGATTCATTCAAAAAAGAAAACATTGGTTTTCTAAACATGGAACAAGCCTTGGCAGACTATGCAGTTTTGCTAAAATCCCTTTCTTCTCTCTACAAGTTTGATGGCTCCAAAATTGTATCCTTTGGTGGCAGGTTTGTTTTTTAAAGTGCAATGATAGCAAGTTTTTTATCAAATTCCATTAAACAAAATGATCATGCAAGCCATTTTCCTTACTAATATCAAGCTAAAATTCTAAGAAATCAATCAAGTACCTTAGTCTTTGAGAGCCTTGATTATGACCTTTCTTTTGAAGTTTTACTTTCACTTATGGATTATACTTAAACCAAGATCAGAAGCTATCTCTATTCATTTTTGACAATTGTTGGATTAACTCAAAAATAACATTCTTTTCCAGCTATGGGGGAATGTTAAGCGGATATATGAGGTATAAATACCCTCATATTGTTGACATTGCAGTTGCAAGCAGTGCTCCTTTTTATACGATTGCTGGCAACAGACCAAGATCAGAATTTTTCCAAGCTGTAACAAATGTATGCTTTTTGGCTTTTATTTGCTGTTTTTGTCCTTATGACTTTGGTTGCCTGTATTTGTCAATTATTGTTTAAAAACTCAAATTATTTGGATGTTTTCCCTCTGAAGTTGTAATTCTTAACCACTGTCTGCAATACTTGTATTATCATAATTATTGTAATCACTTGTCTCATGTATCACCAATTGCATCATGTAATTTTTTGCTTTTTACACCAAAAAGGTATGTAGGAATGCAGATGAAAATTGCCCTGGTAATGTCCAAGCAGCATTCTCTATACT
This sequence comes from Rhopilema esculentum, assembly GCF_013076305.1. The sequence continues at coordinate 12,726,621 of NW_027019322.1, forward strand.
ACTGGACTTGTTTAAGAAAGAGAAGACAGGTATTGGATGCCTTTTAAATTGCATTGTTAAGTCTGTGTCAGTTAATCAGCTTTCAACACTAAGATGGGAGCAAAAGGAAATTGTGTTGATATCCTCATCAGTATAAAAATCATGGAAAAAATTTGCTATTTGTGGCAATATTGCTATTTGTGGCAATATTGGTTTGATATTTTTGTCACTTCATCGTAAATGTATACAAGGACAATTAAATGAAAAGCACACATGTTTGTACACAACTGCATTAATTGTTTGCTATCAATGTTTCTAAAAAGTGGAGCAACAACAATTTATCAGGGATGCAAACTCGATTCAATCTAGTATACTCAAGCTAGGGCTTTTATTTGCATGGGAAGGGGCTGCTTATGCAAGGGGGCACTTAAGATAATTAACTTCATCAAGTTATGGTAAGAAGCTACCAACCTTGTGTTCAAGAACTGGAGTTGTAAGTCCCAAAGCTAGGAGGGCAGCCTATTGGTTACAGTGCAGAAATTCAATGGTACATAATGACTTATAAGATATTGATTTTGTTTATAGGTAACCTTAAAAAATAGTGATAATGTCTTTGTTCCTTTTTTATTCTTGAGCTGCTTTATGCATCTAAAGGCCAATCATATGGGATTTGTGCTGTTTTTTAGAAAGAAACTCTAGGAAAGTTGCTGGTTCATCAAATACCAATGCTGGTTCATCAAATATCTTTTTTTCAATTATTGAACTTTTTAAGATATATTGCTGCAAACGATTGCAAAAATGACACCAACTTATGATGTGATATTATTCAGTCTTTGGCCACGCATTTAACATGGCAGCAAAAAAGGAATTGTTCGCGACTTTTTGATGCTCTTTTCTCATATAAAGATTGGTATATCTTGACCAGTGAATTCCTGGAGGCTTGGCCAAACGAAATGAAATTTGACTGTGGAGCACTCTGCTGTTCAGCATCATTTCAACTTTTTCAATCACCATTCATTAATAACTTAGCAGCAGCAAATTTAATTGCAGGACCAAAGTAAATTCAATATTAGAACGTGCAAGCGTGATAAAAAATTTCTGTCGTTTAGCCAGGTCATACCCATCAAACATATCGCAACTTTACCACATCGTTGCTCAAAAGAACGAACACTTTTCTCCAACCCAGGATAATTTTAAACATCGCCTTATAGTGTACAGTACTGGTCCAGCTACCTCTGGTTCTTTATTCTTTAGGTTGAGAGCTTTTAAGGGTTGTGTTAGTGGTAATTCTTCAATGGGTGTTTGTTGTTTTCTAGCTGTCCTGAAGCAACTTCCCATTGGTTTAAGCATTTTGCCCTTTTATAAGTTCAGTCTCAATACTTTTACACTTTCTTCCAAAGTTTGGGACTTAAACTAGCGTAGATTAACTACAAAAAAATTCCTTCGTGACAAAATTTCGGACAAATATTTTGACGAAATTTTCTTCGACGAAATTCAAAATCAGACAAAATTTTTTGCATTTATGATTTTTGAGAATTCGCATAGAAAAACTTTTACATGAGGTTAGGAATCAAATTATTGCATCCTTTTTATCTCTTTAATGTCAACAACGTCCTTTTCCTCATTTACATCGTCTTCATAATTATCTTCATCGTTGGGAATCATGATCATCATCATCATTGTCGGTTCTTGAACTAACTTCGTCATCACTATTGTTCAACAAAAACAGTTTTAACTTAGTGGCGTAGCGAGAGGGAGGCAAGAGGGGCGGGTGCCCACCATGGCAAAAAATATATGCAAAAAGGGCGTTTTTTGGCGTTCAAAAAGGTGTGGACTCCAATTTTCCCTTGATCAACTCGCTTTTTGCCCCCCCCCCAAATCTCACCACCCTGGCTACCTGTTCTAACTGTCTTTTGTCGCCGGTTTCAAAAGTTTCCACATCTGTCTTTTTATACTCAACTGTACTATTTCTTTCATTTGTTTGTTGTTATTGATTTCTGAACTTATCTAACGCTAGAGATTTACCAAATGTTTTCTTCTCTTTTCAAGGGATCCAAGAGATCAAAGATACATTTAAACTTTGCAGTGCTGAAAATACTCCTCAGTTTGTAAGTTTTAAATACAAGAGGTTTAGTTTCCTTTTTTCTCAAGATGGATGAAATGTGGTTTGGAACAAATGTCCTTTGATTCCTTCTTTGAAGAAAATTTGCAAAATTGATGGCCAGCTGAACAAAAATTTGACAAGAATATCTCAGCTTTTTTTCCCCGTCACTCACATACCAATTTATTATACAAGATTTCTGCTCATAGCAAAATGTATCTTTTTTCGCACACCGATCGGTTTGCTGATACCATGCAATGTCTTTAACTGTTCGAGGCAATTTTAAATGGTTTATCTTGCAGGTGAAGCTTGTGATTGGATGGCTTAGGAATGCTTTTACGTTGATGGCAATGGGTGATTACCCCTACCCAGCCACATTCCTTGCACCTCTTCCAGCATTTCCAATCAACGTTGCTTGCAACTATATGGCACAGAATGCAGACAAGTTAAAAGCACTTGCAGAAGTAGCATGTGAGATTTTTTTAAGTTTACTCTTGTTCCTTAGACAGCACCACTTCCTAAACAGCTGAGAAAGACAGTGAAAGCAAAACCTGTCACACATGCTCGTTCTTGGTGACGAAAGGATGGCAGTCGCAGCTACAAAAATGATTTGCCTATGATTTTAGGATAATGTTATGGATACATTTTCCTTTAAGTTTTGTTCACTGTATGCCAATTCGGACTCCACTTGGCAGCTTTGCGTGTTATTTTAGTGCATAAAAGTATTGAATGTTGGTCAATGCATTTTAGACCTTTCTTCTTTGTAAACATTACTATCTGGTATTGACTTTCACTACGTAGCAATATATTGATTTTGATGATAAAGAGGTTTGCCGCCTCCTTTTGCAAAGTTATTTTGTAAATTGTTTACTTGGTTGTAGCGAAGCGCTCGATTATTGTTTTTGCAGTTCTTCTCTATGGAAAAGAAAAGGAGTGTCACAATGTGTACGACGAGTTTGTGGATTGTGCAGACCCCACTGGCTGTGGCCTTGGAAATGACGCTATTGCTTGGGACTATCAAGTATGGATTTTCAAGTGGCATCTTGCTGAACTTTTAAGTTTTATATTTTTGGAAGGTCTTTGCTGCACTGCTAGCTTCCTTTTAGAGACCCTTCTATTTAGTTTTGCATGGTGCGAAATTGCGACAAAATTGTTGATTTTTTATCAGTTTGTTTTTACGACTTCCAGGCTTGCACTGAGATGATTCTTCCCGGTGGAAGCACAAACGTCACAGACATGTTTCCAGCCATGCCGTTTACATTAGAAGATAGAGAAGCATACTGTTCCCAAAAATATTTGCTTGGTAAATCAAGACTGAGTTGGGTCTCAACAAACTTTTGGGGAACAGGTTAGTTGTCATCAAAATTCCAGTTTTGTAAGCCTCATTTTCCTTGTTACTTGTTCCCTTCTGTTGCATTTTAGTTCGATGTAGTTATCGAAAAAAAATCTAGCCAGATTTGCGTAGTATTTCTTGATGGCTTGCTTTGTTCAATTACTGAAACATCAAGGTATTAAACAAATTTAGTGCATTTGTCTTTTCAATTTCAGCTGATGACATTAAACACGCATCAAAGATTATCTTCCCTAATGGAGATTTGGATCCATGGATGCCCGGTGGTGTAAGTTATACTTTGAATCAATTTTTTGCAAGTAGTGGTTTTTCCAAATGCTTAACGTTTCAAATGGGATATTCTGCAGCTAAAAGCAATGTGATTCCCGAGATTAATGTGATTGCATCAAAGCCGAGTTAGAAAAGGAATTGGTTTGATTTAAACAAATTCGTTTTTCAAGCTGAAAAATAATCCTTTTTGTATCTGGATGTAGGCAGGCTTGTTCCTGAATCTTTCATCCTATGTTTTTAAATGTTTTTATATATATATTTCTTCAATAAATGTTTTTTGCAGGTTCTGGAAGACCTGTCTCCAGATTTACGAGCCGTGCTTGTCAAAGGAGGAGCACATCATTTGGATTTAAGGTGGCTACCTTGCGGACTCATTTTTTCGTTTCAATTTCATTATTTAGAAATTTCCATTCATTCGCCTATCATTTTGCTAATGAGTTTGACAGATCTTGTAAAGATTTCTAGGACTGATGCCATTTCCCCCAAGATACGATTGTCCAACGATTATGCTATGTAATTCGGGATGCGACTGAAAATGGGATTAAAATGTATTTTTAAATAGTGAACAACTACAGATCAAATTTTAAAATTTACAGTAACTTTTATGATGGTCATTATTGTTACCTTTGATTTTTATTCTATGAAGAACAGTATGTCCTGACGGACCTTATGCTGGCAGGAATGTGCTCTGTTGAGCTCTTTTTAGAATTCAAGATCCTACAAGGACTTTCCTAGCTGTAGCACTCGTTTAGCTTGTGGAATGTTGAAACACTGATTTGAGGAACACGTTTTGCTTAAAATCTGATGACTGTTCCCATGCTAGAAAACGTTTGACAATTCATTTAGAGTAATCAGTTACGACAATAAGGAAAGATTCGAATTCAAACATTTCAGAACCATCTTCAGCTCTATCATGAAATCGATAAAATGATCAAAGTAGGTAAATAGAAGCATAAGGGGTTTAGTTTTAGTAATTAATAGCTCTATCATGAAGAAGAGTAGATTAACGAGAAAAAGAACTATGGAGTACTCAGCAATGTATCAAAACTAACAAACGGATGTCCAGTGCAAAGAATAAAACGACGGTACGAGACCTAAGAATCTCTAATACGAACAGTGCTGTAGAAAAGAAGGGAGACGATTGTAAAACCTTATTAGATAATTAAACGAAGAAACTGGAACATTAAGAAGAGCAATAAGCAATCCTCAGTGTTACCATGTTCGCTTTCAATAACTAGGAGAATGTATGTGTCGTTTTCATAAATTCTTTGACAGAAAAACCATTTATATAAGTATGTTTTATATAAAAGCTTCTTGTTTTTTGGAAGTGCGTTGCAGAAAAGTTACTGGTAATAATAAACACGCTACATGGAAATAGATCCATGGTCAAACTTTCTCAGAGATAGAGAGAAATGAAGGCTATTTCTCAATTTTTATAGATACTTGCATTTTTCTTTTCATGTAGGCGATATTATTATGATATTTTTATTCTAGGTTTCCCAGATTGAATGTTTTTTACATTCATTTATGCCAATGATCATATTGCTTTTAACTAGTAACTTGGAAAGTCAGAATTGATGACAACCTATATTTTTTATGTTAAAAAAATTGTTTTATTTTCATTGCAGAGGCAGTAATCCAGCCGACCCGGAAACTGTTAAACTAGCAAGAAAGCAAATTGAATCCTACATAAATCAATGGCTTTAAAAGCTGCTTCTAGATCAATACTTAGAGTTTTCCAATTTTTCCTACTGTTGCATTGAAATTAAACTGGTGTCAGCCACTGACATGTCAATCAACATAATTAACATCATAATTATTTAGCTGCTATCTTCAATTTTGCTTCTATGAATCAAAGCTATTTATATAAAATTTATTAAATCATTGTGAAAGCGACAAGGAGAAACGTTTCTCTTTCCCCTTGTTTTTGTCCCCCTATTTTTACTTATGTCTTTGAGCAGGAAACTGAGTTTCATATGGGGGATGGGGGGGGGGGGGGTAGTGCTTCATTAGCGTTCTCAAATTTGGCAATCTGCAAATTACAACATTTTTTTCTGTCCGAAAGGAATAAGCAAAACCAACGTAATTCTTTATCGTAGCTTTTTTTCAAGCCAGTAAATTTAAGGTCCATCTCACCAATTGAAAAAATGTAATAGTTTAATATTTTACTGTTGGATGGGCTGGAAATGCCTCTAAGTGCAATTTTTAAAGGCTCAAGTCCATGCTTGAGCTGTCGTTGATAAGATTGATTATCGTTCATACTTGCCGTTTTTGTGCCGATCTTTGCAAAAAGAATAAGTGTTATTATAAACAGAGCTATCGAAATCCAACTTTCAAATCCACCTTTCCAATCCACCTTCCAAATCCAACTTCCAAATCCACCTCCCAAATCCACCTTCCAAATCCACCTTCCAAATCCAACTTCCAAATCCACCTTCCAAATCCACCTCCCAAATCCAACTTCCAAATCCACCTTCCAAATCCAACTTCCAAATCCACCTCCCAAATCCACCTTCCAAAACCACCTTCAAAATCCACCTTCCAAGTCCACCTTCCAAATTCCCCTTCCAAATCCAACTTCCAAATCCACCTTCCAAAACCACCTTCCAAATCCACCTTCCAAATCCACCTCCCAAATCCACCTTCCAAAACCACCTCCCAAATCCACCTTCCAAATCCACCTTTCAAATCCACCTTCCAAAACCACCTCCCAAATCCAACTTCCAAGTCCACCTTTCAAATCCACCTTCCAAATCCAACTTCCAAATCCACCTTCCAAATCCACCTTCCAAATCCAACTTCCAAATCCATCTCCCAAAACCACCTTCCAAATCCAACTTCCAAGTCCACCTTCCAAATCCACCTTCCAAATCCACCTTCCAAATCCACCTTCCAAGTCCACCTTCCAAATCCAACTTCCAAATCCACCTTCCAAATCCACCTTCCAAAACCACCTTCCAAATCCAACTTCTAAATCCAACTTCCAAGTCCACCTTCCAAATACACCTTCCAAACCCACCTTCCAAATCCACCTTCCAAATCCAGCTCCCAAATCCAACTTCCAAAACCACCTCCCAAATCCACCTTCCAAAACCACCTCCCAAATCCACCTTCCAAAATCCACCTCCCAAATCCACCTTCCAAAACCACCTCCCAAATCCACCTCCCAAATCCACCTTCCAAATCCACCTCCCAAATCCACCTCCCAAATCCACCTTCCAAAACCACCTCCCAAATCCACCTCCCAAATCCACCTTCCAAATCCACCTTTTTGGCCTGTTTTTGAAAGAGCCAAAAAACGAATTAGCCCAGGGCAGCTTTCTGTGTTTTCTGCTATTTCAAGGCTGTTTCCAAGATTTCAATTTTAAGAGATGTTCGAGTAATTTCTTGAAAATTAATTATCTTGCCTGTGGCCTTGCTGGATGCTTTGAATCTAAAAAATGATGCTCCAGTTTGCAAGTCATTGGGTAGGTTACTGAAAATCTTTGCTCCCTCAAACTAGAAGGCTTTACGTCCAGTTTCTGTCCTTTTGGGATGACTGAACTTTTGTTATTTTTGCGAGTATTTATTTTGTTATTATTCCTTGTGACGTAATGTTCAAAAGCTTTTGGCGCTATGTCGTTTAAGCATTTAAAAACTTCTAATGCACATGGTCTGTTTCGAACATTATTTATCCGGGGAGGCTTGACATGACGTTTTCTATTTCCATTGATGACACGCTTTGCTCTATCATGAACGGTTTCAAATCTTTGTTTCTTCGATCGCGATGTCTTTTCAAATGGTCGTTGAAATTAAGGGTTATATCCAGTGTCACCCCTACATATCCATAGCTTTTAGACTCGGTGATGCTTTGTCCTTTCATTTTGATCTCTAGTGGCGCTGATCTTGATGTTCTCTGACCCGTTCCGAACAGTGGCGGTTTTTCGTAAATTTTCAGGAGGGGCAAAAGTGTGAAATTTGCCGACTGTTACATGGTAAATGGTGTGACTAAAATTGGTTTTGAACCATTCCTAAGATCTGATGTGATGACTTTCATGGTCCAGCAAAAGCTAAACCTGCCTCTGACTGCCCTTCTCCTAAGCTAAACCGTCCTCAAATTTGATGTAAACTCAAAATCAACTTTCTTTGAGTTTCGAAGCCGTTCTAATACACGATATTAAATTTCAAATTTTCAAAACTGGTTTGTAACCTATTTCAAAACAATTTGCAAAACCATGAAGTTGGTTATCACACGATATAACAAGCAGGGTTCAAAGGAAGGCTTATTATAATAAACGAAACGAAACGAAATATTGCGAAATATGAAAAAAATATGGTTAAAGATAACAACAAAGTACGCCAAAATTCTCAAACCATACCATAATATAATAAGCCCAACGGAATCAGTAAAAGCCTCCTCAGAGAAATTTTACAAATACTTGATGAGATATCCCTTATTTAAGTCTTATTTGAATTCACTTGATGAGATATCCCTATATTCGAATTATTTCAATTCCAGCCTCTTTTCTGACATGTTTGCAAGAGAGTCTATCAAGCTGTAAACATTTTTGTTTTTATTTCTTTGCCTCAACTTCATTTTCAATTGAGAGAAGCTATAGCCCCTTGAGTTGCTGCAGACTGTTCTTGTTTGTCTTTAGTTTTGAGAAAGACCCCTCAGCATTGGCTGCTTTAGTAAATATATTTGATAGGCTCTATATAGATTAGGGCCTCACACAGTCCGGTTTCATGCATGTACATTGCTTCACAACTGACTCTCCCCTTTTCCGTTTCCTTGTTGTTTTTGGAAGCTTTTGAACAGAAGGCATTCAAAGGCATTTTGCGTTAAAATCTCTGACAATATACTTGACCTATCAGGAGTGCTGTTGGAAACAAGGCCCAAATGATTCAAGTATCAATGTTAGAATTTTTTTGAAAATAGCAAATACCAGATATTGCCGAATGGTAACTTTGCCGATTTTTGGACTCAAGAGGGGGGGGGGGTAATTGCCCTCCTCACTCCCTAATAACCGTCACTGGTTCCGAATAGGACAAATTCTGTTTTTGTTGTTTTCTAATTAACAGCTAACTTTTTATTGGCGAGCCATTGAGCAACTTGGTCAATGTCGGTATTTAATTGACTCTCGATGTTATTATAATTTTTGTGTGCACAGTAAATATCTGCATCATCAGCGTATAGGATAATATCACAATGGTTTAGTTGAAGGTAAATATAATTAATTAGCAAGGTGAACAATAACGGTCCTAAAATGGATCCTTGAGAAACTTCACAGGACACAGATTGAATTGCAGACTTGACTCGATTAAATTGAACAAATTGTTTTCTGTCAAACAGGCAGTTTTCAAACCATTTCAGTTCTTTACGATTGATTCCATATAGGGGTAGCTTTGTTAATACCCTTGAGTTATCCACTATATCATCCGTTAATAATCCTCTATCCGTGCCTTGTCTTATACAGTCAGAGAAGAGGATCACTGCATGTTGTGTTGATGATTTTTTTCTAAAACCAAACTGCCTTTGCGAAAAAAGTTCACTTTCTTCTAAATAGCTGTAAAGTTGGTTATAAACAGGACATGCGAACATTTAAGACAAAACAAAGATCGGCCTGTAATTGTCCATAAGTGATCGGTCGGCTGATTTATAGGCTGGGGTTACTCTCTAGTCTCTCTAATCGGGAGGCAGAAAATCCAGTTGGCGGTTGAAAGTTATGCTGCTTTTAATAGTTTTCGTGATGAGAAGTTTTCATTTGAGATACAAGTATTTGATTTTCATTTTTCAACTTTGAAAACCAAGAACATAAATTTGACATTACTAGTCTTTCTGAAACATGAATGACTCTCAACGGTAGGTTATATACTGAGAGTTCATCCCTGACTGATAGCATCACTAAAACATAAATTTATTGTTACCTTTTTTTTTGAAACATGGATGACTAATAATAGTAGATCATATACTGAGGTATTTGTTTATTCCTGTTTCGATATAAAAAAATAGAGAAATTTGGAAAGGCGTGAAAGGGGGTGGTGAACGCTTTGTATCTAACGAACCTTGTTCTAAAGATGACCTAAATATTTCCTCGTCAAAAATAAAAGCAAGTTTGAAGCAAACGAAATACAGCCAGCTCTGTCAAGGGGTGTTGTGGCTAGGCGGAACACCGGGATGATCAAGTGACTCAAGTGAGGTTTTGGGGACCTGATAGAAGGGCTTTTACTTTTGGAAAAACTGTTAATCCTGGAACCAACCACCTGGAGGCTTATCAGTTTAGGCATTTCTTCGTTAGGGGCTTTAACGGGGAGGCACTTATAAAATCATCTCCAAGCTATTTCATTTGCTATATCACTTTCTAAGATATCAAAAAGTGCAAATCTAAGCATAAAAGATATGTTTATTATCTTCGGCAGTCCTTTCGTCACTGCTTGCTTATTTCATTTCATTTTTATTTGCTGCTGAATGTTTTTCAATCATTAAATGAAATTGCATACCCTCGTACTGTGTCTCAATCAAGATGCCATTCAGGATTACCAAAAGGCAAAATTTGAAGGCTAGAACAATGGACTCTTTGCATCAACGTGTATGTTTCAGAATTACCAGCATGGAAGTATTTTCTCTTTGAACATTTGCAGGGGCGTATGAATTCTAGAGGGGGCCAGAAAGAAAAATTTTCCGACAAGACTTTTGTAAATTATGTTAGTCAAATGGAAGTATTTCATGTTAGTGTAAGGGGGGAGAGAAGCATATAAACTTCGCTTTAGCTGGAAAGATATTTAAAATGCACTTTTACCTTTGTGGCTGTTTCTTTTATACTTGCTGTGAAAGTTCCTGACATCTTGCAACCTTGTAGATTAGTAGATGAGGACAAGGGTAGAATAAAGTTACTACCTGAGGTGGCACCGGGTGCCGCCGATGGAAATTTTTTTTCTATAATCTTAATGCTTCAAGTTCGCCGGAACTTGCATTTTTAGAGCAAATTTTAATAATAAAACTATATTCTTAAATTGAATATTCATTGACAGAAAGCGATGGTAATGATCGACTTCTTCCTTGTTTTACCTTATGCAACATAACTGCATGAATTTTCAGATCTGGGACAAAATTTTCAAACTTTGTGGTAGGCACAAAATTGGCACTGTCCCGGTCTTCAATATCAAATAAAGATCAAATTTATGACAAATGTTGCAAATTTATATAACCAAATTTAACCCTCGAAAATATGTCAAGCAGAAGGGGCCACGTCCCCCCTGCCTCCCTGGCCACGAACATTTGCATGAAAATGTTATCGATTACCACATTTGTTCTCACTGTACTGTAAATTTTAGGTGTGTTTGCTCCGGTTTTCTTCTTTCAAGTGAAATGCATTTTGCTTCAGATAATCACAAAGTAGCTTCATAAAAATGTTGCTTCCTAAAAAAGGGAAAGGGTTGTAAAAATGGAAGTGAACAAAACGTCGAAATGGAGAAGGACGTAGCTAAAAGATCTAAAACAAACTATTCAAGTCTTAGATAAAGCCTGTCTGCAGACCTCAAGAAAGTTGGTCATGCAGCGGGAACCTTAGCATTGAATAGGAAGTTTGACCAAATGTCAACCTATAATCCATTCATTTTATTGGTCATAGTCAACTTTTATATGAAAACAAGCCTCAAATTGGTCAAAAGTTAAAAAAATAAAGAACAAGCTGAGGCTGGGCTCCGCTCGCAGGGGCATCGTCTTTCCATTTTGCGCCACAACCTCTGAAACCTCTCGGCGGCCTTTCAGCCATATTTGCTCTTCAATTATATAGATTAGAGGAAATTCTATGTGCTGAAATTATTGTTATGAGGAGCTCAAAAGAAGCCGCAGTTCATTTTTGCAGATTTCCCTAAAATTGGCTTTTCGCAAAAAGATGCTCATGGACTCACCCAAAAACGCGAACTCCAGGAATATTAGTTCCCCCAAACTTAATTTCCTTATACTTTCATGCCATCATTTGCTCTTACTTATTATCATTAAGTGTGTATGTGATCATCTATTTCATTGGTAATGAATTTTCTATGGAGAAATAATCGGTCAAAAAAGTCAAGTTGGTCACTTTTTTCTGAACGCCCCACCAAACAAAATTGTCTAGGCACATCACTGGAACAGATTATGGTGAGAGAGAAGGCGAACACCGCAGCAAAAATGACTGCAGATGCCTCTTTACAAATGATAAAAACTGTTAGCGTTTTACTTTTTTGTAGGTGCATTGTTTCCAGCTATATACTATTATTATTATTGGCGATCTGTGGTTTGTGATTGGAGATGTCAGACAAAAGAAAGTGCCCTCTTATGATGATTTTTTCCCGGCCCAATTCTAGGAGTCACAACGCCCATGGCACAATTTAGAATCACATTGGTATAATTCACGATTTTACTAAATTCGAAAAAAATTTTTCAGGTCCCTTGAAAATCTCCTAACAAACACTTCAAAAGCTTCTATAATCAGAACCTCTACGATCGAAGGTTTAGTTATTCGATCAATTTTGTTGGCCGTCAGAGCAAATTTCTGCAAATTTCAAGGAATCTGGTGATATCAGTGCTTCATTTCATTAAATTTCTATTATCTTCATCCGGTCAATTTTCACTTCAAGTAGAAGTATTAATCTGAGAAACATGGTTCGATAGTTCCTTGTTCCATGATGCTTTGAGATTTTCCATGTATCCATAAGCCTACAAGTGACATTTATGTTACATTATTATAAACAATAAATTTCTTATAATATTATTAAGACAAATTTGTTATAATTCAGCATATTATTATTACATTATTATAGGGATTTACTTTTTTTAAAATTACTGTTTTTAAAAAAGTATCAAGTCAAATCAATGCAAGAGGAGAAACTACAATGCCTGAGCCGTATTAAAAGCTCAAAATTCAAAATCAATTTAATTTTAATTAAAACACAGTCGGCGGCTAATACCACTGACAAAAATGATAGAGAATTTCAACTTTTTAATTAACATAGCACAAAATCTGGCTAAATAGAACAAAATTCATCAAGAAAGGACAAGAAACAATAATAAAATTATACTTTTCGAAACCTTTGAGAAATATGTGGCTGTTGTTTTAAGAATATTAGCTTAAAAGAAGAAACATCGAAATCGTTTCACTTAATTTATATAGCTTCAATTAAAATTCTAGTTGAACCTAGTTAAACGTTAATTTCTCAGCATAGGGCTCAAATCTTGATTGGCTGAGAGCTTGCGCTAAATCACGTGACCTCTCTCGCCGCTGAGCCAATCACAGCCCCGGAAAGTGTAAACAAACTTAGGCCAAAGCCGAAAATTGGGCATTTTTACCAACGTCCATTAAAAAAATAACGTGTAAAATCTGCTACAATAAATTTCAAATTTTTTTAACTACATCCCTACACAGATAAATTTCCCACAAATCTACCGTGGAACATGACCTCGATTTTGCGTTGTTAAGAAAATACAGCGTTGTAAACCTAGCCATAGGATACCTTCACGTCCAAGGGGTTTAAAATTAACACAATTTCAAGTCAATTATTGCTGTTACCCCATAAAATCAAAATTTTGCATATTTCAGTTGCTTTAAATCTGAATATCACATTAGACTCAGCTTAGTTTAAAAAAACTCTGACGAACAACGCATGCAGTCTTTACTAGAGCTTTGATCAACGCAAAAATGAGAGAATTTCCCTTTTCAAGACAAAAACTCTCAATAGCTTTCAACTGATCATGTAAAAATGCTCCACCTAGCCGGAGAAGCTTTTAAACTGATACACAATGACTTATTTTGCGACTGTACCATGTCCTGAGCATCTCTGCTGAAGCACAGGTATCTAAGTATTGTGGGGCGTGAAACGATTAGTTCTAAACATGTGCTGGACACCCAAACAGAATCGTAATATATGTACATAAAGGGAAAAAAGCTACTCAAAACCTAATTAGAAATACTTACTGTGTTTCTGTGAGTGTTGGAATCCTGCTTTGCCAATTTTTGAATCATGATTTACATAACGCGTTTGAAGGTAAATTTTTGGGTTATTCTTGTCCTTGTGACATAAGAATTCATATTTCGAACAATTCTTCACGCCCGTCTCTTCCAGTCCGTTGCAATTTTAAATTTAGGAGATAGAAATGATGAAGACTTTTGAAAGCAGGAACTACCCGCATGTTTCTCAAATTTCAAAAGTTAGCAAATGATGACGTGTTGTAACAAAGTGAATTTTCAAAAAATTAAATTCAACTTTTAAAAGTATTGCAAGGGTTTCGAGATTTCGTGACATTTCAGTGAAAGGTCTACATATTGATTCTTCGAAAAGTAACTTATGATAGTTTTAGAATAAAGAGAGATGCAAATTGTTTGACATTTAGTTTTAGAATAAAGAGATGCAAATTGTTTGCCATTTTAATTGTTTTGCTTGAAGCGTTTAACTGTAAAACTGTCAGAATAAAAAGTAATTTTTTGAACAGGGCTGATTTCTAAAAGTTCTTGGAAGGGGGCTCTAGATGCGATTTTATAAGACCGGTTGTGGTTTCTTATGACCACGATCATCTTTTATCACACCCATCAAATGAATTAACCAATACTGAAGCAAATCAATGTTTGATATGACTGTTCTTCCCAAAACAATGCAGCTATACTTCAGTCACGTGATTTAGCGCAAGCTCTCAGCCAATCAAGATTTGAGCCCTATGCTTAATTTCTCATAACAAGCATAGTGAACAAGCAACTTCACCAACTTATGTTGTTTCTTGGCCCATCTAAACGAGGCTACATCAAAAGCCTTCCCAAATTTGATTCCAGCAAGAATGATGAAGATCCTTGCATTGGGAACACGATGAGTTGATGATGAATTGTATCTGATCCTGGCCTATAGCTCCGATCAAATTATGCAGACAGTTACGAAAACTGTGGCCCTTTTCTATTTGAGAGACATATGGAAGATTTAGGGCACCAAAGAAAGATGAATGCTGGATTAGAAGAAGATTTAGAGGATTTCACCCCAGTACAGGCTGGAAGAAATGGAGAAGAATCCATTGGACTTCAATTTGTGGCTAGTGTTGAAACAGAAGACATTGGCTCATATTCCATTCATAGAACCAGCACGGACGGTGAAGAAGAGGGAATAGCTAGTTATGGATCAGTTGGGGAGCAACACCTAGAGAGTGAAACAGTGACTGAAAGTGAAATAAAAGACGATCCATTGGTATGCGCCGCGTCTAAAGATAACAAAATAGAAACTGATAAAGATGGTACTTGTGAAGTAAATGTTGATTTGCCTTCCAAAACTGCTAAAGACGATATTGCAATGGAGGATGTCATGGTTTCAAATGAAACATTGAACCATGAGGAAATTCCGACATTTGAAATTGATTTTGGGTCAAAAGATTTTTTGAATTTAGTTGCAGGATCAAGAAACGAATTCAGAAACTCTGATGACTGTTTTCTAAAAGGATGCAAATGGTCAGATTTATCAAGTTTTTGGCTGCATTTCAATGCCATTTCTATTGCTTTCACATCACAGGATTTGCATCTATTATTACATCAAGATAAAATGATTGTTGAAATTCTCATTTGACTCAACATTGAGCATTTCATAGCCTAGCCTTGTGCCATAATTATGAGAGAGTCAACAAAAATTCAGCATTTTATCCCTATGAAGCAATTATATCCAGGCATGACCAATACTTAGCCTCCTTGAATGTTTAGCCCTTGCCATCGCATGTTAGGAAGCAACTTTAGCTATTTATCTTTTCGAAAATTGGTAAGGGAAAAATAGCAATGCTATTATTCTTCATTGTGCACCCAGTTGCGTTTTTGTAGAATTGATAAAATCAAGTCCAAATGCTCGCTTACAGTTGCCAATTTTTTTCTGTCAATTAAAGAGATTGATAATTGTAAAAACACTTAAAACTGTTTGGAATTTAAATTGGCTGCTAGCATCTGAAATTTATTTACGCAATAGGCCAAATGAAGAAACAATTTCAATGTAAGGTTTTTTCAAAATCAAAAGTTTTTGCAATTCCATTGGCACAATAAGAGATACCTCCTGGCTTACCTCAAATATATGAATAAAAATATTTTTCTGATTGGTTGCAACTGGGCACAATGTTTTCCTCTGTGCTTATAACCTACTGCATTATTCAACATTAGATTTGTGAATGCTCATATATTAAGCATGAAAAGCATCAGATTTTACTGAAAATAAATGTGATGTATATACACGTTTTTTATAAGAAACCTAGCTTGGGTCCTAGTACGGAAAGTTTCTTAATTTTTCAACAGTTTCTAGTACTAAAAGTTTCTTAAAAGTTTCTTATCTCCAGATAAGCATTTAACATCAAATTTTGCACTTTCCCTCGCATATTAATTGTATCAAAGTTTATAACACAACAGTAAGATTTGATATTGTATCTCTTGTTCATTATTCTTATGGAAACAGGGGTACTTTTTATCGAGACAACCAATAAGTAGACAACATCCTGTGTTACTTTAAATAAAAATGTGTTAGCAAATTTAAATCAAGCAAAAATGGATTGTTGATGTATTATTTCCGGCTCAGAAAGTCATCTTATTTTTTTCAGAGTTTCTTAGAAATATTGATTTAGTTCTAAAGTTTCTTAAATTTTTGGGGCTCTAGTACTAGGTTTAGTATTAACTGGTTTCTTATAAAAAATCGTGTAGATCACTTCCATTATGAATTATCATGAAATTAGATCATGATATAAAAATCAGATCATGAAAATATTCCATATAGAGATTCAGATTCCGAAAGTGAATTTAGAAGCTATAAAAGCAAATCAAAACCTTGCCTATGTTCATAGTTACAAAATAACCCTTGTTGCAATATTTTTTTCAAGGTCTCCTGATGGATTGTGCATCCTTACAAACAGCAATGACAACTTCTTAAGGATTTTCAACATACCAACATTATTTCTGCAAGATGTGTCCTCTGCAAATGAAATCCCTGAAGAACTGGTTTGTTCACATTTGAAAATTTTATTTGCTTGTTTTTCATTGCTGTTTCTTCAATTACCTAAAATAGAGCAAAACTGGATGCACATGTAGATTGGAAATCATAGGAAGGAAGGCATAGCAGTCATAATTTTATTAATCACAACCCTTTTAAGGTCTTTCCAGATAGATCTTGATAATTCAACTTTGGCCTCTCCAAGTTGTAATTTTTATTTGCAAAGAAATCACTTTTTTGCTAGACACCCTTGGTTGACAAAATGAATATTCTTTCTACTGTAAAGAATCTCTGGTTAAAAATCTGCCTGGCCCTCAACAATTTGGCTTTCTGACTTATCAATTTAAAGTTTCTATTCATTTTAAACCTGGTATTTACTAATCATTGTTGTACATTTAATGAAGAACACTTTGGGGTTAACACATTTTGTTGATGATGCCTGTTCAGGGACCACACACTAGTCTAAATGTGGGAAGGCTGAAAAGGGCATGACAGAGATTTTTTGAGGCCACGCCCACTAGAACGCCGGAAAACGCCCCTTTTTGAAAATACTGGCTTATTTCTACTGGGGTTTTATAAAAAAATTGGTTCAGAGAAGATATCAATAGCTATAAAGATAGATAAAATTAGCTTGTGGATAATGAAACAGCAAGAAAAACACCTAGAAAATGAACAAAAAGGGTTCCCAGTCAAGAAAAACTGCTACTCCTTAGGGGTATATGATTCAATGTTGCATTAGAGCATAGTTAGAGTAAACTTTCCAAAATGTTTTCTTACCTATTTTTACAAAAATGTGGAGGGGCTATAGCCACTGCTAGCCCAATGGCTGCATGGTGCCTGTGTCTGTTCAAAAAGGCTCCTTAAATTGATGTCTCTGTGAGCTGCTCTAATGCAGGCAGTTTTTTGAAAATTTTTGTGGGAAAAGGGCATTATACATGATTTACACATGATTTATGGCAAAAGGGCATTATATTGTGAATTAATTTCACAAAAGTTGTGATACCTAAATATGTTGGATTCCAACAAACAGTTGCCAAAAATGATACATCAAAATATCTGTTCACCAGCAGTAAAGGTTATAGTGTAGTGTTCTGTTTATTGAGAATGTCATTGTTTTAGAGAATAATTGCTGATAAGTCTATTAAAGCCCCACTGTTAATATCACAAAGAAACAAATTTCTACTTTTTGCTATAATATGAGATTCTGCAAGATTTTCCCAGAGCCCTGTTACTCTTTTCATGGATCAATCTACTGGAATATTGTAGCTTGATATGGTTAATGATAGAATATGTTTTCTGCAGGATCCAGTTTTAAGGATGAAAGAGGGAGAGATAGTGTATGATTTTGATTGGTATCCTTTGATGAGCTCTTATGATCACCCTACATGCTGGTAAGATTCTTCTTCTATGATTTTCTAAAAAATGGTCACTTATTGCTTGCTTGCGATCACTTTCATTGTCAAAATATGATTTTGCCCCTGCCAATGAACTCACTTTAGTATAAAAGGTTGTTCTATTTAATGTTCAACTGAAATAAGCTTTGATAGAACAAAGAAGATATTCATGTTCTTGTCTTTGTTTGATCTGCTTTGACACTGAATGTACACTTGGGTTGTAAAAGTATGGAAACACTAGGTCACAGTGGCAACGCCAACTAATTTCAAAATCAGAATTAGAGGCAAAGGGGCTTGGGAACGATAGTTTATCATGGGAAAGTGCAATTTCCATTCCTTCGATTTTCGGTTAAAAGAAAATTTATTGATTGGTTTGCTGTTTTGAGGGAAAGAAATCAGCCAGACTTCAAAGCACTGCTACAAAGAAGTCTGTAAAATTTTTTTCAAAGTATTCATGAAAATGTAGGTGCGAGGATGGCTCAGTTGTTAGAGGCGCTGACTACAGACCCAAGGGTCCGTTGTTTGGGCCCCTGGCATGACCAAACTTTCACCCAGAACGAGGAGGGTCGCCAGCCCTATGTAATTCCAGGCGTAGGAGCCATGACGTGTGGTCACATCGAGAGGAAGGACCAGGACACTTCTCGTTAAGCATAATCTTCTCAGTGTCCCATAAATTATAAGTGAGTAAGTTATTTTAATCTTAAAAAGTCAATGCTGACACAAGGTGAGTTGCTCTACATTTGATGTTAAAAAACTTCTTATCTTAAATTGTGATTTGCCCATTATCAAAGCACATGATAATCAAAATTAAATCAAACCGTTCTACTTTCATAATGCCTTTGAAATTAATGAAAAGAGTAATCTAAACCTATTCTTTCGATGTTATTTAGCAAGCCAACTATTTTTATCACTAAACGGCATCATTAGAAATTTTTCAAGGATATCATTATTGATAAACTAAAGCCTGATATCTCAGCTGAAATTATCTTCTCGCTAATATTTGAAGTCAGAACAAAGGTGCACGTGATAAGACTCAAGTTAAATTGAATCATCTTATGCTTCTCAAGTTTCGCCTGTATTTTAAGGCATTTTTTATGAATCCTTTGATAATATTTTCCAGAGCTCTTCTGAAGCACTTGTCGAGCCTTCCCTAATTTTTCCCACAAAACAGGAAGATCTTTCAAATATATTTTCATTCAAAAGCCATTAGAATTACGCAAAATTTTTCGTACCGAAGGCTTTTATTTTCAAAACCCCTTATCACTGAACTTCTGTTTTAAAAACTTGTTGGCTTTGGCCCTTGGCTTTTGTGAGCCCCCATTTTAGGCAATATTTTCATACTTTTGTGACCCGAGTGTATATACCAAAACCATGCAAGCAAACACACTAGAGAAACTGGTGTTACTTTCTTCCAAATGAATAAAACTGTTTTTTGTGTCATGAAATAAATCTATGATGTCATCAATCATCAATGGAAAGGTAGGTTTCAATTGATTCTCTCTGGTTTTGGAACTGAGCAAACACACTTCTGTATGAACACATGTAAATTTATATTTATCGTATGCATTTTATATTCATACATTACATTACTTGATGCACAGAAGCACAAATCAATTAATATATTAGAGCTTTAATTTAAAGTGGGAATGCTTGCTGTTTCTTGCTTGCTTACTAATCAGCAGACTTTGATGAATCTCCTTAAATTTATGCTGGTCATCCACAGAACTCTGTCTTCTCGTCGATTTTATTCTCTCCAATATTCTACTTTTTTATTGCTCTACATGTACCCACTCATTCAAAGATAAAACTTATCTGAGTTCTTCTTTCTCCTTTGATTTGCTACTCAGTCTGTCTCACAGCACAAAGCCTTTCAACTCTATACAAGATATATTTACAAAGACTTTGGTATACATAGCCTACAGATGTATGCCTGTTGGCATGACCCTTGACGCCTGTATTCATCAAACGATATCAAATGATCGGAAAGAAAATTCTGAATAAATGTTGCATGTCTCTTCTTGTCTTGCTATGAAAATTGTCTACTTTAGAAAAATTCATGGATGTTTTAACAAATTTGAAAATCTAAATTTCTTATCAAAATCTCCATAACGAATATGGTCTTTTCCTAGTGGGATTCACCTGGTGTTGCATCAACAGTTAATCAGCAATACTTTGACTCATAGGCCAGGTCGCGCATGGGCTTTTTTGGGGCCCATCGTAGCCCTCGGTAGCACTGATCATTATAGTTATGCCATCTCTGCTAAACTAAGCAACATACAGAATCGTAAAGCAGGACCTCTTATCTAATTATTATGAAAATAGTTGACTCAAATTATGAATTGTTTCTAGCTTCATTTCAACTTCAAAGGATCACCCCTTACATCTGTGGGATGCATTTACAGGAGACGTGCGATGCAGTTATGTGCCAAAAAATCATCTTGTAAGTATCAAGGTTATTGAAAATGTCGTTGATGATGAGTATAGGTTATTGAAAATGAGTATAGAAACGTACAAAATAAAAGGTTTACTTGTAGCCTCTTAATTCAAATGTTATTTTGTAGCGGTAATCTTCTAAACTTTTTAAAGCAAGTGATATTTTGTAGCCTTGCAAAGCAACCCAATTATAACATGGATTCGTATCATTTTCAATGCATTCAAGATTTTTGGTATGTCTTTGGTTTTTTCAGGATGAAGTTGTGGCTGCGAACTCAGTAACATTTAGCATGGATGGAAATAAAATATTCTGTGGCTTTAATAAGGCAGTGAAAGTGTTTGACACTAACCGACCTGGCTGTGAATGTATGGAATATGCAACTGCCGGTAAAATTTTTCTCTTTAGCAGTTGTTTGTGTACTACGATATTTACTTCGTTATCACAAGATCAAAAAGTTACGAAAGGAGAAGCAAGCCTTGACTACAACTAGAACTAGACTGAAGTTCAAGAAACGAAAAGTAGCCGGCACCTGAAGAAGAAGGGAAACGAAATCTCCAGTGCAAATTGCAGGCCTTCTGTCGCTTTTTGGGGCTTTGAGTGTTACTGTTCTATCTTTTTACAATTTAAATCTGTATACATGCTTGATATTATTTTAGACAATCCAACGTTACATATTTTGACGAGCATTTGGGTTTCCACTTTTCTATGTTTTCCTAAACATATTAATTAATCATTGTTTCGTTGTTTTAATCATTATCTTGTTTTTTACAGTAAAAAATACAGTGTTTACCCAGTCCGGTATTATATCGAGCATCGCGTTTTCAAAGGCATTGGGGAAAGTCTTTGCTCTTGGCTCGTTTGGAAAATGTGGTAAGATTTCTTTATAGAGTAAACAACACAAAGTTTGTGACAGCGTTGAAAAGGCAACAGTTGTTGCCTTGTTAATATGTGTTTACTAGAATCGTTGCACCTCGCTTAAATGGCTCAAATCCCTGGCTGATCAAACAGTGTGTCACAAACTATTGCATAACTAATGGCTGTCGCTTGTTTGCAAAAAGTATTCGACATTTATTCTTTAGGACTACTGTAAAAATGGTTTCTACCTGGTTTTTTCTCCAAAAACTGACATCCTGTTGCAATCAACCAACTAGAAAACATTTACATTGTTTTTTGCTTCTTTACTCTTTGCAAATGCAAGGAAGATCTTGCTTCTGCTTGAGTAGTATATCGCTTGAGTAATATATCGCTTTTTGCAGATAAGACTTTGGCCTAGGCCGCTGTAGTTTCATAACAGTTTTGGAATCTTTGTTTCGACATCACCCATTGCAATAAATCTTGATGACATGTTAACATTTCTGAATTAATTTATGATGGACAAGAAGAGTTAGAACTTCTAAATACTCTCATCTTTAGCTATATTCTAGCCCAGAGCATATATTCTTCTAATAAATTTCTATGCAGTAGACCCATTAACGTATATTGTTCACCAGGCATGGACACATGATTTCCAATCGAGAAACGTTATAAGCCAACGGAAAAGGGATTAGAATATGTTGTAACTAGACTAGTCTGTTACAAATTGCCTTCAAGATGCGATGTTTCTTTTTTTTAAAGAAAATTTTCAATCTATAGAAGGAAGAAAATTCCTGAAAACTATAAAGACAATGCTTGAGGAATCAGTCATAGAAAACTATGGGGTTTAGAAAAGATTTTTAAAGCAAATTACACTCTGTCCAACCGTCATTGAAAAAGCCACTTTGTACTGAATGTTTCAAATATGCACTTTCACCTTTCTTTTCAAGTTGAAACTTTGCTTTTTCGCTCCAACCACGTTTGCGACCGTCTATTTTTAGCGTAAACTCGCATCGTAAGGAATAATAACACCAAATGTCTTAAGCCTTCCAGAGTTCCAGGTTCATCCAGATTCACTAGTTCCAGGCCTTCTGATTAGATTTTTATCATTCTCTGTACATGTTGCTCAATTTCATGTCTTATGTTACTAACTAATGGTACTTAATCGCTCTTAATATCTGAGTGAATCAAATTGTGTCCTGTTATTGGGGAACACTGTAAAATAATCATTAATTGCTGGAAACTTTCAAGAACATTTTCCCGCATTCTGAAGGCACATTTACGTCTGATACTTCTACAAGTACAGATATTCCACATTGCAAATACGCCATGTTAAAGATTACACGTTTCCCTGTGTTCATTTTAGCTCGCGATATTTTGCCTGCATTTTTGCTGAAGTCTTCTTAGTGATATCAAAACTTTTGATATCAAAATTTTTGTTAACATAATACCAGGCTCGTTCTTGTTGATTATTTAAAAAGTTTAAACCCAGAGCATGGTCACAGGACTGTGCACTTTTTCGCCTTTGTTTATAGTAATGTAGGTGACCTATCAGAGGCATTCATTGAAGTTCTTATCCAAGGGCAGAACCATCTTATAAAATGTACAGCTAGGAATTGTTAGAAAGTATTTCAAATCATTTAATGACGCGCGACTTAATTTATATTCAACACTTGAATTTTGGTCATGGAGGTAGCATTTAGGTTATTTTAAAATGCAGCATTTGTTGACAACTTTAGAGCTAAATTAATTCATTGCCTCTCTAGTAGGGATCTATTCCGAAGACGATGCTGATCTGATATGCATGTTGCCAGGGAAAATAGGTGCCGTGACCCAAGTTCAGTTCTCAAAAGACGGATTTTACCTGTATGCCGGTGCAAGAAAGGTCTCTCTAAATAATCTCTTTAATATATGTTAAAATATATTGTCTTTTGATATTCTGCCTAGTTCTTGTATGCAACAACTCTGGATCCACATTCTTATGTTTAGTGGAATTTTGGATTCATCGTCAACACAGGGATTGACAATTAATTAAAACTGAAGTGTTTTGCGCAGTGTTTTTGAAGTTTTGATTTTCCTACTTGTCATATTGTTTACAAGGCAACTTGGCGCAAACATGCTAACTATTTGATGTAACCATTCACTATTGTTCTGAGATTCGCTTTCGCACTGCATGTAGCAAAGTTGATTATTTTCAAGTGGATTTCATTAAGATTGGATTTGCTTTTCTATTTTCTAAGCCTTTCTGTTTGTGTCGAGTAGAAAGCGAACTGTTGTATAATACCATTGATCGTAAGAGCCTGATCATTTGGCAATGACCTGAAATATGTTTGTTACTTTTATCTCCATATCTTTCAATTTACGTCATTGCTAAATCGTCTCCTGATAATTCTCGTTTTTTAATTGATATTCGTCTTCAAACATTTTGACATATATGAGCAAACGAACAAATGAGCAGAAATGAGCACAAATGAACTTTTTACGCCGATGGCATGCAAAGGTTGAAACGTCTTAAGTTGAATTGAGATATTTAAAGGACTTGCCTATCGTTATTTTGTTATCAAACGTGCTGAAACTCACTCGCGCCCAGTCCCTGTAACCCTTGATATCCCCCCTTTGAAAAAGACCTTGCAACTATTTGGATCACGATATTTTGTGTATAATTTTGCATCAAGAGCGACAGTTAAAAGGGTGGCATTTTAGATGCAATGTTTACAGTCGATCTTAAATCATTGAATGCATACTTCTACATTCCCCAGAACGATGAAATAAGTTGCTGGGATCTTCGAAATTTGGACAGACAGCTTTTCACTTTGAACCGAGATGTAGCAACCAATCAAAAAGTCCAGTTTGACATACATTGGTAATGTCCTCATTCTTTTATCGATATTACGATTCAAACCTTCTGCAAATTAGAATCGGCTGATAATATCCATTCTCCTTCCAGTAATCTTTCTCACGACTTTTAAAATGTTAATGCTGCTCTGGTGAGAAGACCTCGTGGCTTTTCTTTAAAGCATTTGCCTGAATATTAATTCTGATTTACATCAGGTCCGATCGATACCTGTTTTCTGGAAATACCAATGGATGCATATCTGTATGGGAGCTAGAACCCACTCGTCCATCAAGCCCGCACACATTCCCTGCACATGGTGATGCAGTAAATGGAATAAGGTAAATGCTTGTGTAAACCTTGTTTTGAAAATTGAGAGCTTGTGAATAACAGTGTTTGTCCTCGTTGAAAAGCAATAAAGGCCTTGTGTCTATTGTTTCATTACTCTTCCATTTCCTTTCATACATACACCTTTAAATAAAAATGACTCATAATTTATCCCGTGTGTTTTTATTGTCAATTCATTCTGACAAATTGATGCAGAAAAATGCTATTAGATGTTCATTTTAAAAAAGACAATTTTGACTTGAGCACTGTTTTGAATGCATTGATAGCAAATTTTTCGTTCAAATTTGCTCTCTTTGACAACTGAAAAACTTTCAGTCTGTAAATTGTGTGAAGTATATTCAAAGACAACTTGAAACATCGCAATTCGTTTGCTTGAAAGTCTGGCAACCATCCATCATTCCTGTTGTACTTTTATTTGTTCTCTTAGCATTCACCCATATGCCCCATTGGTTGCATCCACGTCTGGCCAGCGACATTTTGATATCAGTTCTTCAAGTGACACTGAAGATTCCCAACCGGAGTCCATTGACAATTCTTTGCTTGTGTGGAGGCTTAGTCAAGTATTTTAGTTTATATAGATTTTTACATAGAAACCCCCAACTATGATTTTTTTGTTGGCAGTAGTTTCTATTTTTTATTTTTCTTTAAGTGATCCTGATGGTAATCTTTTCTGCAAGCTTCTACTTAAGAATTCTGCCTCTAGCGAACCTGGTAACAAAGAAACGGTAACAGAGAAACAATTGGCCCCCTAAAATATTCTACGAAACATTACCTTTTCATTCAACATTTTGTACAGAAGTATTTTTATACTTTACACATGGTAGCCTTTTCAGTTGCATTTATTCGCTTCATGTGGCTCGCAGAAAACTCCTCAACCTCAACAATGCGAATTATCATAAATGTGTCAACGTGAAAGAAACGACGTTGTTTCTAGGGCTGTCCTTATCCCGCCGATTTATTTAGTCAGACCATGCTCTCTCGCGTCAAGAATGAGTCTTCCACCAACCTCTCCTTACAAGTTTCATGTAAGGAAACCAAGGCAGGTTGGCAATAGCTAACGGACGGATGTGAGAGATTTGCTAAGATTCGAACACAGTATGTTTTTGTGTGTTTTATTTCATTGGAATTCTTTCACATCGGCTTGCATTATTCGAGGCGGATATGACTTTTTTTTGATGAGCAAAAGAAAACATTAAGTTACGCTTCTCTGAGTCGAAGGGGAAATTAGAAGACAGGTTGCGCTCATTAAAGCGAATTAAAAGATTTCACGGTGGGTTGTTTTTTCATTACTTTGTATCAAAATAATATTGCGTTTCATATTATGAAATTCGATTTATCAAAAAGGGTAATGAAAATAGAGAATTGACACTTAAACCACCCTTTTTCAATATACTACAATTTTTGTTCTTTGTAATTTTATGATGATAAATAGCTGTTTACTTCTTTTCTTAAAAGATTCCAACTTGTAATTTTAATTTGTTTTGAATCTTTTTCACAGAGAACTAATGCTTTTTTGTTAGAACTGCTTGTCGGGACACAACCCCCCCCCCCTAGCAGTATTATTCTGCACAGCAGCTTTTCGATAGTCGATTTTTCTCCAATTTCAAAACGGAAAATGAGAATGGTTCTCTTTGGGTTGTAACAAGTTCTGTTTTCTAACCAAAGGACCTGCTTGATACATTGTTTCTCTCTTGCAGAAAACGAGATGTATAGCTAGCGTCGTCGTCTTTGCGCTTTGGTACGGGTTGAGGCATGATTCATAGAGATAACAAAGCAGAGGGATTGAATTCTCAATCCTTCTGTCGCCGCCACTGCTTACATCTCATGCTCGCCAGTGCTCATGCTGGATACATCCCAAGAACTTCTCTGGCTAGACCTGGCTAGACCTGGCTACCCTGCTAACGATCCTTTGTTTGACCAAATTGTGGAGACTCGGCCAGCCCATATGCTATCAGTATAGATCTTAGCTTGAATGGACGGCGAAGCTGGGCATAGAAATTCGAATTTAAACAAAGGAGTACCGTCGCCTTTCTGATTAACGATATAACGCCCTTTGTGATTGTCGCACCCTCTTATAGTTTCATATTTCAGTTCTGAGAATCAAACGAACATCAAGCTTTTCTCACATGTTGCATCTTTAACCTTTAACATAGATTAAAATAGTATCACGTTGCAAAAATATGAAGTGAATGGCTGTCATTGATTTGCTATTTCGGCTCAAGAGAAATTTTTTACGAAGGTAGTTAAATGTTGGCTAAGCGATCAAAGCTGCCGTCATACTCTAGTACCCGGAGTATTGGTATACGACTTCTTCCCCGTGGGTGAAATGCAATAGGGTTTGTTCTATCTTAGATAGAATTATCGCTCACTTCAGAATCAAGGTTACTTCTGTGTCATCTCCCATCAGGGGGGAAATTAAAGACCAATAAATGTTTAATAGGCTTTAAATCGGAAAACTGAGCTTTTTAATGGCGCCGATCTGAGATCTTGTTGCTGCCTTCGTTTCGCAAAATAATATGAATAATGCGATAACCACTGTAATCGGATTTTATTGTGAGTTAATTTGTTATGGTTATTTGGATAAGTTCTGTCTCCCATTGATCTAGCCTTGGTTCAATTCATTCTAGCTGTTCTCGTTACGTTTTGCAAATCTTCGCTCGTGTAGTAATCAATCTCTGTTCTTTGATACCTTTTCACGCTAACGTGTATCAACCAATACTAACCAAAAATACTTTCAAATAGTAGAGTAGCCCAACACTAGCTACCGGCACACGTTTTTTTGTATCGAGTCTTTTAGCTCAGGCTAGTTGCTCAATAACAGGCTAGTTTTTTCAAAAACTTTGATGACTAAAATTTGTCCAAAAGATTACCCAAAATAAGCTTGCTATTTTGTGGGAAATCTCTATCTTTTAAACAAGATGAAATGATAGTTCTAGTTCTATTACTTAACTTGGTTTTAAGCACGTGAAGAATCCAAAAGGAAAACTAAACTCTTTTTATCTGCAAAGCAACAGTCTTTGATCTTGCGGCCTTTGCTCTTTGAAGCATCTGAAAATAAATGTGATTTTAAATTCGGCGATTTTAGAAAACAGTAGGATTCGCATTTTGCGAACGCTTGAAAGCGAAACGAATTCTTGAACAAAAGGAAAACGAGGCGCATGTAACTGAAGCAATAATTAGGTAATTTTACCTAAAAACCTGTACTTTAAAAATCGGAACTCGGCTACAGAGCAGTGGACTTGCTACAAGTCTCTCTCTCTATTTAGTAATCTGAAAAATAAGGAAAGGGAAAAAGCAGAAAGGAGAATCTGAGCTTGCTACAAGTCTCTCTCCTCCCCTTTCCTTTTTTTTTCTTTCCCTTTCTTTGTTTTTCAGATTACTAAATAAAAAGAGAGACTAGTAGCAAGTTCAAGAAAGCAGTTGGAAATTGCTAGAGACTGCCTCTCCAGCCAAAAGATTGAAATGTTGTTTCTGCTGATTGCACAGTTTTAAGACACTTTGATGTCACTGCTCGGCTCACGTTTTTCCGAGGATCGCGTGAAGAAACGTCACTAAACAATGACTGCGTGTTAATCAACTTAGTTAGTTTCAAGTGATAGAAAATAATAGCGCAATTCTAAATCTGTTTGATTTGAACATTTGATCGCAATTGTGATCCTATTGAGCCGCGCGCTGTAAATTGACTGTGGCCTGGGCTTTCCGGCTTCCTCCTACTGTATTTTCGTATCTCCTTGTGATAGGAGAATTTTATTCTCCACATCCGATATTGGAAAACAACTTACTGTTTCAGATTTAAATTCTGAAAAGCTTAAAGATACACTCGGATACAACAGAATTTTTTAGAATACCACTGGGGGTGTCCATTCTGCGAATCTCCGACGAAAGAGTTCCCGGCTTTACGTGCGCAGGCGAGGTCATGCAAAATACAATATGACATTTATGACACTTAATATTTTTTTCCTCATCGTCGAAAAAAAAGAAAATAGAATATTCCATTTATATTCAAAAAATATTTGTGGATGTAGGCTTATTCCAAGGTGGGGGCTTATTCGAGGACTTATGGTAATATAAGGGGAAAGCAAGTTTTTGTTAAAGAGACTCATTGGTTTTCTAGTAATAATTAGGACCTATTCTGCGATGCTTTAACCAAACAAATTATTTTTCAGTATCTCTATAGAGTTCTAAAAGTACCGCAAAAAAACATTTCTAGAATGGAGAATCATTTAAACTGGCTTTTTGTGACATCACCACTTAAGAACTCTATATATGCCACTGAGCACATTGCCGAACATAACAGTTGCCATCCAAAAATTTGAAGAAACGTCTTGAGTTCTCGAATCTAACAAAATAAAGAAACTTTCAGCGTTGAACATTTTCAAAGTTTCATAAAAATAATTGTGAAAATTCCAACTGCTTGTTGGACAATCCGCCCATATAAGCCTCTGTTGTCCGTGGTGTATCTCAAAAAACCGCATCATTCTCTGAAAATTTTTGTTTTTATTTACGGAAATACTTCTACTTCGGCGATCGTCCAACAAACACAATTGTTTATGGAATTTATATTCCGTTCTTGTCATGTGGAAATCGCCTAAAAACTACAGGGACGCGATCGGCTTGAAATTTGAAATAAAAACAAATGACAGCTAAGAAATATTTGTCTTAAGTCCGTCTGGTGAATGTTGACAAAAGTAAATTTGTTTGTTTTCATTCAAAGCTGAGAGATATGTTCAAAAGGACAAGTAGGCAACCTCTAGGTTATGAAAGAAACAGTCGGGTCAAGCATCAGAATATTGGCAATGTATTTATCAACAATCCAGCCGATTTACTTTGTATCTTTTGCGTTTGTCCTTTTCCACGTATTAGGCAAGTGTAAATATTTGACGAAAACACCAGAGATTTCGGACAAACCTTTCCAACATGTGTTGGTCTCATGTTTCGTAGATTTCCGTTTTTTCTGACGCTACTTGTGAAAATGGATAGAGTTCTATGCTTGCGGGTTCACAGGCAGGAAAACAAACAGAGCAGATTGCAATCAAGAACACCGTGCCGGAAATGATCCGGGGTGCACGATTAAGCACCCGCCATTCGCCAAGAACATTACGGTAATGAATGATTATATCGAAAAATCACGTGATTTCTGGCGGAGACTAGAAAACAAAAGTGGTTTATTTTCTCAAAGAACAAGCATTTTTTGTTTGACAGCGTCAGGAAGGACACGATGTCGAAGCAAATCTACTGCGAATGTAGTGCAGGTCAAACCTGAAATCGAGTCTAACTACAATTCCCCAAAATAAATCGCGAGTTAGACAGAATCTTTGTGCTGTTTCAATATTTGAAGATATCACATTGGAGCTGTGTTGAATTACGAGCGCAAACATGTCTCCTGTCAGAACATGCTTTTTCCTGACCTTTTTAACTGCAGTTTTCATTCAGGGTCGCGATGGAATCAACGATCGGCCGAAGAGATCCGAAAATGGTAAGTTGCAGGGCAAGATCTTTTCATGCTTCGCTTACGCACTAAACTCAAATTATCATAATGGAAATTCGTTAAAAAAACCAAAGGCCGAGATACAACTTTTTGTTGGGGGGGGGGGGGCAGCCTTGATAAACAAGTGTAGGAACAACCATATTTTACAAATAAAAGTATTTTACTTATGTTACTTGAAGCTTTTGGGGGCAAGCTAAAGCGTTCATCGGTATCATTGTAGGGCCTGGTTCACTTAACGGATGTAACAAAGATAATTATTTCGCAATTATCGAAAAGCCAATATCTTAGCTACTGACAAGCACATAAGTGGCCGACGACTGATATTGCCTGCCAAAAGTCTCTGTAAATCACAATAAATCTCTTAATATCTTATACAGCATCCCCCTCTCCCCCATTGAACAATGTTGTTTATACTAAGATTCGATGTGGTTCAATCATTGGATCCATTTGAGATAATCATGATACTAAATCTTCAACAAACATTGTTTTGGAGAAGAGGTGTTGCGTTGTCTTTTTTTACTGGAAACAGTTAATTTTATTTGTACCCCTCTCAAAGATTGCACTGTCCTGTCAACTTGCTCAGAAACACGACAATTAAGAAATATAACATCTCTGTGATCTCCTTTTTCGTGGAGAGGGATGTTTTGGGTAACACACTCTGCACCTTCGGAGCTCTTCTTTCAACGTTTGCCAGGTTTTTATGCACTGCGGCAAACTGCGGATTTAGATTTTAACCCATAAGCACGTTAATCAAGGAGGTTGCCTTGCCTTATAAAATATATTCGTCCTTTGGTGACAAACCGCGAGGTTTTTTATCGTAAATATTGGCTTAATATAGAAATTGAGCCCCGGCATAAACAAGACACTAAACAAGCTGCCATTTCATTCTCGTTCCCAACATTGCAAATATAAGACAATATTCCCTTTCATGTGAAACTACGATATTATCCCATATGCTGGCTCAGTATTTTAAATTGCTTCCTTTGTTGGATCAACTCGTGGAGATCAACGAGAAGTCCTTGGAAAGCCCTCCTTGAGGCGATAGAAATTTCCGCCGTTGAAATGAGTCCATTCGTTGTTAATATCATTTTTAATATAAATCGAGAGCTATGCTTCCTTTATCAAGTCTTAAATTCTTTTCTCACTCTTACTTGAGAACTCTAAATGAGGTCCAGGCAATTGTGGCCTTCTTTTCATATCCATCTTTACTAATTCCCTTTGTTCTGCAAGACAAATATGGTGTCTATGAAACGGTCAGGGGCAGTCAGATTGCTCAAGTACCAAAAGATAGGGATCCTGACAGGGTATAAGATTATGCACACAAAATATGAATTAAAACGATGCAAGTTGCAAGTTGACAAGCCGTGCATGGCGAGTCGTATTCTTTCTTGCGATTGCTTTCTAGCAAGATAAAATAATAGAACTATTAGTGAGTCGCTCGATGGATTACATCGTCCTGCTGAATAATCTTAATCAAATATATAATATGCTAAAGATATTCAAGGCTAAATATGACTGCTGCTTTGTGCAATATTGTTTAAGTTTGTAATGAGATAACAGTTAGACGTTAATGCAATTTCGAAGATTTGAAAAATTATGGATTGACCTTCAAAGGCTGAGCCTAATGCCGTCAAAGGTTCGCTCCTTCACAGGATTTTCACGTTTGATGGCAGATAGATTCAGAACTCTGATGTAAATTTGCTCTCACGATTTTATCAGCCAATCAACTGTGGTACTGAATATGTGTCGTTTAGGAAGCTAACACTAAGTCTGACCGGTACCAGGACAAAAGGAAATCATTTAAAGCATCAAAAAATTTCAAACCCCATGAAAAAACTGCAAAAAATCCAAAACTCCATAAAAATATGCAAAAGCATTTCATACCCCCACCGTTTTGTCAGAGGACATTTGTAACTTTTTGCAACGAGACATAAAAATTATATTTCAACATCAGCATCTGGCTCTTCTGGTTTTGAGGAGTCATAAAACGTGAAGATATTGCCACCAATTTAAGAAAAATTTTCAAAAAATGTATCTACAAAATACGATTTCATACACCTTTTTTCCCCAAAAAATTATATTCCCCCACAAACTATCCTCAGAGAGTTTCATACTCAGGGGTTTGTTTCCACCCCATTACCATCCAGACTTAATGACAGCACCTTTAGTGGCATTTCTTAAAGACAAATTCTAGAATGTAGCTGAAATTTCTAAATTTTTAATGATACTTGGGCTTCGAATTACCCAAAAAATAAAACCTCAGAAGAAATTATCTTACTTAAAAGCTTGAATTTTTTATCTGAAAATTTGCACCAATTGTTATGTTATACGTACATATAAAGACAGTTTGTCCAGGATATACAATTACATGCACTATCAGTGCCATCGGAACGAAATTCATATTGGGGAGGTTGCCCATTGTTCTCCTTCTCATTCAGTACGCTGTTATAAAGGAAACATACTACAGCCCCCGCAGCCCCCCGGTTCCGACGGGCCTGACTATGTTTAATTAAAACTATATGAAAACAAAAGTTATTTGCAATTCTGAAAAATAGAATAATAAGCATCGTTCGACCATAACAATTTAGTGATGAAGATCTAACATAATATGACATGACATATGACATAAAAGAATGATATGACATAAAAGTACATGGGAGTGTTTTCGCATCAATCGAATAAACACCCTTGGTAGCAGAGCCTTGAAGAAGCCAGAAGAGGAAAAATTGTTCGAAAAGCTTGGCTGCCGGCCTCATATCTTAAAAGAAATTTTTTGCCCTGAACTTTTTCAAAAGTAACACAGCTTTCTAAGCGAATGAAAGTCTCACAAAACATTTAATTACGATTGTCAAGCTTGTATCGTGCTAGTATGCTTCATTTCTTAAAATGCCTTCCTGGCGAAGAAAAAAGTAGCAAAAACCTGACTGAGCAGAGTGCTCACGACCAAACTTGCTTTCTCGATTATCTCGAATATACGTACATAATATGTCCCTCAAGAATGACTGAAGAACAATTTTTGGCTCAGAATGATTAGTTAAAATCAAGTTATTCTTTCAAAAACGTGTGCATACTTAACGATTCAGTTTCAACGAGGCCTTGTTCTCGCAAGGGTACTTGACTGTCGCTGACAAAATTATGTGACAAAGCCTTACTGTCTTGTTTTGTAGATGATTGTGACTTTGATGACGGCCGAACCCCACTTTGTCATTGGGAGAATGCCGGTACAGAGCTGACTTTCACGCGTCATTCTGGCAGCACGATGAGCCACTCAACTGGGCCAGATGGCGACCATTCAAGATACAAAAGTGAGTCATTTTACTTCCATTTTCTCTTCAAGATGCCACGTGAGAATCGTGAATCGTGATTTCTGTCATTGCCTTCATTTGCAGATTCCTGTCTGCTAAAGTGGGTAGCCTAGAAATGCTGCCAACTAACTTTCACTCTCCCTCGGTTTCTTCGCAGATGGCTCTTATATCTACCTCGAGTCATCAAATGTCAAATTTGGGGAAAGAGCTCGAGTCACCAGTAAGAGACTGAAACCTACTGTTGGCAGAACCTTGCGATTCTATGCATACATGTATGGCAGTACTGTAAATTATTTAAGAGTTTTCATTCAAAAAAAGAACCAAGCATTAAACGAACTTTGGAAAATGTCTGGGAATCAGGGAAAGAAATGGATTGAAGTCAAACTGAGGATTGTCAGCTTAGTTCCGTATCAGGTAGGAGCTACAGTTTATTGATCCGCATCCGTGCCGATCAATACGGACGGAATGAATGTACAATGAGAGTAAACAACCTATTGCATGTGAAACCTAGCGCATGTGAATAGAGTTGTTAACATGACCGTAATGATATGACGACGACAAATGCTTTTATACGTTAGCTCCATTTTCTTTGGTGTAGCGTGCGAACGGCGTATATGATTTCGGTGATTAGAATTTGAGCAAATTAACCCCACCAAAAAGAAAATAATTAAGGGTCGCACTGTGTAATATACGTGGAAATATACTGATGTTTCTCATTGTGCTTGGGTCCACAAACATGAACTAATGTGTTCATTAAGGATACTTGAGTGTGAGATATATTGTACGTTCTTGACCAATACATCTAATAGTACTCATTATGAATCGTCACATTTAGAAATCCTAATTGTAAGAGACTCAGTGAACTCCGATTTGAGTTCTTCGAGAGTTGAAATAGCCAATAGGAATACATCTCTAATCAGAACATACTGAGCTGTGCATGCACAGCGAGCCTCGATGCGGAGGGGGGGGGGCGATGAAGAACTGCATTTTGTGAGACAAGAGTTTTATTTGATGGTAGGATCCCCTAGTTCTTGGATGAAAATAGAATAGATTATCCATTGTGGCGTTAAAACTCGCCTAGAAGTGGTTACATCACACCAAAATTTGGAACAGCCATGAGTAGTCTAATTGGAACAGCCATAGTAATAGCACATCGTCAAAATTAAGGATTTTTAAAGGTCGGAATTGCCTTGTTTTGCCCCTCAGAGAGTGTCAATCTAGGGTATTGCCAAATGAGGGGTGGTGCTGCTAAAATATTACACCGTGGGATGTTCATCATACTTTTCTGCAAGACCTGTCAGCATTGGAAGACGAAGGAAAACCATGCTCCTTGAAACGCAGAAGTCCCCTTTTGTGATGCTTTGCGTTATATTTTGATCCTGCCAAAATTAAAAGCGAAAGTTCCCCACGTGATTTTACCATAACATGGTTACAAGTTTACAAATTCCTAAGGGATACACCCTTAGTAAGACACATTTATCACTTTATGCGCACCCTGATTGCTTTACTGGGTCAATTGTTCTCATATAGCAAGCATTCCACAGTTATACCACCATTCACATGCGTACGCAATGCTTTCCTCGACGACGACTGCCATGCCATGTACCTAACTTTAGATCAGTTAACCTCAGATCAACTTCTACATTTGAGCCACTTCAAACGATATCTTGCTAAGATATTGAATTCCATTTTAGATAACATTTGAAGCAGCCGTCGGAAGGAATTTTCAGAGCGACATAGCAATAGATGATATAACTTTCATTGAGGGTTTGTATCATGTTAAAACTCGTCTAGATCCTATTGGTGCTCCTTCTACAGCTCATATTGGTGCTTATCTTTGTGATTAAGACATCTCAATTGACTTTCCACGCATGTTTTGGATCTTTTTCCCTTGCACACATTATGCGTCAGAAGTAACTGAAACTTTCTCTTCACGTCATTTGAACCAAACCATATGTAGTACCGGCGTTTTTTACCAAGATACGTTATCTAAAGAGCGAAATACGGTAATGTTACGAGAGGCATTTTAAAATATTTCTCATTTTTCAGACAAACCAATAAGGACAGGTTGGTCACAGTGGAATTCATGGACCACATGCCAAGTGCAAAATAATTGGTGCAGAAGGGAACGCTTTCGTCTCTGCATCAGGAGTGGAGAGGAAGGTTGCGCAGCTCAGGCAGATGAAAATTTGCAGAAAGAAGTCGCAAGTTGTGATAGTTCCCATTGTAGAGGTAAGTGCCTTTCTCTCACTGTTATAGCTACTGCTAGAATCTTTTGCATCTTCTCAGCGTGACCTGTGACACTTTCAATATCATTTTGCATTTCATTTACTGTTATGTTCTCCATAACCTAAATTATTGGGGAGATGAAGCAGCATTTGTTCGAAGGTCCGTTCCGCATGTACATATGAGGTACTTTCTCATTGGCTCAGATTCAGACAAATGTATAAAATATAGCCCTAACACTATGGATCTAGACTCGGCTCCCGAACAATAAAATATTGTACATTTTGAAAAAGCACGAAATAGCGGAAACATGGCATGCGGTCGTCCGACACTCCTCAGTGTATAGACGTCGGATAACGACCAAATGAAGGCAGAAAATTTTCATCCAGGTGTCGATCGAAACCAACATGAAAGGAAGCAAGACGCGTTGAAATGGTTATTTTTTTACCAATCAGCGACCGCTAACCTCTCGTCTAGTTTGAGAGTCGAAGAGCGAAAACGAACTCTTTCTGTCTACACAAGATATTACTCTGAGGAGTGTCGGACGAAAAGTGCTTCAGCGTGATATGTTTCCGCTTTTAGTGTCTAGTTCATCTTCACATCTTCAAAGTTTGCAGTACCAAAAACTTATTGTACTCTCTTTTGCATTTTAGTTGATGGGCACTGGAGCTCCTGGTCATTATGGTCTGCTTGCTTATCGCCCTGTGGTAGTGGCAAACGATGGCGAACGAGGCAATGCAGCGAACCAGCACCTCAGTTTGGAGGAAGGACGTGTGCTGGCACGGCAACAGAATCGGTCTCCTGCTGGAGCGGCTTTTGTGATTCAGGTGAGTTAGATTGTAAAGCAAAACATTCTTTAGCTGATGATAATACTGGCAATTTTTACAGTTTTCTGATTTCCGAAACTCTTGTTTTAAATCTGACTTGAAATATTTTTTGTTTACCATTTTCTCAACAAATTGTTTAAAACAGTAAGTGGTTTTGAAAAAAGCAAACATTTTACAACATATTAACTAAAAGCTTTTTCGTCTGACACTCCTCAGAGCATAAAACGTCAGAATGAAGGTCCGAAAGAACACGATGAAAAATATATACCCAGTTGTAGATCAAAATAGGCCAATCGAAAAAAGCAAGCACAAGATCGGTATAGTTGACCAATTAGTGCCGCGTGCCTACAGAAAAAGTTACCATTGGAGTCCAAGAGAGAAAACAAACTCCTTCAGTCTACACAATGGCGGCTTTTTCGTTTGTATGTAGATAGACTCCAAAACTGTTAGATGGAAGGACGACCGGGCTCTGCCAATTATCCGAAACATGTCGTCATAATAGAGTTTTGCACAATCTGGGTTGTCTAAAAGATGTTGACCGATGGCAGAATCACTTGTTTTAACAGTGTTTCTAGACCTACAAGATCGAGGAGGCTGTTCTTTTTGAGGGGCAGTTTTGTTTCTCATGTTGAAAGGAACATGCTGTTTTATACATGGCTTTGAAAAAGGCAAACATTTAGTAAACTAAAGCTTTTCGTCTGACACTCTTCAGAGTTTAAAACGTCAGAAAGATCGAAAACTCTACGCTAAGAAATATATATAGCCAGTTGTGGATCGAAATAGGCCAATCAGAAACACGAGCACATGACTGTAAAGGTTGACCAATCAGTGCCGCTTGCCTATTAGAATGTTCACAGTGGAGTCCTAAGGTGAAAATGAACTCCTTTTGTCTACACAGTAGCGGTTTTTTCTGTTTTATCCTATCCCTCAATCTTTGGGTTGTGCGTCCTACGTAGCCAGAATCACACTGGCACGTAAATTCATAAATGACGGAACTTTTTTGGTTGGTAGGAACGCAATCTTTATAAATGGATGGAAGGGCTCTCCTAGTGCTGTAAACAATACGAGGATTGACAACAAAGAAACATTTTGTGATGGCTTGCCTAATCTGACTCTCGAATCCCAAGAAAGTGTTACCAATTCATGATAGTTTCAAATAAACTGGGCACTTTTGCGGACCAAACTTTTGAACAGCTGATAAACTTGCGATCTTCTCCTTAGTATCAGGTAAAATGACATCTTCTGGATAGCCGTTGTCCAAAAAGATCGTTTTAAGTTTTTCAAGTTCAGCGTGCAGTTTAGATTTCGAGCAGATCATCAGTGCCCTATGTACTAAAGTTTTGTCAGGGTTGACTTTGCGTTGTTTTGGGTAAAATGAATTCCAGCTTATGTCGAGCTTATGTACTGACCGGTAAAAGTAGGCTTGCGATATACACTGGTAAGAAATCTAGTGTAATACTTTTCGACCAAAACATCTAAAAATGGCAAGGAATCATTTTCTTCCTTTTCAAACGTAAACTGGAGGGCTGGGTGTAGGCTATTAAGGTGTTTTAGAAAAATATCACACTCAGCCTCTGTTTTGAAAATGGTATATGTGTCATCCACATACCGAAAATAGACACCTGGCTTTTGGTCGTAGTCGAAAAAACGCTCTTCATGAAAGCCAACAGAGATATTGGCCAAGGCAGCTCCCAGAGGGCTACCCATAGCGACACCATCCTTTTGTTGGTACATTTCATTGTTAAAGCTGAATTCAACTGAACGTGTTGCAGTTTCCATCAGTTCAATGAATACTTCCTCTGGGAATGGTGGACTATTAAGCTCGCTCCGGTACAAAGCGTCGGCACATATTTTGATGGTCTCATTCAAAGGGACATTTGTTAAAAGACGACTAATGTCGAAAGAACATATGAAAGATGTTTCGTTTTCGATGTTCAAGTTTTGCATGGACTCAGCGAACGTAAAAGAATCATTTATGCAATTTTTGAATTTTTTTGAAAAACAGGGTCCAAAACTTCAGAAAACCACTTAGCCAGTTCGTGTTCTGCTGAGCCAATCATAGACAAGATATTTCTAAGTGGGACGTTCGGCTTGTGTATTTTAGGGAGGCCATACATTTGTGGTCGTTGAGAGCCCGTGGATCTTATCCTATCATAAATTTTTGTAGCCAACACTTTTGAGTTAAGCAGTTCCAACAAACGTTTTTGGAGTTTCCACTTTAGTTTGGCTGTTTTGTCCTGTGTTTCGACATCACCCAATTTAGCAAATTTTTCTTTGTCGTGGAGAATTACCTCCATTTTATTGATGTAGTCCTTTTTGTTCAAAATTACCACTCTAGACCCTTTATCAGGTTTCGTAATAAAGATGTCATTGTTAGCCCGTAGAGATTTTAGTGCTTGGAAATGTTCTCTATGCAAAAGAAAATCAGAGTGGTCGATGGGAGAGCCGCTATACCCATATGCCATAATCGCTTAGTCGTGCGTGAAAGAATAAAGGTAAGTCCGTGATAGGCTGCTACAAATGTGCCACGAAACGGTAAATTTTTATGATAGAAAAATTGCTCTTTATCTTATCTTGCTTTTATGTATAACTTTTTAAACTTTGTGCCACTTATTTGAAGGAAGTGACAATTGCGACTTCGACGACGACGCAAATCCTTTCTGTACATGGACGAATTCGAACAATTCACTTCAGTTTCATCGCAAATACCTTTGGACTGGTACCGCAGGAACGGGTCCTCCAGGAGACCACTCAAATAATTCACGTGAGTTGTCTTATGCAAATCTCAGTTATAGAAAACCATAACTTTTATGAATATTTTGTTGCACTAATCAGCATAGTTTACAAATATTTGCTAAAAAAATAAACAAAAACCTTGCATTCTAGAGGGGAAGTACATTTACCTCGAGTCTTCATCGCCTGCGAAACACGGACAGTACGCCAGGCTGATCAGCGGGATAATGAAACCAACTCGGTCGAGGAGCCTTAAGTTCTTTACTTATATGCATGGAAGAAGTGTCAATTATCTTCGTGTTTTGATCAGAGCGGAAAACGCAACTAGAGAAATCTGGAGGCTTGGCGGCAACCACGGCCAAAAGTGGATGCTTGGAAGAGTCGACTACTCGTGCCCAGTACCTTATCAGGTGCGCGCTACTTTGCAACTTTGAGACCTACTGCAAATGTCACATTTCATTTCTGTTTCACGAAATATGATTTTCTAAATCGTTAAAGGGATTTCAGTATTTTGATACAACATCTATTGTAAGTTTAAGTTAAGGCTTGCCAAAAAATTCCAATATTTTCTCAAACTCTTAACAATCATTATTATATTAAGCTTTTCTGGATTTGCATTTTTTATATTTTACAATTTGCATACCGATTAGCTTGTTGCAGATTTTGTTTGGATAAGCTTAACTTGTGTTTAAATTCATTTTTAAAACATTCGTAAATGAATTTTATCAAATTTTAGATAATTTTTGAAGCAGCAGTAGGAAAGACCTTTCAAAGTGACATTGCAATCGACACAATACACTTTGAAGAGGCAAAAGGTAAGTTCCCTTGTGCCTATTCTTAACACCCTTTCAAGCTACTTTCTTTTAACATTTAGCTGATCGTGATTTTATGTTCACTGCCAACCGAAAGTAATTGGTAGCTACATTACTCCTCCAGCCAGCTACGTTTTGAGATTTGACGTTTCAATGGTTTATCTAAATTAAGCATTTTATTTTATTTCAGTTTCTAAGAAGACTGAAAAGTCGACGTTCGCACAGAAAATAAACAGGAGTAATGTAAAAGGACCCTCTAGGGCTTTGCTGTGTACAGTCCTTGTAACTTGTATTTTTCTAATTTACCAACCTTTTATGCAAAAGAGAATAGTTTAGCGAAAATTGAATGAAATGCAGTAAAATATTTGTGTAACATTTGTTAATAAATTATGGAAGTTTATTTTTGTAAATTTATTAGATTGAAAGCAGATTATTTATTACATTTTTGCAAAAAGAATTTATCATTAGAAAATTAATGCTCATTTTTCAACATATTTCTCTTTTTCTCAATGCCAAAATGATGTAAACATTGAACTTTCAACATGCTGCTAGTTACGAAAACCAGCAGCAAGTTGCAAACCTTGCCCCATTAAATGTGGAAACGTTAATTTGAGATCTGGCTCGACTTCTTGATACAATGTTCGATCTTGTTTGGGAATCGAAGAAGAGAAAGTCTTCAAATGAATGAGGCAACCTTTAGTGTGTATCGGAACATCGATCAATGCAGTCACTAAATAAATCCATCCCTGACTAACGTGTCATTTCCAACCCAGCGAGTCTTATTTTACGTGCAGAGAACACGGAGCCAGAGAGAGAGACAGTGCGTTGCGTGATTGTAACTGAACTCTGAACTGAACTGACTTACATATAAATTAACATGCTTATATACAGAAATGAATATCTAAAATTAACACAAATGATGTAAGGAAAACAAAGGATAGGAAGGTTGAGTAAAGGTGAGGAGTAAATTGAATAGCGTGGCAAAGATTGACAAACAATAGGGATTAGCGAATGTGTGATATAAGAGTGACGTAGAGGATACCTGTGCTGCGATGTGAGAATGTGGGAAAATGATGGAATGAAAGAGAAGGAAAAATTGATGTAAACAGGCCTAAGTAGAGTCACTACAAACCCTCAGGACTGAAATCAAAGAGCATGCGCATTAAACTTGATATCGCATGCTTTTTGAATCCAGATTGGAGGGTAGCCTCGCACACTAGAAGAGTTTCACTCGTTGGTCTCCCCAACAAAAATATCAGTCTCTTGTCAATTTGATTGAAAATTGCTTGAAAAACAAATACAATTTATTTGAAGTCTTGATTGCCAGAGTGCTTTTAAATGCTCTAAATGTCTTCTGATGTAGCAGTTTAATTCAGATGGACAAACTAGATCACTGATATCTTTAGGCGTATTATCCTGTTTAATTGACTCATTCTTTATGAAAACAGTCGTTTCAAATTTGCTTGGAAAATTTGTCCGTGTTAAAAAAACTTTTGATTTTTTAGAAAAACTAAAATTAGACCAGCACTTACGAAGAAAGTCAAATTTTTGTTTGATAATAGCATTCTTTTGCTAAAGTTAGCCTTCATCACGGCTGCTTCTGAAAGCGATAACGCTTTTTAAAAACAAACACCATTACCAACAATATTTGCACTATGAAGGGAGAAGCCTATGCTCTAGCTCCAGAGCCCACCTGCCACTAGCAATCAATAATTTTCCTTAAGTATAGCAAGTGTTGAATTGTCTCTTGTTGGACGAGATTCTCATGTTCAGCCCATTTCAAAGATTTTTGGTTTCCCATCAGGTCAGGCGAACTATTTCACTGAACAGATAGGTATTCTATTTACTATTTACATTCTATTTATAGTTTCATTGACTAAATTCCGAATGGTAAAGATTTCAAGCTGGAAACTTTCTAGTCCTCGTAGGAGAAGTGATGAAATTAAAATCACCATCAAAAGCCGGTACCTTACAACGATTTAACTCCCTCTCGAGTAAATGCTCCCTCAATGATTATGATCATTATATTGATCATTATTGAATAAACTTTGAAATGAGGACCCCCAGGAAAGGCGATTCCTTTGAAATACCTCCCCCTTT
This sequence comes from Rhopilema esculentum, assembly GCF_013076305.1. The sequence goes on from NW_027019322.1 coordinate 12,768,625, forward strand.
CATAATTTTATAATCCGCATTGTCTAATGTTTGCTCATTTGTCAGCTTCATTGTCTGGGTACCCATTTGGTTGACTTTCCTAGAGACTAGGACCCCGTTTACACTGTGCCGGATAAATTTTATCCGCATCAAAATTATTTCAGATAGTCGTCGCGTTTACACTAGACCCACGCTATCCGCATGAATTTAAGAGCGGCTATCCGAACAAAATTAGTTCACCTAGGAAAGTGGATGAAATTAGTTCGGGTAGCTATGTGGTACAGTGTAAACGCTTTTATCCGGATAAATTTCATCCACATCGTATCTTGCTCGAAAGTGATTGGCTATTTCATTCAATTTTAGTTTTCACTGTCTCCCAATCAAGACCTTTCGCCATCTTGGCTGCCTTGTTGTCGATAAATACTCGTGTTAAAAGTGCAGTATCTTGCCAGTCCACGTAAAATTGGCATCCTTGTCAGCTTTCTTGTCAGCTTTCCCTACTTTCTTTGCTAGTTCAGTGTCATTTTGTTTCAAGAACAAACTATTAAAACAAACTAGGCCTAATTTGTATTGACAATATTTTTGGATTTGGTCTAAAAGAGAAGCAGATGATTCTGAAGAGAGAATGAAATCTTTTTACGTTAGCGGCAATTCTGTTATTACTTTGTTGCCCAGAGAAGACTCCATTTTGGGCGTTCTGTGCATGATTTAGGTCATGTGACTGCAGTTATCCGGCACAGTGTAAACGGGAGGGCAAAGTGGACACAATTTGTGCGGCATAGTGTAAACGCAAATCAATCCGAACAACTTTTATGCGGATAAATTTTATCCGGCACAGTGTAAATGGGGTCTAGCTTCCTGAGCATCGGGGAGTCTTTAGGGCGTGACAAAAGCAATTGTCTACATTGTCTCAAAAGTAAAAAAAATCATTCGTCAGATTTCCTCATTTTCCACCAGGCAAGCAAAGGCGAGTTTTAATAATGAATTAGCATGAAACTGACAGTGCAAAAATTTATTTCATGTGCTTAGAGGGCTACTAGCTCTTATCATTCTAGACAAATTCCTGCTTATAAAAGAAATGTGTTTAAATGAGTTGTAGAAAAAGACGCAAAATGCGCGCAATGCTTCAAGGTGTTTCATTGGGAATGTTAAACAGTTTGTTTGCTCTGTAAACAAGGGGCAATGCAAAGAAACACGCAAGTCACGTTTTCTGTGGCCATCCTCAAGGTTCATTTTTAGGCTCCTTTCTTTTCATTGTGTACCTTAATGACTTTGAGAGTTGCTTGGACTTCTCCAAAGCAAATATGTATGCAGATGATACACATACAGCAATGGCATCTAACGTTATATGTTCCAAAAAAGATATTTGACATCGAATTATAATACAAGGAACTATGGAGATTCCACATTCTCAAGCTAAACCTTGAAATAACCAAAAAAGGATTTCATTACTCGAGCATTAAGGCTTGGAATGGCATTCCAGTTAATATAAGAGAACTTTCATCATTATGCCTGTTCAAAACACATCTTAAAAGGCATTTGATGAGCCTTGAAAATTATTCAAGTCCCCTCAAGAACGACTCCCTGGAAGATCAGGTTTTTTTAATTACTTTTTCAATGCATAGCTTTAGATTTTCTCAAGTTTATTTTTTCGCTGAAGGAATATCGCTGTTTTATTGTTATAATTAGCATTTAAGAAACAAGTTCCAAGGTGGCTTAGCGCGCCATCGAAATAGGTATTAAACAGCGAGTCAGGTCCAATTTTCAGTCTCCATATTCTCTAAGCAAGCCTTTTGAAAAAGTCTTTGTTTCAAAATATTGTCAAGGTACATTTCTTTATGTGTTGTGGCTTCCTTCTCTCCCTAGCAGGTAATTTCACATGTCAGAGCACTGCATGTTGATACAGACCTCTGTGAACTAATCATTTACATTAGTTTGATGACACTTGTTTAAGCTTCTTAACTGTCGCAGCTGAAATATATGTAAATGAATGTACCCTTTAAAACCAGCCAATGCCCTATATCATTGCGCAGTCGATAAGGTTCATCATAGAGGGACAGAGATTCAAGAATTTGCCCTGTACTGCCGAGGAAGCCAAGAATTTGCCGAGGAAGAGTCTTGTATGCGGGTTTCACTTGCTTTAACTTGTTTAATTATAGTTCAATTTTGTGAAATGCAGGTACAGGAATGATTGATATGACAATTGCAATATTGATAGGGGATGGCGATCTCAATGGCTGATACTATGTTTGCAGTCAGGTTACACGGCTCACGATTTGGAAAAATACGGTGACACTTGCGTAACGCAGGTGGTTTCATTCAAATCATTGGTAGGCTTAAGTAAACAATGCAAGAAATCGCTGCATACTTTATTCACGTTGAGTACCAAAAAATACACGAAAACGATAACCATATCTCCGAAAGTATGAAGCAGCTATTTTTTATGTGGCTCAGTCTAGCCACAAAATGCTTTGCAGACCCTAGCCCTATGATCAGTACGTATTTTTCTTTTCATAATAAAATCTCAAATGTAGTTTCAGATTTTTGTTCAGACTTTTTGAACGGCTTTTAGAACTTCACTGGCTGACATAAGATATTTTTTCATACTTAAGTTGTACAGGTAGTAGTTGCATACCAAGTTTTCTTTTTTCTGAAAAAGCATGAGCCAAGTATATCTAGAGGCTTCTGCTTTTCCATCACCCAAATTGACGAATGTTTTTCCTTGCTATGAAATGTGTTGCTATGTTGTCGAAACTGTTTACCGTGTGCTCTGCAAGCAATGAGGATGTCACTGGATAAGTCGATAGAACTTAATCCTCACAGCACCAGAATCAAACAGTTTTAATCATCACACATTTTGAAGAATGGTTATTTAATTTCTTGCACTAACTAGAATGCAGCATTGTACTTTTTACAGCGTCGTTCCTAGAATCATGCCCTTAGTTGAGTTCATATCGTTCTTCGTAAATTTCTTTCTTTCTTGCTTCCAGTCCCTTCCAGTTTGTCCTTTTTTATCGCAACATTCGGACAAATAGGCGACGGCCTATTATTTTAAATTACCTCTTGATAGGCTTTGTATTAGACTCGCATGACTTAAAATTGCTGCTTGGGCACTTGGCTAAACGCGAAACTGTCAACCTGTATTAATTTCATATTTTTGGTAAAATCAGTCGGTGGAGTTGAATACAGTTGTACAAGAGTACAACGATTAGAAACCTTTTTAGCCGTAGAGAGGGCGAAATATTGTACGCGGCACGATATGTTGCGTATGCAAGTGGGGCAAAGTAATGACTTCGAGGATATGTGTTGCGTAACACAATTCTAAGCAGATTTTGATTTCTTTTAAGAGCGCTCTTCTTCAAATCTAACATTAAGCGAAAATTCCTAAAACTCAATGTAACCAAGTTATCGTATTCAAATTATCGATAATATGGAATATATTGTATAACAAAATCTGATAATAATTACATTGTATGAATATTCAACAGAACAAATTTTTTGTTCCAGACACAAAACTAAAATAAAATTTTGTTTGCACTACAGTGATTGGAATAAGAACAGTTTGCAAATCTTTGCACTGTTATATAAAAGATCATGGGCCATTTGAGCAAGCCACAAAACTGTGCTCCTCAAACTCATCAATCCTTGAAAAGCATTCTAATAGAAGCTATGAAAGGTTAGAAGGACGGTGGGAAGTGTGTGGATAAATTATTGTCCCAGCTGAACACTGCATTTCAGGAAATTTAAATGAATATGGGCTGGTTGCCATGCAATGCTAAAAGCAGTGGCGGACTGGCTTAGAATTTTTAACCGGCCACAAATACCTGGAGGGGTCCAGGTGGGTGTGGTCTGAAAATTAGGGCGTGGCCAAGTGAGCATTTCATCATAATTGATCAATTTCTAAGCAACATAACATATGTAGCTGAAATAGCAAAGTTGAGCTATTGATTACAAATGGGCGCTGAGTACTCTAATTGAAATTTAATATTACATAATAAAAATTCTGTCTGATTTGGATTTCAGTAATTTTGCACAAGAGACTTTCTCGAAAAAACACAGTTAAAAGTGATAAGAAAACTAACCTAAGATGCAGAAAGGATAGCAAGTTTAAATTACAGAATATCTGAGGTGTGAGGAAGCCTTATCTTTACTGAAACTTAAACTAAAGATGGCAGATCTAAAAACGGCAAACTAGAAAGGAAGGTCAGGAGCGGACTGGCCGGTCAGGCTACCTGGCGATCGCCCGGTGGGCCCTCCAAAAATTGTTGCAATTTTTCTTCATTTTAGTATGAAATGGCAACTTGGATTGTTTAGTAGGGGCCCTCTTCTCTTGCCATTACACCTAGACTCTAACGAGAAAAGTGGATACAGAATAAATATAAATAACACTTTGATGTATGTTAGTACTGAAAAAAACATTTTCCAAGATTCGGGGCCCCATGTAAGCACTCAGTATTCTGGGCCTAGGGCTCACTGTTCCTAATGCAATAATACGATACTTAATAGTAGTTCCAAATTCGGAAAAAATTTCTCATTGGGCCCTCAATTTCAGTGTTTGCAAGGACAGACAGATTTTTGAATCAATTTCTAGAAAGGTAGATTACTTTAATGCTAACCAGATAATAATAATAATAATTTTTTTTTAAACATCTCATTTTCATTGAATACATTTTAAATTTACAATTATACGACTCGCTTTTACAGGCATCATATAATTGGCTTATCTGCATTACAATATTTAAAAGTCAATTAGTTCGGGGCTTAGCCATGGTTTGTTTCGACGACAGAAGATATAGTAGGTGCAGCGGATAGAAATGTTCATGAGTTTCATCAAGATGGATTTAGTTTGATTTGAGTCAAAATTAAGTTGGTGTAGCATGTCAGAGAGAGAGGTAGATGAGGTTCCCAGAATGCCAAGGGCACTCATAGAAAGGTTAACAAAGGTAACACGTTTATAGGCAGGGCTCAGTTCCTTGATAAGGTCGCTATATTTCCTAGCTTTTCGTGTACTGTTTTCGTCGATGTTGCTTTCGAACCCAACAGTAAGCTCTAGCATGTAAAGGATTCGATCTTCAGTTATTAAGACAAGATCTGGTCGATAGGAGTCGCCTGTGATTAAAGAAGGTGATAGAAATGAAGGCAGGTCGGCGTAAAGTGAGCTGTTTCTAGGTGTTGAAAGGTTTTTAGCCAAATATAGAAGTACAGAATCATGTCTCCAGGTATACCTACCATGTTCAAGATAATTCTTGCAGCGAGAGACTATGTGCTGTAATGATTCTGATTGGAGACAGAAAGAGCAGGCAGATGACTGAGTAATTGACCATTTGCAGAGGTTTTTCCTAGTGGCAAGAGTGTTGTTTAGGTATTTGATGGTAAAGTTGTAAATGTTTTTTGGTAACTTTTGCTGGACACTAGACCAAAGTTGATTAGTTCCCTTAGAAGCAAATTTTAAGATGCACGAGATAATAAATCCTTGAGATGTAAGAACGTTTTCAATGCGGTTTTCGTGTTCACTTTGGATGGATTTGAGAACTTGTTTTGTGTTGCGATAAACGTCATATTGTATGTTTGTACCAGTGCTAGAGTCTTTCCATAAAGAGCGAATCTCTTGGTTTGGGGACAGTCTTAAAGAGTTGCGGATAACTGTTTGGCATTGTAAGAACTTGGTAGATGGAAGAATGAGATTGATGCCAAACTTCGATTTTGGAATGACGAGGCTACTTAGTGAAGCACTTATTGGCAGCTCGAGCCATTGTCTAACAAAGCTTGAAACAACATTGTCTAGATTCTCTGTCACCCATGTCTTGCTTAAATCAGCGATGGTCAGGTTCCAGGAAATTTTGGATAGCACATATCGGTGGTATAACAGAATTTTGTTCTTTGGATGACACGACAATTTGTCGATACTCGACATTAACGAGTTGACAGTTTCCAATAGTTCTGACATATGATCACTATTATCCATAGGAAAGTTGAAGTATCTACCAAGATATTTAAAAGATTTGTCTTTTTCAACAGTGGGAACTATGTTTTTATTGACAATAAGTTTGGGTAGAAACTGAACAGATGAAGTAGATGATTTTTTAATTCCAAATGTTGAGCACTTGTCAACCCGAATATGCATGTTTGCCCAAGAGCACCATCTAGAGAAGTGGTTTAAGAGAATTTGATTTTCGTTTTCTTGACCAGTAACCACTGCCGCATCGTCAGCGAACTGAAACCAATGGACAGGGTTTAAGGAGTTTGTATAGAAGCCGAACTGGTTGAATTTATTATCTGAGATGTAATGAATGAAAGTATTAAAGCAAAGGTTGAAGGTTAATGGGCTAAGGCAATCACCCTGAAGGACACCGCGGCCTACCGGTATAAAAGGGGTACGAAATGTATCGGTTATGATAGATGTTTTAAAATTAGCGTAAAGGCTGCAGATAATGTTTTGAATGTGCTCAGGGATGTGGTGATAGCGAAGAACTGCCGGGATCAGATAATAATAATAATAATAATAATCAATTTATTTAAAGTTGGCGCTACATAGCTATTTACAAAGAAATGAGCTAATCCAAGCCAACTGTTAAAACTACTACATCAACGAAATACATACGAGATTAAATACATACAATTTTAAATACCAAATGATCCATTAAAAAACTATAAAAACCTGAGCTGTTTAAAAGATAGAATTACAAAAAACCAAGCTGTGGCACGAACGTCCTACATAGTTTGCATGTACAGTCTGTGCCATTCCAGCTTTTAATTTCTTTCTTAAACTCATTAATAGATTGAGAATTCCTTATGTGCTGAGGTAAAGAGAGCCAAAGACGCTGCCCTCTATATTTGATAGTTTCGGTTCCATAAATGGTTGTTCTTACTCTTGGTACCATAAATTCATTATTATTTCTCAAATTATATTCTCATTATATTCAAATTAAATTATTTCTCAATAGATTTGACTATATACATCAAAACAGCGGTGGGCTCAGCCCTCCTCCTCCTTGTTTGTGCTTCGATCAGAAAAGAATCGTGTAACGCATAGAAAGCTGGAACAAAAGTTTTGCTCCAGCACATGTCTACCATTGTAGACTGAACAAGAAAGGGAGACAAGATGCAACTGGAGTGCGTTAAAAGCTTTATACTCATAGTAGACATAGTTTGACTCTCTACTTTTGAAAATATCTTACTGAGAAAATTTAGTTACTGTCTTCTACAGGCTATATGTGTGTCAGAAATGTTGCGTTTGTCGCTAAAAGTTGAGATTATGATCTTGGTTATCGGTAGTTGTGGAGAAAGTATCACCAGGGACGTCATTTCTTGGTATTACTGAGAAAGTTTGAAAAGATTGGCTTTTCTCGAACACATTTCACCGGTCAAAAACTGTCATCTTTAGCCACAAGTAAGTGTGCAGGAATAGAAAGCTAAAGCCTTAGCCTTTTCAACATGCTCATTCGAGAAAGAAATCTTCGCAGAACATTTTGAAGATGTTGTTTATTATTGTTTTACTTCAAGCCTTTTTCTATTTTTCATTCCATGAGGCAATACCTTACCCGTTCGTGTTTTATACTAAACGGTCTAGCGCAAGCAAAAAACTAGATTATTCGGTAAACGAATCTTTAAAACGATGCAGCAACCCCCGTTGAAGTATCATTCGCATCGCATTATCTTAATGCTATGGCTTGAGTCAAAGAAAAAGTTAACGCCGAGTTTGTTATTGAATCACTCCTTACTTTTTTGCTAACTGGCAAAAATTCAAGTGGAGATCTCTACAATTAATGCCGGGCAGATTAACGTAATGGGACATCTTAAGGCCCCACATTCCTAAAATGGGGCCTTTTTTCTGCAAAGATGGGGCCGGTGGGCCAGTCCGCCACTGGCTAAAAGGGGCTGAATCAAATTGGAAAAGTAGCCTTGGAAGTACTTCTCGGTGAATTTGTTTCCTTATTTCCGTTAAAAAGAGATGGTACGACAAAGGAAACTATGCAGTGCTGGTTGCTAAACATTCAACTTGCTCTTTCTACATGCTTTCTACATGAAACGAATGGTTCTCATCTTTGCTGCTTCTGCAACTTTGATAATTTGACAATGCAAAATATATTCTCAACGTTTTAGAACCAATTATTGTGTTCATTTAAACACAGATATAAAAACACTTTCGTTTCTTCAGGTTTTGCTCCACCTGCACCAATTAGATGTTTAGATGACCCAGACATGGGAGAGTTTTGCAAAACATTCAAAGACAAGGGATTTTGCAAAACCAAAGTAGAGATGATGGAGATAGCCTGCTCAAAAACATGCGATTTCTGTCCTCAAGGTGAAGTTCAATCTACCTTTTCCCATGATATGTAATTGCATTTTATTTTCATATTCAAACATTTTCATATTCAGAATCGATTAAATCATAAGCTTGTTTCAACATTATTAAAGTTTAACATTTGTTGTACGTATTCCAACACCACACTAATCTCAAATTCAAATCGAATGAAAAACAACTGATAAAATAGGAAAAATGGATACGAACTGCATTGGTAATAGGGCCTATAATTGTCCATACGTATGTAGTACGTTCTTATCTTATCATCCTTATTGAGTGTTTGACTTCATCAATTGCAGATAACTTCTCAAAGGACATTGATGACATTATAAAAGACCAAAAAAAGCTTGAAGAAGTGACTGGTGATGATGCAGAATCAATAAAACAGGATTTAAAAGAAGGGAAGGGCTTACCCACTGCACAAGGAGAATTTGAGGGCAAAGGGAAATCGGAAGCTGAAAAAGAGGCAACCGAAGTACCCGAGAACGAGGGTGGAAATGATAAAACTGAAAAAGGGAACTCGGGAAAAGAAAAAGGCAAAGGAGAATCGAAAGAAAGCAATGGTGAAAAAGGAAATAATAAGCAAGGTGGAGAAGAATTATCGGACGGTAGGAAATGTTACTTTCATCGACATATGCCTTAAGAGATGCTTGCATCTAGATAGGGCTGTATCTAGGGATTTTCTTTGGAATGAGAGAAGTCAGCCGCTTGTTTTGGTCATGTTTCGATTCTTTCATGGATTTTTTCAAATGCACTAGCTGTCATCAACACAAATCTGTGCCATAATGCCCCTATTATGTCAATTCTTCCAACTTTAGATTCTAATCTGCGACACATTGTTAGACTTAGGATTAAACATGGAAGTAAATGATGCTTGAGGCTATGGTAATGGGGTATGATATGATAATAGGTCATGGTTAAGGTTCCGGCACAAAAGAGGCCATACTAAAATGTTCATTTTTTAAAATTACTTTACCCCGGGGGCATGAGGCAAGAAGTATTTCAAGCTTTCAAGCTAGCAGCATTACGAATATATCTATACGACCTATATTATGGAGATGGTTCTTCAAAAACTAAACAGTAAATATTTTCAGAACCAAATTTCTTCATTTTTGCTTTAAATTAATAATATGAGAATTTAAAGCTTTCTAAACCAGATTTTGACAGCACATAAACAATTGGAAAATTAGAACATATACATGTATCTAATAATTGGTCAGCTAAATTTATTGACATGTGTGCAGTTCAAAAAGTCTCTAGTCGGTACCAGTTCACTCACATTTAGCAAATTAAATTTTTAGTTGACTTGCAACTTTTTCTAACTTACTTCACAAATCCTAAAATTTTACAGTTGAAGTATAACTACTAACAAAAATTGAATGTTTTGCAGGGTTTATTATAAATACTAAATTTGCACAGAAATCGAGAAATATTTTACTTCTACAATATATGGTATAGATATCGACCAATTTACATTTAATTGTTTGAAATTCATGTTACTATAAATTCGGATAGAATTATTCGGATATTTTTCTGGTGAGATAATTTCCCAAAGCCCGATAATTCTCATTCTTGCTCACATCCCTTTAAATTCACTATCTGAATGTTGTCAACAAATGTGGAATTTCGTCGATTGTCTGTTCACAAGATTGCTTCGATTCCAGGTCAAGAAACAAAAGATATTGGAGCAACAAGCGGTAAGGCGTTTTCAGGGATAAATATTTTCAACAGTAAACTATTAAAAAACGTAAAAGCCAGGTACACCAGCATAACTTATATATCAGTTGTTTATCTAACCTCCTACCTTGTTGCATTTGTTCTTTATTTGTTTAAATAAAATTCTATAAGCCATTTATACTGCCATTTCTTTATCGTAGTATTGTCTTAGTATGAGGTTTCACAGAAATGAAATAATTGTAGCTGACTATAATAGACAATAAAACAAGTGGTAGTAATTTGCAGGCTGCGACAAGAAATGTCAGACTGAGTGTGTCCAGGCACATAACAAGTACCGTGCCAATCACGGAGCGCCTCCTTTGAAATGGGACAGGACGCTGGCCGACCAGGCTCAAGCAGTTGCTGATACGAACGCTGCCAGCAACAAGTTTGAGCATTCGGACTGGGCCGCCGGGAAAGGGGGAGAATGCATTGCATGGGGGCCAATAAAACCCTCGTGGCTTATAGCAGTAAAAGATTGGCACGATGAAGAAAAGAACTATGACTGGACAACGGGCAAGTCAAAAAATGGAAAAGCCATTGGGCATTTTACACAAGTTGTTTGGAAGAAAGCTACAAAGATTGGTTGTGGTGTGAGTGAAATGACTATGTACGGATCGAAGGGGCCATTTTACATCGCTCAAATGGATGTAGTAGGAATTGTTCAGAATAAGAAGGAATTGGACTTGGTTGGAAGACCGAAAGAGGTATTTATGTTAACTTGCGCAATCCTTTTAGATTACTCTGATGTGAATAATTCAGTTGACTACCCGTGTACCTGTGACAATGTTGAAAAATAATGTGCCCGTGTGCGTGACTTTGAAGGAGGCCTTGTGGCTAATTCAACCTGTAGGCTTGTATTCCAATCCATGTTGTTTCAACTTTGAAGGTTCTGACTCAGGAAGCGCTTGCAATTGTCACAAATTGCACTTTCTCAAAAGGCACATGCTTAAAACTTTTCTTTTTGTAGCTTCTTAACATTGCTTGAAAACATTATAGTGGCTAATTGCCAGAGAGATTTTAATCCATTGAAATAATTGCACTTTGGAAACCGAATTTTACCCAGAAAGTCCTATTTCACAAGTTGTAGATGACAAGAGGGGGACAAGGTTGAGATATCAGGCGCACAACCAGAAATTTCAGAGGGCAGGGGTCCAAGACACAAAAAGGGCACTAATTAAACTTCAGAAAAGGTCCACCGGAGCATTTGTTTAGGTACACCGAAAATATGAGCAGTTAGTAAATCTGTAAATATTGTACGCGAGACAAGGGAAACTGATCAATAGAGAAAAGTTGTGGTGTACGGTTTATTTTGTGGTGAGGTGTGATGAAGTTTAGGAGGCCCGAAGGAGGGGGGAAATGGGAAAAACAATGCCTCTTGCGAGCGGAGCGAGCAAAAATTTTGCCACCACACCCTTGCAAATAGCTTAAATTCACTAATTCGTTTAAGATGTTTTACTTTTTAATTGTAATTTTGTTACTTTTAATAAATTCCATTTAAAAACGGAATTCATTGCTTTGTGAGGCTCCCTAGACCTCGAGGCCCTAGGGCAATTTGCCCCTTTGTCCCCCTCTCGGCGACCCTGCTGTCATCTCCTTTTCCCAGCGCCAGCTCACTTTTGAATAGCAGCCCATCATCTTCCATATCCGAAGACATTTTGCTCTTTGAAATATTATTATTGAATTCTTTGCTTCGCACTACAGTGGGAGGAGCTTGAACAGTTCCACGAGCCTTGCCTTCAGCTGGTTTCTGTCTCCAAGTCTTGCCTTCAGCTGATTTGTAATACTGACAAGGAACGAAACAGCTGAACATCAACTTTTTGGGCCATATTTACTGCTTGCTAATACCAGTCCGAAAATATTTCTCTGCATTCGCTCGTTTCATGCAAAGGTCTTCTATGACCCTGTCAACTATGTGACAGGCTTGAAAAATGTCTTGGTTTTTATTCTTGTAACTTTTTACCAGAGGTCGTAGAGGCTCTATCCCGTTCAAAATCTTGTGCCTTTATTTTGGTTTTTGAGTCCCAGAACCATTCTTCTTCAAAGCCAGTGCTTAGCGCATCATAAAACACGCTGTAGAGTTGGGGCTTGAAGATAGACTCTATTACTGCAACATGATGACGTTCGACCCAACAAGTGCGTGAAAGTTTGACTAAATCATTTATCTGTATTCCTGCGAGGTCCATTACATCTCCGGAGTGTGTCATTTACTGTATGACCAACCATTTTAGCGTAATAGTTAAAATATTCAAGCAATTTTCCAGGAAAAAGGGCACTTTTCCCCTTTTGAGAAAAAGGGCAGGGGTCTGGACCCCCCCCCCCCCGTAGTTGCGCGCCTGGATAAACTACTACTAAAACCTTAAAATGTTGTTTGTTGATTGCTATACAGCTCAAAATGTGTTGTGTTGTGGCCAAAGTGTAAAACCTCGCGTGACGTCACTACTAACGTTAGAAAGACTTCCCGCTACATGGGCTGCGACACAGTTTGGATAGTGGGGTGGGGGGTTGGGGCAAGGGAAAATTTGTGCAATTTCAAGTTTTGCGAAAATGTCATGTGAGAAAGATTTTGTGAAAAGTTATATTGGTCTGCAAAAAAGGGGGGCAATGGCCATCCACCCCCTTCGTCGGAGGCCCTGCACCAGCCTAAAAGATTATTTATGAAAATTAGTATAGCAGCATTCACGTAGAATTAATGTCAAATATTTTATGATAGGATGACATGAATTGGTTTAAAGATCTACGAGACAAACAGATGAAATCAGGAGGAAAGAGCAACAGAGCTCGAAGGGCGCAATTCCTGCAAAAACCACAACGATGAGCAATTCCACAAAAAAACTATTTCAGCTGCTTTAACAAGGTACTCAAAATCTACGCAAGGTCACACCTCACATGCATTTGAAGCAACACAAATGACCTAAAAAATATCACAGAGACCCAGTTAGAAAATTTCATAGGAGGGGCAAAAAACTGAGATTTTCCGACAAAAATCTAACAAACATTTTTAATGTTTTTACACATTTGAACATAGTTTAGTTCAGTTCAGTTCGGTTCAGTGGTGTCGTTCCTAGAAGTCGATTGTCTAATTTTTTGAAATCCGTTGAAAAACCTTTTTTGGGGGTGGGGTGGAGTTGGGCTGATCGGATCGATTTCGACTTTCGCACTTGGTAGTAAGCCACCGTTACGAAAAATGCTGCTTGAGAAAGCTGCTTGTCTAAAAATTTCAAAATGGTTAAAAAAGTTACTAAAAAAAGATTTTCCAAGAGTCTGAAGGGCGCGGCCGAGAAAATTTGTTTTGCCAATCCCAAATATCGACGACGCCACTGGTTCAGTTTGCACTGGCGACGCAACTGGTTCAGATCAGTTCAGCTTAGTTCAGTTCAGTTTTTTATACTTCAAAATTCTTATACATACAATATCTTACTACACTACAACTACATTACAACTAATTACATACAATGTTCACATATTACATATAATACTTATAGAAACAAGCAATAAATAACAATTACATAAGATTTTGTTTGCAGGGGAGTTTCTTTAGGAGGAGCTCTCTCAATAGATGAACAAATTGAGGAGAGAGGACCCCCTTTTCTACGGTGGTTTTACATATAATTGAACAAAGAATCAAATTTGTTAGTTCTTGTCGAATGAAAAGGTTTTAAGCTTTTGACAAAAACTGACAACAGACAAAGGTCAATTTATACCTACTGGAATATTGTTCCAAAAATTTAATACCAAGGAAGTGCACAGATCTGATACCAGATTGCAAAGTATTTCTTCGTATCAGAAATGTCATTTTTGTGGCTTGCCGTCTACCATATTGGTGAGGATTTAACACAGATTCACAAAAGTTGTGACACAGATTCAAAGCATAATATAACGACATTAGAACTGAAATAAAACCGGAGATTAAGTCTAATTATTTACTAAAAGTCATCCTCTTCGCAAAAGGCATTCTTAAGTTGCTTATCTGATTCAGAATAACTGAAGAAATCTTTATAATAACCCTTAAAGACTGTCCTCTCAAAAAGCAACACTTGGAGAAAAATAGAAAACCATGTTTTATTTCCGACAAGATCAGAAATTCTCCGACAAAATAGCTATTTAGCTTTACAGGAGGGTTTTGGCTCCCTGACCCCCCTCTATCTACGCTCCTGCAGAGACCTTCAATGATCGCAGACATTGTTGCCCACCCCTGACACTGATGTAGAGCAGGGGTGGACAAGCTTTTTGGAGACTGGGTGAGATCCTCCAAAATTTCTCTAAACAGGCCAAAGGTAATAAGAAAAACAATTACAATAGTTGTAACAAAATGATAACAATAGTAATGAAAAACTTTCATTTAAATTCAATTACACTACAATTAAAAACCTCTCTTTTACATAGATAGTTTGGAGCGATAGGTAAGACTGTTGGATAGGAACACCCGTGATCCATACTCAACTATCATGAGAGCAATCTTGGAAAGTCCCTCGAGAATTCTGCTGTCCTGTCTTTAAGCAGGATGAATTCGTGACAACGGATAGTGAACAAATCTTTCCATGATTCCCAGGTTTGATGAAGATATTAGATAATCTAATTTTGAATCGATGTGTTTCATTCAATATTTGCAGCCCCTCGGAAAACTAGAGTATGATATTTTCTAATCTCGCGGGCCACAAAAATTCTCTGCCCGACAGGGAAACGTTTTTGTGGAAAACCTACTGTAATACAGTGCCACAAACTTCAAACCCTTAAATTTTTAAGGGTAGGTCTCAAAGCATTTACCACATATTGTAAAAATTTTGAATCTTCGTTTGTGATGTAGAACAGAAATTTTTCCAGCAAATTTTTTCATTTCATTATCGATTTATCGCTTATCAGACACATCATTTGTAGAAAGTCAAGTAAAGAGCAGCCCAGGGTGAATAAACACTCCTGCCTGACATCAAATCTTCTGTGCCTCTATATTTTTGTGGTGCTTTCCTGGATTGAAACAACTGGATTGAATAGACTATGAAGGGATAGTTTTTGCCGACACATGCAAAATAGAGCACGACATAAGCAGTGCAGAGCATTTTTATAAAGATTTCACTACCTGAAATAGCGTTCAAGATATTTGGGGTTTCTATAATCCCTAAAATCCTGAGTAGTTTTTTCGGATCTTTGAAAAGTTTTGACAGGGATTTCTGGATTTCTTCGGAATTTCTAAAGATTTCCAGGGATTTTTCTTGGACGTTAAACATTCTTAATACCATTGAAAATGTGTAAATGTATCGTAAACTAATCGGCAATCTTTTTAATTAAATGATATCAAAGCCGAGGTGACTCATTACTAATTTCTTAGTGTGACGTCATAA
Organism: Rhopilema esculentum; assembly: GCF_013076305.1. Next base: position 12,783,964 of record NW_027019322.1, read on the forward strand.
AAGTATATTATTTAGAATTTTTGGATTCTAGCTGCATAGCCTTAAAAAACACCATGAAATACTTCAAAAAAGCAAAACCTATAGAATCCATTGATTAAATCTATAGAATCTGAGTTATATATGGCAAATGAAATCTTTGAATTTTGCTAGCGAATTGCATTGTTATGAACAGAGACAAAATATCAAAACTACAAAAGTATCTGCAAATAATGAAGGTCTAGCCTAATCCCAGTCAAATTGTTGGGACAAAATGCAATTTTTGTAGTTTTCTTCTTTACGTTGCCCTTGTAAATTCGAATCCCCCCTTCCCCGTAGATCAAAGTTGGACTTATAGTTCTATCACTTTTGCTTCAAAATCATGCATTCAACATTGAGTTGGGGGAAGGGGAAAAAGGAAAGCGAAAATATCAATTTCTTTAAAAAGTCTCAACTAATTTTGTCAGTCTCCCATCCACTTCGCAACACATTTACCTGATATTGCAGGTTTAGAGGTATTTCATGATGCTGTTGCATGTAATTGTGTCCAAATTAAAAAATCTATTGTATTGTATTGTATTGTATTGTATTGTATTGTATTATACTGCATTGTATTGTATTGTATCGTGTTTTATGTATCGGATCCTATCGTATCGTTTCATTTTCCCCACTAAATACTTCCACGACACAAAACTTACCCTAAAAATGTTTCAGACATTCTCATTTGCTTCTGCCCAGATACCTGCAATCAATGGCGCCCCCAGCCGCTAGGGCACGCCCTTTTAAGCCCCCCTCTATTTGTCACCAGAAAACGCCCTTTAACTAGCAAGGAACGCCAATTTCACTTAAAGGAGAACTGACACGCAAAAATAAGTTTGGCTAAAACGGTAGTTTGTGACAAGCAAATTCCGGGATCGAAAAAAATTTTTAAATCACAGTTACCGTTTTTGAAATACAGGCGTTTTAAGTTGAGAAACGACAATTGTTCCGACAACTTGAGACTCGAGGCGAAAATCGTCACGAGTGGGCGATCATCTTTGACGTCACAAGTGACATGTTCTCAGCACGTATTGTGTTTCTCTATAGAAACCTTTAAGAAAATGCTGCGGACAAATGTTTATTTTGTGCTTCTGAAAGGAGCTAATTTTGCATTTTTCACACATAATTGACTTTTTCAATGGTTCGGGACTCTGAATCCGAGTTTTATTACACTGATTTCGAAACAAATGGAAAATTTCAGCCGTCTGAGTTTTTGCTACCAACCAGCGCTGCCGCTTGGGCAGACAGTCGTTCCATGGCTCAACAGTGACGATATTATGAACAAAGAACAGACTGGAAGTACAAACTGATATGGAGTTTCTTTTAAAAACATTGCTATTGCTACAATCTAAATGGGATTAGGTATCGTAAAAATAGAATTTCATTTCAGATTGAGGGGTCTTTGTCCAGACTGCTTTGTCTGTATGGCCTAATTCGCTGAAATGCCTATGATGCCCTAAACGGAACTGCAAGTTATTCACTATCAATATAGCATTCTATGATTGTTTTTCCATGTTTCAAACTCGTTAACTGTATCGTGGTATTAAATAGTAAAGGCGGGTTGAAAGTCTCACTTGTGCGGATTATAAGCCATTTTCACCGGGTGTGAAGGGTTTCGGGAATTACCTTTAAGGCTATTGAAAAATCTGGATCTACAAAATAGGCTCTTAGCTCTTAGTCACAGAACTTGATTTCTTAGTCGAAGAAAATGATTTTTAGTTGTCATAGGAATATCAACTGGCACAGTATCTTCTTTTGCAAACAATTTTGACTTGGGTCTTTCTCAAGACTAGGTTATTTCCTAGTATCTCAACCTCTGTTAAAATACGATAATCAAGTTCAGTGAAATTATTATTTAGTCACACTCGCAGCTCCCGTCAACCAAGGTTTTTTCTTGAATTCATATTTCTGCACCCAAAGCAGGTTGCAGGATCGCTTTTACCGCCGTCTCCACTGGATTTCGTTGTCTTTTGGCTATTGCTTCATCCCCCCCTCCCCCATGTTGCGATTTCATTAGTAATTATAAAAGTAAAAACTTGGAAGAAACGGTATCAGTTTTCAAACAAAGTCGACTCCTTTTTTCACAAGCTTAGAGGTTCTTTCAATGTTTCAAAGCATGCTGGTTCGAAGATATCATGGCAAAAAAATAAATTTTATGTGGATATTGGCGTCCTAGCAGACATGTAGCTAAGATTTTCTAGCTTTTTTATACTTATAAATGAAATGCCTGACAATTTTTTGTCTTTTCACCGCGGACTATTTTCAATAAAACACGAAACTTCATTTGTACTTTCACCGTTGCGGTGAAAGCCTTTACAACGGCATTGTTAACATGTCACTTGTGACGTCAACCGAGAATTTTAACAACTCCTGGCGATAATCTTGTTTCCGCTTCGGGAAATTCCCGAGTCCTGGCTGTGACGTAATTGACGGATAAAAGTGCAAATATCAGAAAACGGTGAATCTTAGAAGAAAACTTTTTCCAGATTTGAAGTCAGCGGCAAATTTTGCATAGAATAAGCTAAAGTCATTTTTGCGTGTCAGTTCTCCTTTAAAGGGAACGCCCTTGCCTAACTTTTAGCTATGTAAAGGCAGTTTGAAAATCATAGGATTACATTAAATAAAATACGTTGCCAAAATATCACCCCTCCTCCAACATTTTCTCATCGGATTCGGATGGAATACAAACTTGATCCTGCCCAATGGCGGCGCCAGGCACTAAGCTCTAAGGGGGAGCAAAACAAAAAATTGAGGCTACGCTCTATTTATTACAGAAAACGACTTTTTCCCAACAGGGAACGCCAATTTTATCTGAAGGGAATGCCCATGATTAACTTTTGGCTTACATCACAAAAAGCACGTTGTCAAAATATAACCTCTCCCCTAACATTTTCTCATCGAATTTAGACGCAATAAAATATTAGCCCTGCCGAGAACTGGGGGGACGTGTCACACCAGTCCCCCTGTGGCGCCGCTACTGATCCTTCCGAAAACTAGGGGGGGGGATTCCTGGCGGCACATGTAGTAAAGATAAGAGCACCTGTCTTTGGGGGGCATGTCTGCAATCTGTAGGTAGTTGCTTTACCGCATTTTGAAAAGCGGGGGCCCCCTCCCTGGTTTCTGTCTATGGTTTCAACAAGTAGTTATGGTAACCAGAAAGCTCCAGCGCAGCAACCTCAATATTAGCATCCAGTCTTTCATCTTCTTCGTCTCTGCTGCATTTATTGAGCATTGCTGACATTTTTGGCACTGTTTAGCTGATTTTCAATTCACCTCCCGAACATCTATTAAAGTTTGTAAAAAATTAAAGAATACTACTTCAGTTGCTGTTTCAAAACATCGACTCGCGGTGGTCCTTAAAAAATCCCCAAAAAAGTTGGCTAGAAAGTTTCAGTTTGATCAGATGGAGTTGCCCAATTAAATTTTCCATAGTCATTTTGCGTCAACAGGGAAGCAGATAGCCAAACTGTCTGTCCTAACAACTTGCCCAAAAACAACATTGTCAGTTGAAGCAATAGATCTTTGTAATTTCAGTTAGGTAGGAATTGTCATCCACCTATTGTCCAACAGATTATCTAGAGGTTCGATAATTTGTTATAGCGAAGCGGAAGTGACGAAACGTGAGAATTGGGATATTCTTAAAAATGTTAGTTTTAAGTTCAAAGCTAGAGGCATGGCCAGAAAAGAAAACTCGCGTATATCTCAAACTATAAGCTTTGTGAAAAGACGTTTAAAATTCTGCACAATAACAATAGCGCTTACTAGCCGTCAAACGAAGACCATAAAAAGTAAGAACATAATTGAGAAGTAGTTAATCTAACTAGTTAAAATTCTGTTTAACAGTAACAGGACCATACAGAATAAAATATATTAACACTAAGCAAAAATTTTATTAAAATAAATATTAACCTATACAAGAGCCTCAGTCCTGCTTCTAAACACAAATCCGTTCTAGTAACTCGGGCATTGAGGGGTGATTTCTTTGTAATGAAAGAAATATAATCTTTGAAGTCAATTCATACGCTATATGGAAATACTCTATATAAGATAGCTGGATGCATAACGCCGCAGTAAAAGAAACACTTAAGCTAGACTAGCAACATGTCGAACCACTCGCATCAAAGACAAGTGCTGAAACTTACATCTGCAATCAAGTGAATTGAGGTCTAACCCTGGCCCATCATTGCTTCTTCCTAAGGTGAGTCAATGCTTTTGCAAAAACTACCGAAATCAAAAGGGCAGTTACCTCGAGCTTCGAATGTTTGTTAAACACGTGCATTTCTCATTACCACCATTAACGCTAATAAATATATATTTTCGTATAAATTGGACATGCCGATAATATTATTATAATGACGATTCATTTTGCTATAAATTGTTATGTCTATTGCGTTTCAAATAGAAAAGAAAAACTACATAAAGAAGCCCTTTTCTCTGTGAGAAAAATGCGGTTTGAATTGAAGGGCTTTTGTGACGAAAAGAACAGCGCAACCAGAGAAGGTGAGTTACTAACACTCTGTTTGATCCTGCGACGTTCTTACGGTGCTTGCAGTACTTGTCCCTGTGCTGGACGTAGGGTCATTCAAATTCACGACGTATCTTTTTTCCTTTCTTCTTTCGCTTGTTCCCCTCCCTTCAATCTCACTGTTTATGCTTGATTTAGAATCCTTTGTCGAGCCCAAGGATTCGTTCCGCTCTAAGGCAGATATAACTGACAATGGCTGTGCGACATTGCCATTTGATAGGCCAGTTTTGACACTGTCATCAAAAACTTCATCTCCTGGATCAATCTCCTCTTTTTCAGTGGGTTTTTTAGTTCGTTCGAGACTAGAATCGTGCTGCTTAAGGTTAGATATAGTTAATGGCTTTGTTAACTTCTTTTCCCGTCCTAGACTGGAATCATGTTGTCGCAAATTTGACATTGTCAGTGGAGTCCCAAATGATGCTGGAACTTCACCTTCGTTACCGCCAAATCTGAGTCCTGAAGCGTCACTAGGTGCAGCCTGGTTGGACGACCGCTGGCGATGTTTGTTACTTGAGGAAGGAGCATTTGACAGACTGCTGGCTCCAGTCCGCTTAGGGTTATTTGATAAGTAGCTACTGAAAGAAATCGGTGTTACAGATGGCGGTGAACAAGTTTCCTGCCTCATTCGCTGGTTTGCAGCATTAGATCGGCTAGATTTACCTTTGGATGCTATCATTGCGTCTATTTTTTCCATCTTCAGTTTGTGCTGCCGATCTGTTGGTGTCGGACGACTGGGAGGAGCTTGCAAACCTGGCATGTTCGAGAGGGAGTAATCGAAGTCCATGAATCCACCACACTCAACAACAGCAGCAACAGCTTGTGCGAAATCCTCATCGGTTAAAAACGAGCCATCACTGCTTACAGCACTCATTCTGCTAGGCGATGACGATCCACTAGAACTGGGTGACGAATTAGTAACGGACTCTGCCCATTGCAACAGGATGTCACTTGTTAATCCATCCAAATCAATTGGAGGAGGAAGTGCTTTGCTCTTTGGTTTTTTCTTCTCTGAAGCAGCATCGCTGTACACAGATGGCTCCATCTCCGATTGATAAAGCTCAGATGACATCATCGATGATGACTGAGACATCCGACGAGATGACACTGAAGGAGCATGTCCTGATCTGCCAGTATAAGGATACTTATTTAATGACGTCATTGATCCTTGTGAAGCACGTGATGTGGCTCTGCTTCCATTATTATCGCTTAGAGCTGAGGCTGACGTCTTTGGAGAGGAGGGGGGACTTCCAGCACTTGAACCTGGCTTTGATGCAGTTGCCGGGTAATCTGCCCAGTTCAACACTTCCAATTTTGGAAAAGGCTTTAAAGAGTTTTTGGCCTTCCTCTTCAAAGTGTCTTCACCAGAAACTAAAACCTCCGGTGCCTCTTTCATTTTCTCTCGTTTCCATGTAGCTTGCGTGTTATTCTCCATACAGTTAACAAGATCAGATTCAAATTTTTTGCTGGATGTCCTTACAATTTCTGCATGTCTCTCTAGCATACTCTTTTTGCTTGCACTGAGGTCATCCATTTCCATATCGTTGAAGGTTTGCGGAGAATCAAAGGCAGCTTGAATCTTTAGTCTTGGCTTGTCTTGTGACACATCGATATTTCGCTTTAAACTTGTCTTTGGACTTGACGCGTAACGCTCCATTAATTTATCACTTTTCAGATTGTTTAAAAATATCTCTCTGTTTGCACTAGACACCGAGCCTAAAATGGAAGCAGCTCAGTTAAAAAGTGTCAATGCAGCTCAAGTATAGAGAATGGAAGCATTACTGAAGCATTGTAGCTAACAGTATTGTCTAAGTGAAAATTGTAAAAAGATCAAACTCATCTTCCAATGCCATCCTAATTGCTACTTTTCTTATTCTATCCTAAGTGGTCTTTTTGAGCCATATTCGCCCATATGCTTACAAGGTTCTTATAACGGTTTCAATCAAATTTATGTACCACTTTATTTCTGTTCGGTATCACTTTTGAACAAGCACTTTTCTTGTAAAGCGAATCGTTTCGAGAAGTCTAATCAATAAAACTTCAATTTAGCTTTTTTACCAGTTTCACCGGGCTTCCTTAAATTGTTTGCTTCTTTCAGCGGCCTCTGAGCCTCTATGCCGCCCGCATTACGTTTCATTTCACCAGAATCGATGCTCCTGCCCCCTGAAGGTAGAAAAACGGTTAAGTAAAGATTTATAAAGCATATTCTAGCAAAGTACATTTACAAATCAAAACAGCACAGCGAAAGAGCTCAGCGATCTATGAAATGGTTTCATAATCAAGGTCTCACAGTACACACAGAGCTTCGATTTGTTAGTTGTGTTTAACACAACGCTTTTCAAAATGCGAAGGCACGTATGACAGATCCTCATATGGCGGGTACATGCGTTTGAAAAGAGAAAACTTGTGGGGAGGAAAAGGTAGCTAAACATTCATCTAGATTATCTTTATACGAAATTCGGTCGTAGAAATTCAGTTCAATAGAAAAATTAAACTTCTAGCAACTATGTTCGAAACAATTTAAAAGAAACAACAACAACAATATCAACAAAACTGTATTTATGGTACAAAAGTTCGTTGCAAATACAGAAATCATTACCTAAGAGCGGCTTAAATTCGGATTTATTGGCTGATTCGACCTCCACTGTTCCATTAATTGATTTGAAGCCGGGCTTATTCGATTGTACACTGAATCCTGGGACATGAACGGGCTCGTGCTCACCCCAGAGAAAGGCTGAATCGCGATAGCTGGCTCTGCAAGGGAGAAACAATTGATAAAAAACGCAAAGCAAGGGGGAAAAATTGATCGTGATAAACGCAATCAGGTATTATTAGGATAGTAATTTGCGAAGGGAGAGGGTGGGTAATGATCGATCAGGGAGGTGGTTGACCATCGTGTGTAGAGTAGAGTTATTGGAAGCATGAAGCATGTTATTGCTTTAAGCAACCAGGTAATAAATGAAAATAAATTGGTAATGGTCATGATATCGCAGAGATAATTACCTCGTGCGGCTGATACTGTTTACTGGGGTTCTATTCGATTGTAACAGACCTGGTAAGAAAAAGAGACAAGATTATAGACTCAATAGACCTGGCCACAAAAGTGAATTGAATGCAAGCATAAAAAATAAACTGGATTGAAATTCGCCATGGGTCTGGGTTGCTATCGAAAAGACAAGATCTAATCACAAAATTTTTTAAAAGGATTTTAAGTTTTACATTACACCCAATATACAATGCGGCATCGATACGCTATTATGATAACAAGAAGTTAGGAAGGTATGATAGAATGTAATTTGTAGTGATTTGTTACAATATACTTACAATATAAATTGGAAAAGAATTTTAAAATGAATAGGCTCAATCAAAGAATTCGTTACCATTTGTTTCCACAGGCAGAAAAACAGGAGACTCGTGTTTTCTACGCTTTCTTCGACAAACAATCACTATAAGGATGACACACAAAATCAGGAAAACGAAACCTCCAGCAGCACAAATAAACCATGGCTCTTGCAAAACCGATACTATTCCAGAGGTCTTTTTGTTAGCTTTTCTGGAGCCACTGCCCCCTTCCGCAGGTTCCAAACCGCCTCCACTTTTTCCATTCATTTTACTCTTTTCTCCACCTGTGTCACTCTTTGATTCTACTGTAATTAAAAAATCAGTAAAAAATTTTTTTTTGTAATGGTATTCCCTAGAAAGTACTATTGCTTCGCTGACCAACTAAGCATTAACATTGGATCAAATGACGAAAGTGCCATTCAGGAAGAATGTATTCTATACACTAAAAATTTATAAAAAATGGCCTCAATTTTGGCTACATAGGCTTCATTTTACAAGGACAAAACAAGTTGTTTACAAAATTGTAATCAAAATGTCATTGTGCACAAACCTTCTTTGGGTGTGATTTGGAGTTTTTGACTTTTTAGACCAGGTTGATTGTTTACAACTAATGCCAAGGTGACGTAGTAAGCTTTCTCTGGATCTAAACCCCTAATCAGATAGAATGTCGTGTTCTTTGGAACCGTTTTCGTTTCAACGGAAGTTCCATCTAGTGGAATCCACACAATCTAAGGAGATGAAAGATACTGCATTTCATTCACAGCCTCTTAATTGGTAGCATCAATCGGACAACTGTTAATAGCAGTCTGCTACTTTATCAAATAGGCTACGAAAAGGAACGATGTGCTACAAACAAATCACAGCTTTCAACGGAATGCTCTGTCAGCCCATTTCGTTGCATGCCCAACCATTCGGTACAGACCCAACCTTTTGCAAAGTATTACTAAATACACTTTCCAGTCGTACTTGACCCATTTGTAGCCACGAATCAAGCCTTGAAATAAGCCGGCGAGTTCTAACACGTGACCTTAGGGGGAACTCTAATGCATTGTCTCTTGTCGTAAATTTTTGAGAATGATAATGATAAAAGGAATCATGCGACGAGTACCCCCAAACAACATAAACTGAAAACATCAATTTAAATCTCCTTAACTGGCACGTAGTGGAATATTCACAAAATCAGCCTATAGACATATACAACATCAAAGACAACGTTTAGCCAAACCTCGTAGCCAGTAAGTTTCCTCACGCTGCTCTGTTGCCAAGTTACAAGCACCTTACCAGAGCCGTGCACCTTTACTTTAACGTTGTCCGGGGGTGGGATAGACACTATAGGAAGAAATAACGAATGGTTACACTAATACGTTAAAGGTTTTCAATCAGAACAACTGTAAAAACGTAGAAAAAGCCTATCATAACAGCTCTATTAAGCCCTAGTGGGAGGGGGGCTTATTTGTTCAGTCCTAGAAGGACCCTCATAAGTAAAAATTATTTAAAAAAGTCATCTTTTGTTAGCAAAATGTTATACAAATGTTTGCTAGAAGCTCAGAAAGTTTCTTAAAATCAATCAATAATAAGGTCCTCATCTTCATCAGAATCACCAGGATCAATTGATAACCCTGGGACATCTTCTAAACAAATTTTGACGGACTTCTAAGGCGCAAAAGCCTTTACATGGGCTGTATTCAATGCACACGATCTTATCATCATCATACCCATCAATAGACTCACTAAACCTGTTTGTTTTCTTTGTTTGACATCAAAGGCTAAAGAGGGGGGCCTGGTTTGTGACAATACTATAAACATGTAGGTCGTATCAAAAGTGTACGTGTTCCACGATAGCACAAGGAAAATTTTTTCCATATAAAAAACTTGTAAAATTGACAGAAATAGCACTGCACGAAACCTCTTTTAATCATATTTGCTAAACCCTGACAAGGTTGAAAATCAACTTGCAAGATTCTAAAGAGTGGTCTGAAAATTATAACCCATGAACACCCTTTCTATCACTATTTAAATGAAGAGAAAAGAGGAATGGAAAGGAGAGGCTAGTCATGCGACCAATACCTTTCTGCTCTATCATGGTAGGAAATGATTTCAAGTCGCTGAAAGTACTTCCATATCGTTTGTTGAAGGCGCGAATTTTGACTTGATACGAAGTACCTAAGTCGAGGTCCTTCAAAGTATACGAATTGCTTTTGCCGTCAGGAATAACCTCGTGGTTAAATTCGTCTTCAGAAGCCTTTTTCCAGTGCACCTCGTATCCATTTACACGAGATGGCGGCTTAACAGACTAAAATAAAAGACAGGAAAATTAATATTTAAACTTCACATGACAGTCTCCCATCTGCAGTCTCAAGAAGCTAGTACACCAGGTAAGCAAGTGTGCAACTTTAGATTCATATTTGAGATAGAGTTGAGACATGAAATGTTATATACCTTCCACGAAATATTGAATTCACCGGCTTTATTGCCTCGAGTTACTTCAACATAAAGATTTATATCCAACAGCTTGTCGACTGGTTTCGATGTTATTGTCATAGCTGAAACAGAAATAAAATGACATTAAAACATGCGGTAGTACAGAGAGCCAATGTCAAAAACAGTAACAATGTTTTGAAAACATTCAAGGACATTAAGCACAGTTCTCAAGATTCTCCTTGACCGCATATTTGTTGGGGATGCGACCTTAAACAGCTATTGTCTTTCCTTTTGTTTTTCGCTCAAAGTGTAAATCTAATCAGAGAAATGTGTATTAATAGAGCATGCGTAGTTGCTCCCATTTTGCCGCGAAATACTGGCTCTTTATCTCACTCTCGCAGCTTCACTCGCTTGGATTTTTTATCCTGTTGGGTACGAGGGGCCATTCACTCTTGCAAATAATGTGTAACATTTCCACGAAAACAAGCAGATTACCAGGGATTTAAAAAAAACAATGGGATTTTAAACCGAAGGTGTATCTGACTTACACGGAATGATTTTGTCCTCATGGTAATTTACGATTCGTTTGCTACGCGTAGCTGTGATACAGGCCTTAACCTATATGCAGACTGACAGCATCCTGGCATAGAGGAAAATCGTAAAAGTATGCGGTCAATTGAAATTTTGTTTCCATTGCTCGTTTGTTGAATATTGATACCCAGCTCGCTTAAAATCGCTACTCGATTTCTTTTGCGTTGAGACAAAAGTTTCACAAACTTTCCCTCCAAACTGCTGCCAATCCCGAACCTTACTGCGCATGTTCCATCAATACACTCTTCAAAAAACTTTGGTAGTTCGCATTTACCAACAATTATCACATTAACATTAAATGTTGACAAAATGTTTTAAATCAGTCAATGTTGTACACAAAGGGTCAATCAAAGCGTAAAACAAATCAAGCTGCCTGAAAAGTTTTCATAATTGATCAAATGAGGGAACTACCTGGTTTTAACGACGGCATGACGGCAAGTTTCGTCTGTATGACACCGGTCGATTTACTTGGTTTCCCCCTGCCAATGCTGTTCACAGCGGTGATCCGAAATTCATAACGTGTACCCGGTTGTAATTTCTTAACAGTATATTCCAACTGCTGAATCTTCGAGGCAAGGGCTTTCCAAACGTGCCCTTCCATATCATAAATTGATACGACGTAAGAGGTGACAGGAGCACCAGGGGGGTTACGGGATGCCTTCCATCTCAACACAAGTGACGTGCTAGTAACATTGAGAAAGTCGACGTAATCGGGGGGTTCCGGTAGTCTAGGAACAGCTAAAAAGCAGAAAAGAAGAATTAAAAGTTTTGGCTACCGAACCTCTTTAAACAAAGTTATAACAATGAAGAGTGTTATGGAAAATTTTCTTACAAAAAAACACGTTAGTTTGATAATAAAATAAGGAATAACTTACGAACAACATTTAAATAGGCAACTTTTGACACTGTTCTGTCAGCATTTGTGGCAATACATCTGAAAGAAAGTAAGCAATCAGTCAAGAAAGAGCATGACTAAACGAAATTTTCATTGTGCTTCAAACAGATTTCAAGATTATCTATTACGGAGTAGCACTTGAATATCATAAAAATCATTAAGAATCATTTCGATGCGACAGCAGATGCTGATAGGATTGCTCCAAGGCATCATGTCAACATACTGCTATGATTAATAAATCAAGCCTTTAATTTTATAGCCACGTGTCTTCAGGGGTTGTTTAATCTTGAACGATTGCAAAAAAATTTCAAATCATAACTGTCTTTGCTGTTTTAAGAAGAGGAGCATTCAAAGCTGAGAAGGCTTAGTGGGAGGCACGGCAAACGCCACTCTTTACAAAGCGCCTACGCAACCAAAGTATCGACCCTGGTTTGAACGCATTGTTTAGGAAAACTCGCAAATAGGAAATTATTCACCCTTTGTTATTGTCTAGGTATTGTGTGGGCATGTAGCGCGTAGTCTCAGCACCTAGAACCATTTTTTGGAAGTAGTTATACGCAAAAAATGAAGCCCCAAATTAAAGAGTTGTTGGTAGCAATGCAATATACCCATGAAAGGACAGCCGGTTTTATTCAAGGATAATAATTGCTTTTACATTTTAAAACAAATTTGTTTAAGAAAAGGCTTTTATAAACCAACAGAAAAGCTAAGGTGCTTCTTTTCGAGCACAGGCTTTTAAAAAATGAAATAAGATCTTGCCAACGAGGTATAAAAGGATCTGATTAGAAGATGTTTTAATAAAGAGGGAGTTTTACCCAGTTTTACCTCTGGATTTGCACACAGTAAGGAAGTTTAAAATATTATCACCTTATTCAATCCAAGTATTACGTATTGTCACAAGAGTAAAGCGAATTTTTAATTTGAAAAATGGCAAAGAGAGGTTTAAATACGAACCTGTATGACCCTGCATCGGATGCTCTGACGCCCTTTAAAATCAGAGTGTGCTTAGAACCGTTTGTCAAAAGCACGACTCCCTCAGTATCTTCGGTGATCCTGGCGTTGCTCGAGGCTGACTTCCAATTAACAGTTGGTTTTGGGCTTCCTTTAGCAGTGCAGGTGACATTGACATCTCTTCCTTCCAAAACGGTTTGATTCGTTGGGAATATGGAGACTTCGGGAAGTGGTCTGATACTATCTGCAAATGTAGAGGAATTCTAACCTATTAAAGTCCAAAGTCTCTCGAAAATTCAACGGTGGCTAGCAATTTGCCTACTCTGTTTTATTATATACATTGCAACAGCTTAGCAAGGTGGAACAAAGAGGGTCGTCGCCGAGCCTCCCCACACACTGGTCAAAACTTGATGTCAGACTAAGGTTAGAATGAGGAACAAGTAAACTCTTTCCGACTGCGCGTCCCATCAGTGGCCCCATCACCAAAAATTCAAAGTTGCCCGTTAACGTAAAGACAATTGCACATCTGTTTTAAAGGGGTTGTTTTCCAGCATTGCGAAGAGAGAAAGAGCGAAAGAGAGAAAGAGAGAAGAAAGAGAGAAGAAAGAGAGAAAAAGAGAAAGAGAGAAAGAGAGAAAGAGAGAAAGAGAGAAAGAGAGAAAGAGAAAGAGAGAAAGAGAGAAAGAGAGAAAGAGAGAAAGAGAGAAAGAGAGAAAGAGAGAAAAGAGAGAAAGAGAGAAAGAGAGAAAGAAAGAAAGAGAGAAAGAGAGAAAGAAAGAAAGAGAGAAAGAGAGAAAGAGAGAAAGAGAGAAAAGAGAGAAAGAGAGAAAGAGAGAAAGAAAGAAAGAGAGAAAGAGAGAAAGAAAGAAAGAGAGAAAGAGAGAAAGAGAGAAAGAGAGAAAGAGAGAAAGAGAGAAAGAGAGAAAAGAGAGAAAAGAGAGAAAGAGAGAAAGAGAGAAAGAGAGAAAGAGAGAAAGAGAGAAAGAGAGAGAGAGAAAGAGAGAAAGGGAGAGAGAGAGAGAGGACAATGTCCCTTGAAAATCCCGCACATGCTGGCAACGGCAAACAAGACAGTACACAACTGGGCTGCAATGGTGCTCATGATAGAGCATAAGCGGCCAAACAACCAACTTACCAACTACAGTGAGCCGTGCAGTGGCCGACGCAGTTTTCAACTCGCTGATTACAGTGCAGACATAGGAAGCTTCGTCCTTTTTCTGAACATTCTTGATGGACAATGAATCGTCATAACCCACAGTGATTCTTCTACTAGGTAGCTGATCTCGAATTAACAACACGCTGTGTGCACCAACCGTTTTCTGCCAGATTATCTTAAAACCTGGCTCTGCTTCAACTTTGCAGTCAAATCGCGCATTTTGACCAACACCAACCTTTAAGTTTCCAGGCCTGGTTAAAAACTTTGGCAACACTGCAAAACAAGTGGAAAGTAAAAGTAAGCAGCATCGAGACGTGAATACAAAAGTTCAGTTTCTAGTTATTTGGTTATTTGATGTTTTCCGTAATCTAACACATGATATTATGATCAAGCAGTTATAAGATTATTATTATTAAGTAGCAGAGGAAAAAATAATTCCAAGAGTCAAGGATTATGTAAACGAAAAGAAGTCACAGCTCGTTACCATTCTACGTGCTAAAAAATATTTCTAGGGATTTTCTATTGCGTTTAGCTTCATTCAGTAAAAAACCTTGTAGTGGGCGCGCATATCATACACAAGGATAAAGTTTATGCGTCCTGATGCGTTATGCGTCTGTTACCTTGGTTTGAAGAATAAATGACTGCTGACAACTTCGAAATAGAATAAATGGCATAAACGGGCCTTACTTTTAACTCTGAGACTGATATTTTCCTCCGCAAAACCTTCGGTATTGGACGCTCTACAGGTATAAACACCGGCATCAGATTTCTGAGCACTGAGTATTTGAATTTTGCCCGGCGTTTTGAACAGTAATCTTTTTGAGAATGGAAGCCCCTCACTACCCTTGTACCAACTAACGGCAGGAGAGGGTACACCACTGACTTCACAGGACAACTCTGCAGTCTCCAGCTCATTAACAGTCACTAATTTTTGATTAACTCTAACTGCAGGGGGAACTGCAAAGGAAAGAGAAAATTGAAATAACTGACAAAGAACACTTTAATAACTGAAATTAGTTAAATATAATTGGACCATCGATTTGAGAATTATCCTAGATTTTAAAAACATCGAAAGTGTTGAATTTAACAAAATAAGACATTTCAAAGACATTTCAAAGAAATAGATATCTATCTTTTGCGAATCAGAATATGAAAAGTAAAGTCTGAGCTTAAAAGTTCCTCTAGACAGCAGCAAAAAGAAAATAATCAGATAGTTATCATTATTGAGAAGAAAATTTACGGTAAACGAAGAAAAATAAAACCAAATTTGAAAATATCTTAAGTACCTAGAACACGTAGAAAAGCCGGTTCGCTAACACGTTCACCGGCTTCGTTTTTCGCAACACATGTATAGTTTCCTGTATCCTCTTGCAACGCCTTGCTGATTCGCAGAAAGTATACTTGTCCGAACCGGTCTTCAGTCCGAATTCGACTGTTACTTTGAAGATTAGTTGAATCTTTTCTCCAGGATACAGTCGGAGTAGGGCTTCCGCCCGGTGGGTCACATGTCAGGCTTATTTCACTGAGCAAGCTTACGTTTTTGCTTTGTGGTGTCACTTTGAATCTTCGACTCATATCTAGGCGAAAGAGGATATTAAACTTTAAACGTCAGTTCATTGAGTGTTTCAAGTTTAAACAGCAAAATTTAATTAAAGGACTCCAAACAACGATGCTGACATTAGCAAAATTGGAGGCAGGAAGTGCCTATATGATCTGACTGATCTTGATCACAAAAATGAGAGTTTCCAGTGATAGGCTTTTGACCCTACAAAGAGAACACAAATGTGACTGTTATCAAACTACTTTTACATACACATAACAGTGATATGGGCTTTGACACTTTTGTCTTCACCATAAACATTCTTTGCAACGCAGTAGTAAAAACCCTCGTCAGTTCGTTTACGAATTCTTTTAAATAAAAGGCTGTTGTCGCTTTGCTTGGAGACTCTGTTCACCAGTGCAACTGGTACATTATCCTTGTACCAAGTCACGGCAGGTGTTGGTTCACCAATGACATCGCAAGGCAACTTGGCTGCCGTTCCACGACGGTATTGTGAATCCGTTGGTCCCCTTTTGACGCTTGGACGGTAGCCTGAAAAGAAGATGCCGGTCAATTTCAGGATGATAGGAAGATAAAAATATGGTAACATGTAGATACAAATACAACATTATCTTTCCCATCAGTTCAAAGCATGTTTCAAGTGTCTGAAAGATCATGAAATCTTTGCTCTATTGGTTTGACCTGAGGAGATAGAATCCTCGATGAGCAAGTGGTCATAATCATTTTTACAAATCACTAACGACCTTACTGCTTTCTTTAAACTGCACAGACACCCTGTTTTGTTGGAATGATCAAAATCGAATATGTCTCCAAATACATAAAAGACGATTGAGGGAAGTGTACGACGTTGATTTAAATTTACCTTGACAATTGACCATCTGGGCAAGGAGACACCAAGTGGCAACCAATGCCAAAAAGTTTGTTGTTTTGGAAGTCATCCTTTAAATAAAATTGCAACGACAGTCACGCCATCTAAAAAAGGATAAAATGCTGATAGTACTATGTTCGTGAGAAGAGATCAAATTGGCCAAAAGACTAAATCAAAACAGGAGTATAAAATCAGGCAAATAGGATGTAGAGCTATGTCAAAATCAACAGGAATCTGAATTCAACATCACACAATATGTCAAAAAAAATGAAAAGAATTCTAGCATAGGCCGGGTTGGCAGATATGTGGATAGGCAGGGCCGTTGTACGGTTCGTGGCACAAGCAGGGAACTATCATAGAAATGACGTGATATAATTACGGCAGACAAACAAGCGAACACGTTGCATTGGTCTTCCTACCAGTCCACTCATCATCTTCCGAAAAATGTGATGCATCTGTATTGTGATTTACATGGGAAGACGTGACGGCAAACCATAAACCTTGCGGTAACGCATTGGTATTTAAACAAAATTGAAAAGCCTGGTCCACTGGCAATCAAGGCGGACCAAAATGCAGTTTGAGGACGGCTACTTTGTCAACATACCAAAACATTATCCTTGCCAATTTAGAGCTTACATGAAACCAAGGTGATAAGGAAAATTCAAGGCACTGAGTCAGCTTGGAATATCCATTTATAAAAACACTATGCAATAATGTCAAATCCGATCACAGTCATGAAGACAACACGTCTAGCTTCCGACAAGATCGAAGCATGCATCAAATGAAGTCCAGAAAATCGTTCGAAAACGCTGACCTCCCACAGGCCTCTATCACGCTGGAACGACGAGGTTGGAACGATGAGTTTGGTCAATGTTTTAATAATTTGATTTAGGGAACGGAATAATGAGAGTCTATTGATTAAATGAATGGAGTGTGTTGAATTATATGAATGAGGCAAATAGGCCAGTTAAATAAGGATCGAAATGAAGCTGCTAAATAGTACCTGCCAAGGAAATGAATGCAAACACACGATAAAGTAGGAATCAACTCTGAATTCAATCAAACAAACACTGCTTCTAATCAGCCTGCATTATAAATACTTCCTAAACCAATTTGAAACACCAATTTCAATGAACAGCTTTAAGGCGGAGTCATTTTACATCCGACTTTAAAAATCGTCTACAGAGCATAAACCAACTTTCGCTAATGTTTCCTACGTTATTTTAAACCCTGCTTCAAGCACGCATTAAATTCATCAGTGTATATGGAAAAAGCGAATACATGTCTAAGGAACTTTTACTTGATGCCCATACCAAACTTGTTTCCAAAAAAGTATGAATCACTTCTGATATCAGAAACTAATAGAAGGCTAATGCATATATTAATTAATAAGAGAGCTAGAACAACAAATACGTCAACACAAAGAATTATACTGGATTTAGACAGATTTATACAGTAAACATACATAAAGACAGAAACACTGAAAACTCACAGGGCATGATAAAAGATATATGGTGATTTTGTTGTTATGAATATAACGGGCACTAATATGATTCAATACGCAGAACTTCTTTAGAGCCATATTTCTGTTCACCCATCTTCCACCTAGCCTCGAATATCAATAAGTACCCTTAAGAAAAGTCGCAGACGCTAACACTAATCTCGCGGACTCTCTACTCAACTTAATAAATTTCATGTGTTCGCCAATATACCTACGTACGATAAAATGCCTTAAAACAAACGAGATAGAAAAATACTTTTTGGTATGTTGTAATCTGTCTAAGTTTCAGTTGATCATAAAACTATTATGAAATTGCTGTATAACAGGTTCATTCATGCTAAATGTTTGCTTTGGATATTTCATCAAAAAAGGCGGATTATATACAAATTTACATTTACAGTCCACAGCTATGTTTTGGCCTTTTATAAATGAAAACTTTTATTGTTTTCCTGCAACAGATTCAGTTCAGTTCAACTCAGTTTTATATTTTAAAATCTATCTACATACAGTATCTTTTCATTCTACATTACAAATAATTACATACAATGTTAACACATTACATAAAATACTCAATAACAATAAATAGCGATCACATAAGATGTTGCTTGTAGGGGAATTTCTTTAGGAGGAGCTCTCTCAGTAGATAAACTAATCGAGGAGGGAGCACCCCCTTTCGAGGAGATTGCTCATCTGCTTACAAAATAAAACATAATAAATTCTAGAAACCTTCTTGTACAAGAGAAAAAGTTCACCTATACTGGGATTACCTTTGACTTAATTTACACCAGGGCATGAAAAAAATGTTTCCTTCCTTCGACTGAACAAAAATCATCCATAAACTGATAAACATGAGGGAAACAAATCTGCTTGTTGTAAAAGAGTATATTTCAACAAATTTCCTGCAGAGCTTTATACATGAAAAATTTTCTTCGACTGTCTCGCCACATGGTTGCGTGGGTTTTCATGCCCTGATTTACTCTTAAAGCATTGGTGGAAATTTTGTGAGTTTTTTGGGTACAACTGCCAGCAAATTTGACATGACATATAAAAGATAAAAGGCCACTCAAGCAAAAAATTCCAAAACTTTCAAAATTCACAGCACTTTTCCCCACAACTCAAGAATCTCCATTACTGCCATTGACCAAAAGCCTAGTATTTTTAAAAAAAGTTGAAAGTTTCATACCAAAAGTAATAGAATTCTACTTTGCAATCTTCTGAGAAAACGCTGTCTTCATTTTCATCTATCCTTCCTTGGATGATAGCAAAATAATTAATATGCAAGGTCTCAAATGCACAGAGGGCCCAGACATGATAATTTGACCAAAAATGCACTTTTCCCAAATACTCAATTATTTACATGTCCAGAAAATAGACTGAAAACTTGGTCGAATTCATTTTATAGAATATCAGTACCTATTTTACAGCCAGAGATATCCAAAATTCAACAACAGGCTTATGAGAAAAAGCTCAAGATGCCTTCAAAAATCATACTTTCTTAATAGATATTATTAATCCATGACTACAAAACATGATCCATTCTTAGATGTTCAATTATAGTATCTTGAGCACTGTAGAGTGTGTTTCTTCAAAGAAGACCTCATTTATTCAGAAACTGACAACGTTTGAAACTTCTTTTAAGAAAATTTGAAGGTTATAAGCCACAAACAAGCAAAAACGATAACAATTTTTAACCCAAATTTGACCTTCAATAAAAATTCATAGCATAAACCAAACATTTGGATGCTATAAAACTATATATTTTCTGAAAGCTTTTTCTGGATGAGAAAAGTTCAAAAAAGCTTGCTTGGAAGCCCCCCCCTCCCCCAAATATTTCAGCTTGTGAATAAAGCAGTAGCATTTAGATGATCATATAACATTCCTAAGTGATAATGTCACAAAAATCTGTTTTTAGAATTTTTTAATTTTGATCAGATAACCTGAAGAAGCATCATAAACTACCTCTAAATATGAAAGATCAGTTAAAGATTATACAAATTAGGTGAGATATGGCCACATGAGCACATGCTTAGCACATGATAGCAGGAAACTTTAGGAACCATTTACTATTTTCCATCCATATAATGAAGAGGAAATCCACCTTAACATCAGTTTTTTCTTCAAATCCTTATGAAAAATTTCATTGTAAACTTGTCAGTGATCTTGTCAGTGAATTTCATTGTAATCTTAACAACTATTATCAATTATATGTTATACAACATAGGGCACTGGGCCTGAAAACAGCCTGGTTTATCTCAGTGGCCTAGGCAGCACCCCTATCTAATTAAAAATATGCTATAATGTTAAAATTTTAAAGCAAATTTAACTCTTATACCTTATACAGAATCTTATACCTGTAAGTAACTGTTGATGAATTAATGAATTTGAAACTTGAATTTGTACAATGAAGATCCTGCACCTGAATAAACAGTCCACCTCAAAATGGCAAATAAAAATCTTGTTTGGTTAAATGTGATCCCTTCACAAAGCAGGTCCCTTCAGAAATGTAGGATCTTACAGTAGTGCTAACTTGACACAGTTGACTGAACATAATTATAAACATTAATATGTATTTTGGAAAAAGTGCAATTAACCATGGCATACTCTCTTTTGATATCTTCAATCTTGTTTAAAAGACAGCTCTATCTGGTACTTTGAGCTAGCTATCATTATTTAGTGCAACATATATGAAATAATTGCAACAACTCCAGTGCATTCAACTGGAAGTGCATTCAACTCCAGTGCATTTAACTGTTTGTTTTTGTTAAAAAACACACCTCTTGCTGGGTGTTCATATGTTTAGCGATTTAATACAACCTCATCATTGTTTGCATTTTCAAAATTAATTGAAATTCTTAAATAGCAGTGCTGCAAATTCACAAAACTGCATTTTCCTTTAGATCTGTTTTCATTTTGCTCATCTTTCAAAGATGACATTCAAGTAGAGAATATGAGATGTTCTTGAATCAATCAAGAATAATCACACAGGTAATATGTTAATTATATGTTGAAGTTTCCTTTGAATATGTTCCTGCAAACATTAAATTCATCATTTAAATTTATTCATGGAAAGCACCCACAATTGTTAGACAACAGCCATAATTGAATTTTAAGTTTCATACATAGTGGGAACTTGCTGACAATAAGTCCTTTACCACTATGGATGGAATGTAATTAATATGCTTGTTGTTTTTAAGTGGTTTGTCTTAAATAATTAAAGAAAATTTTTTTTATATCTATATTAACTGTAAGGCATGTTTTCATGGGCTTTTCAAGGGCAGGGGCTTTGTAACCGTGTGCAAGCATGCAGTCTTACACCATTGTACGAACAATCAATAATGCTCCCTTGCAAAGATTTTAAGGTAGTTATGTGACACTCTGTACATAAAATAAGACATACATCTATCACATCACAGATGAGATCATTTATCTTAAAGAAAGAAAGCAGATTAGACAGGACTCGCACTTTTGAAAGAAGAATACCTGGAATGGTTATTTCACCTTTGCTTCATGTCCGATAAAGGCATGGACATGGACACAACAGGCAAACTGAGGGCATGGACAGCATAAAGATATTGTCATGTGTGTAGTACATCATATGCATAATGTGGTTCATGCCAGGCCCTGCAATTCACAATCTGACCATTCATTGTAAAGATACAAAATTGTAAAGATTACTAGCAATTTTCATTTTTTGACCACTCCTTTTCCTACAATGGTCTTCTGATGGGAGTTTATGGAAAACTAGGTGTGGGAACATTTGAGTTTAAAACTTAAGAGATGTTAGATTACGGCATCTAGCTATTAACTTTGGTCATATATCAATTTCTGAGAGTGAAAGCACTATTGTGTTAATGATTTGTAAGTTGCCTTTTTGAACATCCTTACGCTTTTAGTAGGCATCAAAGCAATCTATGATGTTGATAGAAGGAAGTGAAACTTAAATGTATTGGTCTGATATATATACACTTTTTTCTTTAATAACAAACTTTTTTTATAACAAATATTTTCCAGGGCAGCCTTGCCAACATGCTTTTTAAAGAGACAAGATACATGTCTCTTCTATGATTCCTAATTAAGGACATGGCAAGACAGGCAACTGCTGAAAAATGAGACACTGTGCAACAATCCTGGATGATAAAAGCTGGATTATTCTGACCCTAAATATTCTTATATACAATTTACTTATAAAAAAAGTGTACCATAAGAGCATATTATTCTATCTGGGGGCAACATAACTAGACAAACAACACAAGGAATTTTTGTTTGTAACAAATAGATATTGTGACATGTAGATCATGTGTTGAACACAACATTCATCACGCCAGTTCTTTTTGGTATGTTCAATTAAGAACTAACACAGTTAAACTTGCGCATCGTCGAGACGCAAAGAGAATTGTCGACTAACAATATTATCGAAATCAATCATCTGTGGCCAGCTTAAATAAACTGAGATCCAAGCGAAAACAGTTTCCATGATTTATTTCTTCAAAGTGAAAACCTATTTAATGTTATCGAATACTTATTTGACTCTTTTCTGACACTTCAACATCATTTCCGGACATGAGACTGTTTTCCTTGGGTGTGTTGCACATGTTAACAAACAAATCCGACTAAAAATAACATTATTAGCA
The DNA here is from genome assembly GCF_013076305.1 of Rhopilema esculentum. The sequence continues at coordinate 12,806,418 of NW_027019322.1, forward strand.
AAAGCTGTCTACCAGAAGTTGCCGTTAAGGCAAAGCGAAATTTACCTGAAGAAGGTGTACTTGACCACAGGTATTTTGGAGAAAACTGAACACTTTTCAATATGGTGGGTCATGGTTTAAAAAGAGGACCAGGGGCTAAGGGTAGGCCTATAGCCACTTGAGGACAAAACAACCATTTACCGATTTCTATCGCTTCCTTAAAAAGGAAATTCGAAATATGCTCTTTATAAGTCAGATGATAATAATAAGAAATAAGCTTCAACTTTAAGAGCAAATCTACGTACAAGAATATATTTACTGAATCCATCCTGGCATCCTCAAAATAAACGAGGCCATTGTCCCGCAGACAAGATTTTCGTTGCGGTTCTTTAGTATAGCAAAAGTGGTCTTACTCACCGGCCTTAGTAAAGTGTCGTTAACTGAGTGCTCCTCTCAATTTTCAAACCAAGATCTCCGATAATCGAGCCTTCACGAATTAGCTAAATTTTGACAGATAATTCACCTACTTTGAATCCGTTTACATTTCTCCTCAGATTTTTCGCCTTTGCGAAAGATTAAAGGCCTGGGCACTAAATACCCAGTCTCGTTTTAATTCGCTGGAGAAGACCAATGAGAAGAAGGCGATGTTCACGCAAGCTAAATGCACAGGTTTTAAAATCTTGGGCCAAACAATGTTTGGTTAAAAAAATTGACTACCTTAAATATATCGCTGAATGCTCTGGTCTTGTGTAAAAAAGTTAACGAGCTGTGCAAATGGAAACACTTCAGGCTGTGCTGCTCGAGAATTTCGAGCAAGGATATCGGAAATAGAGCAAAGAAGAAGAGGCCATATATGAACGCTCCTCCGCTTCTCCGCTCCTATCTTCAATTTCCTGGAGACCCCCTCCCCCCTTCCACCAAAAATTGTCAAACTGTAGTACATCGTACAACTCCTTTATAGCAGTGTTTTGAATGGGAAGCAAAGGAAATTGGCAACCCCCCTCCCAAATATGAATTTCGTTCCGACAGCACTGATTGACATTCCATACATCCTTGCTTCTCATGAGAAAATAAACATCGAGCTTGGAGCAAACGACAATTACAACGTCAACTGAATAAATGCCAAAAGATCAAAGGAAAGATTTATAGGAAACAAAATTTTCATAAAAAAAAGCGAAATTGATTTCGTACCATTTCAAAAGGATATTTTATCATGCACCGTGAGAACCGTCTTCACTTTAGGCAAAATTTCATAATCATTAATTGATGAGCAAAAATATTTTATGATCATAAAGAAAATAACACAGTATTCCAATCTAGCTACAACCAATTCAAACGGCTCCCCGTTCAAATCCAACCAAGGACGTCGTGGGTAGTGACTCTAGTCTAGTGCGGCACAGCTTTCAAATTTTCCGACAGTAAAACGGGTCTGTAAAAAAAAATAATGACGTCATCGAGCACAAGTGCAGTATCTTAAATGCTGAAAGACATGAAAATTACTCTCCCTCAATCACTTGTCCCAGTAAGTCTGTCAGAGATAAGCCAACTTCAGTTTCGAACTTTGGGTCATCATAATCACAGTTAGTCATGACAGTGAAGTGGAACCCCTTCTTACAGCCACATTTAGTACGACCAGTAACACTGTTCTTTTAAGTAGTGATGTGCAAACAAACCCTGGCCCTTTGCAAAATAACTTTAGCTGTTTTTGCTTGAATCTGAAAAGGATTTGTGCATACAACTTCTCTCCTTGAGGCATACAATTCCGTGTTTATTGACACTCACAACTTAATTGGCATTAATGAAACACACCTTGACAGTACTGTCGATGATACAGCACTGAATAATAGTAGGTATTCCTTTAAGAAGAGAAACTACCCTAAAAATCTAAAAAGAGCAGGGGTCTGGCTCTATATCAAACAAATCAAGGTCAGGCCGACCTACACCTGGCCGCGCTTTCGGAAGACTGGAGGCCGAAACAATCGCGTTCGTGCAACTGGAGATAGCATCACCGCCAGAATCACAAGAACAGCTTTGCAAACCTGTGAAAAGATATAAACAAACATTGCAGCTGTAAATCGGCGAAGAAAGTTGTTGTTAGAAGGGGAAGATGTAGAATATCACTTCTACTAGAAATTAGCCAGAATGAGACGGTTTTGGGTCAGGAAAATTTACAGGCAACGAAAATTTAAAGGTGAATGCAATTTACTTGACATTTATGATCGTTTCGGTCTAAAACATTTGATCAAAAGAAGTACAAGGGAAACTCTTACAACTGCCACTCTGATTGATCATATTGCCACAACTAATAAAGCTTTTATAGTAGAATCTGGTGTTTATGAGACAACTATAAGTGATCACTTTTTGGTCTACTGTGTTAAAAGATTTAAAGATACTGCTAAAAAACAGCACCAAAACATTTCTACTCGGCAAATGAAAAATTTCAACGAAGAAAACTTTCTTAGTGATCTTCAACAAATTGACTGGAAAAGCATTGTTTCAAATACCGATGATATCAACCTCATCGTTGAGCAATGGACAAATATGTTCTCGTTGATTCTAGAAAAACATGCTCCTTTACGCTGCAGGAGGGTTTCAGAAAAGTTTTGCCCCTGGTTGACGAAGGATTTCAAATGTTTGTCTGCTACAAGAGATAGGTTAAAATTGGCAGCTGTACGCTCAAAGTCCAAACTTTTCATGGATGCTTATAAACAAATGAGAAATAGGGTCAATAGATTAAACAAAGATTTAAAGCGCGACTATTTTACGAATAAGATTGCCCTTTCCCAAGGTGATCTTAAAAACACTTGGAAAACCATTAACATGGCTCTCAATAAGAAATCAAAAACGACTCAAATTCAGTCACTTGATGTTGATGGTAAGCATGTTACCGATAATAATGCTGTTGCTCAGACAATGAATGATTTCTTTTGTGATATTGGCAAATCTCTTAGTGACAAAATTCCACAGAAAGCCAACCCCCTTGTTGAAGATAAGCTGGAAGTGAACCCTGAAAATTTACAGTTTAAATTACAAGCCTTTGATGTTCCTCAGATAAAAAAGTTTTTTGGCAAATTCAAAACGTCCAAGGGTTTCGGTCCTGATGGCATTACTAACCATTTCCTAAAGATCGCATTCTCTGTCATTGCAGGATCTCTCTGTGACATTTTCAACCTCTCAATTGCCACTGGAGTTTTTCCTGAAAATTGGAAAACTGCAATGGTTGCCCCAATCTTTAAAAGTGGAGAAAAAAACAATCGTTCCAATTATAGACCGATTTCTGTGCTCCCATTTCTGGCAAGACTCTTTGAGAAATTGATTTACAACCAATTATATGATTATCTAGACAAAAATAAACTTCTGTATTCTGGCCAATCAGGTTTTAGAGCTCTGCATTCCACTGTAACTTGCTTGCTTTCTGGCACTAATGACTGGCACATTAATATTGAGCGTGGAAAATTTACAGGAAATATTTTCATTGATTTGAAAAAGGCTTTTGATACTGTTGATCATGCCATACTTTTTCAAAAGCTATCTAAGTACGGAATTCAGGGTCTTGAGCTTCAATGGTTCAAATCATATCTTAGCAGTAGGCAGCAATTCACTAAGGTTAATGGAGTGCAATCTGACATCGGAAGCATCAACTGTGGTGTCCCACAAGGTTCTTGTTTAGGTCCACTACTCTTCCTAATCTATATAAATGATCTGCCATTCGCCTTGAAAAACTGCAAAGTTACGATGTACGCCGACGATACTAGCATATCCTATTCCTCTAAGAGCATTGACGATCTAACTGAAACGCTCAACAACGAATTGAAATGTTTGAAAGAATGGCTTCAGGGCAATAAATTGTCTTTGAATGTAACCTAGACTCAGGCAATGGTAATCGGATCTAGACCAAATCTGAAAAAGATTGGTGAAAACACTGTGGGTTCACCTGCATTCGTTATCGAGATTCCCCTGTAGAACTCGTCGACAGTACAATTGTATCAACCTTAGAAATGCCGAAACTGACTTGCTAGTGCCATTCATGAAAACTAGTAGAGGACAGAAAGCGTTCGCATTTCGTGGAGCAAAAATCTGGAATGATCTCAGCCGCGAGGCCAAGCAAGCTCCCTCTTTATCTTCTTTTAAGAACAGGATAAAGGGTTTTCTGTAAATTTATTGTAAATAGTTGTAAATAAATTATTTATGATTGTAATTAGTTTCCTTTTTTGTTGTTAATTTTAGTAGATTTTTTAATTTATAACGTTTTTGGCACAGCCCCCTGAAAATCAGTCATGACTGACGGGGCTACCGTGCATAAATAATTTTAAAATGAAAAATGAAAAAAAATGCTTAATCGACAAGCACAAGTGTTGAATCCCGAATTAATTTTTCAGATGCTTCCAATGTCAGCAACAAATTTCGAAAAATTTTTAAATATTGCTCCTCGTTTGATTCGGGAATCTTTGAGAAGGGAATCAATTCAGCCTCTTGAACGTTTTTGTGTTACATTCCGTTTCCCTG
>NW_027019322.1:12811002-12824647 GCF_013076305.1 Rhopilema esculentum
ATCGATCCGGTCCAAAAGGTCACATATTTTTTTAAACCTGTCGTAAAATAGGGCATGTGCAACCCTTCTTACTTATTTTCATTAGAGTATTTATCGGAATCATCGCATTGCTGAAATTTGTAAAGGAAATTAACGCCCTGGTCTCAGTTATTTTATAAACTTCCATTTCCGACAGTTTAAGTTCAACTCAGTTCATTCCGAAATGAATTCGCTGGTGTTGCAGAAGACGCAAAAAGTTATTGTTTTCGCCATGACTTAGAAGAGCAAAATTTTGCCTTGCTCAACCCTGAATGTTTTCAAAAAACAATTGAAAGGCAGTTGTGTGCAGTGTCATTCAAAAAGGTTGAAAGAATTACGGCCTGGATGACGAAAAATAAAGAGATGAGAACAGCTCTTTCGTCAATAATTACCGTAAAGTTAGAGAAAGTTAGGAAAGTTAGAGAGAAGAGCAGCCTTCAGCCGGCTGCAGGAGAAAGTCTTGATTTAAGCCCCGGCCAAACCACTCGATTTTTCACTCGATTTTTTACTCGACATGAAATCGAGTGAAAAATAGAGTCGTTTGGCCACCTTGTCGAGCAAGTCGATTGGCGTTGAGTGATGTCGAGTGAAGTTTGATCTTTAGCAAAAAAGTCGAGTGAAAAGGTGTCATCGAATGAAAATCGAATAGTTTGGCCACCTTGTCAAGTGAGTCGAGTGAGCGCGTGCGCAGTTATCATCTCTTATGCTGGGCAAGGAAGCATACTACCCTGGGGCCTCGAGGTCCAGGGGACCTTTTTAGGTGATGAATTTTATTTTAAGAATGGAATTAGTCAAAAGAAACAAAATTTTGCCTGAAAATAGTAATTTATTGAAACGAAATAAGTATTTAATGGCGGTTCATGCATAAAACGGACGAACAGGGTCTTATGTCGCTCGAGTTCGTCAAGAGATTGTCAAAGGATATTTGCACGCAAGATAAACACGGCAGCCGATTTGCGTTTCTTTGCCTTCATTTTTTGGCGTGAGTGAAAAGTCGAGTGAAAAATCGAGCGAAAGATCGAATCATTTGGCCACCCATGCTCGACTTCGCTCGATTTTGAGATCAAATGTCGAGAGAAAGATCGAGTGAAAAATCGAATCGTTTGGCCAAGGCTCCAAATAGAATAAACTTCCATTCAGTTCTTCAGTTGATGATAAGTACAACCTGCAAAGTGCTTTTCCACAGAAGGAAAAGTATTCTTTTGGACGCGTTATATCTATTTAAGGTTTAGCATAAATAAGTGCAAGCAATTATGATGCGATTTAAAACTTGCCAAAAAAAACTTTTTGCTATAAACAGCTATAAACACTAACGTGGCAGTTTATTGTCTAGTATAGCGAGAAAACTTGTAGGGTGTAAATTTATAACTACTTGCAGTTTTGTTCATTTGGTAAGTTTTGTTAGAATAAAGGCTATTGTTGAACTTGAAGGTGTATAACGAACGATCCATTCGTTAACGATTTCCAGATCAATTCTTGATATTGTAGTTTCAAGTGTTGCAGTATATGCAGCAAAGGGTAGTCTTCAAGGAATATATTGAGAAAGAATTTCTCGGAAAAATCATAGTTTTATCGGAAAACTTTTAGCTTTGCCCCCCCCCCAAAAAGTTAACTCCCACTGCGCCCCTGGTTTGGGGTTTAGGGAAGGGTCAAAGTTTATTGAAAAACTCTGAACGTTGATCCTGGAGGTACTGGAAGCCACTGTAAGCAGGGAAAGGGGGCAAAGTGCCTCAGGGCCTTAAGGTCGAGGGGGCCTCAAGTAGTAATGAACTCCATTTTAAGAATGAAATCAATGAAACGTAGGTATGCCTAAAAATAGTTAAAAGTTAAAAAATAGCAAGGAATGACTGCAAAAAATAATCTGAAATGCATTTTAAGAAAATCTAAAGGGCGTGGTCGCAAGAAAATGTCCTCGGGGACCTTGTCTTTCGGTTTTGTTTCAAGGCCTTCGGAACCTAAGTACCCACAGTCCTGTCAACGTGTTTCTCAATTTTTTGCCGACTTGATCGCACCGTACGCGCGGCCAAGTGGAGGTCACCCTTTAAGCCCCGGCCAAACGATTTAACATTTCACCCAACATTTCGTCCAACACCATGTTGGGCGAAATGCTGGATCATCTGACCACCATGTTAGGTCATCCGACATCGCTATGTTCGATGTTGGATGAAATTTGACTGCGGTCGAAAATGTTGGCTGCCGACATCCAACAATTATATTGTTTTGAAATTTTGAAGGAAATTCTCGATCTTTTGACCACTTCAGACAACATTGTTGGCTCTACGCAAACGCAGTTGGCTAAAGAACTCTCATAACAAAGGCCAAATATCAATCATCGCATCGTTGTTGACTTCTCGGGTAGACAAAATCTTTGCGCCAGAAAAGGTATCCAGCGTCAATGAAAGGGCTGTAGCACAGGGGAGCTACAAGAAAGGGCAGGGATACGAATTTAGGCCACCGCTTTGATGGAGGATGCGGCTATCGTCCTTAAAGACCGCGATGACTGTGAAAATATCTGCCATCGCTTTCCTTAAGTGTCTATGCAGCGAAATTTTATGTCCTGCTTTTTCAAAATTTCAGAAGACTCCAATTTTGATACGCTGAAAAAGATGTGATATAGACCCAAATTACATCTTGCCCATAAGATCTATTTTTAGACTGGGGTACTCTGGTCAATCCCCCTAATTGTACCTTTGGTCATAAACGGAGAATCCCAGGTCATAGAAAGTTGCAACTCACAGTAAAAAGACAGTTTAACAAGGCAAAAAAAGATGAGATAAAGACCCAATTCGTAATTTGCCCCTTAATTCTATTTTTAGACTGGGGTACTCTGGTCCAGACCCCTAATTGTACCTTTTGTCATAAACTGAGAATGCCAGGTCATAGAAAGTTGAAACTCACAATATAAAGACAGTTTAACTAGACAAAAAAGATGTGATATAGACCCGATTCCTAATTTGCCCCTAAATTCTATTTTTAGACTGGGGTACTCTGGTCCAGACCCCTAATTGTACAATTGACCATAAACAGATAATCCTAGTTCATAGAAAGTTGAAATTTACAATACAAAGACAGTTTAACGAGCCGAAAAAGATGTGAAACAAACCGAAATCATATGATGCCCCCTAAATTCTATTTTTAGACTGGGGTACTTTGGTCCAGACCCCTGGCCATGAACGGAGAACGCCAGGTAATAGAAACTTGGAATTCTCAATATAAAGGCAGTTTGATACGCTGAGAAAGATGTGATATAGTTCCTATTTATATCTTGCACTCTAAAAATAGAGCAAAGGGAGCAATTTTATGGGTGGGTCTATTTCCTATCTTTTTAAGCGTATCAAACTGTCCCTTATTGCAAAGTTTCATGCTATTCTACTTTAGTGAGACTGAGATACGATAATACCGTCAATAAAGGTCTAGGACAAAGTACCCCAGTCTAAAATAGAACAAGGGGGCAATTTTCAGTCGGGGTCCATATCCTATCTTTTTAAGCGTATCAAACTGTCCCTTATTGCAAAGTTTCATGCTATTCTACCAAAGTGAGACTAAGATACGATAATACCGTCAATAAAGGTCTAGGACAAAGTACCCCAGTCTAAAATAGAACAAGGGGGCAATTTTCAGTCGGGGTCCATATCCTATTATTTTAAGCTTATCAAACTGTCCCTTATTGCAAAGTTTCATGCTATTCTACCAAAGTGAGACTGAGATACGATAATACCGTCAATAAAGGTATAGGGCAAAGTACCCCAGTCTATAAATAGAACAAGGGGGCAATTTTCAGTCGGGGTCCATATCCTATCTTTTTAAGCGTATCAAACTGTCCCTTAATGCAAAGTTTCATGCTATTCTACCAAAGTGAGACTAAGATACGATAATACCGTCAATAATGGTCTAGGACAAAGTACCCCAGTCTAAAATTAGAACAAGGGGGCAATTTTTAGTCGGGGTCCATATCCTATTATTTTAAGCTTATCAAACTGTCCCTTATTGCAAAGTTTCATGCTATTCTACCAAAGTGAGACTGAGATACGATAATACCGTCAATAAAGGTCTAGGGCAAAGTACCCCAGTCTAAAAATAGAACAAGGGGGCAAATTCAAGTTGGGATCTTTATCCTTTCATTTTTAGCGTATCAGACTGTCCCTTATTGCAAAGTTTCATGCTATTCTACTTTAGTGAGACTGAGATACGATAATACCGTCAATAAAGGTCTAGGACAAAGTACCCCAGTCTAAAATAGAACAAGGGGGCAATTTTCAGTCGGGGTCCATATCCTATTATTTTAAGCTTATCAAACTGTCCCTTATTGCAAAGTTTCATGCTATTCTACCAAAGTGAGACTGAGATACGATAATACCGTCAATAAAGGTATAGGGCAAAGTACCCCAGTCTATAAATAGAACAAGGGGGCAATTTTCAGTCGGGGTCAATATCCTTTCATTTTTAGCGTATCAGACTGTCCCTTATTGCAAAGTTTCATGCTATTCTACTTTAGTGAGACTGAGATACGATAATACCGTCAATAAAGGTCTAAGACAAAGTACCCCAGTCTATAAATAGAACAAGGGGGCAATTTTCAGTCGGGGTCCATATCCTTTCATTTTTAGCGTATCAGACTGTCCCTTATTGCAAAGTTTCATGCTATTCTACCAAAGTGAGACTAAGATACGATAATACCGTCAATAAAGGTCTAGGACAAAGTACCCCAGTCTAAAATAGAACAAGGGGGCAATTTTCAGCCGGGGTCCATATCCTATTATTTTAAGCTTATCAAACTGTCCCTTATTGCAAAGTTTCATGCTATTCTACCAAAGTGAGACTGAGATACGATAATACCGTCAATAAAGGTCTAGGGCAAAGTACCCCAGTCTATAAATAGAACAAGGGGGCAATTTTCAGTCGGGGTCCATATCCTATCTTTTTAAGCGTATCAAACTGTCCCTTATTGCAAAGTTTCATGCTATTCTACCAAAGTGAGACTGAGATACGATAATACCGTCAATAAAGGTCTAGGACAAAGTACCCCAGTCTAAAAATAGAACAAGGGGGCAAATTCAAGTTGGGATCTTTATCCTTTCATTTTTAGCGTATCAGACTGTCACTTGTTACAAAGTTTCATGTTATTGTACTTACTTACAGCAGAGATATCGTAATATAGCCGCTAGAGTCTTGGGGCAAAGTACCCCAGCTAAAAATAGCTAGAGGGGGCAATTTTCAGTTCGGGTCCCTATACTATCTTTTTCAGCATATCAAACTGCCCATTATTGCAAAGTTTCATGCTATTATCACAATTTGCACAATTCGACTTAATAAGTGATTTAACAGGCCTGATTAAATGGTTTCGCCTCGCCTCATCACTGTGACGTCACAGCGGGAAATAAAATTTCGCAACGCAACTGCAAAATATGCATACTTTGACACGCAATAAAAAAGAACCATTTAACTTATCGGAATTCTGTTTTTTGTATAAGAACAAGGGCGAAGGATTCTATAGATTTCTTTTAAAATTTTGGAATGGTAAATTTCGCTGCATAGGCACTTTAAAGTGCATATGACACGATAATTTTTATTCGCTTAAATCATCAAAGAAACATCGCTGGTAACGATGGTGAACTTAGTTTTTTCATTTGCGACTTACTTTCTCCAAAAACGGGGTTTTCCAACACCTACTCGAGCTAAAATGTGTCACAAGAAAAACGCGGTCGAACCTGTGGTCACGTGACCCCTGTGATGTAAAGTGGTTGTGTATCCGTTGAATAGAACAAGGCTTCTGTATGGTTTCACTATGTGCGGGCACTACTGTTGTCCCCCTAAACATTTTTTTCCTCGATAATTGTAATAAGTTTTATTTAGATAACTCTAGCAATGCCATCAAAGGTCGGAAAGTAATTTCTAAGGCAATGGGCATAAATACTCATCATCTTTTTAAGTCTATTAAAAATACTACAATGTACGGTCTTCAAACAAGTCAGTACTTTGGTTCAAAACTTTGGAACACTCTTCCACTATTTATACGTGTTGCTAGCTCTACTGTGGTTTTTCGCTCAAAATTAAAAAGTTACCTTCTTGATTCATATTCACAAAACTAATCTTTAATTAAACACATATGATCTATCCCATAGAGGTTCATCTGGTTCTTGGTTAATATGTACTGCCTTTGTTTTTAAAATGAATTAAAGTTGTTAGTTTTTAGTTCTTAGTGTTGTAATGTATCTTAGTTGTAGGGTTTTGTGTATGAATTGTATTTGGGATTGATTGATAATGAATAAATGAAATGAAATGAACTCAGCAGAGAACAGTCCTCCATTCGCTTTGACAAGCCCTTGGCTTTGCCGCTCATTTTAGACTGTCAAAGCATTTGACAACAGGTTTCTACATACGATAGGAAGGGCCCGTAATTTCTTTTTACTTTACATGTCTGAGGGCCCGGTGTGGATCGACACTTTGCCACCCGGGCCAGACCGCACCTGGCCATTAGCACGAGAGAGTTTGAACGATCATCAATTATTCTCGTTAGGTTTTCACAAATTTCAACTGTGACTGGTGCTGTCATCAGCAACCGATAATATCTATTTGAAAATGGCAAAACTCTGTCTTTCTTCTGAAAATTTGCCAGTTTTCAATAGGTTGACGACAAAACTTCCATTTTCGAAGATTTACCGACAAGGTTAGGGTCTGTGGGGTGTCACACCCCCCCCCCACACTCCCCCCCCGTAGCGACGGCCCCGACAATCCTCATTCATTGACTTGATTTTACTTTCATCTGGTAGCATGATACCGTCAGATGTTATCACTTTTCCTTTTTTAATAACGATTGAAGCACACTTATCTATCCCAAACTGCATGCCAATGTCACTGCTGAACACATGAACTGTTTGTATCAAAGAGTCTAATCCTTTCTCATTCTTGGCATACAGTTTGAGGTCATCGATGAACAGCAGATGGTTAATCTTTTCCCTATTCCTAAACTCATATCCGTGACACACGTTCCTCAGGACCATTGACATTGGGGTCAACGCTAACACAAACAACAGTGGTGACAGCGAATCTCCTTGAAATATTCCCCTCTTTATTTGGACATCCCCGAGGCTTTCTCCACAAGCTGTTAACTCTGTTCGCCATGTTTTCATACTGTTGGGGCCCAGACAAAGCATTGTTTCAAATACCGATGATATAAACCTCATCGTTGAGCAATGGACAAATATGTTCTCGTTGATTCTAGAAAAACATGCTCCTTTACGCTGCAGGAGGGTTTCAGAAAAGTTTTGCCCCTGGTTGACGAAGGATTTCAAATGTTTGTCTGCTACAAGAGACAGGTTGAAATTGGCAGCTGTGCGCTCAAAGTCCAAAATTTTCATGGATGCTTATAAACAAATGAGAAATAGGGTCAATAGATTAAACAAAGATTTAAAGCGCGAATATTTTACGAATAAGATTGCCCTTTCCCAAGGTGATCTTAAAAACACTTGGAAAACCATTAACATGGTTCTCGATAAGAAATCAAAAACGACTCAAATTCAGTCACTTGATGTTGATGGTAAGCATGTTACCGATAATAATGCTGTTGCTCAGACAATGAATGATTTCTTTTGTGATATTGGCAAATCTCTTAGTGACAAAATTCCACAGAAAGCCAACCCCCTTGTTGAAGATAAGCTGGAAGTGAACCCTGAAAATTTACAGTTTAAATTACAAGCCTTTGATGTTCCTCAGATAAAAAAGGTTTTTGGCAAATTCAAAACGTCCAAGGGTTTCGGTCCTGATGGCATTGCTAACCATTTCCTAAAGATCGCATTCTCTGTCATTGCAGAATCTCTCTGTGACATTTTTAACCTCTCAATTGCCACTGGAGTTTTTCCTGAAAATTGGAAAACTGCAAGGGTTGCCCCAATCTTTAAAAGTGGAGAAAAAAACAATCGTTCCAATTATAGACCGATTTCTGTGCTCCCATTTCTGGCAAGACTCTTTGAGAAATTGATTTACAACCAATTATATGATTATCTAGACAAAAATAAACTTCTGTATTCTGGCCAATCAGGTTTTAGAGCTCTGCATTCCACTGTAACTTGCTTGCTTTCTGGCACTAATGACTGGCACATTAATATTGAGCGTGGAAAATTTACAGGAAATATTTTCATTGATTTGAAAAAGGCTTTTGATACTGTTGATCATGCCATACTTATTCAAAAGCTATCTAAGTACGGAATTCAGGGTCTTGAGCTTCAATGGTTCAAATCATATCTTAGCAGTAGGCAGCAATTCACTAAGGTTAATGGAGTGCAATCTGACATCGGAAGCATCAACTGTGGTGTCCCACAAGGTTCTTGTTTAGGTCCACTACTCTTCCTAATCTATATAAATGATCTGCCATTCGCCTTGAAAAACTGCAAAGTTACGATGTACGCCGACGATACTAGCATATCCTATTCCTCTAAGAGCATTGACGATCTAACTGAAACGCTCAACAACGAATTGAAATGTTTGAAAGAATGGCTTCAGGGCAATAAATTGTCTTTGAATGTAACCAAGACTCAGGCAATGGTAATTGGATCTAGACCAAATCTGAAAAAGATTGGTGAAAACACTGTGGGTTCACCTGCATTCGTTATCGATGATTCCCCTGTAGAAATTGTCGACAGTATTAAGTATCTTGGTGTCCAAGTTGACCAATACCTCGTGTGGGACGAGCAAATTAAATCTGTTCAAGCCAAAGTCTCCCGCTCGTTAGGTTTTTTAAAATATGCAAAGAAATTTTTGCCAAAAAATGTACTTTGCAAATTATATAGAGGTATTGTAGAGCCACATTTTCGGTACTGCTGTACTGTGTGGGGGAGCTGTGCAGAGTTCCGACTGGTTAAGCTTCAAAAATTGCAGAATCGAGCCGCTAGAATTATTACAAATAGCAGCTACGATGCTCCTGCTGAAGCTTTGATTACAGAGTTAAGATGGCCAACTGTAAGGGATATGATCAGAAGTGAGACTGCAACAACTGTATATAAATCTGTTAATGGTCTCGCGCCTGATTATCTCTCGAATTTATTTGTTAGAAATTCTGAACGCAATTGTATCAACCTTAGAAATGCCGAAACTGACTTGCTAGTGCCATTCATGAAAACTAGTAATGGACAGAAAGCGTTCGCATTTCGTGGAGCAAAAATCTGGAATGATCTCAGCCGCGAGGCCAAGCAAGCTCCCTCTTTATCTTCTTTTAAGAACAGGATAAAGGGTTTTTTGTAAATTTATTGCAAATAGTTGTAAATAAATTATTTATGATTGTAATTAGTTTCCTTTTTTTGTTATTAATTTTAGTAGATTTTTTAATTTGTAATGTTTTTGGCACGGCCCCCTGAAAATCAGTCATGACTGACGGGGCTACCGTGCATAAATAATTTTAAAATGAAAAAAAATGAAAAAGACCTTCCTTGGTATCCTAAGACCACACACAGTTATTGTTATTACATTCGGTAGTGTAATACGTGCCGAGATACACGGCGGCATGTAGAGTTTTAATTATAATGTTGATTTTATATTTGATTTAAAGCAGTAGTAAATAACATGTCTTGAATCTCAATACCTAATAAGGACAAACATATGAAAAATATCAATCGACAAGTCTCAGTGAACGTGATTATCTAAGTTGAAACTCGTAATAAGTTAGTTAGTTGGTTGGAGTAGAGTTGAAGTAATGATGGTGATCGGCGAAAATGTGAAACAGAATATTGATGGATTTGATACAAAATAGTTACACAAAATGGTGATATTTCTCTGAGTCTTCATCTTACACTTCGTTTATCATTAAATATTAAGATAGGGGCACCGCTAGAAATAGTGGTCCCAACATAGTTGGAGGCACCGCACGGATACACGGATCTACGGATACACGGATCTACGGATACACGGATCTACGGATACACGGATCTACGGATACACGGATCTACGGATACACGGATCTACGGATACACGGATCTACGGATACACGGATCGAATGATGGCGAGGGAAACAGATGGAGATGTAGTGCGTGAAATGGCCGCGGAAATTAGGCAAGAGTTGAAGAAACTTCGGAAAGCTAGAGGAGCTCACAGAGCTTATGTTACAAGAACGATCGCCATAGCCATGGAACGAGTAAAGAATTTTCGGACAGGAGATAAAAAAGAGCTTCTGAAATACAAGGGGGTCCTGACGGATAAGAAGATGGTCTTGCAGAAAATGGATGAAAAAGTGTTGGAAATTTTGAGTGACCAGAGTGATGGGGACGAATGTATTCAAGAAGTAGAGGAATCTGAGGCAATTGCAATGGAAATATCGGAGGTGCTTTTAGAGATCAAAGAAATCTTGGAAAAGGACACCGCCCTACAGCATGCACCCGTGGAAAACACCTCATTCTCTGGCAGCAGTTCGACAAGGAAGGCAAGAGCAAAGTTACCCAAACTGGAGCTGCAAACTTTTGACGGAACGCCACAAGATTGGCCTGAGTTTTGGGATGCGTTTAGCAGTACAGTGGACGATGATGAGGACCTTCCGGACGCGGTGAAGTTTCAATATTTGAAGAAGTCATTGTTGGAGCCAGCGAAGTCGGTAATTTCGGGATTCAAAATGACAGCGTCAAACTACAGAGCCGCGGTGGAGCTGTTACATCAACGCTTTGCGAAACCGACAGTGATCAAAAGAGCCCATATCAACGAGATGCTCAAAATCAACAGCGTGTATGACGAAAGGCGGGTTGACAGGATGCGATCTCTGCACGACAGCGTTGAAACGCACTTTCGCGGGTTGGAAGCTCTGCATGTCAACGAAGAGACATATGCAAGCATTGTTGTGCCAGTTCTGCTGGAAAAGATCCCCCAGGCCGTTCGTTTGAACATGGTGAGAGCATCCAGCAAAGATCATTTGGAGTGGTCTGTGAGAGATTTTTTGGAAAGTTTGAGCAAGGAAATTGAAGTCAGGGAAGTACAAGCGCCGATTTTTGGAACAGGGGGCACGGAACGGAGAGGCTACGCCCCACGGAGAATGGCGGACAGGATAATCGATGGTACGGCAACGGCATTGCACACTTGGAGAGCGGACAGCCAGAAACGATGCGCCTTTTGCCAAGAAAATCACGAAGAAGAACGTTGTTCTAAAATTACAAACTTGGACACGCGTAAGAGCATTATTAGAAAGTATGGTCGTTGTTTTGTTTGCATTAGGAAAGGGCATAAGGCTGTAGATTGTAGATCAAAGATTATCGTAGCATCGTGCACCAATAGTTTAGGCCCTGGTAGTTCTGCAGCATTGCAAACCGCCCTAGCTGTTGTTAATGGGAACGATAAGGTTAAGGTGCGCGTACTTTTTGATAGTGGGAGTCAGAAGACCTTTGTAACCCCCACTGTAGTGGAGAGAGCCAAGCTACAAGTTGTGAGGAAGGAGAATTTAGGGATTAAAGCCTTTGGAAGTGAGACGGCAGAGAGGAAACTGCGAGATGTTGTAGAGCTGGATTTGAGGGCTGTGAGAGGTGGTAAAAGAGTGAAAGTAGAAGCGTATGTTGTCGAGAAGATTTCAGAAATATCTAATTGCCATGTTGAGATTGTTAAAAGTAAATATAAACATTTAGCGGATATCGAGTTTTCTGATGTTTCTGATGAGATTAGTTTACAGGTCGACGTGTTAGTAGGAGCAAATTTCCTATGGGAATTTCAAGGCAAACAGACGATACGAGGGGAGAAAAACGAGCCAGTCGCAGTCGAGACTACGTTAGGATGGGTGCTCTCGGGACCGTTGAATGGTGAGTCTTTACTTTACGATTTAAACAATGTTAATGTTACGTATGTCGAAGCAAACTTGGAGAGCAAAGTAGAACAATTTTGGGATTTAGGTACAGTCGGTGATAGAGAAGATAAGGACATTTATACTGAATTTATCGATGATATATCTTATAACGGTAAAAGATATTCCGTAGGTTTACCTTGGAAAATAGGCCACAAGCAGTTACCGCCCAATTTTAATGCTAGTTTTACACGGTTGAAGTCTCAAATAAGGAAACTTAAGAACACGCCCACCTTGCTAAATGAGTGTAATAAAATAATTGAGGAACAAGAAGATCTTGGTATTATCGAGAAAGTTACGGAATTAGAGGGGCCGAAAAGGTTTATTACATGCCTAGCCAAGTTGTCGTAAGGGAGAATGCGGAAACCACTAAAGTACGCATGGTTTTTGATGCCTCTTCTAAGGAAGGGAAAAGCGGTACTTCGTTAAACGATTGTTTACATGTTGGACCTAATTTAACACCATTGTTATTTGACATACTTGTTCGGTTTAGAGAGAATAACATCGCACTTGTAGGTGATATCGAGAAGGCATTCTTAAATGTAGGTGCTCATGCTACCGACAGGGATTGTTTGCGTTTTTTTATGGGTCGAAAATCCTCATGAAAACGATTTGAAACTTGTTGTTTATCGATTTGCGCGCGTTGTTTTTGGAGTTAATGCATCGCCTTTTTTGTTGAACGCGGTTATTAGGAATCACGTAACTAAGTTTCAAGATATAGACCCGGAATTTGTTAAGAAGATGTTAAATTCTTTCTTCGTTGATGATTTATGTACGGGGGCTAAGACAGTCCAAGAAGCAATTTCGTTGTTTGATAAATCTAAGACTAGGATGCTAGAAGGAGGATTTAATTTACGGAAATGGAAGTCAAATAATGGGGAAGTAAGGGAGTACGTATCACGATGTGAAGGTAAATCGAAAGGTTTAGCAAGTGCCACTGTAAACAGTAATGACGAGGAAACTTATGCGCAGGAAAAGTTAAATATTGTCGATGGACAAGGTAAAACTAAGGTTTTAGGCTTAGTCTGGGAGGAGGAAACGGATAATTTGGAGATTGTTCTGGATAGTATAGGTACTATAAGAGGGGAGAGAGACTGTGTAACGAAAAGATCGGTTTTAAGCTCGCTAGCTAAGTTGTTTGACCCGTTAGGACTAGTTAGTCCCGTCTCAACGATAGCTAAATCATTTTTCCAGGAATTGTGGGTGGATAAGATAGGATGGGATGAGGAGTTACCTCCAGAAAAAAGGGATAAATGGGAAAGATGGGAAAAGGATTTGAAACAGGTGAAATCTATTTCAGTGCCCAGGGGTATACACCCATATAACGAAGAAACGGGTAAATATTCCTTACACGGGTTTGAAGATGCCAGCGCTAAGGCATATTGTGCTGTAATTTATCTTGTGTGCGAGACAGGAAGCGGAATTTATTCTAGACTTGGTTGTTCTAAAACTCGTATCGCCCCACTCAAGGGTCTCTCAATACCACGCTTGGAACTTATGTCGGCCAGGATTTTAGCAAATTTGATGGAAAACGTTAGAAATGCACTAAGTTTTCAGGTTGAAATAACATCGTTTAAGTATTGGTTGGACAGCGAAACAGCTTTATTTTGGTTAAATAATGCTGGGGAGTGGAAGCAATTCGTTAGACAAAGGGTAAACGAGATTCTAGCTAAGACTGATAAGAATAATTGGGGACATTGCCCAGGGAAAGAGAACCCAGCGGATATAGGAAGTAGGGGGCTGCAAGCAAGTAAATTAAAGAACAACATTACGTGGTGGGAAGGTCCCGCATGGCTTAAACAAGGTATAGATTATTGGCCTAAG